>OY727106.1:23047186-23688566 GCA_963402855.1 Ormia ochracea
GCTGCTATTATTTTAAACACTGTGTAAAATATACTTTTCCTCTGCAAGAATTGCCAACAATTTGACATTTTTCTTGCCAACTTATAAGAAAAAAAAAGCAACACACAATAAGAACCCTGATTTGTCATTTGTGATGACTGGCGTAAAATCTTCCATTTATCCTTAGAACGAATCCTTAAAAAGTAGAAAGTACAAAAAAAAAAAGGAAAAGCAAATCTTCGATTAAAAAGTAACAGTTGAAGATAATGCGTACGTACTTATTTAAGGATTAGTTTTAAATTTGTGTACGTGTGTTAAAGTACTGATAGCTGCACACATATATATGTGCGTGTGTGGGTGGGTGTGCGTGGCTGTGTGTGACTAAATCAAGGCCCTTACAAATAGCTGGCATTATGTATTCCCCTATCTTTAGTAACTCAATTTCCAATACTCCCAAAAGGTCGTATAATGTTAATGGCTTTCGATTTTTTACCCCCTAAAATATACTACACATTGTTCATTGTTTTATTGAGTAAACGGGTTCACTTATTGTGATTTTTTGTCCTTTAATTTTTTTTTCTGATGTTTTAAAATTGTCTGGTTTCTTTTAAGACGTGGCATAGTGTTTCCTATTTTAAGGCTCTTGATGTTAGCATAAACAGAGAGGCGGATGATGGCTGTGAAGGCAGAAGTAAGTGAGTACTTTGTAGAAGATTTTTATCAGAAAAACTTATTTACTTTGAAGCAACAGAGCTGAATTTTCTAAAGTAAATATCTAGTTATTTGTTGACTGTAAGTGTATTTTATGTCCGAAATAAGTCTAATCAGATTGATTTTTGGCCATATATTTGTTTGCTACTTGCATATGAAATAAGTTTTTAAAATGGTATGGCCTTTCTTAAAAATAAGAAATAAGAAAAGCCTCATAAGCTTAAATATACATGGGTAGGCTTCTGCAGAAGCCTTAATGAAGAATAATAAAAAGAAGAAGCTCTTATTATATTCCAATTTCTTTCTTATTTACTCATTCATACTTTGGACTAAGAAGAGAATCAAAAACACTTTAAAAAAAATTAATTTCTTCCTCTGTTTAAACTTTGAATTATTTTCTTTAGCAACTCCGCAGATCCTTTAAAATGTGGAAAACTCAATACACAAAGTAGCCCGTCAAAAGGATAACCTTGTTCTGTATTAATAATGTTTGTTAGCAAAATTCTGTAATGTTTTCCCTTTTTTTGAGTTTAAACTTGCAAAAGTATTTTTAATAATTCTGTACTCTTTTAAATTTCTTTTTACTAAAGTCCTTTTAACAAAAAACCATTTCTAAAATAATCTAAAGGATCTGTAATTAAAGTAAATGAAATATTTTTCTTTGTTCCCTTGTTAATATCAAACAGATAATATTTCAACAATATATAAAATAAAATGAGTGAAAGCGTTCTACAGACTTTCCCAATGATTAGAACTTGTGGTCTCCAGAGATAAAAAATCTCTTACAGTATTTTTCCTTAATTGTTTTCTGTTGACACGTTTCGTGTCATGTCTTAAAGTTTTTAAGGTTTGCGTTTAAATTAAGATATCTAATCTTTAGTACTTGTCAATGGAAGTATTTTTCCTTTCTGTTCTTTAGTGAAACTAGAAAAGAATAAAATGAAATTAAATGATGAAATGCGCCCTACATTAAGGACTTGTGAACAAGTAGCACTAATTTAAAAAGGATATTGAGAACATCGGTTTTTAGAGTTTACCAGACATAAATCTTTTTGAAAGCTCCAATTCGGATATTTACTGTGTATGGCTATTTCATAATGAAAGGAGTTTCAGCTCAATATTTTGTACAACTTATAACAAGAATTATCGAAGGACATTGCAAGGACACCTTTATTAACAATTTTGTAGTGTAATTGTTTGACTTGGGGCTTCCGCAGATAACAGTTATTTCTCTTGGACTAAGTACAATACAATAGATGCCTTGAAAACAACAGGCCAATAATTGATGTGAAAAGTCTTTGGGAAATGAACTTTCGAATAAAAGTTTTCAAAGATTGAGAAACAATTTCTTTATACCTCTCGACAAAGAAAACCTTTTTTCTGCTTAATAAGCATTTTTTTTTTGTTATTGTGTGAGCAGTTGAAGCGCTCAGCAAGCAAAAATGCTTACTATTATAATAGATTTCGCAGTACGTGCTTCCTCAGAACTTCTCCACTCATGAACATACAAATTTGTTAGAGGTAACACGCAATTTCCCACATATGCTATTGAAAATTGTTCAAAATTATTATTTGATAAAATTTTTTGCTTGAATCATTTACTTGGATTGTGACAGCGATGAAGCCGGAAAGAAATGACTAAAACTTTAGCCACCAAACATCTAGAATTAATATTCCCTGCCAGATAATAGATTCTACAGCAACTGATTGTTTTCATAATTGGCTGAACTGGTTAGCAAATGTGTCAACAACAAATGGCTAAGGTCGTGGTTTCCACCCCCACCTCCAACAGTAGGCGTCAGAAAAAAAATCGCTAAACATTGTAGTTCGGTACAGTTGACACACATGCTAATTGAATAATTGGCCTTAATTTCAGAATCCTTTATTTGGAAAATATAAGCGGTTTTCATCGCATTGCAACTCTACTGCAATTCATACCGAAATTCATCCCCTTGCCTCCTAGGTCATTCAACTTAACACGTCCAGCGTATTTTCTGGATGGGCACATGAAGCTACTGATATGCTGATAAGCTACGAGTACCAATAACCGGTTTCTTAGAGGTCAAAAAAATTAAGCGAAAATTGCACGAACAGAATAAGCTGCGCCGAGAGTAGTTCCGATACATGAATGACTCAAAAATTATTTCGGATGTTAATGAAACAAAATCAAGTTTGATTTAATTTTATATATATATATATTTTTTTTAGTGTAATAAAAATAATAATATATAAAATCATATATAATAAATATATAAAAAAAAAGCATAATTTTATATTACTTTTCGATAAAGTTCTTAGATTTGCATGAAATATTTATCTTATGCTTGCTTATTAATCTAATTAATAATTTTCTACAAAAAATCAATTAAACATTTAATTAATGTTGGTTTTTAAAACCGAAGTAATAAATTTCATTTTAATGATCATTTCATTCCACCTACAACTACCGAAATATTTAAAGTAAATGAATTCGTTTTCTTTGCTTTACGTTACCATTAAAGTCCTTAACAAAACAGTTGCAATAAATTTTAGTAACGTACCATCACCCATTTTTTTAGAAGCATTCCAACTAAACGTTCTAAGAACAAGTGGAACTACTAAAATAATAAGAGCACGGCAAACTATTTCCATGTTCTGCTTTTAAAGAGCCATCAAAAGTTTCAACTATTTTTTTTTTTTTGCTCTTTCACAAAAAACAGACTGCAAACACAAAAGAGGAAATGAATGTTGCAATAGCTTCCGGTGTGGAAATAAAAATTTTCCCCCCTTATTTTTTCCAAGCACACTTTTGTTACATTTAGCAAATGTTGTAATTGTGATAAGCGAACTTTATTGCCGGTATAATGACAAGCTTGCCAACAATCTATTCTTGTTTTTAGTTTCCAACAGATAATTTAAGTTTACGTTCAAGAAAAAATTATAACAACAATTAAAACAAAAAAAAAAAAAATAAAAAATAAAAAATAATAAAAAAGCATGTAGAACGCAGGAAGGAAAATGTTCGTATCTAAAGACATATTCAACGGAAGCAAATTGCACCAGTTGTTTGACAACTGAAAGTTTTTCTCAAACATAACTTTTTGTTTCGCCCGTGTATATAAAATGCAACTACAGATAAAGGGAAGCAAAATTGTTTTGAAAAGAGCAATTAAAATAAAAAATCTTCGTTTGCAAAAGAGATAAACTCGTAGGACATTTTATGTCAGATACTAACGTTCCACTTCATTTTCGGAAGCACTTGAAGTGAACTATGGCGAAGAGCAACAACTTTTTAAAGAAATAAAATACTTAAGCAAACATTTTGTCTGCAATTTCAGACATTAATTTCAGAAAATGTTTCTTACACTTGCTTTAGGTTTCTTGCCAAGTCACGAATATACAAAATAAATATTTGGTCTCAAGTGAAAATGCCACCTACTACAATGGCGGCATAGATACTTTTTTTTATAGTTTTTAAGCATACCTGATATCTGATAAATGCTTTGAACATTAAGCACTTGTATACAAGAAGTTCATGAGAACTTTACACAAGCAAAAGAAAAGCAACGGCTCGAGAAGGGCACCGAGCCGGCCTCGCATTGTTATAAATTTAATACGCATGAATTCTAAATTATAATTTTATAAAGAAATGGAATGTACTTTGATTATAGATAATGTAATTTTTAAAAGACATTAGCAAACGTCGTGCTTGTTGACACTTTGTAAAACATTTGTTTGAAATTTTCTTGCAGACTAAAAATAATTATGGCATGTACGCGAATTGCTGCCTTTTTTTGTATTTATTTATAAAACATGAAACAAAATTGTTATAAGTGGTATAGCAAGTTCATTTGGCTATTGTCGAAGTTGCCATAAATATTCATTTATTGCTGGGCCATTAAGTGTGAGTTGTATAAGACGATTCAGGTTCAGTTGTCTTAGGATACTGTTTCACTTTCAATAGTTTGTCTTGTTAAGAGTCGTGAGTCAAATTGGAACTATTTTAGAACCAGCAAGCGTATGGATAGTTTACATATATATTCCAAATGGTGACAATTTCAGGCTTACCTTCCCGATCTATACTTGTAAAAGTGGTGAAAAAGCTTAATCCATAAATACATATCGTGTCTCCGGTAAGATATACTACTTAGTTTCTTGATGATTTTTAACTAAATAAAAGATAAGGGATCTTATATTGATAAATGATATTTTTTAATACCTTATTAGAATAATGTATGGAATGCAGTTTTAGATAAACGGCCGCCCCGTTACCTCTACAAATGCGGACTCTTTTCACACATTTCATACAGTATTTCATTAATTTCATCGGAAACATTTTTTTGGAGCTGCTCCAGCGTTTGCACAAACCTTGCTTTTCAGATATCTCAAAAAAAAAGTTCGGAGCAGTCAAATCAGGCGAACATGAAGGCTCATCATTATAACTGTGAAAAGAGGTCTCGCTGTAGTTTCCTTGTAATCTTGCTTGTAGGCGATGTGGCAACACCTTGTCGAAACCACAAGCCAACCAGGCCCAAAGCATGCAGTTGTGGCCTTAAAAAGTTTTCAGTCATATCAAGATATCACTCCTTATTGACAGTTACCGTTGCAGCATCTTCGGCACCTTCTGACCAAAGTGCACACCAGACGGTAGCTTTTATTGGGCGCAAAGATAACTCGTGAATAATTTGATAATTACTAATTGCACAAACCGACTATTCTGTTTATTCACATATGCATTCAAATGAAAATGTGCCTCGTCACTCATTATGATTTTTTCTTGAAAATCGGGGTTGTCATGGGCGAGCTGTAACATCCTATTAGCATATTTACGTGGCATATAGGTAATCTCTTGGGAGAAGTTCTTCTGTCAACTGAATTTTAAATGGAAACAAGTACAAGTCCTTGTGCAAAATTGTGGCCAAAGTTGTTCCTTGGAGACCAAGCTCTCTTGTGCATGACGCCGAATCCATGTTGAGCGATTGTTTTGAACACTTTCTTGCAATACACTGTAGTCTATGGTCACGAGTATCAGCTACGGTAGCTCCTTCTTCGAAATCACTCACTACACTATAAATAGTTTCTCTTATTCCCACGTTGTTTCGGTCAAAAATTTCACGTAACTCATCGTCACAGTAATCGATTGTGATAAAATATTTTGTGATTATGATAAAATATTTTAACGATAAACACGTTTGCCAAATATGAACTGTCCAGACCGAAATGGCGGCAATTCAAAGTAGTATACCTTCTCGGCGGACACTCTGTACATCTCATCATGTTTTGTAGAGCATTTTAATGGCCTTAAAGTTCAGATCTCAGAAAAAATCACAACAAGGGTAAAAGGTTTCATCGGTTTTTTTTCTTAAAGACTTATTGAATTTTTATGTTAAGAACCGAAATATTTTTACTTGTTACGTTTTATTTACAGCCCCATCCCTAATGCTGCAATGGTTGGTCTTTAGGTCGAAAAAGCTTTTAATAAACATTCCAGTATGTCTTACGATTTCAGAAAATGAATTTTGATATACGCCTAAAAGGATTGGTAAAAATCAAGTCCGCCGCAATATTCGGGGAAATTTGAAGAGAACACCAAATGGAAAAACATTAAATTATTATTGTTTAAGAATGAAAAAAAAGCTTTAAATTAAACTTGGAGGAAAACTATTTAATAGAGTATGCACAGCAAAATTCTGGTAATTTTTTAAGAGGAAAGAGAATATTAAAGTGTGTAAAAAAGGATTGCAGTTCTTATACGAGTACGAAGAGAAAGAACTTTGCATGAACACGTTACCTTTTCTGGTATTTAATCCGAAAGTGCTTAAGATGCTATTAAACTTTTGTGGAAAACACCAACCCAAAGTAGGTCATGCTTTACATACTGAACTTTTTTAGCCCTTTTTATTTTTGCATTGTGTATCAATTCAGGGTGCTTTTTCTCATTCATTCTGCTGCTCAACTCATTTTACAATTAATTTTATGTCATCCATGAATTTTTTTTTTTTTGAAGAGCTTCATTTTTAAGTACAAGTACTTAACACAGTTACATCTCTTATAAACAGACAAGCATATTAAGCATTTAGATGTCATACACATGCACGGATGCATGTGATGCACACACAGCTTCGGCTGGCATGCCAGCACGGAGTGCTTACCAAACACCTTTGCTTCAGATAATGTATTCCAATGACTGCTGTTTTTTGCATACTTGTTTGCACTGTTCCGCTCATCAGCATTTCAGTAGTTTGTTTGCAGGTGTACAAGTGTTTTTGTGTAAGTAGTTGTGTTGGCACTTTTTTCTGCGGCAACAGAAATAAAGGGCATACACTGATCTACATAAAAACGAATTCAGCTAGCCAAGTATTTAACATTTTAATGCGCTTACAGTTCTAGATTAAATTACTGTCATTTAATTTTGTGTTTTCTTTCTTCTCTAGATTTAATATATTCTAATTATTTAGTGTATCATTGCTAAGTGAAGTGACTGCCTTCAGGGGATGTGTATGAGCCTTAACATGAATCCCAAAGTACTCCTCAGAGATATTCTGATTTTCAGATCTGCTGGCATAATTTTATGCGAATGCTGAATGTGTTAACATCTCGATAATATCTAAAAAGTTTATATGGCAAATAAAGTCTTAAGATCGAGAATTTTTTAAAAGTATGGCAAGAAGGTACGATATTAAAATCTATGTAATTCTCGCTGGCCACTGAATGTAAAATCACTAGAAGTAAATTGTTAGGTAAGGCGCATTTTACATAGGGGATAATGTACGATCTCCCACTACCCGGTATAATAATCAGATCAGCACACACTCGTGTGTTAAACAATTCTATGTAGACGTAAAGTAAAACGCTGTATTTATTATACCACTGTATCCTGGGCGTATTTTACTGGTTGGTAATGTTAACCGTGAATGAAAGCTCTGTTACCACCCAACAATCGCTTTAGTAAAGAACACCTTAAAAAGCTACGATACCTGTATCTGAATAAATCAAAAGTAATCTTTTTTCAAACATTTAGCCCCCACCTAAAAGTATGCAATTTTTAATATGTTTATATTTTATCCTTCTAATACTTTTGTTGCACAAGAAAAAACTTTTATTCCTAATAAAAAAAAAGTTTTCAAAAGTAAAAAAAATTTTTCAAAATCCTTTCCTCTGACATCTTTTACTTTGTCAATGATTAAATAAAGTTTGATATGCGTATAATAAATAACACATGTGGGCCATTTTAAAACCCTTCTGATAATAAAAGAAAATCTGAAATAAAATCCAATTTAACTGTAAATTTCTTGCCAGTGAACAAAATGTTTCAGTTTTAAATAATAAAGCGAATGGAATTTTTGCCTTTATAATATTCCTAATGAAGTTATGCGCTTATACACATTTCAATGAGTTGTTATGTGTCCAAGAAAATGTTGCCTAATTTTAGGCTTTTGTTGGCTTACATAATTTTTCAATTTATGCAGTTTATTCTTTTGTATTGTTAATACTGTCATTATCCTTTTCTATAGAAGTTTTTTGTATAGATTTTTGGCACATCATCAAACCTAAAATTTTACAATCAAAAAAAAAGGAGATCAAAAAATAATCATGGCGGCATTATAAACTATAACATGGTGATATTACAAAATGCTTAACACAAAACACATACTCACACGCAACTTTTTAACTTTATATTTTCAAGATACGTCCTCTTTTGTTATTATTATTATTCTGCTAGATGTTAAATTTCATCTTTACAACACAGATATAACAGCTTTACCCTAAAAACTCCGTACAGTAGACCCTTTAGACAACGGACAATTTCATATTTATATGTTTATATATAATTGCATTTTATTTAAGAAATTCTTAATGATCAGAATTTTTCGCTTTTGGATTCAAATTCATAATTTAATTGAATTGAAAACAGCTTTGAAAAGGATATACAAGATTAAAATTTAAAGTTCCCAAATTAAAGACGACGTAAGTCAGGTTTCTAATTACAATAGATACCTATATGGCAGAGGGGTCAGGCGAATAAAGTGATTCTATTGTAGAAAACGTCCTAACTTCGCAAGAATAGCATTCAGGCTAATAAGAGAATGAGGTACTACACCCAGCTACACTGAGGATTCCTATAAGATCGTGTAGATGAGTTGTTCATAGTTCAGTATATGCTTGAGTATCCTGGAAATGATCGTCTAAAAACTGCACAGTTTAATAAATGGAATTTTTTAAAAATTCAGCCTACAATTAATAGTGTTGCCATCCTTCGGGGTTTGCCCCTATCCATTTAGGGATACTGCAATTGTCATTTGAAGCAGATATATTTTATATTTGAATATTTGATATCGTTAGCCTGCTCTCTTCACTTTATGTTTAATGAGACTTTAAACCTTTCCAATTCGTAATATTGTATTTAAGAACCCAAAAAATTTTATGAAATTCTGGAGCCAAAGAAAAAAAAAATTAGGAAAATATCAAGAAGCTTAGAAGTTAAGTCCAAATATTTAATGTAAATCTGTAAAAAATTAAGTAATATTTTTTTCCAAAAAAAGAAAGTTTATCTAATTTGCATTTGAAAAAATTAATCGCACAGAAAGAATTGAATATTTTTATTGATTTCCCTTTAAAAAAAAATGTTATCCTTATCGTAGTTGCCACTGTGGAATTTCTGGCCACAATAATATCTTGTATCGCTTGTATGGGTAAAAGTTTATTTGTGTGTATTCACTTTTGTTTGCAATGATATGCAAAACTTTCCTTTCTGCATTTTTATTTTTATGTATTTTGCATAAAATGTTTATAATTTTCTTTCATATTTTTTTCTTTAAGAAATGTAAATATATAAAGTTTTCTAGGAGAAAAAAATTGTAACAAAAGCAATGTGGTCAAGGAGACAAAAGTATCATTTAGCTAATTCGTACTAGAAAAGAAATTGGAGAGATGTTGAAACGTGTAGGCACCAAAATAATTACAGGTCTACGACAGTGATAATGGAATAATTTTACTTTGCATATCCAAAACACATTTTTCCACAGTCAAAATAATCAGTTAGAAAAATCTTGCGAATCAATAAGTCACTAATTTACTACTCCAGAACTTAAGACTAACCTTTGAAGATATTCAAAATAAGTCCAGTAGAGTAAAACTATCAGAAATCCTTGCTTCGACCCGAAAAATACAAAAAGAAACCGTTTTTATAAAAAATCTAATCAGTTTTAGTTTCACCAGATTTTAAATTATAACACAATTCCGAATAGAAAAAAATATTTAAGTTTGCTTCTGCTGCAATCCTTTGCATAAGTACGAGCCATAACAAAAAGAAAACAAAAAATTATTTGTAACGCTTGCCAAATTTTTTTGGCTGCAAGTATAATTAGTGCTCACTGTAGGTAAATATTTCATAAAAAGAAAATCCGTTCAGTATTAAAAGAAGAAACACAAGTTTAAAAAAAATTGCCTTTGGATCACGAAGTATTTTCATAAAGTAAAGGGCATTGGTAAACCTGATGGCCAGCAAACTTTCATACTTTAAAAGCTTTTTATTACTATCATTCTTTTATTTATTATAAGTAAATTAGTGAAAAAGTAAGCAAATCGTTTGAAACTGAATGCGCCTAAAAGTAGGCAACTTTTTATAAAGACACAAGAACCGTTCAATTATGCCAGCTAAAAAATGATCACGCAGCCTATGAAGGGCAGTAATAGCTTGAAATATAATTTAAGTTTTGCCATGGATAAGTATTAAAAGGCATTTCCTCTTTTAATTTCTTTATTTCGTGTTGGCTTACATTTCATTACCCTACAAAAATAATGACTATAATTTTTTTTTTCTGCTATTTTTACTTTGCCGTGGAAATGAAACTGCAATGAAATTTCATGAACTTGACATTTTTATTATTTTATTATTCTCTGCAATGGCTAAAGTAGGAAAATAACTTGCACTGTCATGAATTAAAATATTACAAAGCGTGTTTTATTTTAATTATTTTATGCCCTGAATTCATTAAAAAAAAAATTTATTTGCTTATTAGCAAACAAATAAGAAAGAATTAAAAAAGTTTTATTAAGAAGAATGAAAAAAATTAAGTTGAAATTGTGTAAGAGAAATGTAATAACAACTTTAGTCAAAAACAATTTTTTTTATATTTTAAATAATATTATAAAAAAAATTAAACTATTGAAAAATTCCGTCCACATTTTTCTACAGTAATAACAATTAAAGTTAAAATTGCCCCCACATTTCTTAGTAATGCAAGAATAGAAAATATGCTGCAAACTAAAGTCTAACACAAACAATAAAAAAAATATATATACATATATACATTAATTTAATATCATTCCAACATTGTGTAAATGTAAGGTGACCTTATTATGTTTGACGTTACTACTCACTAGTAGTCATCATTTAAGCCATACAAAACTGTCAGTGTAAAAGTAAGTCAATACTGGACGAGAAAGTTTTATTCAAAGTAAGCAAAATAATAAATTTAAATTAGCGAAAAGTTAAAAGAAAAAAACATACGTGGAGATCCAGCTGATAGAGGCCAGGACTGCGATGCGTTGTACCATCGTGCCCCAAGTCTTGAATATCTTTGCATTCATCCATGCCATATAAGACTAAATTCGATGCTTTATATGTTGCGAATATTTTTTAGCCCACTGTATGCACAACGTTTCCCCCTTTCATTTTTGCATAAATAGGGTTGGCATGTTTAACATTGATATCATCTTATTTTTCTTCAAGTTTCCTATAATTTTTGCTTTTATTCAGTGGCAATTTTTTTGTATTTTTTTTTTCTTTACTTTTAACCGTCAATATTTCCGCGCTTTTCCCAGCGTAGATAAATTTTCCTGAAAAATTCTGACTTGTTTGGAAGATTTTCGTAATAGTTGATAGATAAGTAGTTGGTTTACTTTTGTCGTTTGCGTAAACTTGTTGGCAACGATATTTAGACACAAACTTATTTTGGGTTTTTTTAAGATAATTTTTTTTTATTAAAAATTCAATATTATGTATATTTGTTTGAGAATTTGTTCGATGTTCAGATCGTCAGGAATTTCAAAATTATTCGCAATACTTTGAAATCCTCATTGTCAAGAAGAAAAATATTTTAATAAATTTTTTTATTTAATTTTTTTCATTTAAATAAAGAAGACAATTAAATTCTTTAATTCAATAATTGAATTTGGATGACCTTCCAAATTCAATGTCATTCAAGACTAAATCAGCCAAAATTTTCTATATTAAATTTTAGAATTACTCCAAACAAAATATTTGTTATATTAACGAAATGAATTGTTAGTGTTAAATTGTCATTGTTAATTGTTAAAGTTAACTAAAAGCACTGTTGAATTAATAAAATATTTTTTTTTACTTGTTTAATTACAATATTGTTTTGCTGTAATAAAAAAATTTTTATATAATAAATTTTTAATTCCCTGATTTGTACATTATTTCTAAATAAATTATAATTAATTAAAAAACATGAATTATTAAATATGCGAATAAATTTTTATTCCTTTTTTTTATTACATAAATATATTATGTGTTAGCGAAAGAATATTTTAATCATATTGAAGAAATGTTAAGAGGAAATTTGCAAGGCTGAAAATCCCTTTGCAATAATTCCGTAGAATTATCAACTTTTTTTTTAATTTTTGTGATCTTATTTTTTTTTTTTTTTTTGTATAATAACAGAACAGCTCACAACTTAATTACATCAAGATTCATTTGTATTTAACCAGGAGTAGCCCAATCAATACTAAAAAAGAAAACATTAATAAAATAATAATTTTAAAGCTCCATAAGAACGTCATGAAATTCGCATAGGAGCTATCCAATACCCAACAAAAAATTTATGTCATATGATTTTAATATTCTAAATAGTATTACATTATCAGAATGTAGAGCAAGCTAATTTAAGTTAAAAATAATTTACTTGTCTTTTTCCAAAAAAATTTTTATATCATTTTCGTAACGTAAAGTTGGTCTATTGACAATTTTTCTTATTAATTCATTTCCTTTTAAGAATAATGTTGAAACAGATTTGCCTTCCTAAGCGAAAGGATAATAAAAAATAGCTTAATAAGAGGTCGCAAGTTCGGGGTCCTTTTTTTAAATAAAATGTTATTTTGCATTTATGGTCCCACTGTAATATTTCGCAAGTTATCGCACACGTTAGCCACTGTCGCTTGGTCAGTAATTACACTTTAAATATTAATTTTTGGCTTATCAAACAAATCATTTAAGGCAAATCCTTGTAGTTTAATTGAAATTTTTCTCTGCTCTAAATTCAAACGTATGTCGTAAGTATACTCCTATGTATGTAGGTGTAAGTATATACTCCTATATATGTATATACATGTGCCATAATACCATACAGAAGCCAAATATAACAACAACAGTGTTGACAACAACCTTAGCTTCGTTGTAAGTAAATTGAATTTCAAATAAATAATACATTTGCATTGCAGTAGTTGAAATAGAAACATACCTAGTTTTTCTATCCTAAGCACAATGTCATTATATATCGGCCCAGAAGACTTTTCCTTTGCAGACTATAGAATAATCTAGGGACTTTATGGACTGCAATCGCTCTTCAAGGCGTTGGGTACGAACAAGCTCCTTTTGAAGCAGTTGATATTTTGATATTTCCGTAAAACAACCAAAATATTTTTAAATGAAAATGAATAACTCATTTATTTTATTTATGTGAATTAGGCAATACAATCTTTATTATTAATATTAATAAAAATTGAAATATAAAAAAAAGTAAAAATATATTTAAGTAAAATATTTATTCTTTCCCTTAAAAATGCATTGAGATGGCCTGTCATTCATTGTCAGCTGGTGATAATTTAATAAAAATATAATAATAAAATAATAATTAATACAAAAGCAAAAAATAATTTTACTAAGAAATAGTCTTGTGTGATTACATGAAAACTAATTTCTCTAGCTGATGCCGCACGTAGTAACACCCGATCTGCAAGAATTAATGCGAGTGATTTACCAGCTCGTTTCTAGTGCACGTGTTCGCCTGTGCGTATAAGTAACATTAATTAAAAGGCAATTAAAAATCACTCATGCGTATGAGTTCCTGTGGCGCAAACTTTCGTACTTGGACACCGAATGGAAATGTTAAACGTTCTAAATTATGCAATTAGAATGTTACAATTGCATCAAATGCACTTGGCCAACGATACTGAGAAATTCCCTTAATTAATTTCGATTAAACGTTTGTGAATACCATCATAATTCGCACCTCAAATACTTGCTGATATTAAATGAATGATTAAAGTGCTGATTGCAATGAATGGGGGAATAAGAGAGAGGAGAAACGAATTAAAAATTTTAAATTACTTCTTTCATTCCATGCCACTCTTTCGAACACATTTGTTTCGAATAGAGGGAGTAATTTCGATTAAACTCATTCAGATAATGCAAATGAAAAAGTAACGCAAATTCGACAACAGCCTAAGATAACAGGACGATAATTGGCCTAAGTATGCATTGGATTTAATGTTTTGTATTATTATATTTTATACATTTTTTAAAATTTGGAACACCACTGAATGCAGTCGCTGCGAGCCTTGAACGCAAAAGCTTTGCGTTTTATGGTAAACATAAGATGTCTTTTAATTGTTGGCATTGAACTGTCTTGTATGCATTGCTGCTGCCATTCCATAGAACCTTCCTTATATACATATTTGAAAATTTGCTTCAAATGTGTAAATGAACTTTCTTAATGACATCCTTGTGAAAACTACATACACTTAATATTTCATAGACACTTCCTTGCACAGCTTAAAATCTGCTGTAAATCTATGAAATAACTTTCTTAATGGCAGCCTTGTTGTCAGCCCTTTTGACAGCCTTCTGGCCAATTGCAATATGCATTCACCTTCATCAGACGGAAATGATCGAACCGTAATTTCCGTCAAAGTAATTTTTATTAATTAATTATCCTATTTCTTTTTTTCTAAATTTCGATTATGCTCCACAATAACAAATTAAATGCCGTTTCACTATTCAATTTAAAGATTTCTCGGTATTGACATCATAATTTTTTCAAAAAAATTGTAAAAGAAATACAACAATTTTCATTTAAATTGCTTGTTTTATTTTCTTTTAAATACTAAAATTGCTATTGAAAAACGCCTATATTGAATTTTAAAAAAAAATTAAAATTCTCCGTATCTTCTCCTCCTCATTTATTAAAGTTTTTTATTCCCTCTCTATTTCCTTTTGTTTACATACCAACATAATCTTATTGATTATCTTAAAGTGTCTTTCCGTTAGTCAAGTTAAAGGCCGTACTCGTGCGAAAGGCTAATAATGTCTAAATTTGGCAGCTTAAACTATAAAAAAGCGAAATGAAGTAAAAGGCAAAAGGGGCTCTTAAACAAGTTAAGTAACAGCCATTTCTATAAAATAATGTCAGTATAAACTTGTTTAGCTTTAAATATTTGTACTAAACATTTATTTCTATTGCATAGTAAATATTTTTGATCCTCTTGTCCTTTATATCCCTCTTTAACTCGATTTCTAAAGTTTCGTTTACTTTTCCCCTCAGGGCATTTCGTCTTATGCGCTCTCTCTTGTCGGCAGATAATATACGAAAATATCTTTCTATTTCATAAATTTTGAATGTAAAAATGAAAATTTATTTGGTTAAATTCAAAAACCAATATGTTTTCCACATGTCTAAAAAAGCACAAGTTGCTCTGGGATGTTGTTCCAACAAATTTCTATTCCATTCTATTCTATATTCTATTTACTTTTTAAGTCCCTTCTGATGTATGTCTAAGTATCATGTGTATAGTTTATTTACAGCTTTCTGCCACACTTTCAAAGGGGAAAGAAACAATATAAAACATTTTGTTTTATTTGTTTTATTTTTATGGCTCGTCTTTATTCAAAATAAAAATTTTAAATTTTCTGGTTTTTTATTCCTTCACAACGAATCGTAAGGACATCCTGTTTACTTCATTTACCAAACATTAATTAATTTTGTGAAATAATGTTTATGTTCACCAAAAGTGTGACACTCAAACACTGAGCCCCTACGCACGGCCAGTTTATTCTGGATGCTGTTTATCAAAGAAACTACTTCGCGATAAGAGTTTGAAATATGGTATAGACTTAAGGTCAAGTCAAGTCGTAGAAAGGAAAACTTTTTCTCATCTGGACCTTCGCAACAGGAGGTACGTTGTTCATCCAAGAGATATCTACAGTTTGTACAGTTTCCTACTGTTTACAGATCAAGACCTTTCTCTGAATACCCTTAAAAGCTTATACGCTACTACCGAATCCAAAGGTAAAGGCCAGTCATGCTTGCTGGTCTAGCATAGGTCTACCATTACCTTAACAATCATGTAGAAAAATATATATTTTTACCGGGCTTTATATTGGTATTATAGTAAAAAAATAAAATATTATATTTCAATATAGAATGATGAGCGTGGCCCTTGATAGATGGTTAGATTTGATAGATGAATCTTTTGTAAAAAGGGCATAAAATGTATATCTTGCTCTCTCATTCTCTCTCTCCTCTGTCCCTCCCTCTCTTCATGATAAAATTGGTGTTTATACTTTTATATTTTTGGTGTCCTTTTGCTGTCCTTTTGCTCCTGCTACTTTTTCTCTCTACGATAAATGTAAGCACAAAAGATTAGTTATATTTAATATATGAACGATACGTGTAGCGGATCACGGCGACTCCTTCCTTTTTATATTTAAATGTTCCAAAGTTTTTTTTATATTTCCAGCTATAAATATTTATTTTATTTTTCTCAGCTGGCAACAGAGCAGCTGAATGATGTGCGGTAAAATAGAACAGAGTAGTAGAAAACGGAAACAAATAAAAAAAGTCTTTACTTTCTCAGGACAATACGAATGTATTTGAGGGCAGGTATTCAAGTTTCCTAGAAGTGTACGGCTATAAAATAGTTACTATTTATGTATGTACTCGTATGTGTCCCATACAAAGTAATAAACAAAATATGTTTATATTTCTTGTAATAGTGGTTTGTAAAGCAAAAGAGTTTGTTGACATAAATTTAACCAAGAATTTGAGGCTTGACATACGAGCACAATTACATGTGTGATGTATGCATGTATCCTGTACTTCCTTAGAATTAGAATTTTGTAAATAAATTGTGTGGCTTTTTAAATGTTTGTGACAGAGTCTGTTTGTATCATAATATATAAATTGGACTTGTGTAGTTTCTCTTGTTGAGAGGAGTTTGGCAATGAAGGTAATTAAAACCAGTTGACAAAAGCAGGCAGGCAAACGTTCAAACGTTAATCAAGTTTGTATGGAAAATTTCCACTATTTGTTTTTGTATATTCAGCATGATTGAGCGAAAAAGTAAGGAAATGACTGATAATTATGAAACGTAAAACCAAGATCCAAAACTTCGTACACATAATCGAATAAATTCGATCGGAAGCTTTCATTTTGGGATCGTGACAGTCGATATCGTAAACACACATCGAAAATTGAGATCGTAAAATCATTCGATAGTAAAAGAGCTTTCGTAAACAAAGTGAAAGTAGTAGGTATGGCGTCATGGAAGGAACTGTCAAATAACTGAATTCATTTCGCCCACCTGTGAAAGGGACATCGCCTTCGTGACCTAGTCTTTAAACAAAATTACAAACTTCAATCAATTTGTAGGTATACACAGACAAAAAATCATAGTTTGTTTGTTAAGCAAACATATGATTTTATTCTACTATAATGAAAAAAATCTATTACATCTCTTAACATTTTTCCATATCAACGTTATCGAATACCGCGATCCGGTTATTTGATACGTAACGAAATTTCATCCGATATGAAAGCTCACTCGATCACGTGTACGACGATTTGGCTCCAAATCTTTTAATTTTTGATGTATATCGAGGCGAATCCACTAAGAGCCCAGCTGACTTGGAAGCGAAATCATAAAGCCATTCTATATTTGAATATTTTGTTATTTGCTTTGAGAAATATTATAAGAAACGTAATACCACACGTATATAAATTTATATAAAAATAAATAAAATAAAAAAAATTAAGAAAGTGGGCCGTATTCAGTTTGTCAGAACTTGTTGTGAATTGTGGGATTGATATCATTCCAATTTAATGTAATTTTACAATTACACGTTTGCTAGTTTTAATTTTTTTTTAATAATTTATTATATTTGTTTTTTTTTAAATTTACTTCTAGATTTTAATTTAAATAAAAATTCAAAAAAAAATTATTTTAAAAAAAATTTCTTATTTTAGTTCATTTTTGAGGGCGAATTTGAATGTATTTGCCTTGATGTATTGTATCCCTGTAGCCCGCTACATAAGTGTTTGGCTAGCGTTGACATTGAATATTTCAATGATGTCAAGTTTTCGATAAATTTCGTATTTGAGAAGTAAAATTATATACTGCTTTGCTATTTCATTTATAATATAGAGTTTGTGATTTTATATATATTAAAAAAAAATAAAATAGTTTTAAGATAAAATTTTTTTACATATACACAGATGCTACTTTTGACCGGATGAAGTCAAATTACTTCTACGCCACTGTCTAATATTATCAATTAATATAATAATTCCTTACAGTTTTTAAATTTCCTTATTAGATTTTATCCAGCGATGTTACCAACATTCCTCCCCTACATTAAGTCAACAATTGTTTTAATAACTACTTGTCGTCAAACAAGAGTCGCAAGTTCGCCCCCACATACTTAACGTATTTGTCTCTGGCTGCTCTTCGTAATTGATGATAATTGAATTTAATGCGTCTGTATTCATTAATGTTTTCTATACAGCAGCAATAAATAATTCTGCAATTATCCTAAATGGAATCATACATTTTCCGCAGACAACAGCTACATGCTACATAATCGTCTATTAGCGTTTTGTTGCCTGTCATTGTGACAAAGAGGGTCTACAGGTTAATAAATATCAATTATACAATATCAATGAAGCCACATTATATGATTGTATAGTCGTTTGTGATAAACGCCTTCAAATAAATCATATTATTTCAAATGCGAACACACCCAACTTAATTAGCTCAACATATGCGAGTGTATGTGCGTTATACATCTATCCCTCGTAGCACGTACGTAATGGATTTTATATTATAATTCTTATAGCTTTGCCATTTTAATATCCCCAATCCTTTTCAGACAAAATTTTTTACAAAAATGTTAATAAAATATTTATTTATATTTTTTATTATTATTTTTTATTTTTTTTTTTTTTGATGTCGAAAAATTGAAACAATAAATGTAAACTTGGAGTGAAAACATTTAGAAGAATTTAAAAAATAGAAATATGTACAAACGTTATGGAGAAGCAAAACTTTTATATTTATTTTGACTATAAACGTATTTGCAGGCGGTCTCACATTTAAAATCTAACGGTAATTTGTAAAATGTACGTTTACAAGATTTTTTTAAAATAATTACATTGAAAAATATTATAAAACTGCCTGCAATGAAAAGTACTAAATGAAACCTTCTTATGGAATTCCTAATCTACATGCAAAATATTAGGGATGTATACTCGTATATATATCTATATACGTAGATGAAAATATGTTCAGAAATAACCTTAAGAAAAAACGTCTGGACTAGAAACGAATATTTTCAAGGGCACAACAATACTGCCGATGGTCATGCCGATAGAAAACATCACAAATCCATCTTTAATAATTACCTGTCTAATAAATGAATTTCCGTACTCTGTGACTACTTTTCAGAATACAAAGTTCATCGTTGTTGATTTACATTAATACATCGCAAGAAATGCAAAACGGCTCTATTCTTATACTTATATTTAAAAAAAAAATTTATTTATATTTTTTAAAAATTTTTTTTCTCTATTTTATATATTGCTGGTCTAACTTGTACTTTTTTCCGATCGATTTTTGTAGCGATTTGAATATATGAACTGAATATACATACATTGAAATAACAAAAAAAAATGTGAATTATTGCCTGTCTATCTAAAACCAATATTATATAGTTATAAATTTCGAAAGTTAGAAGTCGTAAGCCAAGAGCTAAAGGACAGTTTTTACAATTTCCGTGAGGCCAAGAAGCTTATTACGATACAGTTTTTGGAATACTTTTGTTGGCGTTCTTCTAAACAGCAATACCAGTTTTAAAACTCCAGGTATTCGATCCACAAAACCCAATAAGGTAGATTGTATTTACTTATATGTTCTTGTGTTATCTGCAACATACATAAGAGTTGATATATCATATATCGCTTTTTTTTTATAATTAAATTTAAAATATTGCTTAAACAAATATTTAAAAATATATCTAGTGTGTAAAACGAGTTATAAGTGTATGCAATATCTCTTCTTAAATACGATTATAGTGACCACTAGCCAAACAGGATATATATGAAAGGAAATTGTATTTTTGAAAGCCTGCCAACATACGTTTATAGAAAATGAGCAAGTGAGTCATAGCATGTTTGTATAATGTGCAGAAGAAATGAAAAGCTTACGAAAGCTTTATTGCGCTATTAGAATGCGCTTTCTCAGCTTAATATTATTAAGGAATATTCGTGTTTAAAACCATTTTTACAGATAATATCAGTATCGGAATTTAGTTCTGAGGGTGGAAACTTAGTTTTTGGTATTCGAATCATGTTGGGATGAAATTATTTGTCAATAGTGTGCCATTGCATAAAAAGCTGAGCGGGCTGGTATTGAAAGTAATTTTAATTGTACCTGTTTTTCTTTTTCGCTACGAAGAATTGAATAAATTAACGCGATATTTAAATTTTGATATACGAGGTGTGATCAAAAAATAACTATTACTTTCAAATTTTGTAAGTAATGCTTGCCCGATTTGGGCATTTTCTTTTCGGTTATGTTAATACACCTGTCTGCTATATATGTTGGCCATTGTCAGTTTGTTTCTGACAGGCAAAAATTAAAATTTTTCACAAAATTTGGCTAAAAAGAACGCTCCAGATTTGTTCAAAAAGGTCATAACTGGTAACAAATCATAGGCGTATGGCTATGACATTGAATCCAAAGCCGAATCACTCCAATGAAAGCGTCCAGAAGAGCAAAAACAGAATAAAGCACGCTAAGTTCAGGCAAATGTGAAGGCTTAGCTCACTGTTTTCTTCGATTGCAATAGCATCATGAACTCTTGCCACAAGGTCGTGCGGTCAATAAGAGATGCTACCTTGAAGTTATACGAAGTTTGCGCGAAGCAATTCGTCAGAAACGCACAGAATTGTAGAAAACCCGATCATGTGTAACGGACCAGTTACCACATCTATGCTTGTGCATAAGCTTTTGGCCGTTTGACGTTTTCCTCTCCCCACAAATGAAGACACCGATGAAAAGATAGCATTTTCCTACGACTGAGAAGATAAAAGAAAAATCGAAACAGAAGCTGTTGGCGCTACTAAAGAGTGCGTTTCGGAAATGTTTCGAGGATTGGAAAGAACGCTGGCGATTACTTTAAATGGAACAGGATAGTCACTGATGAATAAATAAATACTTTAGGGATAAAATTGAAAAAAACTGGTATTTTTTGATCACACCTCGTATTTTATTTTTTGAAAAATTTTAAATTAATATAAAAAAGCGTTTACATTATTAAAAATGAGTTAATGAGCAAAAACGTGTCCACATAACTTTCTCCCTGCGAGGAGACACATGCCCACCTATTACTATCAACAATCAGGTAATACCTCAAAATTCAAATGTCAAGTACATAGGAATTCCCCTCGACAGACGCTTAACTTGGAAATGTCACATTGACACAAAATTAACACAAATGAAATTAAAAGCAGTGCAATTAAAATGGTTGATGGGCAGGAATTCCACCCTAGGTTTAGACTGCAAACTCTTGCTGTATAAAGCCATTGTAAAGCCTATCTGGTGCTACGGAATCCAAATATGGGGTACTGCATCTGCGTCAAATGTGGTTAAAATTCGAAGACCTGCTGTCTTACGAACTATTACAGCAGCGCCCTGGTATATTAAAAACTCAAATATACACAAAGATTTGGATGTTCCCTTGGTGAAAGTTGAAATTAAAAAATATGCAGGAAGATACCTAAAAAGGTTAGAAACGCACCCCAATATTTTAGCCCGTAATATCCTAAGCGATAGGGGATATACGCGTTTAAAGCTAAATAAGTAAAAGGATACAAAAACAAAATGCCAGCGCAGCACATCTTTTTTGTCTAGCAATTGCTGGACATAATACATATTAATTTTTTATATATTAAGATTTGAATAATTATTGTGATTTCAATATTATGAAGATACAGTAAATAAATCATGTTAAAAAAAAAAAAAAATTATTAAAAACGTAATTAAATAAAAGTTTCCTAATTTTGTAATTAAGCGTTTAATTGGACCTTTTGTAATTAAGCTTAAGGAATGATATAAGGATATTTTTTTAGGTACTTCATTTACAAAAGTGTCCTTAAATAATCCTTCTTGCTTAAAGTTTGCATGCTTTTAAAGGCAGCCGTCACTTTGCTAAAAAATTTATCAAATTTAAATTCCATAACTCAGATTTTTCTGTGTATTTTTTTTCTTTAAAATTATCGAAAGAAATTCGTTTAAATTTAATTTTTTCGAAATTGAATTTTGTTGGAAATTTATTACAATCATAATGCTTGACCACATTTACAAGCTTGAAACCACAAAAAATCTATTAACACATTCGCCACATGTATTATTAACCTCATCGGTTAATATTGAGACACAAAATAATTTATTGTTTTATAACACTACGTAAAATAAGCTATTGAAAATTATTACCACATCAATGGCCTGTTATATGAACGTTTCGGATCATTTACTCAACAATTTCTCCTTTTTTTTATGCTTTTTCAGTTGGCACATGTTGCTGTTGTCAGCGGAGTCCAGCGAAAGAAGAAAATCAAATGATTTGCCACTTAATATCTGGTATTATGTGAGTATGTGTATGTGTGCCGATATTATTTTTTATTATAAATGTAAATTTAATATGAAATGAACATTTAAGACACATGTGATTCGATTTGATGTTATTGGCTGTCATTCTATGTAGGAGTGGGTGTTGCGACTGGCCATTTGTGCGTGTGTGACACAAGACAAGTCACATATGATTGGCATGCTGCTAAAAGATTTATTTCATCAATAAGGCTGGCTAATAATATTATTAGTTGCTATTGATATCATAAGCGATCTTATATAAAATACATGTAAATAAATTGCTTTTTAGCAAGGATACTCGTAAAGCAACAGGGGATACGATTAATTAATTAATTCAATTAAATAACCATAATTGTGATTTAAATAAATTGGTTGCTCTCCAGAAAACGCTTTGAAATTAAAAGCTTTAAATATAATGCAGAGGATTTTGTTATAAATCATATAACAACAATGGGGGTATTCATCTCTCTACATACATTGGCATAGTCATATTACTTTACACTACTTTAAAATAGTATTTGTTGTATTGAAGTGTGTTTACTGTTTTGTCATAAAATTTAAGTAGAAATTCCGGCATTTAACTTTTCTGCTAAATGAAAGCAAAAAGTTTGCTAAAGCCGGTAGTTTGAACGAGTATAATAAACCTAAAAATATAACAAGTTATATTTGAGTTGAAAGAGTCAGAAAATTAGATTTTAATAATTATTTTTATATTTTGTATCGTATAAAACAAACAAAAGACAGAAATATGGCTGTTTAATTATTTAAGATATTAAAATGAAAAATTTTTAGTTTCTCAAGCAGATGAATTAGCAATCTGGCAACTGAAAATTTTTGTATACACATTTCATAAAATATACAGAAAATGTTTGTTTATCAGCTGTTAAAAAAAAGGCATTGCACTTTTTTCTAATTTGTGTTCTTTTCTCGTTGTATAAAAAATTACTCTTTCACAGGGTGGGCTAAACATTTTAAAAATGCACCTTTTCACAGGGTAACATTTTTAATATAGAAGAAAAAAGAAAACGCCATAAAACATCCATAGGTGTCGGATCGCACTTGGGAGTTGTAGCAAGTGATTGGGTATTAGTATTGCACGTTCCACATTTTGTAAAATTTTATGGGTGACTAAAAAGGAAAAAGTAAACCACTGAATTTGCGCAGCCCAAAGTATTTTCTTTAAAAGCAAGAGATGCCTTCATTAATTTATTAATTTTTTAATTCATTTTCTTTAAAAATTATAATAATATTGTATAAATAAGCAAAAAACACATTATATAAAATATTCAATAAAAGTAAAATAATTACAAAATATGTGCAAGTGATTTCAAATCCGTGGTCCATTAGTTGCTCGGTTTCAAATCACGAGGCTATTAATATTTTTGTGCACAGAACACCATCTCAGTGATTTTAAATCATGCATGCATCGCGCTGCTCTAAAGTCGTATCATTTCAATCATGAATTGTCTTTCTTTGAATTCTATAGAAAATGCGAAAAATATTTTAATGCTTTTGCAAAAAAAAGTTCAATATCCCTCCGCAAGTTGTATTTATTTTGCATAACTTTCGCGAAGTTCCGTTTGTTATAATATAATTTATAGACTAGTAGTTTCATTTTTTTAAATGAAAAATCAATTGCCGTGATAGCTTATATAGTTATTATATTATTATTTCCATAAATAGTCAAAATCATGTTTTATTCGCCCCTGTTTTATTTGCATTTCAATTTCTTTGGGCACATTATTTAGAAACACCCTGTATTTTTGTTTTTCCCCCTTCCTAACAAAAAGGTTTTCTCGCATGAGCGGTTTATACATTCGTAAGTTACACATTTTAAGGATTTGATTAGGCCGTGCCCAGTGATGCATAAGACCTTTCCCACTCCTGTGCTTAACTTTTCATCTATTGAAAGTTCACATCTCGAGCACAAAAAGCTTTCAAAGTCACAAAACAAATCAATTACATTTTGAATTGGGCAACTTTGGCTCAAAAAAGGATTTTAATTTAAATTGCTCATTTTGTGCGCTTATAATTTTAATATCTAGCAAAAAAAAAATATTAAAATAAAAACAAATAATATAGTTTTTCACTGCTGAGGAAAGTCGCGGCTTCTCCGTTTTTTTTTTACTCAGTTGTAAAGTTGGATTTCAAGTTTTCTTTTGTAAATTATCAAAATTACTCCACTACATTCTATGGAATTTAAATTTTGTTGTTGTTAAAAGTAAATATAAAAATAAATCAGTATAAAGCAAATTAAATTAAAAAAATTAAAAACTTGTAAATAATAAAATGAATTATTAGGCTTGAGGTCGTTTTTTTATATGTTTTTTTCCGATATTTCATTACGTATATTTTGTATTCCTCTTCTTTCTTATCAAAATTTAATTTATTTCATTTAATTTATTCTAAAGTTTTTTATATTATAACAAAAGGCTTTGCATTCAATTTATAATTTAATTTGCACAGGAATATTATAAGGCGTGTTTTTCTCTGACCAACTATCGACTAGTATGAGGAAAGAAACTGCAGTCGATAATTTTCAATCCTGTCATTCATTTTTCCATTCTGGAAATTTATTTCAAAGGCTTTTAAGTTTATCAATTTATTTTTCTATGTTTATTTTTAATTTTTTTTTTTTTTTTTTTTGTTAGAATAGAAATATTTAATCATCAATTTAGCGAAATTGAAGGTTAAAATAAATACTGATATAATGATATCAGATGATATATGATAGATAAATTAATAATAGTGCGTTTTATATATTTATAAAATATATAAAAAAGATTAAAAAAAGTACAAATTCTTTGAAAATTGTAGATGTATATTAAAGAATTGTTATCTTTATATCAAAATCCAGTATCTTTGAAATTAAATAGTGCGGCATAAGTGCTACTTCATCGGAAAGGAGATCCTTTAAGGATTTCAAACCAGCTTAGTTTTTATTCCAAATCAGCATAGATTTTGAGTAGTTGAATACGCGGCCTAACATTTTCGTGTATTTATATATGTGGCCTCTTTAAGTAATAAAAATTTAACCAAAAATTAAATGGTACTGCAATGAGGGGTACTTCATCGGAAAGGAGATCCTTTAAGGATTTCAAACCAGCTTAGTTGTTATTCCAAATCAGCATAGATTTTGAGTAGTTGAATACACGGCCTAACATTTTCGTGTATTTATATATGTGGCCTCTTTAAGTAATAAAAATTTAACCAAAAATTAAATGCTACTGCAATGAGGGGGCCTTTATCGGAAAAAAGATCCTTTAAGGATTTCAAAACAGCTTAGTTTTTATTCCAAATCGATGTAGACTTTTCAGTACATTGAAATTAAGTTGCTATTGCCCTTCTTAAATTTCATTTAATTTAATTCTTATCAAAGTTACAATCGCAAAAATGTTGCAGCATAATTTATCTGCAAATAGGAAAAGGATATATAAACCTTATTTCGGGCTTAGCATATAAACTGAGAATGGTTTAATATATTGGCCGTTTTGTTCGCGAAATGTACATTCAAAATTGTATTAAAAATATCCATTGTTGTGGTTTTCTAGCCATTTGCTTAAGAGTAAGAAGAAAGTAATGGGTGTGCCAATGAGATGTTAGATTTTTAAGAAGGACTTCTGAATAAGGAACTTTTGCAGTGAGCCAACCTGTAGTAATAAATAGCAAGTAGATATTACAGCGTAAAAATTGTAATTGTCTCGTAGGCGTGGTTAGCAAAGCAAAAGCATAGTTTAGCCCAGCCGCGGCGCCTTCATTATTATTACCATGCATTGCCTTTCAAGCCAATCTTTTATTTAAAGTACTGCTTCCTTGTATTAAAATTAAACAGTCTGTTGACAAACCCTTTATAAATTACATTAAATCGGCCAGCTCACCTTCAGGTTTCATTTTTTCGCAATATGTCTGTATATTTCCTTTATCAAGTTTTGCAGATATTTTTATCTTTTTCTGGGTCGTTATTAGCATATAAAAGACCATAAAACTTAACAGTTCTTACTAACACTCAGAGAAGTATACAACACCTGCACACACTCACACGCCGCCACACATACACAGACTCGGAACCATTAAGATAATAGTTTCAATTTCCTTTATGCATGTTGTGCACAAACATACTTGCAGTCGCATTTATTCAAAGTGCAAAGTATTGCGCCCCCCTCCTCAATGCTTAATGACTCTTGAAACCAAAAAAAAAAAAAAAATTGCAAAATTTATGCAAATTGTGTTGGTATTGTTGGTGTGTTTGGCTTTTGGTGCTACAGAAGTCTCTGCGAGAAGTAGCAATAATTTTCAAATAAACAGCAAAAATATGCTGAGTTTTATGTGTGCAAGAGGTAAGCAAACGCCCGGTTACTTCAGGCGAAATAATTAAACTTACAACACATTCAATTGCCATTATACTCGAATTATTACTAGCGGACTAGAAAAAAAAAGACTTTCCAACCTTCATGACCTTTCCTAGAAAAGATAAAATAAAATGGAAAAAAAATTAAATTCATAGTGAAGTGACTTTTTCCAGTGGCCTTCAGATTGAAGGCTTTTACAAAAGCAGGGTATACTTTTAGGCGCAATATGAGCACCTTTGTGTAGGATACCCTGCAAAACGTTTGATTGTTTACCAACAATTTTAGTTACAAGCACTTGACTATTTGACTGTTTGACTATAGTTTGTTTGACTATGTTTGTAATTACACCAAAACAAATAAAAATATTAGAGCACTGCATTATCGCAGCATGCTAGAATGCAAAAACCTTTACCAGATTTTGGGAATACAAAAATACTAGACAAAGAAGGTAACAGGAAAAAAAGATATATAATGGAAAGTTTAAGAATACGACAAAAAATTGACAAAACAATGAACAAAAAAGAAGATACCGACAACTTAAGCGCCATTTATAGCACAGTTATCAGACGGTCACACTAGTTAGTAAGTTAAAATATATAATAATAAATATTGTAAAATCTGTTCTCAATTTTTGTTTCTAATAAATTAGATAATCCCCTGATGAAGTGGACAAAAATCCATGAAACGTAGGGAAAAATTTGCAATAAAATTTAGTTTTATTGGCAAAAGGAAGTTAGACCTTATAAGCTAACACATGTGCAAGTGGCACATTAAAAATATACAAAAATTTAAAATAATTAGCCAAAAAGGAAAGAAATTTAATAATTTAAAAAATATTTTCTTTTTTTTTATTGATGGCAAGCGAGAAAACTTTTAGTTATTCCCAGAAATTAATACTCATCAGAATTAATAATATTTTATGTCAAAATACATTGCAATTCATTAGTGCGACGTATCATCTAATACGTGTCCTCATTTCACCGCATGCTCATTTAGATCATCAGATTCCCTGAATTTACTGCACTTAAATAATTACAAAAAAAAGCCCCCTCTTTTAACCTCTCATTTGCGGAAAAATATATATTTTTTTTTTAATTTCAAATAATCCAAATAAATAATTCAACAGCCGCTTAAACTAGATTTAACAATATTTCAATGCATCTCTTTGGCTACAGAACAATTTTCTAGCAAATTAGGTCAATAATCATTCAAATATTTAAAGGACTTGAGTATGTACTGGATGTTTGTAACATCAGCATTTTATTCATTCGCTTTGTAATATTTTTCATTTATTGCAACAAATAACTAAAAAAAAATAAATTACCTGTAACGAAAAAATATTTTTTTTTATTATTATTATTTATGTTAATATTATTAAAACTAAATAAAACCTCGTTCAAATGTAAAAAAGAAAAATAAATAATTTTATGGCGAATTTTTTATTTATTTTTTTTTTTTTTTTTTGGCTCAGTATTAATAATTCAAGGCTCTCAAGTGGCAGAAATGCGAATTATTTATTACCTGCAACAGTTTTATTCTTCATTCAAAGCAAAAACAGAAACAGAAGCAGAAACGACACAAATGCGGTCTTTGTTAAATTGAAATATAAATTTATTTTGTAAAGTGCTAATTAAGCCTTAACTTGTGACCTTTTTACAGTCTTTGCTAATTTTTTAGTGGCATGTATAAGTTTACTACGTTATTTGTAATGTTTGGAAAGCTAATTCAAGGCTTTGTAATGTGCTTTAAGTAAAAACTGCTACAGATAAATGCTACAGATAACCGGTTATACTAATTCAATGAAAAAATTAATATTTAAATGTAATTTCAGCTATTATTCAGCCTTTAAAATGATAAATTTCTGAAATTAAATATCCAATTATTTGAATTTTAATTTGGATTTTTTTTATTCACATATACTATCGAAGCAAAAAGTATAAAATTCCGTATAAAGATTTAAGCCTCTTGAAGACCCTCAAGAAACATGCCAATCATTTAGAGGGGGACGTATCAAAACAACTTTTCAATCGATCACAAAAGAACATATATAATTTTTTGTAAAAAAGATTGGTAGACGATCAAACAATTACACATCAAATTCAAATATTTTTGATTCTTATCAATCAGAGACCACAAAGTTTAGCTGGAAAAGCTTAATCATCGGCACACATTTAGAACGTCTCTGATCTGCTTTAAACCTCAAATAAATTTTTTAAATAATTTATTATTTATAAGCAACTATGAATAACTTTTAGTAGTTTGGAAAAACATATCGATATATTACAACTTGGATAAATCATGTAAAAGCAAAAGGCTATCCTGTCAACATCCTGTCAACATTTATATTCAAAGAGGGCAATAAAATATTTCTTGTCTGATTAAAAGAACTATATTTCTTAGCCATATTTCAAACTAAACTTAAGAAGAGTTGCTGAAAAGAAGTCATTGGTGCCCGCATATAATTAGTATTGCTTACCAAAGCATTACAATTTTGGTCTGCTGTTGCGAAATGTTCACTCTCACTGAGCTCGTAGAAATTGTTATTTATTAGGTAACCGATAAATATCTTTTAAATTCTAAATTTTATTAAAAAATATATATAGTTTTTATTTAATGTATGATATGTGAAGTCGCAAAAATAAAATTTTTTAAGAAATTTAAATTAGAAACGAGACGGCTGGTTAATTTAAAAAGGAAATTTGTAAAGCATCTATTTACCCAAAAAAAAAAATTAAATCGAATATTTTCAAATAATAGTCGATTGCGACAAAACAAATTTAACAATCTCTTCTCTCGATAATTTAAACAATAATTTCACATCTTTCAAAAGGAACACTAACCTTAAAACGTATATGAAAAAAAATTATGTCATTCACGGCTTTGTTATCGAGAGTAGCGGAATATTTTGGCAGCTTTCAAATATTAATCGATTGGAAAATAGAGGAAATCAATATTAACAATGACTATCTATACTACTGAATTACTTATCGATAGTTTTCTTCGTCTAATAACAAACACTTCATCGAAAAAAAAAATCTCGCCCTCTTTTTGTTATTTTTCTGTAGTTTTTATATATTTTGAAAAACTCAGTGCGCTGCGGCGAAGACGGCCAGTGTCGCCAAGTTGAGCTACCCTGCTTAGCAGGAGTGCTCATTTCAGGCATAAACATTCTTAATACAGAAATTACATACTCCCAATAAAATTAAAAACTGAGACTGAAATCAAACTTCATGTCATGTCGAAGGGATTTTTTCTTTAAATCAAGAGTGCGAAATATATATGTGAAATATAAGATCAACGCAACTAAAGCTGTTTTCTTTGAAATGAGTGGCACAGGCAGTTATCCGAATTATGGTAAATAATGGTAAATAAAATGGTTTTGCCAGGATTATATTAAAAAAGTTAATTTTTATTCACTTAAAAGTAGATTTTATTTAATTACAATAAGCTTATAAAGAAATATAATAGAACAATGTTCGCGCCTCGCTTGTCGCACAAGGTCCTAATGATCCTCGTTCTTCGCTTCCATCTGGTTAATTGTATTTGTATGCGAAATATGCAGTCTGCATAAAGGGTATATTACTCCCATACAGAACATGGTTGGCTTAAGCAATATCGCGTGATATGAGAACTATTCATATTAAAGATAAAAGTTATTATCGTTTATATGGCTGCAGCGGTCGGCTTGACAGTAATTTATACTGTCTTCTATAACCTAAAAATTCCCGGGATGGCATTAACTTGAAGTTGGCAAATCGTTTCTCAATAGGTTGCACCATATCGCTGTTCAGAATGTTGAACTATTGACAACCGAAAGTTCACTTTAGATATGATTCATCCCAAAAGTAGGCAACACTTTTTTACACTAATCAAAAGCTATTCTATAATGCATTTTTCTTTATTTTTTGTTTTCAATTTCATGTGTGCAGCAAAGAAAGAGGTAAATTTCCAACTGATTGGCATAGTATGGAGCGCAATTGTAGTTTGAAATATTTGCATTTAATTTGTTTATTTCGTGCTGCCTCACATTTGGCTTTTGTGTAAAATTTACGAGTATGATTAGTCCTCCCTTTTTACTTTCTTTTTCGTGAAATGAAGCTTAATTAGGAATAAGCACTGCTGTGAAATGTTTGAAATTATTTGTTTTTTAAATTTCATAAGCATGATTTTTTTATTACTTCGCTTTTTACAAAAATTTCAGCTACAAAATTAGTGAAATTTAGGACATGAAAATAAAATTTCTATTTTTTTTTTTATTTGTTGCTCTTTAGCTTGATTAAGTTTTCTTGATATGCTTATTGCGACGAAAAATATTGTTTAAATAATAAGAGTATTTAATAAGATTTAAAATAATCCTCCAATTTATTTTCCAAAAGTTTTCAGTCAATGTGGATTTTGTAAGAGTTTAGTGCGTGTGCCTGCAGTAACGCGGCGATTGTGGAACCAGAGAAAGTAATGATAAGCAGCATTTTTCGTCAACTTGACCCAACTAATAACTAACAATAGATGAGTCTATTTTTTCACTTTGGCTAACAGCATACGGATGAATAATGAGTCTGACTGACGATAAGCGGTGTATGCCTGAATAATCTCTCTAATACGTAAAAACGTGTTGCATACTTTTGAGCGAACTAAATAAAAGTTTATTAACGAGCAGTGCGTATGAGTAATTTGTACAGTATTTTACATGCCGTACCGAGTTCGATGATTCAGACAATGAAATTTCTAACGTCTGGTTTTCTTAATTCGCTTTTGAATTTTCTTCCAAAAATAAAAGCTCTCCGCCGGGAAGGTATACTACTTTGTTTGTTTATAATTTTTGGTTAAATCAAAGATAATGACTCTAATATTGATAAATGTTTCATTTAAATGCCAGATAAATGCCCGCCTCCGGTAGCCTCTTGCAATCATATCGTGTCATTTCTTTTGCATGTCTAATTTTAAAAAATGTTTTTTATTTACTTATTCAATAAAAATGCAAATAAAAATTAAAAATGGGAAAACCCTGAAGGGAAATACGAAAAACTGGTGCGGCAGTAAAAAGTGAATTAAAAAATAACATGAAACATGGACAATGAGAATAACAAATAAGCGGAACAACAAAAACAGAAGTTAATGCAAAGAGGAATTAAAAATGAATTTTTCTATTCCCCTTTGTGCTCTACACCACTCGCTCTCAAACGGCGTCCCAAATCGTACGTCATAAAAACCGTCGTGTGAATCGCCTGATATTTTCATCTTTTCTATAATGAATTCTGAAGTAGTCTGATTCAGATGAAGAAATCGTCCTTTAGCTATAGTCTGCTATTATTTGCCTTATAAATCAGTTAATCAATAATCGTCTTGAATATTTTTCTAAAAATCTTTTGATAATTAGAGATTTATAGAACAAGTTTTAAAGAGTATAGTTTTTAAAAAATTAATAATTGAATAATTAAATTTAAATTCTGTGAGAAATGAAAATTTCATCGAAAAGGCTGGCATTATTTTTTTGAATTCGCTCAAAATATTTCAAATTTTGCTTCATTTATTTCATATAATATTTCATATTTTGCTTTTATTTATTATAATTTTTTTAAAATTTTATAAAAAAAACCTTTTAAAAAACCTTGTAAATTTATTTTAAAAAGGTATGACAATTTACTCGTACACAATAGAAAAGCTATTGTTTAAGGATGTGTTCAGGACAGACTTCTTCAACGAAATTTGCACTGCAGGCAATAACGCCGTAAATATTAGTTTATGTAGTGCGACTAATTTGGCAGTAATGCTGAGTCGATTCTGTTATTCACTACTGATATATCTATGTGGCATTTAATTACTCTCGAATGTATAAGAGAAATAAAAAAACGATACGAATTTTTGCTCACTAAAAACAGTTAATGAATTTAATCATTTTGAACATTTTATTAATAATAATTTGTTATGCAAGTGACTCGTTTGTCTAGTGTTTAGATAAAAAATTTTAATGCTCAAATATCAAATATCTTAAGAACTTGTGGTTGAAATGAACGCCACAAAAATAAATAAACGCCAAATAGCTGCCGTTTATTTCTGTGAGCTAAAGAAAAAATTAAGTTTTAATAACGTTGAAATGTTACTGAACAGCAAACCACATCATTTTAGTGTTATTTTCTTTATAGCTCCCTTGATTAATGTTAAGACAGTTACTGATTCCTTTTCCTTTTTTGAATACTCTATTTAATGTCCTTTTAATAAATGTCGTAACACCGAACAAAAGCCTTCAAATGTCCCTTTTAGCATTCCCCTATAATTACAATTATTAGAAATAAACTAATTGGCTGCAATGGGGAAAGAACTTTTATTAAAAGTCGGTCGAGCGTTAATATCCGCTTAAAAGTTGTACTCTCTATACGAGTACAATACTAGTCTTGAAAATCATATTGAAATCCTTCTCCTTTTTGCAAACGTACCGTGAAAACTGCTAAAACCTCTGAGTGTTTGTTTAAAATTGCAAAAGGAAGAGAAAAAAACACCATTCAAAAACTGTTCAAAATATCATGCATTTATGATATTAAGAATAATTCAAAAGGTTTTCATTAGTTTTTATATTATTTTCCCTCTATTACATAAACTAAATGCGAGTAGTGGGTCACGTGCTTTTCAATGCATTTCATTTAAACCGTTGTATACACGGGTATGTGCGTATGTGTGTGTGTGCGTATGTGTGTGTGTGTGTGTATGTAACTGGAGGTAAATATTTTAGTTTTTACCTTTTCCTCAGGGAACTTACACATGTGCTTAAATAGCAAATAAACTCTGCAAATAAGTGTGTTTTTCGTTTACGTGCATGTGTTTGTAATTTGCTCCTGTATGCGGATCTGGGCTTAAAATCAAACATTTTAACTAAAGTATTTTGCTGTAGAGTATAAACACGTTATACGAGTACTTTATAATTTACTACTGCAGTTGCCATTTGAACAAAAACATTTTAAGCAGTTTAAAGTAGTGTGTAAACTGCACGGTGGGCAACTTCTGAAAATATAATTTTCCCCAGCTACCATCTTTTGTAATGATATAAAAATTTTTTCGAGACTTTATATCCTTTCTGGCATTAAATTTCCGGTAGCTTCAAAGAATATCGCCAGGTTTTGTCTGGCGCTAAATTCTGGAGGGGTGAATTTGGGCACAGAGTTTGCAAGCATTAATTTCTTAAACCTGAAAATGATTAAAACCTTTCAAAACTCGAAGTTATGAATTCTCTTTATTCAAATTGTTGCTTAAACTTAAATCAATTGTTAAGGATCCAGGCTCTGACCTTCTGTGTCATCGTTCAGCGTATGAAAATTTTTTCCATGATTTTTTCTAAATTATATTTTCAACATAAAAATGTCAAATATTTTGAAATGCAAAATTATGAATTCTGTTTATTCAACCAGTTGCTTTAAGTTAAATCAGTTGCTAAAGTGTCCTTTTTGTGTCTTCGTTCAACGTATGAAAATTTTATTTCTACTTATTTTAATTTTTAAAACTCTATTAAATTTACATTCAAATCAGTTATCATATTTTAAATTCGCAAAGCAACAACTGCAGTAAAAACAAAAAATATAAAAATAAAAAAGCCTTCTGGATACTGGAGAACTTTTGATTCTAAATAAGAAAAAAAGGTGAGAAACTTGATTTGACTGGACTGCAATTTATTAAAAAAAAAATACATTTTATGTTTTTTATAATAAATAAGCTTTCACAAGAACACAACTAGAAACTAATTATGCTCTTCTAACGCTCTCCGAAAAGAAACTTTCACATGGTAAAGGGAGACTAAGGAGAAGTTGATCACAGCCTCAAATTGAATTAAATGCTGCAACAGTGTTGTCGTCAAAATTAAAAAGTATCTGCTAAGTTTTTCGCATTACTTTTATTTCTTCAAATTTCAATAATCAATTGCTCTCAATCGCCCCACTGTACAGTCGCCAAAAACACAATTTCCTTTGTATGTTTATGTTACCTCGTGTACGTGCATAAATGTATCTGAAAGCTTTATTTTTCTTCCACCAACTTTGAAATATAATGAATGTATTTAAAACCATTGGGGCCAACCAACAAAGCTTAACGTCAATTAAAAGGTAAACGTGTACTTGCTTGCGTAGCTTTCACATCACTAATACTCACTCATTTATATGAATTTTAATATTTTGCTATACGACTACGTTTTTTATGGGTTTGCATTTTCGCAAGTAATGAAATAAATTCTCCAGAAGCTGCACAAAACTAATTTTTGAATTCCATTTATTTTAGTACACTCGTAGTTTGGCAAATCAGTGTGACTATTTATAATGTAATTAAATCGTGTATGCACTCGTCCTTTGACATGTCTACGGTTTTCACGAATAAAAGGGTCGTACAACTCACTACGATTATTCTTCAATTACACAGAGTACTCGTAAATATATTTAAAATCATAAATATATTCTGACTATCTTCTTAGTAAGCAAAATGGTAAAAATTATTATTAGCCTGAATGGCAACATTCGGGGATTAAAGTAGTCTGAAATGAATTAACGTGCCTTATTTCCCCAAATTCATTTCAGCAGTAACGAATTACTTGTATGCATGTTCAAAAATAATTCAAGCCAAAGTCGTGCATGGTGAACCGTGTAAAAGCTGATACAACGAGAACGTTTGACAGTGTCACACAAATAATGAGCAGAACTTACAAGATTTTGTGAGGTAACACAACGACAATATAAAGGGCTAGTACATGGTCATATTTGGAGGTAGAGAGAGCGAATGTTTTGCCATTACACGATGACAACCAGTCTGTCAAACATGAATGATGTCTTTTATAGTTTGTAATGAAGCCTATTTAGAAACCAACCATTTTTACTGTTTGCTTACGAATATTAAAAATGAGGGGGGAGCTTGTCAACCGTCAAAACAAGTTCACAAACAAAAATGTACCCCTGTTACACGAGCTTGGGTACCCAGCACGATGGCCTAACTTCACGGCTCTCTTTGCACTGAGTAAGTTTAATGTGTTTACTGTTGAGCCCTTAGCAAGAAAGTATTTGTTGCAGGAACGGATGCCCACCCAAAAGGGATCAACTAATTAAGCAAATTCCTGCGGCTGCACAGGAATAACACAGAGGCCTCACCAGAAGGGTGTCTCTAACTATCGCAATAGCACATAGATAACTATTCACTTCACCATATCGCATCGTTCCAACACGATACTCAAAAGAAATTTCCCAAGCAACTTTTGGTATCAACCGCAAACACCACGTGGAATCCAAAGGAGACCATACCATTAACCGGTCACACCTTCATTCATCGGCATCAGATTAGAACGAACATTCGCAATGGACGATAAGGTAATACTAGTCCTCTCGTTGAGCAACAAGCACAGCTTGCTTTTACCTTTATAATTCTTGTAAGCATATCCATTGGCATGCTATTCCATGGCTAGGGCAGTGATATGCAAGTTTTAATGGTATTCCTCAAAGGTCATGGTCTAGAAACGCAGAATAGAATTTTCCGGCATTTGGTTATTCATCTTATTGCCAGCCGGTCAGCTACTATAACTCTTGAACTCACTCAGCAGAGGATACTACAGGGTTACACAACTAATTAATTATTTTCAGCGCAGCTGGCAACACAAAAATGATCAAAGACGTAAAATTTCTCCTGTAAGTAGTGTAGTTAGATAATTAATTGAAAATGTATTTTTCCGTATGATATGATATTTCTCTGTATAATTTTTAAATCAATTTTTTATATTTTTTTAATTTATTTTTATTTTAAGAAAATTACAAAAAACTCAAATAAAAATCATTACCAACTTTCATGTATTCACTTGCATTGCTTTTGAACTTTCATCTGACTAAAATGTCAAAATTAATCGACAAATAATTAATCGTATTCGTTTAAAAAAAGATTAAGAATATAGGAAAAAAATATTGCAAACGTTTTTAAAAAGCTCAAAACTTATGAATCATGCTTGAAAGCTTCATTTTCAAGTTGTTGGCATAAGAAATGGGAAAAAATTCAAATAGAGTTGAATCTCAATTATACATAATTGTATCTATTAATGGGATATAAATGTTGTCCAGTATATATCTTGTTTTAATTTATACCCTCCACTCTCTTTTATATGGCGCTTTTGCATATGTAATTCGTAGTTTGGATTCATATTTCTGAAGGCAGTGCCTAACCTTTAGTTTCCATGCAGTTTTCCCATATAAAAAAAATTTTATTCGGGAGGTTTCCCTAGATTGTTACCTTATAGTGTGTATATATTTTTGTACTTTATTATTCATTATGATCTTAAAATTTGTATCCTTTAAGGTGTCGTTTGTGAACAAGAAAAGTGCCTTCAAATAATAAATCGATTAAAATAGTCTGAAAAGTTACAGCTGATAAAGACGTACTTATCAAATTATTAACTGAAATTTATAGTCTTAATAAGCAAACTATATGCAATTTGGAACAAAAAAATTTAGAATTTGACTGCAAAATGCTTTCATAGGTTTTGATAATTTTTATTCTCTTATTTTAATATAACCGCCAGTTCTGATGTGGGAGCTGTATAATCGAGGCTCGATTGTAACTCAATTAAAATGTGCACAAAATGGAAAAACCATATTTTTTCAAGCTTCATGTACTTTTTCAATGCAGAGTAGAATACCGATAGTTTGATTGGATTGAATTATTCACTGGATTACTATAATAAGCTTCTAAATTGAAAGATCCTCAATGCCAAAGGACACGGTTATTCAAGTCCCTTCTATGCACACCTGGTAACAACTTTAAAAAAAAAAAAATTCTGCTGGTTTTGCCGGTTAAAAAAATGTAATTCTTTAATTCTTCTTCTTCTTTTTACAAAATGCCCAAACGAAGTATTTTTCTTTAAAAGTCCTAATAAGCACAGTAGGCCCTCCCATATTTACTATAAAAACTTTTATATATTTTTTTAATTTTTCAAATTAAATATTTCACTCGTTTTTATTAAGTTTTAAAAACTTATTTTATTTCTATTGAATGAAAAAATGTGTTCAAGTACTTTCTGCTACATGTTACGAATCCTGCATACTAATTGGCTTGAACATTTTAAACTCCTTCAAAATGAATTGGAGATTTTTTGGTCTGTCAATTCCTTTTAACGAAGAAAACTCTGTGCTTCTGAAATGATTGTGCCTCTTGTAAAACCAAAATAGTTCTCCGCAAACACACAGATAGAGAAATGCCTACAAAAACTTACTTCACACTCACACTCCAACAGGTACTTCCCTTCTTCTACCTTTCAAGGAACAAAAAAATTGCACTCGATTTAAAAACATATATATATTACTGTCATTATTAGTAGGGGGAAATATTAAATATTTTGTTGCAGTCTCACCTCAAGAAGCATCCAAAATATATATGTAAAATACAAACGTGAGTAAGAAACGCTGTATGAAATTATTGAAGCACGAAGTGGACTGTCAGCCGCAATGCCAATAAGGATATAGAAGAAAAAGCTGATGGATGACCAATCAGAAGAAGAATTTCAATGAATTTATAAATAATTTCTTTCAACTGCCCTTTTTAAGGCCACCTAAAAGCGTAGGAGAGATATTAATAATTTTTCAAAACATCAAATTTTATACTCATAAAATATTGCCAGATAAAATTATAAAATAATTATAAAATGAATGAGAAGTATATATTAATATTATCTCAGAAAAATAAATTTTTATATTATTTTTAACCATTTTTTTTTTTTTTTTTTTGTTTTCAAAAAGGCCTTTAAAGTAGGATCAATTACAATCCACAAGAACATGTGCATGGCCACGTATATGTCTTATATATTATATTTAGCTGCGTACATATATCAAATAATTTGACTTTGTATATGTTGTATATTTATTTGGTAATTTATTTATTTAATTTTTTTTGACATTCCGCAAGGCGAAAATACAATTAACTATTATTATGTTTTTGGGTGTATTTTCTAAACTCCGCACTCCCTTCTTTATTATATTTTTCTATTTTAATCATGCTTGTGAATATAATTTTTATATTATTTTAATTAGGCTTTTAATGAAAATTATTATTCTCTGGGGTATTCCCCCAATACTCGTACTTTGCCGTTCTGCTTAAATAATTATTTCATTATAACTATATTGTATTATATTTTTAATTAGTGTAATATTTTTTTTACAAAGTAATTAATTTTTTCCCCCTAAAAATTACTTTATAACTTCAGTTTCATTCAATTAATCATCTTTAAAAACCATGCTGTTAAAATGTAAACCTTTTATTTTATAGAATCAATTAAAATTATTTTTTAATAATACACGAGTACGTATCTCGGAAAACGTTTGAAGAATTGCGTGAAAATTTGTTTCAATAAAAGTCATTACTACTAAACTCATAAAATGTATTTTCAATATTTTTCATGGGGCCATACTCGGCCCCCAATTTTTATTAGGAAACCTCTGCTTCGTATCTTATTTATATATATATATTTTGCGAGAATATATTTATAGTTTCATTTATTTAATTTCATTTTCTACTTTTTATTTTTTGTTTTCAGCGGAATGTGTGCTAAATATTCCAATTCGCAGCTGCTCAATATAAAGTGGGCGTGGCATGGCGTGATGATCAGCCTATTAAATTGCATTTAATGCATCTTCTTCAAAAACAACGTTTTTAAAGAAAAAAAACTCTTGTTTTATTTTAAAGAATCAATTAAAACTATTTATTATTATATATTAGTTATATATTCCGAAAACAGTTTCACAGATTTCAATAAAATAGAAACAAACAAAAACCCGTTTTTTTACTTATGGATTAGAAGAGTGGGCGGGACAAAATCTCCATTGTGGCTTGTGCCTTTCCACGAAATTTCATACAATTATCTTGGAAACCAATGGAGTTACAAGGCAAAACGTAAAAAAGTTGCAAGGCGTGCGGGGAAGACTACGAAAAAATCTGACTGAAAGTGCAAATTTCAGTTCTCTGTAAAATACCAGATGAACAGAAATCCGCAGATGATGGTTTTATTTAGAATTTATTATGAACATGTGTTGCCATACTTATTATTCTGCCACATATCTTATCACAAACATATTTTGTAGTACTACGAAAGTACTAGAAAATATCAGGACGTCATAAAAAAAAGTAAGAAGTGACCCATGAACTATATTTTGCCAAAAGGCAGACATAAAGCTAAATACCCATAAGCAATGTAGAGATGCCACCGCATTATCATGCTGTATTTCAATATTGGGAGCTTATTAATTTTTGTAATATTTTTATTAATTTTTAATAAAAAAAAAATTATACAACCTGCGTAATTAATTGTTCGTACGGGCATGCCATAAATTAATTGCATTTTTCCTTGGATGAATCAATTGCAAGAAATTGCAAATTTATATAGCATATTTCAATCGTGTATAGTAGTAAATAATACGGTTCTACTTCAACTTCAACCCTTCTGGTGAAGTCACTACCGGAAAAGTCGTTTCTAACAAAAGCGGTCAAAATACTTCTCAAGTGAATACATGTGCGATAGTGAAAAAATCATTTGTTATGAAAATGTCCAATAATACGGGAAGAAATTTTCCACTTCACAACACTAATTCTCTCTTTAAGGGAATTTGCTTATTGTTAGAAATACCAAAACAAGAAAGCAGGAAAAGCAGATGTTGATCTGTTTTCAAAGTGCGAAAGAAAGAAAATTCTAATCTATGGTATTTTGGGTATTAGGAGAATCCATGTTTGAATGAAAAGAACTAGTGGTAATACTTTTTTGCAAAGGCCATGTTTAAAGATATATTTTTATTTACATATCAACGCATTCCAATAAATCTGTTTTCATAAATATTTATATATAAATGTTTGCAATTACAAATAAATTGAGAAGGTCATGTAAAGAGAGCCTTACACTAATTCCCTAAGTGCGCTCTTTTCGTTCACTCCTCATTCTTTTTAGCTCTATATAGGTAGAACAGCAAGATTGTTGCTTACTAAAATACCCAACGATCAGAAATAAATGCTCCGCACTAATTAGTATTACACGTATGTATGTAGCCGTAAGTACATCTCAAATCCTTCAATATAAGATACAGTGTGAGCTCGATTTTCACAACTAAAAAACTCAAAAAGGAGTATTGCAAGTATATAAGAAAATTATGTTGCGCTTATCGAGATATGTTTTTAAAATAGTTGCAGTTGTAAAGAATGTACTATACAATTAAGATATAAAGGATGTCGGAAAATCCGCATTATTGCCTCTTTTACGGTTGCACCTTTTTTACATGTTTTCTATTCTGTTTTTGTCCCATGGGGAGGTAAAAGTGTTAAAGGTAAACGTAGAGTGTGATTAGGGGATTCAATGTAAGATCGTATGTATGTAAATATACATATATTATGCAAAGCGAGGCCTACCTGTAATTCTTAATTTCTTAAATTTTTTTTGTAGTTTTTGCAAACATACATATCCGCAAATAAAAAAATTTTATAAAAACAGATTTATTGGAATGCGTTGATATGTAAATAAAAATATATCTTTAAACATGGCCTTTGCAAAAAAGTATTACCACTAGTTTTTTTCATTCAAACATGTATCTCCTAATACCCAAAATACCATAGATTAGAATTTTCTTTCTTTCGCACTTTGAAAACGGATCAACATCTGCTTTTCCTGCTTTCTTGTTTTGGTATTTCTAACAATAAGCAAATTCCCTTAAATAGAGAATTAGTGTTGTGAAGTGGAAAATTTCTTCCCGTATTATTGGACATTTTCATAACAAATGATTTTTTCACTATCGCACATGTATTCACTTGCGAAGTATTTTGACCGCTTTTATTAGAAACGACTTTTCCGGTAGTGACTTCACCAGAAGGGTTGAAGTTGAAGTAGAACCGTATTATTTACTACTATACACGATTGAAATATCTTATATAAATTTGCAATTTCTTGCAATTGATTCATCCAAGGAAAAATGGAATTAATTTATGGCATGCCCGTACAAACAATTAATTACGCAGTTGGTTTTATTTTTAGTGAAATAATTGGAAAATCGGGAAATTTCTATTTTTAAAAATTAATAAAAATATTACAAAACGTAATAAATTCCCAATATTGAAATACAGTACGATAATGCGGTGGCATCTCTACATTGCATATGTGTATGTAGCTTTATGTCTGCCTTTTGGCAAAATATAGTTCATGGGTCACTTCTTACTTTTTTTTATGACGTCCTGATATTTTCTAGTACTTTCGTAGTACTACAAAATATGTTTGTGATAAGATATGTGGCAGAATAATAAGTATGGCAACACATGTTCATAATAAATTCTAAATAAAACCATCATCTGCGGATTTCTGTTCATCTGGTATTTTACAGAGAACTGAAATTTGCACTTTCAGTCAGATTTTTTCGTAATCTCCCTCCCGCACGCCATGGAACTTTTTACATTTTGCTTTGTAACTCCATTGGTTTCCAAGATAATTGTATGAAATTTCGTGGAAAGGCACAAGCCACAATGGAGATTTTGTCCCGCCCAGTCTTCTAACCCACAAGTGAAAAAACCGGGTTTTGTTTGTTTCTAAAACTGATTTCATTAGTTTGTTAGCATTATTTTTTTTTTCACCAATTTTATTGAAATCTGTGAAACTGTTTTCGGAATATATAAATAATATATAATAATAAATAGTTTTAATTGATTCTTTAAAATAAAACAAGAGTTTTTTTTCTTTAAAAACGTTGTTTTTGAAGAAGATGCATTAAATGCAATTTAATAGGCTGATCATCACGCCATGCCACGCCCACTTTATATTGAGCAGCTGCGAATTGGAATATTTAGCACACATTCCGCTGAAAACAAAAAATAAAAAGTAGAAAATGAAATTAAATAAATGAAACTATAAATATATTCTCGAAAAATATATATATCAAAATGAGATATGAAGCAGAGCTTTGTTTCCTAAATACGAAATAAATTCAAAATTTCATAACATTTAAAGTTAATTATATATATGTTAGACAAAAACTAAAATTTAAATTAAGGGTGCTGCCAATAAAAGAATAACGAATTGCGCTCAGTGTATTTATTTTTAAATAAACTTTTTCACGTCTAAGAATAGTTCTTGCAGAACGTTCAGTTCAAAATTCGATTGAAAAATCACAAGGTGATTCGAAAACGTCCCTTTTTTTATAGGTGAGTGTTAGTATTGAGAGGGAGTGTTACGTGCATAAATAAATGTGAATAGAATAGATAAAATAGTAAGGACCACGCTTGAAACTAATGAAGCCTTATTTTAAAAAACCGAAAAATGGAAAACATGACTGGTATTCACTAAAAACAGTCTGTCTTTAATAATTTTATATCAGCGTTTATAAATATTTAGATTTTTAGTAGAATTTGAAATAGTAAATGTGATTATGAGGAGTTCTTGGCAGCAGTAATTCTTATTACAAGACTTAGAGAGGGAGACCCACAGAGCTGAGATCCTAAATCATCCAACGATGGAAAAATATGGGAAATAAAGAAACAAACTCATCGCCAATATTGAAGGATGAATTAAGAGAAATTTTAGAGAAATCAGTTACTTCTTGACTTTCTTTCGGGCTTCGCATATTTCCGGAGATATTTGCACCAAGTGGGTAAGTTAGATGATCCCGGTTGTATATATTACAAAGAAATGAATAACAAGGTGGAACACAGATTCTTTACCTGCAACAGATGGAACATTCAAGGAAGCGCTCTCAAGGGTGGCATTCGTGACTACAGACATGGTGGAGTGTAAAGACAAGACTACTGAAAAGCAGTGGAAAATTGCATGTGTCCATGCTAGGACGATATTGTGTTAATTGGCGAAGTAATGCAGAAAGCAGTCGCGGGAAGGGGTGCCGCAGATAAAAGAGAAGTGAGTGTCTTAGCGGTAGCATTACACCAGTTTGTCAAAAAAAAATATATGATTCAATTTAGAATTGCCTTCCCAATAACCCAATTATTTCACAATATGCACTACAATTGCAGTAACCATATCAGAATCATCTACTTGGTTTCCTTAATGACTCAGATGAATAGATGCAATTCCATTAAAACCAATTTGAAGCCTTTACAGTCTAACTCCAAGTCGTCCTACATCATTACAAAGTATACGTAAGTGATTCTCTTTTTCAGTGTTTCGTGCCAGAAGGCACTTAAAGAAATGTTTTCAGAAATATCTATCCATAAGTGGCATACATGTATTCCTCGGCTTGTTTTCCACTTGTACACTACAATTTAAGTCAATGGTAACCCATTGACCCAATGAACAAAACACCCGAAAAAACGATATAAAAACTGTGTGCTGCAGAGAAAGTGTGGAGAAAAACAGTTAAATAGAAAAAAAGCAACAATAAAAATACAAGACATGAAGGAACTTTTCGTTGCAAAACAATTGTTTGCTGTTAGAACTTGTTTTTCTTTTTCCAACTGCCATTCTTATGCATGCACAAGCATGTTAACTAGCTTATGCGCTGTGTATGGCAAGCTAATACGGGTACTATATTTCTAATTCAAGTTAAAGATGCTTCTTTTTGGAAATGGAAAATACAGTGTGTCAACAAATTTGTTTCAAAAAAATTCGAAATCGCATTTCAGTTTTAAAAATTTAGGAAAAACTCGTTAAGCTGTGAACTTGTTAAAAATATGATGATTTAAATTTATTATAAACCATTAAAAGTATTATATTCAACTCTGCCGAACCTTATATATCTTTTTCTAGGAATATGTTCCAAACTGTACGATTCAGTCAGACGAAAAACTCGTGTGATGTACTTCCTATTTTAAAAAATCGCATTAAGGTCGCGCTTCTGGTGCGGGACAAAAATGATGCAAACAATGTTTTCTTTGCTGATTGCAGTAAATGGAACTCTAGTCACATGAAAATTATCATTCAGTAAAAATATTCATAAACTTTTCCTTTTCATAAAAATCTGACATTTTTAGGCCACACTAATCTAGTTTTTTAAGTAGAGATACAATGGCTAATCATACCACTGTGTAGGATTGTGTATCAGGGCCTTAAGAAATATCAAAAATGTTAATAATAAGAAAAAATAAAGATTCTCTTGTCTTCCTGATAGTTTTCTCCGGTCTGGTGGAGTTTGCCCGTATAGCCTTTAGTCGAAGATTGCGTCTGTAGTGGGGCATGCAGTAGTCAAGTCTTGGAAGAATCTGGCGATGTTTTACTGATTGCGATTGGACTTTTATCTGGAGCTGTATGACAGGTTACACATTCCTGGGCTATTTGGGGCCGAAATGTGAGTAGTTTCGGCTACGAAGTTTACCGGACACTTAATATCTGGTGCCGCGGGTATCAGGAGCCTCTGGAACCGATCCTTGGTTCCAGCCTGACAGTTGGTGAGGCCCTTCGGGAGGCTCGCGGTGGCTGTGGTTGATGTCCATATCGCGGGCAGAGCATTAGCTCGGTGTGGAGTTGCATTGCAACCGGGTGCCGTGACCCAAAGAGCGGCAGGGGTTTTAGACAGGCTCCGACTCTCACTAAGGGGGAAAACTTATGTCCAAATGCATAACTTTCCGCTGGTACTCACACTTATGGGTGGGGGCGCTGGTGGACGCATTATATTCATCCAGTTTTAAGAGCACCGTGAAGTAAAGCTATATTAGCAGGCATTCACGTTACCCTGTAACACACATGTCTTCCTGATAGTTGCTATTGGCACATAACAGCTGGTTTGGCTGCGGCGCTGGTGTTCGTGGTTTGACACTTCTAGTCAAATAATGACAAATAGTCATTTTCGATAATTCCAACAAGCAAAGAATTGATGCATTGGATGACCTCACTTTAAACATATAAATATATATTTTTATTCGTTATATATTAATAATTAATAATTATAAATAATAATATATATGTATGTAAACACATACAGTGGCGAGCACATGTGGTTACATAATTGTCAAATACAAATTAAAACGCTGTAAAATCCATAAAAATTAGCCGAATGCTACCAATTTTTTTTTTATTTATGATTTTTACTTGTATAAAAGCTAAAAACAAAATAAATTTCTTCAGTATAAAAGCATAAGTTCTAATATTAACGCAAAATAATGAAAAAGTCAATGTATCCACTTTTGCACGTTTTAAAAATATCTCCTTTGGGTATGATGTTTTAGTGTTTGGTCCAGAGCACCTTGGACTTTATGACGCTTCTTACTCTATTTAGCATACATTCAACCAAGTTTTCTATATGGCGCTTCGGAATACTGGTCCATTGAACCAGGGACCACAGTTGATTTTTCTTTAACAAAGCCCACGAATTTTCGATCGGATTTAGATTGGGACTTTGAGCTGGCCATTGCATTTGCCACCGGACAGTGCTTCAATTGCGAAAGAGACGAAATGTTAATTCGCTAGATGTGAAAAAATTAATATTTAGCAGTTGGTTAAATAAAAAAAATATATATGTAATGAAAAATCTTTGCAGTTTCTTTGAAAACATAATTTCTTGACTGACTGTATATTTTTACCTACATTTTCAGAAACTGTTTCCGGGCTGCCAAATTGTTGGTATACTTTTGAAGTTAAAATTACGTATTTCAGGCAAACTATAACAATTTGGAAATGGTTAAATATAAGACTTCAATGGGAGAATCAAGATTTTTGCATTACTTTCGCTTTATTTTAATCTAGAAGGGAGGAATTAGTTAAAAGCAAGCTTGTCCTGCCTGAAACTTTTGAAGTATTTTTAATTTCAAATTCTTTTTTAATTATTTGCTACTTTTATATTTCGCTTAGAAACAAACATTTTTTATTTTAAATGTGTTGCAACTCCAGTTAGTATACAGAAAGAGCTAAAAGGAGTACAGTTGAAGTCGTCTATGATAAACTTCGGGACCATAAAGCTCTCGCTAATATTTCTACCTTTTCATTACAATGAGATGGCAAATTTTCATACAGAGAATTCTTCTTTACAATGCAGAAACCTTTTTGACATACAATTTTGATACTTTTTATATTCATCTAATGAATATAATGTGGTAATTCCCAGAAGATCAAGATATAAACGAAAATTATGAAAGTTATATCAATACAAATTCTGTATGAATTTAGCAAAATTCGCTAATCAAAAGAATACAAAAAAAAGAAGAAAAATGCATCGGAGAGGTCCAATCGGGAATACCTGGTTATTTGAATTGAAGTGGTAAGAAAAAATTCGAATAATGAATTTTCTTTATAAGGAAGAATTATTGCGATGGCATGATCCATCATAAGCAAGTTCAACTGTAAAAGTATTTCGACAAAATACAATATGATGTGATTAAATCGCACTAAAGCCTTAAAATTAACATTTAAGTAAAATACAAATTTTTACTTTGCTGTAGGGTGTCAGCTTTCTCAACTATCAGCTACTAGTAAAATGCAATAACTGATAAGCTATAAACTAAAAAAAGGGCTTAAAACATCATGAAAAAAATTATGCAAGAAAAAATATAACAATTCGAGAATAAAAGTGAAAAGTAATGGATTTTCTGCAGGCAAATAATAAAACTCAGAAAATAATATTATAAAAATAATATATAAAAATATTATTAAATTTAATAAAACTAATAAAAATTGAAAATAAAATTGAATTAAAATTAATAAAAATTGAGGCAGTCAAAGGATAAGCCGCTGTAATATTTTTTGATCACTGTTGGCGAGCAAATTCCTTTCCGCCACTTACTGTCGTCATTACATCTCTATCCTCGTATTGAAAATTAATTTTGTGCCTGTGGCAGCTTTGGAAAGCTATTTACAAAACTTCAAGACTTGTAGGTTTTAGTTCATGTTTGTTTGCTTTTGCGGTTTTATTGTATTCTACACCACACCACAGGCAGGAAAAAAACATGTGCTTAAAGAGTGTACGAGTATGAATGCATTTATGTATTTGGTTGTTGTAGGAAGTCCTTGTACGTGCTGCTAACTTGAATCCATTAATTATTGCACTCAAGTTGTGCATCGAAACAGGATATTAAGTGTGCATGTGCATATGCTTTCATTCGCCTTAAAAGTAGTTTTCAGTTTTCCGCAATTATTTTGATATTGTTTCCTTAAAATCCTTAAAATAAAATAATATTGGACAAACACTTTTTCGGGCTGTATAAGGATGTTAAAAAAAGAAATAAAAAAATAAACGAGAAAAATATTGTTACACTCAACTAAAGTCTGTGTTAATCTGCTCGTTGAGTGGTTCGCTGCTTTTTCGCAACATTTATGTTTCCCTTTCCTGTTTTTATAGTTTAATGTGTACGTGGGCAAACAGAGTTGGTGAGGTATGTCACATAGTTGCCTTTGAACATCCGTTTCCTTCACCCACTAACGGTATGTGTATGTGTGCCACAGTGCACACAGCCACAATATGTGACTACGCTCATCATATATTTTTTATTATACTTTATGCTTTTCTATAAATAATACTCTTTGGGCTGGAAAAAGCTAAAGTTTTTATTCGCACATTTTGCTGTTATTTATTTTCTAAAACTTTTACATCCTTTTAGCTGCTGAGCTTTCAAGTTAGTTAAAATAATTAGCCACCACACCTATTCATAATTATATCTTTTATATCCCCGCACTAAGGAATATGTTAGTGATTTAAATGTGCATATTTATTCTGTGGTTAATGAAGTGAAAGGTTTGATTATATTTGCAATTACACTACTTTGATTTTACTTATGTATGTATGTATGTTTCTATTATTTATGATTTCTTCTTAAAGATAAATTTAGACACACTCATTTAATTCATAGCAGCATAATGTATTAACTTGTTCAGATAGGGAATAATGGAAGAAATTGGAAAAGAGCAAAAAAGCTGGGAAATTAATTAATTAATTAATTCTTTCAGAACTCTGCATTTTTTTATTAATGCTCACACTATTACAGTGAGCATGAAAGCGCCAATAGGATAATGTTTGATAGCATTGCAATATCTTCTGAAAATGTCAAAGAAGTTGTGAAGGAAATTTTTTTCAGAGAATTCGGGAAGAACGAGATAAGACAGCTTGATGTGAAAGCAAGAAAAATTTACTGGCCAACTAGATCCAAATTAAAAATCATTCTATAGAAGACAATTTAAAAGCTTATGTGCACTTATGGGATAAAGTTTTGGCGACCGGCATTGTACTCCAAGAGGGATATTATTGGAAAATATCACTCTATAACTTAAAAGCCACTCCTATTAGTTTGTTAGAAGAAATAAAAAAATATAGAATGAGTTACTTGCAACGACTTGGCAACGGTGTTAAGGAGTGTTTGTCAATTGGAAATTTGAAGCAAATTTATAATTGGAATAATGCCTCCTAAAACTAGTGGTAAAGCTGCAAAAAAGGCTGGCAAGGCCCAAAAGCATATTACAAAGAGTGACAAGAGTAAGAAACGTAAGCGTAAGGAAAGTTATGCAATCTACATATATAAAGTCTTGAAGCAAGTACATCCTGATACTGGTATCTCGTCGAAAGCAATGAGCATCATGAACAGTTTTGTTAATGATATTTTCGAACGTATTGCTGCGGAAGCACCTCGTTTAGCTCACTATAATAAACGTTCAACCATTACCAGTCGGGAAATCCAAACCGCAGTCCGTTTGTTATTGCCCGGTGAATTGGCAAAGCATGCTGTTAGTGAAGGTACTAAAGCTGTAACCAAATACACAAGCTCCAAATAAATTGATTTTTCTGCGCTAAATCCATACAATCAACATATTTCTGTTACTAACCTTTGCTTTTATTTTAGCTACAGCTCTTTTACACGGCAGTGATGAAGTGAAACCTCAAAAACTACAGCATGTGGTAGATCTTCCTTTTAATGAATTACGAACATCTGATGCAAATAAACATACCTTTCAACAACTTCAGTGGAATTTAATATCTTCTATAATTTTGAACAATAATACGATTAACAACCAAATCGATGTAATTTTTATATCCTTTTAGCTGCTGAGCAAATAAATTACCAAAAAAAATTATAAGATCTAAACCACCAATCGCTTAATTGCCCCTCTTATACATGGTATGTTCAGGAAATTGGAGAATGGGATTAGTGGTAAAAGCCATGAGTTACATTCCTACACACAGTCTTACAATATGTCATATATGAAATGTCTGCTATTTTTTTGGAAAAATCGTACCATTTGCAAAGCTTTCATAAAGTGAAAAAAAAATGAAAATTTCCATAAAATAAAAATTTTAATAAAATGACAATTTTCATGCGTTCCGAGTTGCGTCATATTTGTACCAGGAAACGGCATCTGAACCGGCATTTTAATACGATTTTTTAAGATTGGAACCACTTCAGATTTTCGTATGAATGATTCGTACGGCTGTCTAGGAAAGTGAATCATGGTTTTAAGGAAGACATGTGGTAAAAAAAAGCAAAAGAGACGACTAACTGTCTTTCCTTCACATTTAGTTTCCTTTGCGTTTGTGTAATTTAATGTTTAACACTTCAAGGCTATACATATTTTAGGACTTTTTCTTAAATTCTTAGAAAATGATTTTAAATTGATAAGTAAAGTAATTAAAATAATACATTTCATTTTTATCGAAATTCTTTTATTTCCTCTCGCTTTTGACTAAAGACTCTGCAGTAGCTTATCGCCGAAAATATGCACTAACAAGCAAAACATTCGGCTCTCATTCAGAACTGCTTTCCAATACTATTCAACTTAAATCTGCAAAAGCCTCTTTAAGCAAAAAAAAAAAAAAAAAAAAAATGAAAACCTCACATTTTAACAATTTTTTCTCAGTACAATTTCCGGCCGTAAAGTAGGACATTACACACCAAAACTTAACAATTATTACAGACCAAATATTATGGTCATTAAGATATTGTTTTTCTGTTCTTCCTTTTTGTGCTGATGATATTAAATTCTTTGCTTGAGCAGACAAAATTTTAATTAAAACTGCAGGAATACAAAGCAAAAATGGCATAACTGGCCGGCAAGCAGATATTTCTGTTTTACTCTTGCTTGATATTAATGAAGATATGCGTATTTATTTATACAAACACGTATAAACAGAAATACTTTTGTTGGCAGCAAATAAAAGTTGAATTAAAATTCGTTTTTATTGAAAAGGAGATGACCACATTAATCTACATTCAACTTAATTATTTTTACTGTGGGCGTATCGTTGATTGTGTATGTTTTCTATACATACAAGGATATTCCTTATTTGAACGGAAACGGAAATTTATATCACTGCATTGCCGTTTTGGTTTTAAGTGCATATGTTTAAATCGACTGTGAGTTCTCGGTTAAAAACTTTAAAGGCAGCACTCACGCTTCCATACACATACCGATATGCAATATATAAATGTTCCCAAACTGAAATATTATAAATGGCAGTGAAACGTTCTCAGCAATTTTGTTGCATAACAAATTTTGTTGCATAACAAATGTTGTTGCATAACAAATGTTGTTGCATAACAAATTTTGTTGCATAACAAATTTTGTTGCATAACAAATTTTATTGCTTAAAGTAAAAACAACTGGAAACAAATCTTATTATTTGTCTGCTGTGCTCATTTGAATTTTGAAAATTTTTTAATAATTTTTTGCATTTAAATTTGAATTTATTCTTTATTTTTTTTTTCTTTTGTAAAATTAAGGTAATTTTGTAATTTTTTGTTATAAATTGGCACCAATTTATATTTTTAACTTGGGTTAGCTTAATTTTAAAAAAGTAATATCAAACTGAAGATATTTATATTTTTCGTTTTAATATTATTTTTAATATATACACTTATTTTTAATTTTTATGAACACTAAAAAATTACAGTTCGGCTCTACACTCTTAAACAAATTAGAATTAGAAATAATTTAGCTGCATTTTCTAATGCGACTACATTTTCTTCTCATTTTTAAAAGTACATTCCCCTATTTCATTCATTTTGAAAAGATGTTTTAAATACGTTAGCAAATATTACTGAAAAAATATTGACCACAAATTTTTTAATTAATTTTTGCCCTAATTCCCATTTTGATTTTAGTGCAAAAATATTTACATTATAAAAAACTAAATTTAAAGTTTTATTATATCTGATGCTAATTTTTAATTTTATACTTTATAAATATATACTCTATATACTTACCTGTTTAAATCTGAAAGATGGATAAGGTGTTCAATTTTAGCATGCCCACATCTAATTTAAACTCAATTCAGGAATTTCTATTATGTATATTCATTAGCACCTTATTTATTTTTCTGTTAGAGACTTCAGAAAATATGTTTTATTGTTTTTAAGGTTTGCTCATGTATTTTCAGAAAAGTGGCACAACCGTTCATTTCTATCCATTTTGAAGGTTTTATGATTTATTTTGTACATGCAAGCAAATTCGAGATACCACTTGGTTTATCCTTTATCTATATGAGTTTTAAGTTAAATTATACACTCCTCTTTTAATTAAAACATTATATACTTGTATCTATGTATATATTTTATATTCAATGTTTTCATCTCTATTCGAAATACATTTACCAACATTTTTGGTAAAATTATTATAGTAGATACAGCGCCAATTTATTTACATTTTTGTGTGCTGTGTGGTTAATACTATATCCTGTATTGCATTGGTGCTTACGACAAAGCATTAGTGGACCTTAATTCATTTTAATAATTAATAATAGTTCTTTATATACACTGATGTATATTCCGCATAAAAGTTAATAGGGATTTATGCTCCACGATTTAGGAATTTAACACCTGGTGGTGCATTCAGTCTTCTTAAAACGAGAGGAAAGTTTTCGCTAATTATATAGTCATCTTTGAACACAATTACCAAATTAAACTCAAATTCTACAAAAAAAAAAAAAAAAAAATTATAGCAAAGAATATAAATAAAGTAATACCTTTATACCTATCTTGAAATTTTTTGTTATTAGTGTCGGACACGCAAACAGGCGTGGCAAAATCATGTATATAGGTATTTCCAATTTGGGACATATATTGCCATCGGCTATTTGTATTGTCTGAATTTCAGTGGCATCTTTGGAGTAACCTTCATTAGAACCGCACGTTTCCACCCGAACTAACTGCAATTCAATGGATTTAATTGCGGCCTCAGTGTGCTGAATGGTGAGTTGCCCTTTCAAAGGATGTGTTATACAAAAGTCAGTGCGCTCTAACTTGCCAGTTATTAAGAATCTTGGCATAGTTATACGTTCTTTTGTGGTTTTTTGCAAACTTTCAGGACTAATACTAAAATTCACTTCTTTAACGGGTAATTGAATGCTTTCCTCCGCTACAGGTTTATATTGTATGCAAAATTGTTGAGTCTTCTGTAGGGACTTTGCCAAGAAACTACGTTTCACATCACATTTGAGTTGGTAATTTATACTTATGAAGAGACCATGATAAGTTTCGTAAAGAACGCGTGGTTCTCTTTTGCATTGCAGAGGAAATTCAAAATGGAATTCCGAGTTACCAGAGGAAAGTTTTCCAGGAGCAGCGAGTTCAAATACATTATTTAGAAGTGTGATTGGTTTAACAGAATTGTAAAAAGCATCTAACAGGCCAACAGATGTGTTATTACTTAATTGTAGGTTTACTACACCCTCCAGTGTAAGAATTATACCTTCATGTTTGGCTTCTGCAGGGCATGTAAATTGAACGCATCCAGTCAAAAGTTCCTGCAATTAAAGTACATTTAAATTTATATTGTTCTATGATTACCTAAAAACACTAACCCCTTCGTAATAAATTTTATTTTCTCGCTTTAACTTTATTTCAAAATTGATAGAATTCATTTTTCCCTTAAACAGAAAAATTTGCAATTCCAAGGCAGTAAAATGTTCTTTTTATTTTATAAAATGTAAATACAGAACAGCTGTCAATTGTTCACAACAGTTGAAAGTAATGCCAAGTCTAGCAACTCAACCGATAACAAATTAAGAATTATCGTACTCTTTTTGAAGTGTTCACATCCACAGATTATCTACCAAGTTTGCTCTCTTTATGACAACAAAAATGAAAATTATTCTTTTTAAGTTATTAATTTTAAATTTATAGTAATTTGTAGCATTGCCAGTATGTGCAGACAGAAGAACAAACATCAAAAAAATTATCATCTTTGTACCACCCCTAGTATAATTTGTTATCGTACACTTTGTTTTTCCTCTTTTCGCTCAGCTGATGTTTTTAGTAACCATTTAAATCATAACAACCGATACAGTGATGGAAAATAGTCGTAATTTTTTAGGTATTTGATGTCATTTACCAATTTGTCTTGATTATTTCTTCGTCTTCGTCGGAAGTGAAAAGTTAAAGTAAATGAAAGTGGAAAAAACACCCTAAATAGAATTTATTGATATAGCTGCGAAAAATGTTTTTTGTGTATAAAAACAACACAAAAACCTTTAAAGGAAAATTGTGAATCACAAAAAAGAAAATTATTGAAAATGTTAAGTTTTACTTCAAGCCAAAGATGAGGAAATGTTAAAATAAACACACAAAAATTAAATAACTGCAAATGATGAAGGAAATACATACGAATAATCATTAGATAAAGTATACATACATACATACATAATTACGTAGAAGAAAAATTATTTTTGTTTTAATATCGAATTTATTAATATATGTGTGTATATAAAAGTTGCAATAAATAATTATTAAGAAAAAAGTGTGAAATATAAAAATCTAACCAAATAGTTTTATAAACTTAGAAAGAAAAAAACATTTTTTAAGTGCACTTTTCATGCCTTCAAAAATTGATTTTCCACAGAAAACTTAAGAAAAGAAAAAAATCATTTGCAGTAAAGTGAAAATTATAAGTGAACGCATGCATATATATTTTGATGCATTATTGTGAGGGTGGTAGGGTAACTGCTTTGCCGTGTAAAATAGTACTATTCCACTCATCAAATTAGACAACAAGTCTCCAGACCCTATAGACTGTTGTCTGGTATACAGGAAAGTGCTTAATTTCAATTTTCGTCTCTACTATTGTGTTATACTCAGTGATAAGTTTAAAAAGATAAAATTTTTCGTTTTACTGATCATTTTTTCTCCATATGCAACAATGACCAGCACTGTTGGTGAATATGAATATAATTCAAAGGATATGCTGGGTCACGGCGCCTTTGCTGTTGTTTATAAAGGACGTCACCGCAAGGTAAAACAAAAACATTTAGATATTCCAACATGTACAATTCACAAGCACGTAATAACTATGCACATGCATGTGCACTGTATCTTTTTGTGTGTGTGTGTACATATATAATGTAGTTTCGTGTAAAAGAGTACCAAAACCAAACAATTAGAATGCAAATATATGAGACATTTTTTTACCTTGCATCGTAATAATTTATGTGTACTTGCAAGATATTCTTACCACGTTAACATATTCGTTTCAACAAAAATATACTGAGCCATATGCAACAAGGTGTGCCATTGCCACATTGCCAGAGCTGACCATTGTTTACATATATCAGTTAATGAAGCCTTTGTTGGTTTTCTTTTTGGGCTTTTTTTTATTATTAACAAATTATAAGTCAGTTTGCTAATACATAAGTAATGTATTGCCACAGTGAATTTTAAAAATTTTAATATAAGTATTGTTATATTTTTAAATGACAGTCTAAAATTTCAAAATTTAAATTCCGTCTTTTTTTGTGTTTATGTAAATAAAAAAATGTTTAGTTTTTTTACAGGCGCAGTGAACTTTCTAAACTAAACTTTTATATACATAAATACATATGCATATTTTTTATTAGGATATTTTAAAAGTAAAAATTATATGTATGGGAAATGGTATTTATTTAACAGATTTGTTATTGCTTCATGGGTACATAATTTTATTGTTTCCAATTTATTTTAACATTCATTTTCTAAATATGCAAACTGCTAATCAAATAAAATACAATAAGGTAAATAAATACGCGATCAGAATTATTGTGAGTGATGAAATATAAAGCAGAAATAAATTAGAATACGGATACATCTAAATTTTATTAACATGTACGTACATATATATTCCATAATGAATAATTACGTACTTACGTATGTACATACTTAAGTATATAAAATATATATATTTTATAAGTATATAAAATATATATATTTTATAAGTATATAAAATATATATATTTTATAAGTATATAAAATATATTTTTACGTAATATTTTTATATACATACATATGCAAAAACATTCCTGAAGTACGTACATAAATATGTACAAAAAAAGTATTTTTCAATTAAATAAATTGTATAAATATAAATATTTCCATTTAAAGATATTTCAAGCTTAACAATGCTGAACCGAGTGGGTGCTAAATCGCACCAACTATGGTATTGTACATATAAGTTGAAATATAATTATAAATTTGAAAATGATTGGTAATGACCTCAATGATTTGAAAAGAAATAACATGCAATACGCCGTATAAAATGTTAAAAGTTTGATTATCCGTAAGGAAAAATTCAAGGCCATAATAAATTATTAAACTATAATTTTAAAGGAGTACTATTTCGCTCTTCTGCACTTAACGTGTATCCTAGCAGTGGGTAGGTACAACATAAGTACGGCGTTAGACATAAAAATATTTTTGCAAGGCGATTTCATATCCTTGAAGAGTGCCAGGTGATTTTAGGTCAAGTCACATTTAAAAACATTCATTAAAAAAATTCAGTTAAAAAATTTGGCGTAGGAAATTCACTTAAAAAAGTATAAAAAGTTAATCCTATATAGTAAGATATTATTTTGAGTGTTTCTGTTGAAGTAGAGCTAAAAAATGCATTGCATGTAGTTGACTGTCGTATATCAGTTATCATGCATTATTAGTAAAATATAAATAGTTTATCATAATAAAAAAAATTAACTACACTAAACTGTGCCACTGTTTGGCAATTATATCAAATTTTACAATATTATATTTCACGATTTCTTTGCTCCATTTCCATTAACCAACCAAATAGTTAAAGTGTTAAAGAAAAAATGAAAACCAAAAAGAAGTATAATAATATAATAGTACGACTACTTTCATGAAAACTAGCAAAATTAAATTACATTTAGGTAAAGGTATATGTGACGTTTAGCAATTTCTCTCTAAATAAACAATTATCTTTTTCAGCTACAACAACCTGTTGCCGACTAGTTTGAAATATATGATTAATTACATTTTAAAAAGTTCTCTGGAAGAATTATTATTATAATTTTTCGAATTTCCAAAAATTGTCTAATTAAAGGCATCGAATACCATCGATAAAGTTTTCTTTATTTTTAATATAAGCATGAATGTAGTTTCTATATCGCAAAACTAATTCAAAAATGGCCAAACTAAACTATTGCATTTCGTTGGTTCATATATTAAACTATAGACAATACATATCTAATGTATTTAAAAATATGTTGAAAAAGGTTTTTTTCTACTACTCGTATTTCGGAAAAATACAAATTTTTAGTTGGAGAACTTTTGAAGTAGATATGCGTGGTTTTCGCCGTAAAAATAAAGAAAAATGTGGACGAAAAATTGGTAAAATTGTAATAATGTAAAATGTTTATCAGGCCGATAAAATCAAATCTTTAATACAGGCTAATTTGTAATAATATGCCGTTCAAGTTCAAGTATTACTCACTTCATACCGTTATATTTACAGGAAGTATAATTAATTAATTATGTAAATATAATTTAATTATAAATAATAATTTATATGTTTTTTTGGTGAAAATGTAAGAATTAACTTGTTGGGCAATGACCTACAAATATTTCAAGCAATCCTAGCTAAGGTAAATAAAAATGAATAAATATAAAATATATACAGTATAACCTCGATATTTCGGACACCTGCAAATCCGTACAATGTTCCCATTAAGTATCCTATAATCCGGACATCATTAGTTTTTCTACCTCACTAATTCGGTCAGCACTTATTTCTTCCGCTTCTGCAATAAAAATTAATTATCATAAAAGTTTTTCCTTAGATATATTATCAAGTTCAGAAAATGTCGTAGATGTTCTTAAAACTTTTATATTAATAAATGTGGTGTTTATGATTGGCAATCCTTGGGATGAAGGTTGGACAAATATATATTAAACAGTGATTGAATAAAATTCTTTATGAAGACGAATGGGGCTCACAGGATGAAGTCCTCTAGCAAGACTGACACGCAGCGATTTCGCCGACCAAATTGATTTACTTGTTGATTTAGCACCTGACATTTATAAATTCTTATGAGGTAAATGACGAAGTTGAAAGCAATGATGATGAAACTTAAGAAGATGATGAGGTTGAATCGTCCACTATATAAAATATTGCGAGGAGTAGGAACTTCCTGCTGGGGATATTTTAAAACTAAAAAGCCTCCGAGATGCTGTGTACAAAAGCAAAACGATACTAAACATCGACAGATAAAAACATCCATCTGTTTGTGTAAGAATTAATAAAATAATTTTCTAAAAATAATTCCTTTTACTCATAGGTAAATTAAGTTTATTTTAAAATTAATTTCGTGTAAATGAAAATAAGTTTGCTATACACACTATATATACATATATTTACAAAAGACCTTTTTTATTTTTCTCTTGTATCGAAAATTCGGACACTTTGATATGTTAAACCAAACTTGGTTTTAATTTATCCCCACTATCGAGATTACACTGTATGTATATAAAAATATACATATGTATATGTACATATATGAATACATAGAATATATAGCAAAATCATTAGGAGGGCTAGAAAAGACTCTGGAACTCCATACGAAACAAACAAAAAATACTTGCATAGTTTTTGTGATTGCGCAATATTACTGTAATTCCATAAAATTTTTGGAGGTAAAATTTTCAAAGGGAATTTAAATTAAAATGATATCGCATGCAAGAGAGCGAAAGAGTAAGTAAATTAAATGATTAAATTTAAACACACACAAGCATGCGCACAAATGAGTATGTCATATAGTTTTATTTCTTATTACATTTGTGTTAATATTTCATCAGCTGCTTGTTTTTCATGTTTTGCTGACAAATTGTCTCGCATGCCTCTTAATCGGTTTTCTTTTAAATAGATTACTGTGTAGCCATTCAGTCAACGACCGAAACTCTTATTTAATATTTCAGATATAATGTAATTGATAGCAATCGATTTGTTGGAATTATACCTTTGTGCATACCTTATTTGTGGTGGATTTATTTAATTATTTGTAATATCAATCGAGTTATGCTTTTGTAATGATGTGTAAGGGGATGTGCATATCAGGTAATATAGATATCGAAGTGGAATTCCACACCGAAAGCGGATGTATTTACATTTATACATTTCTCTAAGGGAGTATCTAAATCAATGTTTCAATGTTTCGAAACATTTTTCGCATTTAAGCAAAATTTATTCTGAATATTGTCTAGTATATTTAGGGGGCTACAAATACTCCTTTTAGTATATCCATTTCAAATATTTTTATACTCTTTTGCATAGAAAAAGATGAAAGTGTACATCATAGGTCTCGACTAGAAAGGCCCTAACTCGCATTTTTTTTTTTTTTTTTTTTTTTGTAATAGATTTTTTCCATTGAAATCACTAAATAGAATTATTGAAAAAAAATGCCAAAGATTGGCTTTCTCAGTTTGCTGGCTAATGTAGATCGTCTCAGAATATTTACACGAATAACATAAACGATAGTAGAGAACTTAATCGCAGCCACCTCATTATACAAAATAATGTTAGAAATAAATTTTTAAATTCTAAAGAACTGTCTGTTTTAACTTTCAAAAAAGAATATGTTTGACTCACCTGCTAGTTTTTTAAAAGCCATACAGTGCTTCTGTGTCTCTGAAAGTAAATTTTATAATATTTTATCCTCTATATATATACTCATGTAGGTATATGTATAAACCATTAATTTTAACAGAGTAATGTTAGTGTACTAACACTGCTATGTTAAGCTTTAACAGCTTCCGGTTAGACTTGCTCGTTTATGAGTAATTGATGTTGGTTCGTCATCAAATATTCTACATAGCAAGTAATAAATTAATATAAGTGGTATTCAGTTTTATTCTCTTCAACTTGAGACTGTTTTAAATTAACTTTTCCTTAAATTAGTTTAAAAGTATTAAAATTCGATTAGAAATAACTTTAAAACAAAACAAACAATGTTTAAAGTTATTTCGCAAACACAATAAACTATTTCTGATTTTTTTTCAATAAACTAAACACAATTCAGTAAAAGAAAAAAATGGCTGTTTAGGATTTTTTTGGTTTCTTCCTTTCACTCGAGAACTGACGATATAATTATAGACGATACACATATGTGCATACATCAGCATGCAAATGTTATTTTCACAACAGAAATTTTAAAATTAAAATCATAATTGGAAAATTGTAAAAGCGTAAAATGTACTAATTGCCATATTTTGAAAATGTTTCCGGATAAAAACATTAAAAGCCAAATTTCTTGTGTTTTTTGTTTGATATGAAAAGTTTTTTTTTTTTTATACAGGGTGGGCCAAAAGTCACAATGGGGTTTAAAAATTTAATAACTTTTTTGTTTATTTTTTTTTTATTTTTTTTTTAAGATTATGAAATATACAAAATGGAAATTTTTTTACGCTAAGTATGGAAAATAATGTCACTTAAATGACCGCCGTTATTAGCTTCGCAATGATGGGCTTTTTTGAGAGCATTTTCCATAACATCTTTCAACATTTGTGGCTGTAGCCCTCGAATTTCTGCAACAATGTTGGCCTTGAGTTCAAGGATTGTCTCGGGCTTGTTGACATATACTCGCTCCTTCAAATAACCCCAAAGAAAATAGTCGCATGCTGACAAATCCGACGAACGCGCTGGCCAATTAATTTCTGAATTTCTTGAAATTATTAATGGCGACGATATGCTCTTTGCGTTAAAATAATTGATCGCTGATTTAAGTAATAAAATTCTATTATTCTTGTTCTTTGTTCAGTTGTAAATCCCTCCATTATTTATTCTCCAGATGTTATTTATATAATCTTAAAAAAAAAAATTAAAAAAAAAATAAACAAAAAAGTTATTAAATTTTTAAACCCCATTGTGACTTTTGGCCCACCCTGTATTATGAATGTGAATTCGCACGAGGTAAAACTGAATGTAAATTTTTTTCTTTTTGCTTTATAGTGGAATGATGTGAAAATTTCACTATTTTTCTTTAAATGTTTGCCTGTATACACGAAACAAAATTGTTAATAGATTTTTGAGTAGGTAAATTAACACCAGGTAAACGCAAAGGCATTGGCTTTCCGAATATGTCAAAACAATTGTCATGCTAAAAGTTTGCTTGAAGGAAAATGCGAAAGTGAAAAGTATTTGACTGAAAACAATTCTGCTTATTAACTACAAATAATAATAAACTGAATACAAGAAAAAGTGATTTACAAAATTAGGCTCTTAAACTTCGATTGACTTGGAAAATAATTTTCTTTTTCAGGTCCAATTAATTTGCCTTACTAGTTAAAAGCCAGTTGTACTCGTAAGGTCACGTGCAGTTGGTTCGACTTGTTCGTTGTCAGCAGTGTCACCTGTTTGAATGAATTCGCTTTTTAAGTCATTTTAATGCCTCCTTTTTTTGTCGAACCAAGTAAATGAGTAATACATGCATGCCTAGAAGAGGTTACTACTATATAAAATGCTGAAGTTTGTAAGTTATTCATTTATATTAATCATTGTTAACTGCAACTACTTTTTGACAATATGGCGTGATGAAAATATGGGCAGTAAACTACAAGATATACAAGTTTTTCTAATGCTTGGCAATGCATCTAAGTATCTACACAAGAATATGCATACCTACATATTTACACACGTACGAGTATGTACAGGGTGTGTACTTGCATATGTAGTGCATTTGTAGAGTGAATAAAAACGGTTTAAAATTGTATATTTGCCCTGAAAAAAACTAGTTTTGAAGAATAATTGCCTGTGTAAATATTAACTGGTGTTATATTTTAATAGCAGAGTTCGTATTTGGCTCTGTTGCTGCTTGTCTTATGGTTCAATTATATAGTCGTATGTACAGGAGTACATATTACTATTAATAATAATTTTAATATTTAAGAAGAGAAAAATTTAATACTTTTCATGTAAATAATGTGAAAAATCATGTGATTAAAGATGAAAGGAATAATAAAAAAAAACCTATTTCCCGCAAGAGGCTTTGAGTGTAGAGCTGCCTGGCATCTAGAAGACTTGTAAACTGCTCTGCACATTGAGTCATATTTAATTTGTTTTTACAACTCCAGAGTATTTAATCACTTGCTCGTGTCATAAATGGCTTTTAAAAATTTATTTATTTTCAAATAAAATCAAATGGTACATCAATCCTCCAGCAGGCCCATAAAACACAGATAACTTTTATATTGCGGAAAAATATTTTAAATTTTAAATTTATCAGTTGTTTGCGTATTAAAACCCCTTAAATAAATAAAAATAATACTTTTTTTTCTTTTAAGCCGGAGGTAAATACGACTCAAAATTAATAGAAAAAGTCGCAAAAATCCGTCGCAATCGAATATTAAAAGGGTATTATTAATAGAATAACGTCTGCATGAGTGCGAATTACATATATGTATGTATGAATGTGTGTTAAATTCTCGTTTATTTCACTACGTAATTTTTCGCAGTAAAACTTAATTGTACACAACTCGAACAAAGAGTTTTGTTTAACATTAAACAAGGCATGCTTAATTGTTTATACAGTAAAATACATAAGTATACGAATATAATTTTGTAGCTGGTGAAATACATACAACAGAACCAAACTAAGAAGGCTTTTGTGACACATACTATATGTGCGAATATATGTATGGATGTGCTTTTCTCACTGATGCGTAGCTAAAAAGAAGAGGAAAAGCACTTAAACTGTTGATATCCAACGTAAAGACTTCTTGTGTTCACTGTTTCATAACTGTTTCAGCGTTTTAATTACTCTAATCTGTCTTACATGTGTGTATATATAGATATGTGTGATATGGCAGGAGATCGTGGAGCTTTTTTCAAATTTGAATATTAAGCTTAAGCAACAGTGCTCAAAGGCTATGATTCACTATTTGACACAATCGTAGGATTTGTAAAATATGGCATGTGTGATGAAAAGGTAGAGTAGTCTGTCCTAAAACTGCATCTGATCAGTTTTGATAAGTTGTGAGTTTTGTAAAATAATTTCCAAGGGATCAGAGTTGCATTTACTATAAACCGCTAACAAAAAATTTGTTGGGTTCATCAACTCCAGTTTGCTTTCACATCAGGTTTTTTCGTGGAAATGAATCGGTCGACTGTGCAGGATGGTGAATCATATCCCTGGGAAACTTTTCGTTAAATTTCATAAATTGTCGTTTGCTTAAGCAAAATACGAAACTGATTGCAATTTCCGTACGGAATCAGCTGTTGTTATTTTAGTTGGAAAAAATTTATTTATTTACGTAATATTACAATTATATGAATATAATTATAATAATAATAATATAATAATATATAATATACTATATATATAATAATATTACAATTATATGAATATAATTATAATGTTAAAGGAATCACTGCCTCCTGAGAGCTATCAAAAAAATTTAAAAAAAAAGTTAAATATTTTAAATTTTAAAATACGTTTATCGCCCATGTTCTGAAAAACGCAGCGTTTTCAAATCGCTTGCGGTTCTAAAAACGCAAAACGCATTTCGCTATGTTCTGAAAACGAAGCGATTTGCTGGCGTTTTGCTATTTGTCGAAGTTTTGTTGGAATAATGAAAACATGGTTTAGCATAACAAAAAACACAAACAAAGAAATAAATTTTAAATTAAAATGCCTACAGCGTTCTTGCTTGCTATACTGGCTTTGAAAAAGCCACAATCTAAAGCATTGTTAATTGAAAAAAAAAAAAAACACTAAGGGATTCTTCCAATCCATTGGACATTCCGGACCAAGCGTAAGAACATATATATAATTGCACAGAAGAATTTCAAATTTAATAGCATAGCTCCGCGCTTTAACTTTCGTAGCTCTGTACAGGTTAAACAAAACTGCATTTTTAAGTAAACAATTGCGACCGACAATTGAAAAACTGAAGGTAAATTTTTATAGCATATTATACCCTTCTCCAAAAAGGATGGAAGGGTATAAATAAGTTTGATATAGGGGATGCAATTTCAATAAATATTGATTTCCGACCATATAAAGTATATATATTCTGGATCGTTATAAGAAGGGGAGTATTTCGTCTGTCCGTCTGTCTGTCTGTCTGTCTGTCTGTCTGTCCTCATTTCCTTCCGGTAATTTTGTTGCGCTCAAAATTGACCTTAAATTTTGTCTAAAATCAAAAATTTTTTTACCTATCTGTTCTAATTTCTTTCAAAAGTACCACTTATAAAAAAAAGCAAAATCGGCCGATAAATAAAAAAAATATAGCCAAAAAATAATTTCATAATATTTATATGAAGAAAATGCAAAAACCCACGCTGAGTAACAAACCAAGAGCATGTGTATTGACAAGCACGTCTACGTTTGCAGCCAAACTTGCTGTTTAAATTTCACTATAAAGTTGGGTAGATAAACGACTATTTTTTCTTCATTTTACCCTTTTTGAACGACATATGTGCTATATTTTTTTTTTTTTGAGTATATTTGTAAAGCAACGGAGCCACTGGGGATCCGTGGCGGGATGCTTATGTATATGAATAGAAAATTTTTGTTTTTGTTTTCGTTTTTTGTTTTTGTTGTAGCAAACGCAAATTCATTTGGTGGTGGTTTTGTTTGTGTATACTTTTATGTGTTTGCAATACGATTGTATAGTATTCTGGCATATGAAGTGTTTTTTTGCCATCATAGTTTTCTTAAGCATTTTTGTACATGCATGCACACAGTGTTGCAAAAATTTCTCCAACTATATATAGCTATTGTGTTTCGATTGCCTGCGATATGGAGCCATGAGAGCCTCCGTGGAGCTGTTATCAATGGAGATCTTGAATTTGGTGGGTGGCGTCGCAAAGAATTCCTAGCGCTGCAGAGAGCAGCAGAAAGAGAAAGAAAGGTAATCTTAGAAAGTAGTAATCGGTGAACACCTCCTCACGAAGTAATACTATGACGATATGGGTACGTTTTTAAGTTCTTCTTTATGTTGCTTATTTTTTGAGAGAACATATCCATGGAGAAGGGTATAGAAGATTCGGCACAGTCGAATATAGCACTTTTACTTGTTTTTAATTAAAATTGTGAAAAAATATTATTAGCTTTAGCTTAAATAAAGAGAAAATATATTAAATTTAAATTGTACATCATTTCCTTTTGTGTTTAAAGTGCAGTTTCCATAAAATAAGCCAGAACGCTTCAGTATGGTCTAGCGGTTTGAAAACGCCAAATTTAAGCGATATGCGTTTTTCAGAACATGGGCGTATATATAATTTAACTGAAACCGATGAAGGGAGAAAGTGATTATATGGAAAAACGGATGATTTCGAATATAACGAAAAGCATGGGTTCAAATTGCAGAAGCATTTGAAAAAAGTGGTAAACATTTTGAAGCCTTTAATGGTTTTGAAGCCGTCTCTCGTTCTTGTACCGGGTTGTGTTTCTTTTACCAGCTGGGAAAGGTTGGTGCGCTGATTCTCAAATTTGAATAAGATCTTTAAGATTTATTTTTTGGTTTCCGTTTTACTACTTTCATACGCCATTATTTCGTGTAGAGAATTGTAAAATTGTAATAAAAATTTAAATTAAAAAACCGTCTTAGATTACCATAAATTATTGAATTATTTTTGTCTACTTTGCTTTTAAATAATTAAATTATAATTTTAATCAAAAAAGGGCAAAAGGAACAAAAAAACTAAACGCTTAAAATGTAATCGAACTCTGAGAGGAGATAAGAATACTGATGATATTTATATATTTAAACTTTTTAATTTGTTACGCTGATAAAAGTTTATAAATAAGTAGAATTGTGTTCCTTTTTAAAATTTCAAAAGTATAATAAAAGTATGTGCCAACTTTATTTTTAATACATACATATAAACAAGTTTTATTTCACCAGTTTATTACATTCCGACTTTATCTTTTACAGGAATTTTTCCAATATTTATAGTTTTATTTCTTTTCCCCCCCGTTTCGCCTCATTTTGACGCTCGAGATAAATGAGTTCCACAGCGCGATACCAATTCATATTTTGTAGTTTTCCAAATAAAATATTTTCTAAAAAAAATAAAAATTTTTTCTTTGCAAAGCAATTAATCAGGCAAATATTTATAGAATTTATTCGTCGACAGCACGTTTTGGGCACGAGCTAATATTCGTGTACGGATAGACAGCTTAGTTGGATGTATTGCTTACATATATGTGCACCACATTATTACTATACTAATTATAGTCGCTTCATGCCACTACTATTCCAAAAACGCAAAAGTGTATCCGTGTGTTGTGTTTAATTATAAAACTTGTGAAGACAATGTAGCTACGCCATTATCGAGGATTAATAGAGAACTATTATTTTTAAGCAACCAATTAGTTTTTGAAGCAATTCTTTCTGTGACAGATGTCTGCTATTTGCATGACAAGAAACTATCATTCATTTCTTCGCAACCTAAATAATTTTCTTTAAAATGCAATAGATTGAAAATTACACCAGTCTGTTTTCAACACTGTTTACTCTGTGTTAAGGCCTTGATTCACAGTACTACGCAGTCGTACGATCCATCCACACAAACATTTGAGAGTAATACCTTCGTATTTTAAGAAATCAAATCAAAAAGGCATTGCTGTTAGCAGACTGTCATTTAAATGAATTACGAAAAAACAGCTGTTTTGTGGTTATAAAATATAAACAAATATAATTCGTTGTATTTGGTGTGTAGAAAAGAGTTGATTGTCATTATAAATTATTTGATGATTATGTATGGTAAACGAACTGCAATTTCTGATTATGAATGGCAACTTTGCGATGAGTTGCCACCTGAATACCTCAGAGTTTTGCATAAAGTTGCCAAATGAGCCTCAGAATGTTTGACAGAAAAACATGTATGCTGTGGGAAAATAAAAATTGTTGTGTTCAAAGCGAAGAAGCTGAAAACGAATCAAACAGGTCATTCAATTGAAGATTCGCAAATTGAAGACGATCTAGACACAGCATGAATGATTCGTAATAACATTATGCGTTCTCTTTCATAATTGATAATGGCAATGTATTTTTCAATATTGTTTTATTTAATATCATTTAAAAGGCAGGAAAATTAATATATTAGCAAAAACTCAAGTGTAAAGTTGGTTATTTTTAAAAAAAATTTAAACGCTATCAAATATACAAAGAAAACAGTTTTGGCTTCAAAATAGGTACTTGAAATTCCCCAACTTCTGGATAATAAGAAAAACTAAATATTGTACATTTTCCGTGCCACTTATTTTACAAAAAAAAAAAAAAAAACAAAAATAAATACATAATTTATTGCAAAAAACCTTATCCAAAAAAGAACAGCCTTCCTAGCTATTTATCTATATACAGCAAAGTCACTTAATAATATTAAAACAGGAACATTCCAACTTATTCTACTTATTCTACATTTCCACTTATTCTAAAAATAAATCAAAGATACATAAATTTCAATTCAAAACATTTAATCTTATCCATTTTGATCATTTATGTTGTTAAAGGCAGCTGGTAATAAGCAGTTGCCTGAATTTGACAGTTTTGTCTACTCAACCAAAAAAAAGTTGCCATTCATAATCGCAACAAAATATTTCAGGCAACCACTAAAGCAACGAAAAAATCCCTTGCCGGTTCAAGTTGCCATACATAATCCCAAAATGGTTGCCTAGCATGAAAGGCAACCCACGTTTTTAGAATGTTGCCATTAGTAATAACCACATTAAACTATAAATAAAGTATTAATAATAGTATACTTTTTCCAGGATTTTCCTTTTTTGCATCACAAATTCTATGTTTAGCTGCTTAAAGTAAAAGCAACTCTGGAAGCACGAAAACTATAATTTTATAAAAATTTTCATAAACTTTTAGTTGTCATAAAAATCGCACAGTTTTATGTCACACTATTTCAATTTTTCAGCACACATGACAAATTTGTACACATATATATTTTTGCGAATTATCCAATATTTCGGTAGGGATGTTCTGGATAGTTTTTCACCTCCAATTTTAAATTGTACAGACATATACTATACAAGTATTTGTATGCAGGGACGGCTTGTTAGTCTACTATACCGAGTTTTATCACGATAATGCACACACATGTTCTATGCAAAAATATAAAATTGTACACATCGGAACACAAATAGAATATACAATATTACAAAAAGATAATGAGCTGAAGAATACAAGCACTGGGATAATGAACCGCTCGTGTTTTAGTATACATACGTGTAGTGTTCTATTTTCGTACCAATTAAGTGCAAACAATAAGCGTGTATACATTACACGATAGCCTTTCATACATATATTCCATTCTTCATATTTTAAGCTTTAGTGCATTTAGGAAGCGTACAATGCTTTCAAATGATATAAAATTCTATTGTATTTATATACGTTGAAGTAACACCAACATTACTCTAATATTATCGGTAAAATAAATATTATGAAAACTTATCGATTTTGTTATTGGGAAATTTTTTTTAACGACCGAACGACAATAATTCTTACATTGTTATTTTTAACGATAAAAAATTTTTATGGGGTTTTGTAATCGTTTTCTATATGTAGGACACAAATACGTACAAAAATGGTTTTAAATATTTTAATTGTTACTTTTTCTTTTGGTAAAATATGAGCTTTTGAATATATAGTACATAAGTAAATTGTTTATATGAATTTAAAACAAAAATGAGAGTTATAAGTGTGCTTATACATGCATTATCTATATACATATATAATTATATAATTTCCTGTTCCTTAAATTTAGTAAATTTACAGGCCTTTTTATATATTTGATATAAAATTATATCCATTTTTGGTATACCCTTTTATGTTTTTCTTATATCTATTTCAATACTGATAACGATAAATTATAACGAAGGCGATGACAAGAATCACAAGAATCACAAAAGCGTTACCAAATCGTTACAGAAAGCGAATGTAATTGTCGGTAAATGTTGCTATTTATTTAAGTATGGTAAAATTAATGAAAATATAATTATTTTTTTTACTATGTATTTATAAGTTGGCATAAAAAACGTAGTGAAATGCTGTTTTATATTCTGTAATTTAAAGTTTTTCTTGATGTTTTTGATATTCTGTAGTAACTCATTGTAAGAATCAATTGGAGAAACAGGTTTACTAGATCTGAAGCAAACTTTTAAAACGAACCTTCATCTTCATCCATTACATTGCATTTTCTTCTCTAAAATATTTATGATTCTCTGTGTGTAAATTGAAAAACCAGAAGGAGGTGAGTTTTCATTCAAACACATCAATAAACTATGCCTCAAATCCGACATGAGCAAAAACCAGTCACAAGACTTAAAATTACTTTTAACATTTGAACAGACAAATTTAATTTTTTTGTTTGGATTTTAGAAAATGCTAGTCTGGTTTTACTTTGCGGTTACAGCTCTTAAGACATGTTTGTATTGTGGAAGCTTCTATACTTATTTTTTATTTCAAAAGTAAAATACATATTTACGTTTACTTTTCCTTAGAAATTGTCTTTTAAGTGCATTCATTTGGATGCAGAGGCTAAATAAAACTTAAGTGTTAGAAATGAACTGCACAGACGGACAAATAAGGAAAATTTACGCATGTGTTCCTTAGCAAAATTTTTTATTTACTTTTAAGTTAATTTCACTTTATTTTTACATTTTAGTCAGAGCAATCGTGAAACCATCGTATGTTTTCTTTGGATCTGGCATTCGTGGTGAATTTAGACTTTGCTTTGCAACTAACTTTCCGAAAAGTTAATAAATTTTTTTTTACTTCGTGACTGCAGGAAGTAGGATTCGTATCTGCAACCTTAGTCATTGCTAGATATTTTAACTTAGTAGTTAGTTCGCCTTTCGGTTGTTGGCATTAAACGTTTCAACTTGCTTATTGAAATTTTCGAAAAATTGTTTAAATACCAAAAAGCTTGATAACTGAATTTAAACTGCGAACTTTCTATTTCATAAAATAAATACTATATAATATATAGATTAGGAGTTGCATTATTATGTAATTGTAAATTTGCATTAATTCTAGAACATCCTTTATAAAAGTTTTTGTACACTCGTATACGAAGACCTTATTTCGTAATCAATTTTGCTTTTACACATGCATTAATTAATTTAAATAAATACACTTTAAATACACTTGACCCACAAACAGTGCAAAAAAAAATCAAATAAAATGAAATGGGCTTTTGCTTTTGTATGGCATTCTGCTTAAAAATAAAATATTATAAAATAATTATATTATTTTTTACGAATATATTTATGGCAGTCATAACAGATAGTGAAAACAAAAGAACTGTAATATTTTTTTTCTAAGACTATAATGATTCAGTATAGATAACGAATTACAATTAGAAAAAATTTATAATAAATCAAATGTAATTAAATTAAAAAAAATTATTACAAAATCAGATAGATGTTAATTACTATATGAGCGATGAATTATTCCCATTAAATATTCGTCGTTATAAATAAAACATTTTCCTGTGTGTGTATGCATGGATCTGTGAGTGGAGAGATATCTACGAAATGTATATTTTTATTGTGAAAGTAAAGGGGGCACTCGCAAAAAATCTTTAAATTTAAAGTAAAAGTATTATTCATTTATAATATATATCTGAGCCGTCAATGTGTAAAGTGAGAAAACTCTATTTTATATCACTGTCGTAATCAACGGCTTAAGGGGAAACTTTAAACTTTAGTAATTGGTGGCATTTTTTCAAGTTTTCGAAACTTTCCAGCTAAAAGTCCCATTTTATAAACATCACAATAATACAGAGTACTAGCAAAGCTAAATGTTTTCAAGAGTATTGCAAGTGCTGTATAAACGTCGCTATATGAGCAAAAGAAAAATAATAATTTCGATGAAATTTAGTAAGACTGTGTTCAGACACGTGGAGTGAGAATGCAAAATTTAGCACTTTTTCTTCTTTGAACTATCTTCGGTGTTCACATTTTGATAGTATTTATTGCAAAAATATTTCATTTTTGTAAAGAGTGTGAGTAAAAGTGTGCTGCTACGAATGCAAAAGCAAAACGTTTCTTTTGCCCTCTCTCTCTCTCTCCGAAAACCAAGCAATGTTAAAATTAAGACTAGACGAGTGTAAAAGCAATCTAAATATTTAAAAATTTTATCTTACTTTCTCGATAAAAATATTTACAAAAAAAATCCAACAATATTTAAATTTAATACTGTAATATTATATAAAAACTTTTTCTCATCGCACTCGAGTGATATTAAAAGTATTCGAAATGTTAGAATACTATTTGGTAATAACATTGGCGTCCTACAAATCTCTTTTCATGAAAGTGATTTGAAATCACTGAAATGGTATTCCATATATATTGCATAAAAATTTTAGTAATCTCGTGATTTCAAAACGGTAAGCTAACCGACTACCGATTTGAAATCACTTTCATATATTTTGTAATTATTTTGCTTTTAGCTAAATAAAAAACTGATTGAATACTTTATATGTGTTTTTTTTACTTTTTTTTTAAACAAAATAAATTAACAACGTAAGAAATTAATAAATTCATCCCTTAGAGAAAAATACTTTAAAAATATTTGTTATTTTTAAATATTAAAAAAAAATATGTTATCAGTTCAGTTGGCATGTGGAAACTATTTCGAGTTCGAAAAAGTATTACTTAAAAAATTGATTAGTACGAAAAAGATACAGATATTTGATTTTATTATCACTGAAACCGTCTGATAAAAAATTTTTATAAAGCAAAATTTAAATAAAATGTTTTAATTTTATCGTTATTGGATTTTCGGATCCAGAAGTATCTAATAGACACAAGAATAGTTAAGTGGTTTGCTTTTAAATGATGTCTTAATTTGCATATTTTATTTATGATTGCACACATTGATTGTGTTGGGGATACGCAAAACGAATGGTTGCAAATTAATGGTGATGCCACATTTTCCTTTTTATTTGTTTCACTAGAGTTTAAAATTGAATCAATTTTCACCTGGAACTGGTTCTGGAAAATATTTGTGATTGAGTTGAATATTATTTTTAATAAAATTAATTATAGATTTAAAAAAGAGTTCTCATGCTGTGAAAATTTTGTCTTTCATGCGTTAACTAGTAATATCTTATTAAAACCGATAATGACTTGTCTTCATACCAATAAAATTATTACGTTTTGCCTTTCAGTGAAGAATGTTTAGTTGATTCTTATTGCAAACTAAAATAATTAAAAACCATGTACACATAAGAACAGGTTGGTTGGTTACTTTCGGTATGCCATTATTTTTACTTTATTTTATGGTAGATGCGATCAGTCACATAATTATTATGGACTCTTCCAAACGCTGAGTGCTATGAGTAATATAAGTGTTGACTGAATTATTCATTATTTCTAATTTTTGTTTTTTCTTCTGATTTTTTTTGACTATAGTTTTTTTTCATTTGAATAAATTTTGTAAAACATAATACTTCTTGCTTTTAGAAACACTTTCCTGTTGCCGTTAAATGCATTACCAAAAAGGGTCTTATTAAAACACAAAATTTACTTGGAAAGGAGATTAAAATTCTCAAAGAGCTAACAGAGTTGCATCATGAGAATGTGGTTGCATTATTGGATTGCAAGGAATCGCAGGATTGTGTAAACTTAGTAATGGAGGTAAGTTGACGATCCTATCAAATTAAAATAATTTTATTAATATGTAATTTACATGATCCTGGCAGAATATTTGTTTTCGCCATAAGAAAGTTTTTATAACGAATTTATGTAATAGAGCTTTTCATATCAAAAATTTCAACTTTTTTACTATTTCCAATATTTGAGGAATAAAAAATGTAATTTCTTATTTGGGAATTATTGCACAAGCAATGCCAGGATATCAAGAAATATCGATTTAAACAGCTGTAAATTTTTATAAACTAAGCAAAAGTGCAAATTGCCAAAATAGAGCAGAATTAAATTTCATTAAAGAGATTGATAGAAAGTCTTTTTAATGCATTTACCTAATGTTGTATGGAAAAAATAAAATTACAACAGATATATGGGATTAAAATAATATAAAAAAATTACGTTTGAAATATACAACCACAATATAAAATAAATAACAAGTCTGAACTTTTCCATTGCTTATCGTGAACGGAATTGAAATAAGATTCAATCTGGCTAAAAGTGTTCATTCCATTGTTATGAAAATTAAATCAACTGCTATAATTAAAAAGTAAATATTAAAAATTATGTAAAGCTATTGCGCAATTCGTTGAATTGACAACACTAAAACTAATGCAAGCGAAGAAAACGGCAATATGCTAATATTGAATATTTAAAAGATATACATTTATACGCACTTAATGAATTTATATTTAAATGTAAGTGATTTTGTTTGTGAATCGTTATTATTTCCTGATCGACATTTACACAAAACAAAGGCAATGCAATTTAAATATGACGTGACGTCTTATTTAACCAACAAGGTGAAATAAATAAATGAAAAGGAAAACGTAAACGTGTTGTTTTTAACGATCTATATTAAGTCGTTGTATAAATACTTTGTTACAGAGTTTGATTAAAAGTATACGTATTTGCATACATATGAAATCACAGAGGGATTTATATAAAAATGTATGTATATTTACGAATATTTCGAAAAAAAAAAACTTATTTTTTGGCTTCCTAATCCTCTGTAATTAATTGTATTTCCCAAGAGTATCCTGACTTTTAACGAATAAAGTACAACGAGCACAATATATTTACTATAGTGGAGTGGAAATGGAATTGTTAATTGTTTTATACCTGAAAATCTGCAATACATAGATAATGTTGTGCTAATACTGTGTTCAGATTGAGGCAGAAAAAAATGAAAAAAAAAACTTTTTTCATTTCTGAGAAATAATTTAGGTCAGATATAAATATATTGAAGTTAAAGATAAAAGGGGTTTGCCCAGAATGAATGACAATGGGTCTACAGATGTAGGATGGTAATAAAAAATTGGTAATAAGTAAGCACCAACTTGAAAAGATATGACATCGCCAGCACTTTCACTTACTAAATGCCCTTAAATAATCATTACAATGTGCAAATGTTTTGTATGGGTCGGTGATGTTCTTAAAATGTGTTAATAAATTTTGTCTTTTTTTGGAAAAGTTTACTCTGATATACAAAATGTTTTTCTATTATTCCTAATATTACTTGTTACATATAAGATAAGCAATAGCTTAGTCTTTACCACACTTCTGGTAAAAAGTAGATCTACAAGTTATAAAATATTGTTGCGAAGACACAATTGAAAAAAGACTGACTGATCACTTTTCCTAGAAAAAATTTCATTTTCACTTTCAAAATAACTACAAGAAAAGTAAAGTTTTAAGCATAGAAAAATGTTTCTTGGAAAAATAGTAACTGTTATATCCTTATATTCTTTCTATTTATACAAAACTGAACCCATTAAGTGTACATAAAAAAAGCCCTGCAAATAATCTTAATTCAACATTTAATTAACGTTTATCGGTCGCTGTGTTGGTTCAAGGCTAATATATGTATGTGCAAACATTTATTATATTTCTTATCAGTAATTGCTTAATCTTATTATATTTCATATTATAATTAATAGTATTACAAGCTATACAACACTCTTTGAAAACACGTTTTAATATTCCTTGCTTTAAAAAAAAAGCAGTTTATTAATTTTTTTCTAGTTTTGGTGTAAAACTTATTTAAGCGAGCTACCGGTCTGTTTTGTAAATTATGTATTATTTTCACAAGCAATTTGATTGTATTGCCAAAATGTGGGTATGATGCAAAGTCCCCATCACAATCAAATCACATATTCAATCATAGACAATTAGTAAAGCCGCTTTTCAAAAAAAATAAAAACATTTCGACGGTGCTAAATGTTAATATTGAGCTTAATGGAAAACCTTTTATATTTGTATATGGCCCATTACTTTTGCATTGGTATTCATTCCAGCTTTACACTAATGAAGCCAGTTATGAATTCTTATATTTTTATTGAATGCCCGGCCATGCTTTCTCTTAAGAATACATTATTAATTTAGCAATGGCAATTCCAATAAAATAATTTGTTTTAAATATCGAAAAACCTACAAGTAAAACTAAATTATATTCTGCCTTTTAAGCTTACATTTTAAAAATGTAATAACAAAAAAAAAAATTAATTTAAAACTATAGAAGCAAGTAAAAGTTAAGTTGACGAGCTGGTTTTAACAAATTAATATTCTGAAGATGACGCTTAAATAGAAACCAAACACTAAAAGATTTTCGTTCCTATCTTAAAATAGCAAATGCTCACGTATTTTTGAATAAAATAAAATTTATAGAAAAGGTAAATAATGCTCTTTTTAAATGTTTATTAATATTTACCTCATTTTTATAAATTATGTTTATTAAATGAGCAAAATATTGACTTTTTTCGATTTTCTAAAGTAATTTATATTTAATTTGTCTTTCGTTACAAAAAAAATTAAACTGAAGTATACGACTAGTTTTTAGGCCACAAGCATAAAGAAGATACTATAAATACTTAAGGCAAAAATTGTATTAACTAAATGCTTAAATTATTCGCTATAAAAAAGCAATTAAACATTTTTATAGAAATTATAATTATATAGTCCCTTAATTAATAGACAATATTTGGCAAGATTATTGTTTAATATCTCAAATCATTTTAACTTACTTGACGGATGTGTTTTTTTAACCCGAACGTATACATATTTCCAACTTTAATTCTCCACAATAGAAAATTTTATACTGATTTCTTGCTGATAAATATGAAAATCTATGTATTGATATAGTCGACTTTTCGTATGATAAATAGGAAATTTAATTAAACTAAGATAACTTATTTAAGGGTATTTCCTCAACTGGCGACCCCCTTTCTGTATTTTTCTCATTTAAAGACTTTTTAGTGCGACAACATTTTGTCTTAATACCACCCACATCCTTCCGACAAATGATGCCAATAATAATACCAATTACCGAAATTACCATGAGAGCTGCAAAAATTAAACATTTTAAAACCTATTGCAGTACATTGTTGTAGAAATATAAATACCTATTAAAAGAATATGTATAGCTTCCTGTGATATGGGCACTTGATATGGCTTTTCGGCTTCGTCAGGTACCACACCCGCTTGCAACACTTCGCTATTATTGTTATTATTGACATTTGCTGCTAAAGTCAAATTCGAAGACATAGTTGATGGAACTTCAAAAAACACATTCTTATTTCTTTAAACTATTCTTTTTTTGCCAATTTTATTTAATTTTACTTACCAGTTTGGTGTGATTGTTCACTTTTGTCGATGTTCGTTGGCAGTTGTGTTGTTGCTCTACTTTTTTCATTCGCTTCCTCTGCTTCCAACTCTAATACAGGTTTTTTAAATGGCGGATCTGTGGCCAGTATTAAACTATCATTATATGTAGCACCCAAGACCAGTTCATAACAGCTGACATCGAAATGTTTAAAACCAATATTGTCAATAAATTTCAAGAGATTGCACAGCTCCTCAGTGCTGGCAGCATCCAATTCTGGTAAACGAAGTTTGATCAGGTTTTTCAACGGCACAAACGCTCTAGTATTGATTTTCTGCCAAATGCAACAACAAAACATACATGTAAATTAATGTATGACAGTGTAATAACAAACATAACAAAAACGAAATGAAATAAAACGTCAAATAATTGGGAAGTAAACAATGGATAAAAGCTTTTTCTCGTAAGCAAGCAAACCAAAACAAAAGTCAAAAAGCTTTTGACAATTACACAGAAATATGGAAATAAGATATTGCCAGATTGAAATTCGGTTAAATATGGCAACAAGAATCCTGACGCGTTTCTAAACGCAAAAAAATAACGCCAACTAATGCGATTGAAAAATTTAACGAATAAAATATTATTATATTAATTATATATCATATTAAATTAATTAAACAAACAACGCAAAATAATTACAAAAATATTTCAAGAAAATTAAAATATGTTCAAGATTAAAGCGTGATAAAATTTTACTTAATAATAACAAAACATTTAACATACAAAAAAAAAAAGTTAAAAAGAAAAAACTTTTAGAAAAACATTTTAATTTAAATAAAACGTGGATTCACTTATTTCTCTGTGCGGATGTTTAGTTTCCCATATAGTTTGTTTTATAAAATTATCCTAGAATACTTTTCTTTAAAAATTATAATTATTATTTCTATTGTGGCAAAAATTCTTAATGTATTCTGAAATTGATAAATAATTTTATGTTTTTGATTGATCTTCATTTTAATTTCCTCTTTTTAGTAATATAATAAAATCGAATTGTATTTTAAAAAAGTGGGGCTTTTTAAGACAATCTTTAAATTATCTATATTTTAACTACCTATTTTCAAAACATTTATCTGTATTTGCAAAATTTATTTCGAAATGGAATAGAATTTGCATATACATATGCAATAATATATTTCCATATACATATATACCTACATATAATGTAAAATATGTCTCAGGCCAAAAAAAAACAACTATTTTTTTAACAAATTTATCCCATTTCATTCTTAGTTTCGCATTACTATATTACAAAAAAAATAATTGTTATTAAATAAAAAAAAAAACTTTTATCTACGATCCCGAATTTACGAATTTAAATTCTGTATTAATTTAAGAAAATTTATTAAAGTAACGTAAAAATAAGTTTCAATCCATTCTTTGTTTAAAATGCAACAATTGAATAAATTTTAAATATTTGTTGCATTTCTTTTTTAATGTTTCGAAATGTGAAATATTTTTTTTTTTTTTGAATTTTAATTGCCTTTAAAAATTATTGAAGAAGTTTCCAAATTTAAAAATTATTCTATAAATTTCATGTGATTTCTTTTTTACACACTCTGTCTAAAATTTTGTTATGAGTTAATAAACAAAGATAATAATTTTTAAAGTTGCTGTAAAATAAATATTTTGATTTAAATGTGATTTGAAAAATTATAGAAATGTAATATTCGTATGTATTTGAAAATTCGAATATAAAGGGTTTTTTTTAACTATTTCTTACCTTGTTGAAATCATTTAAGTCAATTCTTAAAGCGGTTAAAGCTGAAGTATTTTTAAATGTATCATCATACAACTCCCTCCAAGAACAATTTCGACAATTTAATTCCACCAAAGAAGGATGATTAAGAAATGAGTTTTCTTTATTTAAAATTATGCTGTTATTACTTAAATCCAATAAACTTAAATCACTAGCACCAACAAATGTGTCTGGATGAATTTCGGTTAAAAGATTGTTGGTTAATTTCAATCTTCGTAACCGTGGCAAGTCAGTAAAGGCCTTAAAAATAACTTTTATGAAATTATTTGAAATTTGAAATTAATTTAAAAAATACCTCTTGTTCCAATTTTTCTATGGCATTATAATTTAAATTAATTTCTTGCAACTTTGTTCGATGCGAAAAATCGGTGTTGTTAATTTCTCTTATTTGATTATGACTTAAATCTATAATTGCCGCTGTACTTGGTATACCATCGGGTATTTGCTTAAGGCCCGCATTAGAGCATTGTATATATTTGTAATCCTCTAAGCAAAGGCAAGCCTTTGGACAAGTTGGTTCTATCACATGATTGCTACGCTCTGGTATATCTGCAGGAGCGATTAGAATATATGAAGTTTTATTTAAGAAAATTAATTTTAAACAAGCAGACAACTTACTAAATAAATTAAAACTGAATTTGGGAGTTTGAGTTGTGGGTGATAGTATTGTGCTATATGTGCTGTTAATTTCTGATGATGATTTCACTGTGTCTTCTGTACGGTCATAATAATAATCATAATTATCATCGTATTCATCACGGGCAATAGAAGTTTCATTTGTTACTGGGACAGCTTTAGTATGGTAGAAACTGGAAGAAAGAAAAACATTAAACATAATATATTTTTAGATAAAATCATGTGAAATCACTGATAACTCAATTAATTTTTGGAAAGTAATTGCTACTTAATGAAACGTCATTATTAAAGTAAGGCAAAAGAAAAATGTGGAGAAATTAAATCCACACATCTTTTATATGAGTAATAGTTTACAAATAAGCACAATTTTTTCACTTTAAAAATTGCTTTAAATAACAAATGTTTTAATTGTGCTTTAAAGTTCTTAGATTTAAGGTTAATCAAGTATTATTTTCTCGGAATTAAAAGTTGTTTACTTGCCATATCGTTTGTAAACTTGACAGTCATTAAACCCATTTATAATGAATAAATTTAAATTACTCGGCTTTAATTATTTAGAAAAGCTTTTAAAATAAAAATACTAATTATGTATTGCATATGTCAAATTAATAAGAACCTTTTCATATTGTGGCTCATGGCAACTTTATCCGAAATTGTTATTTGTTAGTACTGAAAAAGCAAGTTCTATTTGAGAATATGAAAATATATGACAACTTTAAATAGACAAAATATTACAAGTACTGTATTAGTGGAAGTACGATCTTAATTTTTTGAAAATTATATGCAGAGGATGCAGTCTGCCACATAAGTTTTCGAAATCTTCTATAAAACAATGAAACGGTTTTTTTCAAAGTTTTCCTGCAAAATCTATTGCTGTACATGATATTTCTAACATCTGGCAACCCATTATATCGAATATTATTTATACTGGTTTTTTCTTGCAACTAGAAATAATTGTAGACGTACGTATTTTCTTTTTATCCACTACTGGCATTGCAAAGTACAAATTTTTAACATATTCTATAATAAATTTAACAATTAAAATAAGAAAATTATAAAAACATTTGATGGACTTTGACTTCTATTGAAATGGAATTCATCAAGTAAGTTGTGTGCTAATCACAACGAAAAACTTAATGATATGATTGTCTTTATCGAAGAACAAATGAATAAGAATCGAAATTCTTATCAATTAAAAATTTATAATTATTCGTACACTCATATTCTTAAAAAATTAAGTCAAAAAATATATCTTCAATTTTAAATGTAAAAAATTTTTCAAATATTTCATAAGAGTTATAAAATTTTTTGTAAGTTATTAGATACCTGCGAGTACATAAAATTATTTATGTAAATCTTAATTATTTTTATTATTTTAATTGCGGTGACTTTTAGCCATTAACATGTATTGGAATTAAGTTTTGCTTTTGCAGTTTGCAACTTAATTAATATATTACGATTAGCGTTGTCGTTGCTGATACTATATTTCAATTTATTAATTTGTAAATCAATTTGCCTGTTTTATTTTGAGCTGAAAAACATTTAACGTCATAAGTTTAAAGTTTCTATTTGCTTGTTATTTTAATCGAATTGTAAAATGGGTATTTAATTAAATGTTGATCAGTCTATGTTGTATTAGTGAAGTTCAAGATAAAAATAGTTTAGTTTTTATGGCATTAAAGGTCGTGTTTTATAGTAGTGTTCAAAATATATTAAACTGAATGAGTGTCTTTAGGTTCTTGAGATTTACAGATCACAGTTGTTAACTAAAATCGTTTTCATTTCGTATAAATAATAAAGTTTGCATTTGGATATTTAAATAACAGCACGACATTGCCAAAAAGCCAATTCATCCACAGAGACTGACAATTAATGCTGACTTTGCAATATTAACAACACACTACACCTCTTAACGTTATTCTGATCAACAGTGAACGCTAAAAGTCGACACACAATCTGGCATTGTGCTCTTAGTCGGGCAATCGTGTTAAGCCTTCTTTTTATGTCATAACATTAAGATATCATTTAATAACTCGTCTGTCATATTTATATTTTCTTTCGTATATGTACAAGAAGAATTCCCGAGTCCGTCTTGTGTATATCAACATCTACATATATATAAAAATGCACATGCATATAATTTGAACTGTTTGATCATTTTAAAGAATAGAAACCACTTGCTGTGGGTTTATGTAAGTAGGCATATGTTTTTACCCTAATCGTCTACTTCCTAATGAATACATATTTTGTCTATTCTTTCTTTATTCTCGCTTATCCTGTGCTTAAAGACAGTTTATTAAAATGTAAACTATGCACATCATTAACACGCAACTTGTTCTGCCAAAAAGGAAATAAATAAATAAATAAAAAATTATAAAAACAAATAAAGTCAGTATTATGTAAGAAAAAAGATAAAATCATAAAAAGGGGAAAATATTATATGCAAATAGAAAGTAAAGAAAACGAAATTATTGGGTGTGTCGACAAACTCAATTTTACTAACCTTGATATCATACACACTTGTATTATAAATGTATCTGATACATTTATATTCTGTATTTCCAATTTAAATAATGCATTTTCTTGTAGGTTTAACGAAAACTTCAAGAATTTAAAACTTCATGTTTATATGTGCATGTGCGTTCGCATTAGTTTTGTGAAATCGTTATCTATTGTGAATTTTAATGAGTCGGGTCTGTATTTCATAATGATTGTGTTAAATAAAAGTAAGTAAATGATTTCTTGAGAATTTGAAAAAAAATATAAAATATTACGAAAAATTAGATTGTGTGGATGCGTAACATGGAATGAATATTAATAGTATTAGGAAAACTTGAAGTGAATCAGCATTTTTTCTTGATCTCTGTGATGATTTTAATATTTTTTTATTCACAAGATCAACAACTTCTTATTACAAATCGGTTAAAAATATATCTTTCGTCTTGTACATACAAAAAAAAAAAAAAAAAACTGTCACCACATAAATTTAATCCCATATTTACAATCCAAAGATTTCCCTCTTTCCAATTAAGCGAACTCTTCTGTCAACGATAAAAATGTTTACAATTTCGCTTGCGGAAACTTAAAGCAAATTTTTTACACAGAAAGACGGACGATTTTATTCAATTATTATAATTATTAGTTAACAATTAATTATTATTTACTTACGATAATATAGATTTTTTTCTGTATTTCAAAGCAATTTGGAATGGCAAAGAGAATTTTAAATTATACAAAGCAGTTACTAGAAGCGACATTATAATGACTGGAACAGTACAAAGCGGCTGCAATTATACTGATTTTTCCAACCCTGATTTGTATTAAAGAATATATAAATATGACATTTTGTATAGTAGAACCAAGTCAAAAAATAAGTACGACTTAAATATGATACCTAAATGCCTTTAATGCATTTCAACTTCCGGAAGCTATTTTCATATTAAGTCACTCCACGAAAAACCATCAACCCATTTTCTTCTTGAATGTGATTTAATATTTTGTTACAATGATAATTTAAGGTCTACACAGTATTAAATCACATACTCGTACATATAATAATAAATGTACAACTCCATATAACTTTTATTAAAACAATATTAGAAATTATGATTTTTTTTATAACCCTTCACCATAAAACAAACTATTTGAGAATATTTTGGTTCGTGAATAGAAAAATTACTTTTTTTTATGTATTTTAAGGTCAGAATGTCTCAAATAAAAGAATGATCATCATTAAATATTCCATAAAGTATGTGTAAAATATACTTGTATATACAAAGAAGTTAAATTAATTAAATTTTTTTGTTTATATGACGATAGTAAAGTTTCTACGTATTTATTTGTTTGTATTTAAGAACATGTTCAAATATTTTCGAGTTTCAAAAACATGTTCGTATAAAAATAAAAAGTTCTTAAATGTTCATTCATAAAATTTGCATACACTTCCATGTATATTTAAATATAATAGGAAATACAGACAGATGAAAAAATACATAAGAATTCAATATTGAAGAAAAAGACCGTGTTGTCTTTTGTACCCACCTTATGCTTAAAATATATATTAAAAATAATCCAAACTTATAAGACACGTGCATTTTGCGCTGGCATGTAACAACTTGTTGAAATATGGTCGAATGTTTTTTTTTTTCACTAAACTTTTATTTTAGAATACTTTTTGTTGCAATTGTATTTTTTAAACCAAATTTTCTTTTAATTACACGTTAATGATAAAAATTTTTTTATTGCTACAATTAATTATTATGTTTTATTTGTAACGGGTATATATTTAAAAAAATATTATTGTAACACTTAATTTTTTAATCGCAAAATAAATTTTCTTTTATTTTTCCACAAATTTTCATTTATAATACTCGCTCGTTTGACGTCTAATATTTAACTAACGATATTGTATGCTGAGTAATTTCACTGGCCATAATGCCGTGCATGCGTATGCGTGTGCATATGTGTGGCTTACTCGCTTAAGAGAGAATGCGAGTGTTTCATATGAACGTACATTCATTCCTTTTTCTTTTTGTTTACAACCCCTGCGAGTTTTCATAAGGCAGATGATAAAATACAATCTTCAAATACGAATATTCTTGTGAACTATAACTTTAATGAATAATCCAGTATATTTGCTTTGCTATTTGAGAGAATATCTGTATCAAATAATTCAATTATTATCACTACAGTTTCTCCGCATTTCACTTAATTACACACTCTTTCAGTGTTGTCGAAGCGGTGCTAAATTTGCGTATTTTTTTCAATACTGCAATATTCTAGAGTAGTAAATAATTTTTTTTTCTCTACTAATAATGCTTTCTAAAATCATTCACATTTACAATGTATAGTTCAGTTTTTATTGCGTTTCTGGTTTTTAAAAATTTTCTTTATTCATTTATTCGCAATAGTAATAGCTCGCATTACAACCTTTCCAAGTGCAGCAAAATTACATTATGCCAAGTAAAAAACAAATATAAATATCAAAAACAGAAATCCTATATATGTGCGTACATATATTTTTTTTTTGTTATGGGGTTTGGTTTTGAACAAAACAAGATGTGTTTAAATTGTGTAAATTAACAATAAATGAAAGTAAAATATTGCAGTTTTATAAATATATCTATATAAGAGTATATATGTATGTATATATTTGTAAATTTTTTACAAAAGTTCAAAGGTTAAATTAAGTAGTTTTTGCTCCAAAGTTTTTGCTGCTAATGTAACTGCAAGGCATACGCAATTGCCAATATCACAATATAGCTATTTCGCAATACAAATTGGCTTTGTAAATCAAAAATGATCTTCATTTTAATTTTCCAAGTTCGGTAAATACGACTATGAAGTCTAATTTCCAGCCACTTTTTTGTTACCAGGCTAATTTTTTTCTTTTGTGAAAGGGCAAATATGTGGATCTGTGATACTTCTACTTTCTCTATATATAAAAACTTAAAAGTGAATCTGGGTTGACAAAAAATATTCGTCTTAATATATTTTTTTTATAACCGTAGCTAATTGCTTGAAATTTCTGTAAAATTTTTTGTTTTATTTCTAAATTATGTGACTGATCTCCTATAACTTTTTAAAATTTAGTTAAGAATTATTTTTAGAATAAACAATTTAATTATATTTTCGATTGCAGAAAAAGTACAAAATGAAACCAATCAAAGAAAAAAATTAAAATGGCAACGCTGCCGAGCTCTCTGAGTTTGTGTGTTATTGCTCTCTATAATTTTTTCTTATCAGTAGTTGTCGATTCATATTCTCTTTATTCGATGACTTCTGACAAGAAATTTGTTTTTTTTTTATCTAAGTATGGGCATATATGCACACGGCTGTGTATATATGTATATATATACATTTTATGTGGATGTTGTATATGCGGCCATATGCGTTTTTGTATGTTTGGCTGCATGTTTTGGCTGCAAGTGATTATAAAACTTTTTTTTTTAAGTCAGACCTGAATTACAAATAAGCAAAGAACAGGTAATGAAGGAGTAGCTGGCAGAGTTGTTGTTGTATTGTTGTTGGTGTCAAAGTAGGCGCTCGTACCCTGTTAGTGTTTTGCCCTATTAAAAAAGTACTGCAGTGGAAGGGTGTCGTAATAAACGCAAGCCATATTCAAAAACATGAGCTAAAAAAAACATTATATTACGGCTTTGGGAAGAAAGGATGAAATCCATGAGCTTTGGCATTAGTATCTTACGCATTTAGTAATTCCGACAACATTACAAATGAGACAAAAAGACAAAAATGAAAATATTTGAATTTTATTGATTTCGCTTTATAAAAAAATCGCCATGTGATCAAATGCGGCGGAAAGAGAGAGAATGAAGAAGCAAAAAAAAGAAGAGAATTTAAGCTGCGACCACAAATAGGGGACCTTGCTCGCGTGTAAAAGAAGTGGCAGGACCTCCCAAGCATGCGAAACAATGTGATTTCACCTTAGGGATATAAAAATATAAAACAAAAAGTGAAACCATACGAATACAACCCAGACCCATTTTAAGGTTTCTATAGGGAAAGTAGAAATATCACAGATCCACATGTTTTCCCTTTCATAAAAGAAAAAAATTAGCCTGGGAACTAAAGCAAAAAATTCAGATTTCACTATCTCCTTAAATATACATACTCGTACATACATACGTATATAACTTTTATAAATAATTACTGTAACAGCTTGTATGTCTAATGCAAATAGCAATTATATAGTATTGGAGTCTCTGACGAGGAGAAATTTTCACAATTTAAGAAATTGTCTTTTTATTACCTAAAAAAATAAATCGAATATAAAAAGCGTAATAAAATGATTAAAAAAAATATACTAAAATTGATTGTTTTATTTGCATTTGGTAACCAATAGATAACCATAAATAGCCCGTAGTTCATCCTTAAACTTTTGTAAAGAAACACTACAATCTAATGAGTGAAAAACAAATTATTTATATTAAAAAATTGGTATTATTAAAGAGCGAATTGCAGATGCTGCAAAAAGTCGAACTTGAAAATTGGAAATATTTTTGAAAATAAAAATCAGAGTGCTTTAAAATATGATTTTAAATTTTGAATATTTCTTACAGTCACAAAGCCAGTAAATAAAAATATTCTGGAGTTACTAACTTTTAAATGCTTAAAATTAATTTGCGGCAACACCGCAGCAAAGCATATCGGGTATTGACAGAGTATATCTATATTTTAAAAAATTTTTTTTTTAATTTTAACTTAGATTTAAATTGAGTGGTAGTATTATGGTTATTTCTAATATCTTGTGACAAAATTCGAAAAGATTGTATTTTTTATTTTTGGTAACAGTTTTAACACTTTTATTTCAGTTGCTATTTGTAGTGTTATCAACAAATCCGATTTATTAATTATTGATTTGAATTATCTATTCATGAATTCACAACAACAAGACTTTGATGATTAAGCTAACATAACAACAATTATAAAAAAAAAAAAAAAATACAAAAATTGAAGAATAGGAAAATAATAAAAGGGAATTAAATATTTTAAATTTAAAAATTATAATAAATTTGGCTTTAGCATATTTTTGTGCCAAATATGTGAAACAAGTAATATAAGTGGATTGGAAATAATCAATATACAAAGAAATTGGAAAATTCGTACAATTACGGGAATGTAAATTTTGCATTTTCTGATTATATTTTTCATTTCAAAATTAATAATTTTTTAAAAACTGTTTCTATGCGAGTACATGATAAATTACTTAAAAAACTAATTGCCAAAACCGTATAATATTCTATTACTCACAAAACTCTTTAGTAAAAAGCATCCATTACTAAATATCTTCTTGTCATTAAAACTACTTCAAAAATTATTGTAATTATGCAAATGCGTCTGCTCTAAATTACCCTAAGTGTATTCGGCGGCGTTAGGCTAATGCGATAATTAGTTGCTTATCTGCAAGATTACTAATTAGGTAAATATTTACAAATATTTATGAACGTGGCTATTCGTAATTACTTCAACTCATCGTCAAATACAGATATTGCTGGTATAATAAATTTAGTCATTTCTGTTAAAATAACAGTATAAATGTTTCTGATCATCCATCTGGCTTTGCAAACACATGCCTACAGGCATCGGCATCTAAATATGCATACATACATATATATAAGTATCAATTTTTTTGTTTCTCAACATGTATGTGCATAAATATGCGTGTACGTCTATTCTGATTTATCGCTCTTTTGTTTCAGTTATTTTTTTTTTGGAATAACTGAATCTTCTAGTTTGAACTTTAGACTGGATTTGCTTATTGTTTATATTTTTTTCCTAATTTGAATTTATATTTTGCATTTACTTCTTTTATAATGTTCATACATATATATGTATGTATGCATGCTCATATATAGTTATATATGTACAGACACATACATGTACATACTATCTATGATTGTGTGTACATATAATTAAAAGTTTAAAGCAATCTTTTTTAACACTTATTTGCTTAACACTATTTTTAATTCTATAAAAACACGAGATTCATGTATATATTTATTTTTTGTTTTTGTCATGCGTTTTTATTGTTTATCAATACTTTTAAGAAAAATTGTTGCAATTGTGCAATTTATTGCTTAACGGTGATACACATACGCTTATGTACATATGTATGCACAATTGTATTTCATTTGCGATTATTTAATCTCTTATTTCTTGCCGATTTCTTAACTTAAATAAAAGGTTTCACTTTTTATTGACGCTTCGCTGTTTGTTGCTGTGCACTTTATAACTCTGCTTATTCTACTAACAATGCCAAATACAACCATGTTTTTGTTTAATATTTTTTCATTGATCTTTTTGTTTTTTTTTTTGCCGTTTTTTATTCATTTGTTCTTCTCTGATTAAAAAAGTTCTCTTTGCATTAATCGTTCTCTTAAATAAAAAAAGAAGTGTTGCCGTTACAAATTTTGTCATTATTTTTTTTTATAATTATCATTATTTTAATCTGAACAATAGGATTTTTTGTTAATTATTTGAAATTATCAATATTTCGCCAAAAGGTGGTGAGATTTTCCTGAACACCTTTTAAAAATGCTAAAATATAGACCTGGTTTAAATAAAATTAAGCTTCAAGCTTAAATTGATTTTATTTACTTCCTAATCTTACAAAAAGAGTGTGTACTTACAGCAGTATATCTTTTCACGTTATTAGAGCTGTAAACTATACAACAAAAGCAAATCGGAAAATTTATGAAAGAATATATTCAATAGAAATTATAGCAGTTGGTCCCTAAACTGTTAAGCGAAACAACGTATGTAAAAACAAGAAAAGCACAATGGTAACATTGTAAAACAGTTGCAACAGAGATTGTAAACATTATGTTGCTTTTTGGTGCAGCGATGCCAGCTTTCTTCAAAATAAGTGAATTAAAATGGAAAACCGTATAAGCCCACCGAGTATGTTATTAGTTACATTGCCAACATTTTTAGAGCATCAATTTATTAATTAAAATTCAGAACATATTCGTAAGTAGAACAAAAACAAAATTCCGTCAATCAGAAATGTTAAAAAATATTTCTAAACTTCTTACAGACTTTTTCTCCACGTTGTATTGTAAAAAACAAGTACATGCATATCCATATATAAAATATATTTCTATCAAATTTTTTTAAATCTCGTATTATTAATTTTACTTTTTACTTTCAACTAACATGTTTTATGTTTTGTGTTTTTGTTTAATTTAAATTGTTACGAAGCAATTTAGGAACTTATTTTTCCTTAACTGTTTTGCTTTGTATTACTTTTTAAAACATATTTTTTATAAAGTTACTTATAACTTGTGTTTAATTATGCTTGCTATTAAAAAGGAGGAGTTATTGTTATGTAAATACATAAAGACTATTTTGTTTTAAACTTTTTTATTTAATTGCATAAATTTTGTGCCCATTTTTTATATTTTGCAACTGTTTTTTGCTACAATTGTTATCCACTTCCGATTTCATGGATTTAATTGCTGTTCAGTTTACTTACAATAAAAACATGTTCTCTTTAAACAATAGAATGGCAAAGAAAGTCAATGACATTTCAAATGTTTTGGAAGCTCATCATTCTGTTGTTATTCAGTTCCCTTTATATAGGAATTGTTTAAACTTTTTATTGCTTGGATTTTTGTTTTCTTTGCTGTATGTGTTGAATAGCTTGTGAGTAAAGCGGAACTACATGCACCCATACACACATGCGTAATATATAATAGACGTCTAAATTTATCCCAGCGAATATTATTACTTGCCTGAAAACTATTTTTAAAGAAATACGGTGTATTGCGTTGATTTAGTAGTTGGATCTATGAAAAATATGAAAATTTTTATCAAAATTTTTATAAAATGCTCATTTTAGTGCTATCATCTTTAAGTTGGCATCCGTTTCCGGCAATTTGCATTTCTAGTGTAGGCTGTAGAGCAGCATTCAACAGGAAATAAAATATGAAGTAGTAATCGTGGTATCTGGCGAACATCCCGCACACTTCGTAGTGCAAAAAAAATAACAAAATCCATTCGAATTCATTCAAATCAGTGATAAATTGCTTTTATTGTAAAGCTCTGTGGTAAACAACATTTGTTGTTTTCGTATTTTCGTATTTTCGGTAATTATACAAAACCGATGGTTTGCCAATGCGCGGACTGGTACATACAACTGTCCAAGTGGGGAATTTGGGTACTCTAATTTCACTCCACAAATTCCTAAGGATTGCCCTTGCGCCTTGTTAATGGTAATCGCAAAAGCAAGGCAGGCAGGAAACTGAAGTTCCATATCAGATGGAATCATTGCCATGCGTGGAATGAATACATCTTCGCCTTTGCATTTCCCAGTTAAAGTAATAGCTTCAATTACATAAGCCATCGACCTTTTAATACAAAAAAAAATCGAATTGTAAGGAATTTTATTTCAGTTTTTCAAACTATTAACCGAAATATTTTCAAATATTTTGAAATGAATGGCCATATCTCATGAACCAATACACATACATAGACCGTTTGTACATAAAAAACTTGGTATTTATGTCACCTTTCCTATGAAGTCTATAGAAACTATATCGGTTCACCCATACCAGAGAACATCAATTACTAACCCAATGCAACTTTTTTCAATTTATATGTATATACATATATATTTTATGAATTAGAAAGTTGGCGAATAATTGGCAAATTTAATTTAGAATAAAAATTTATTTAGGTTAATATTATTTTTCATAAATTCTTTGTGTTCTGTAAAATATATAACATCCTAAACGATTGTTAATTTCAAAAGAACAAAACAACAATTCCCCGCTTTCCGCAAAATTTTACTTGCAATTAAATTTTTTTTATTGTTTGTTTTTGAGTAGGAAAAAAATTTGTCAGATTTTTTAATATGCATTGATCTTTGCAATTAGGCGTGTAACCTTCCTAACAAACTTTTTGAATCTAGTGGTTCTGCATTGAGCAGCCTCCAAATGTGGTAATTGTTGTTGGGTGTTCCCTTTCTCAAAATATTTCCTAGGAGAACTTTATTAAAATTTTAGTCACACTATACAATATATCGACACACATGCCATGCTATTCTTTCTCCATATGTATGTGTGTATGAGTATGTTCTTTCTTTTTTTTCATTATTTAGTATTGAGTATTACACATCGCTCGAAAATAGATGGTTTTGAATTGCATTGTAATGTCATTAATAAGATCATTAAAAGCATGATTTTTGCAAAAAAAAAAAAAAATATGGGTTATTTAACGCATTACGGCCGAGAATACTTTTAAAAGCAGGAAAAATTCATTTAAACATATTTTTATATAAATTCTATTGAAATTTAAAATATAAAATGAAACAATTTAAAGCAGTCTTGAAGGAAAAATGAACCGAAATTCGTTGTTCTCTCGTAGAAATCATTTGAAATATTATTCAAATTGAAAAAGTTATAGTGTAGAAGTTGGAAAACATTGTCCAAGTAAGTTATTGCTTTGCACAAACAAAAATGATTGCGCGCCCTTCCGCAAGCATCTGGTAAATGTGCAACTAATTTTCCATAGCCAAAACTGTTAAATAAAAAAATATTGTTATTATTGAATAATATATTACGTAAATTCAATATTAAGAAGTAAAAATGTTTTATACGACAAAGTCAAGTCTTAAATATCCTTTTCCAAGGACATGGCCCAAAGCTATTTGCCTATACTACATGTACATATACTGCATTGAAATAGACTTTAACTTAAAAAAAAAAAAAAATAAAAATAAAAAAAAAAAAAAAAAAAAAAAAAAAAAATTAAAAAAAAAAAAATTTAAAAAAAAAGAAAAACAAAAAATTAAAAAAAAAAAATTAAAAAAAATAAATAAAAAATTAAAAAAAAAAAACCCTTTAAAAACATATTTTTATTAATAATTATAACAAACTAGTAAAATACATTATTCTTATATATGATGTCCAAATGCATATATAATTTAATTTATTGGATCCAAAGGGAACCAATAGAACATGTAATTTTTTATTTTTAAATTATCACATTTGCTTATTATTGTAAAATAGATTGCAAATACAAAAAAAAAATAAAAAAAAAAAAAAAACTTTGCAGTGTCACATATAAATTTGCTAAATAGTTTTATTTATTTATTATAAGATTTTGATCATTTTCATACTAGATAATTTTGAGAAAATTCTGAGCAGATGGGTTTTTAAATTTTTGATTCCAAACAAAATTATAGCTTAATTTACTCTGGGAAAAAAAAATACCTAGGACAGACGGACAGACAAACGGACAAAGCGCAATCGACTTCTCCTCTTATGTCAATGCAGATTTTTTACTTTATTGTAGAAATAGCCATCCCCCTATCAAAGCTATATACATATATGTATATAGCGTTCCATTCTTTTTAGAAGAAGAAGAGTTTTAAAGAAAAATATACTTCGAATAATCCAAAAAAGGATATTCTTAATTTTTTGCATTTTCTTTTCCGTTTCTATTAAAGAAAAACTTGGTATTTTTTATAAAAAAAAGAAACTGCTAGAAACCGCAAGTATAATATTTCATTAAAGAAAAGTTTAATTCTGCGACATAATTTCATATTGCAATAAATAATAATTTATTTGCATTAAACTAAAAAGTGTTTAAAAAATCTGACATCTAAATTATACTTAATAAGACTTAAAAAAAGTCACTCGTGATTGCATTGCATTTTCACTCGCGTTTAAAGAAATACAGAAATGCGTTACAACGCTAAGCTGGGCTTCCATTTGCTTAGAATGTGTGCACACAAAATAATTTAAACATTTTGTTTCATTTTGTGGGTCAAGTGCAGAATGATCTTTATGAATCGCTTCGCATTAAATATAAGTTTCCTTTATAAAACATAATTTGCCAAGATCATGCATCATGTAACTGCAGTAGTTTAATATGTGACCGGTTTTAATAATTCAACGCAGTGATGACTTTTAATTTTTATTTTCTAGTATTGCAATGGCGGCGATTTGGCTGATTATTTAAGTGTCAAGGGTACATTGGGCGAGGACACGGTACGATTATTTTTAATACAATTGGGTAAGTTTGAAAAATATTATCAAATAAATAAGAATTGCGTGAAATTGAAATTGCTAATCCGCATTTGAGTCACTTTTCCGAGTTTCTCGTTCTCAGTTTTTTCTATTTAGGCGATTTTATCTTCAATTTAATTTATACATATTAATGATTTGTTAATTATTCTCTCTGTTTTAGCTGGTGCCATGAAAGCTTTATATACCAAAGGAATTGTGCATCGTGATCTCAAGCCTCAAAATATTTTATTATCGCATAATTATGGCAAGACACTGCCCGCACCATCAAAAATTACACTCAAAATAGGTGATTTGAAATTTTTTAAAACTTTGCCAAATAGGAAAAAGCTTTTTCATCTTTATCTCTTAACTTTTGTGCTCTTTTAGCCGATTTTGGTTTTGCTAGATTTCTCAACGAAGGCGTTATGGCAGCCACGCTATGCGGTTCACCCATGTACATGGTAAATTAAATTTTTCATTTACAATTTACTATTATTGTATACACACGCACATACATATTCTTTAAAGGCTCCAGAAGTTATAATGTCTCTGCAATACGATGCCAAAGCTGACTTGTGGTCATTGGGCACTATCGTGTATCAGTGTTTGACGGGCAAGGCACCTTTTTATGCACAAACGCCAAATGAATTGAAATTCTATTACGAGCAAAATGCGAATTTAGCTCCCAAGTAAGTAATGTCGTCGCTGTTTTACAACACACTCAATTGAATTTTTTGTTTTTATTCTAAAAATATTTTGTTTGATTTCTTTGCAAACTCGTGTACAAAATTTCTTTTCTTTCATTCGATACTTATTTCTCTTGGTCGACATTTTGCATGCAGAATACCCAATGGTGTTTCACCCGAATTACGTGATTTATTGTTGTGCTTATTACGACGCAATGCCAAGGACAGAATTTCATTTGAAAGCTTTTTCGTTCATCGTTTCTTGCAAGGCAAAAAGGCGGCCACAACACCAAGTAATTTTCATTTTATTTTTATATTCTGAAATTATTTATTAAGAAAATGGTTTTAGGCGATATTCCAGCGTCTTTGGTTATGGGTGCAACACCACCTACAAAATCGAAAAGTCCATTACAGCAACAACTTGAGCAACAACAACAGCAACAGCAGCAGCACCAGCAGCAGCAGCAAGAGCAATTGCAACAGCAAAAGAAAGAGCAACAGCAGCAGCAACAGCCACACCAAAAACAAGGGGCTGACGATGACTTTCAAGACGAAAATACTGGTATGAGGAAAATTGCACTATACTTCTGATAAATTCAACTGATCCCTTCATTTCGTGCAGACGTAATCTTAACGCCTCCGATACAGTTTGCGATGTATTATCTGAGTAATATTAGACAGATTAACCAGTTTCGATATTAATCAGACAGCTGGATTGCTTGCTTCGTCAGATGATAATTTTTAAAATATTCATAATAGTAGGTGGGCCGGTCCGCGTTACTGAACCCAAAAATTTTCTATTATTTTGAACTGTCTTTCAAAAAAAAACAAAATCAGAGTTTTTAATTAACGCCGCTGCATAGAGATTAAGCACTCAACAGAGCATAGGGTTATCGCGCTAAAAAACACAACAAACTAAATATTGCGCCATCTGTCGGACGAACTTCAAACTACACGAAACACTCCTCACGGCCCATATAGCATGTACATAAAATTTGGTCGAAATCGCTGCAGTAGTTTTTGAGTTTATCCATCACGAACAGACACCTCATTTATATATATATAGATTATCTGAATTTAGTTGCTAGTATAATTCTCATTTATTTCTTGAGCCGTTAATTTCATTACAAATTCATAAACGGAGTCAGAATGTAGTTTTGTTATTGGATTCAGTTATAATGAAATAAAATAATGACTAAAAGAAAACTGATGCACACAGATGTACGATTACATATATCACATATATCGAATAAAATTTGTTGTTTATTGAAGTATTTTTCCAAAGCTTGTTCTTGTTGTGATTGTGTTTTTATAATTCTCATTCGATTTTTCAAGATTCTTTGCTTAAAGCACTACCAAGAAGTTTCATTTAACACCAGCGAAATGCAGGCGTCTAGATTAGCTCAACTAGATGACCACACCACAAATTATAATAAATTAAATTATTTACAAAATTAATTACAAATATCTTTTTTAATTATTTGTTCATTTCAGTATCTGTCGTTGAAAATCCGGCTATTTGTGCAACAATCACAAATGTTGGCATTTTGTGTGAAAGTGGTAATAATACAGAGTCTTCGGAATCGCATGAGGATTCCGATGATTTTGTGTTAGTGCCAAAAAATCTTCCAGAAGATGGAACTCTCATCGAATATGAAAAGAAGTAGGTTTTTCTAAAACATATGAAGTATGAAAAGCTTCTTATTTATGTGGCTTAAAATATTTTAGACATTCCGCTAAACAACAGGCCGCAAATAATATACTGCAAAATCAGTCAAGTCCTCCCAGACCCAGCACTTTACCGATTTCAGAACCTAAACCAGTGCCGCCGCCAGTACGCCGTTACTCTACTAATACTACTGGAGGAGTGGTTGCAATCCCAAATTCTTTGGCGTTGGATAAAAATCAAGTGCGGTATAGAGCGAGTAGTGAGCAAATATTGTCACCAAAATTATCAACAGAAGCCCCTATGGCCTCGCCAATACAACAGATACCCAGATCTCAACCCATCAGCGTTAAAGGAAGACCGGATCATCGTAAAAGTAGTGTTAGTAGCGATATAAACTCCATCTCTCCACCAGCTGTGCAGTTTGCTATTGGCACCCCACCATTAGGTAGGCACCGTTCGACCTCGGGTGGCTCCTTATCAGAGACCCCACCACCTTCAGCCCCCTGCACTTGGCAAGTGAGCCCTGCCGGTCAAACACAATCACCCCTAAGGCGTTCCGGACACAGCTCACCAGTGCTTCCGTCCGCTCTTACAAAATTACCCACTCTAGGTAGTCCAACGCTAATTGTAGCCCCAGGCTCAGTAGGTTCTTTGGGCTCTGGTTCGTGTTCGGAAAATAACAATCAACATCCCATGTTGGGTCCCCGAGCTTTCACATTGCCAGAATTGGGTGCCACTGGCGGCTTACAAAGTCTACTGGATACCAATGTTGCCGTTGCCGGCAACTCCTCAGACAGCCACCATCATTTGCACGCATTCCATGCTCCTGAATTATCGGAAGAAACCCTTATGGATCGTGAGCACAACGAGACCTTGTCAAAATTGAATTTTGTTTTAGCTCTCACCGATTGCATACAAGAAGTGGCTGACTCTCGTTGCGCCCCTCTCTCCGCCCTTATGGCAGCTGGATCTAGTGAACAGCCACAAATCCCACCGCATGCTCCAGAGCACTGTAAAAGAGCTGAGAGATTAGTGTTATTGGTAAGAGCTTTACAGCTGCTGTCCTCTGGCCTAAATTTGGCATCGCAACAACTCAGAAGTGGTAGTTTGAAGCCCTCGTCAAATGTCAAAAATGGTAAGACATGCCAAAGCGCGCACAAACTACAATCTCATAAAAAAAATAAGGATTTTATAAAGCAATTAATTTTATTTTTTTCTTCCTCCATTATTACAGCTTTATTAACCATGAACTCTAAGTACCGCAGCATTCTATTTGAATCGAAAAAATTAAATGGCACTGGTCTCTTGCAAAAAGCCAATGCATTTAATATAACAGCCGATAAAATTCTATACGACTACGCTTTAGATATGGTAGGTTTCTTGCTAAATACGTTGTATACATGCATGAGTACGTAATTGTTATTTATTCCTTCATTTATCGTTTATTGCAGTGTCAGGCTGCTGCTTTAGATGAGTTACTCAGTAATACCAAAAATTGTTTTGAACGCTATAATACTGCGCACATTTTATTGCACTCGCTGGTACAGAAATGTAATCATCCACAAGATAAAATGCTTTTAAATAAATGTGAGTACAGAGTGAATTATTCTAATTTTATTTCCTTGCTCTTTTTCTTTTATTTTATTTATTTCTTTGGCATTTTTAAATACGCAAAAATAATTTTAGTTGCGAACATTGTCAGTTAAGCGTATTTTGTTATTTTGCAAAGCGAAGTGATCGTATCGAACTCCAGGCCATTAAAAACTAGCTGATGATGTTAACAAATTGTTAAGGAAATTTATTAAAATATAAATCGAATTTAAGCTTGTAACATAATTTAAAAACTCAGTGTAAAAATAAATTAAAAAATTCATTCTTAACACAATTTGGGAGCCGATCAATCTCAACAAACCGCGTCGCTTCGTCAAAAACAGTGAGTCCAAATTCGCCAACTCAAGAAACTTTTGACATTATTAGCGCTATTCATACAAGAAAAAAATTCTAGATGAGCTGACTTATGAACAGCAACCGCAATGCATCCATCTTAATCCTTGATTGCGCTTTTTTCCTTCGATAGTAAGGAAAAATGATAAAAAGATTTTATGTATACCGACTTGAATTTGTTTTCGTGTATTTGCTTTATTTGCGTAACTTTTTTCTTTGAGAATTAATTTTTAAAATCTTATACAGGATTTACAGCGCAACTTTAACATACCGTTTTTAATAATTCTCATGAGGTTCTGAAGGCTGTATTATTTCCACTTTCACACACAATTTCTTGTTTTTAAACAATATAATGTAATTTATTATTATTTTTTTGGGGCACTCCCACTAAATTTATTGCTATTTTTTGTATTTGTTACTTTGTTGTGTGGTTAAACTAGTTTAAATGCCGGAATTTCGCTGCTGCTAAAACCAAACTCATTAGTTATGCTCATACTCTCAAGAATCCAATGAGAATTTCGAAAAAGTTCATTATTATATTATTATTTTGTTGAAGATCTACTGATGTATTTAGTTCGCGCTCTAAATGAAATGCAAGCGTCCGCACAACCTCAATGAATTTGGTTAAAAGCTCAAATAATATAAAATTTCTCTAAGTGGGTAATGTTTCAACTGCCAGAAATTAGAAAGCGTTTTATTGTGGACTTTGAATATCACAATTTGATAATATAAATAAAACTTACATTTAAAAAATTAATCTCTAATAAAAAGAGAATGCACAGGTCATCCACCAGCTTCCATTACATTGCATTTACTTTGCGAAAGTTTAATGATTTTTTACTCTTAATTTTTTTTACAGATCGTGATGCTGTTGAAAAACGCTTAAACGGTTTGCAACAGCAGGGTTATATCTATGTAACCGATGAGAATTCTTAAGTTCTGCATAATCAACAAGACAGAAGGCAAAAACCATGATCAATCTAAACATGTTTGGTGGAAGCCAAATAAGTAATATTATTTTTAAGAGATCTATAATTTACTCTTTCCAATTATTGTACTGTAAACTTAAACGAAAGTAATGAAAATAATTTTGAAAGTTTTTATATTTTAAATTGTTTCTGAAAATGAAAGTTTCAAAATTATGGCTTAGAACGTAAGAAGGTAAGCTGTTTTTTAATAAAAAGAAAAGAATGTCAATGTAAATAGTTAGAGGATTGTTAAACTAAATAAATATTCTTTTATAATTTATGTGAACAGCAAGAAAAAAATTTTTATGTGTGTTAAAATATTACTTGCGCTTAATATATATATATATATATATATATATATATAATTATTTTCGCTTATAATGGCTCACACTTTTTGTCATTTGTGCTTATGACAAGAGTAGAATTCCGCCTCTAAAGATTCTTTGGTTCATTTCATTTTGTATTTCTTGCTAATCGGCCAGAACAACTCGCTGTTAAGGATAAAATTTAAGAGGTCAAGCCACTTGACGAGAATTAAAATAAAATCAAAGTGTACAGTGGCCCACGTTTATCTCATGACAACCTATGACTGGGCACTACACGGTCCTAGAAATACCGAAAAACCAAACAGGACTAAAGCAAAGTTGTGCTTATATAATATTTTCAGTATTCAAATTAAACATTTTTTTTTTATTTAAATAATATTAAAGACAAACGCCGTTTTGTATGAAAAAATATAGCTTGAAAATTATACGCAAGAACTGCTTCCTCTTTTCATTTTATAGTTTTTAATGGAAATATTTTTAATGGAGAATTTTCGAAATCACAAAATACTAAACATTTACTTTAGTGTATGGAGAAACAAATTTTGGTAGTTTTTAAGCTTAAGCAAGTAGAAAGCCAAGAGTAAAATTAAAACAATAAGATACATACATACATAAATACATATATCCATGCACACCTCCATATATACACATATACATATATATATATATACTATATCTAAAAAAAGAAAATTTAACTGTATTAATTTATGTTTTTCTATGGCCGTACTGCATAAGTACTTTGTATGTTTGATTTTTATTTTAATTTTTGTATTTTAATAGTTTTATTAATTATTTACACATATTCTAGAAAAACTTGTGAAATAATATGTATTTTAAAATTCACAGTAGTTTTTTTTACAAATAATTATGAAATACTTTTTGATATTATTTCAAATTATGTATTTTCTTCTATTTATACTTAAGAAATTGAGAAGAGAAAAAACATCATAATTAATTTTAAAAAGATAACGAACATAATGATAATTAAAAATAAAACATATAAAGTAATCATGCATATAAATTGTATACAGAAATGCTTATGAAAATGTCTTTTATTTTTACGTCTGATCAAGTTGGAGAATTTCCGTACCCTTGAACTGTACCCCGCGAATAAGAAAACAATGTAGAAAGCCACTGCTTTGTTTTGCGAGGAGTTGACTTTCTGGCCTTTATATGGCTGCTTACCTCGACAGCAAAACCAGGCAGTATTACTTGTTAATCCAGCTTGAGCCACTGACTTTAAGGAATCTGTACATTGTGAGTATTTGTTGCATCCATGGTTTGACTACTGTAGGCAAATTATTCCATAACCAGCTTCTTACAACGTATCTTTGCTAAGCTCTCTTCTCAAAAATTTTCTAATCCTGCACCGGAGGCAGTCTTAAAAGGCTTTAATGCTCTACCTAAACTTTGAAGTGAAAAATAAAACGATGTAGCAAAAGTTTTCTTTTTAATAACGCCATTGAAAAGAGTTTAAGAAATTACTAATATCGACTATTTATAGTGTTTGAACCAAAAAGGAAGAAAAAACTAATATTTTAACAAAATTAAGCCTCAAATACCCTTCAAAAAAAAACTAATGTTAGTTACCCTCGTGTATGGTTTTTCACACATATGCAATTCTCATATATTTTGTAGGAGCCATATATAAAATCTGTGATATATTTTATATTAATTTTTCTGCAATAAATTTTTTACAAACATTTTGGCATACAATGGCCTGAAACTAGAACAGAGATTTTTCTTTCGGTTATAGGAGGAATGGGAATTCGTAGAATTGTAATGTGGCTTTGCAAGTCTTCAAAGATTCTAGATTCGTCCACTAAATTGGTTTGGGTTACAGCACAGCTTCACAATAGAACTTGTTAACGAAATCTTTTTAAATTAAAAATTAATTTTAGTTTTTTTAATATCTGAAATATGTAATTACGTATGTTCTTACGTTAAAACATATTTAATTCGGCGTATTTATCTTCACACATGCATCAAGTATGCTTTTATATTTATTTTTTTTTCTGTTGCTGTTGAAAAGAATATTCTGAAGTGGTCAAACATACACTCGTGGACAAACAATTAAATTATTTCATGCGACTTATTTTTCTCAGTGCAAAACTAACGATATTTATTTATTATTTATTAAAAAACACGTAAAATAAATTTTTTTTTTAAGTTGTTGTTGTAATTGAATTCTTAGGATTTAAACTAAATAAAACTATTTCGTTTATTTAAAATTTCCTTAAACTTTTTTAACTTTTACGAAACTGCAATTTGTATATGTTTTGCAATATATTGTTATATATTTGCTAGTAATAAAGCAAAAGAAAAAATGAGGGAATTTTATAACTTGGGTATCCATCCCTGTTTGTGAACATACCGCCAGGCTTTGCGGGTTATTATACTTCTCCTGTTATTTTGTGCTTTCCGATATATTTGTTATAATTAAATTTTAAATCTGAAGGCGAAATATTTTGAAAAATGAAAAATTATTTTTAGAAAGTCTCCAAAAAGTTTTTTGGATTTTTTAGTGCGATAACTCTATGCCTTGCCCCTCGATGGTATAGTGGTTAGTATACCCGCCTGTTACGCAGGTGCCAGGAGTTCAATTCCACGGGGAGCCAGAAGCCAAAAGCCTCAGTAGCCAGTGTTTCTATACATATTGCAATTAAATTCATATAATTGTAATATTTGGTAAATAAATAAACTCTATGCTTAATCGGTGTGTAGCGACATTAATTAGTAATTTATAATTAAAAAAATTTCAATTTTTACATTTTAAAATACACAAAATATGAAAAAACAAACTGTGTGTGTTACTACAATTTTGATTTTTGGATTTTTGAATAAAACATTTATTTTTCTATTATAATTATTGATTTTCTCCGAGAGGCAGTTAAAATAAAAGAAAAATTGGTTGCCGGAAAGGCGGACCGGCCCATAGTCAAATTAAAAAATTAAAAATTAAAAAAAAAAAGCTTTTATGCAAGTAAAAAATATGTTTACAAAATTAATGAAAAAAAAAATAAAATAAACCAAATGCCTTAAAGTCAACTTCGGAAAAACTAAAGCCTTTTATCAGAAGAAATAAATATTTCGATTAAAGGAATGGCTTTGAATACTTATGAAAAGGGCTGCCACGATGTACACTTTCAAAATTCCAAAACCAATTTTTAGTGTTTTACCAATCATGAGCTTTAAATAATTAATTTTTCCCCAAAATCGATACTCGTATATTAAGTTACGACATCCAAAGTACGGTTTCGCTGTGCACACCACTGTTGTTGGGCGAATGCTGCAAATATTTTATAAGTTTTCCCAAAATTGAAAGGATGGATTTGATTTGCTTGATTTGAATATGATTATTAAGCTTCACAGCTTTCAAGTTTAAAAGAAATTAGTCACAACATTGTGCGGCAAGGTAATGAGTCCACAATAAAATTGATTAATTTCCCAATTAAAGATTTTACTTACCACTTCGAATTGCCTGCATGGAATTTCGAATTGTCGAATTGTCGAATTTGTTAACAATAGCAAATACCGGGCGTTATCATTTTAATATACTTCAAAGGCTCGACGTCTATCCGACATGTGTGACCGATATGTCTACCATACAGAATCAAACAAAAAATTCATTATTTTTAATATTTTTTTTCATGACACATGAGAAAGTTTTGTATTTGATATTTCACTTGCACTGGTTTTTTTTTAATTTAATTTCATGGTTGCGACACACTGTCCGGGGGCCAGCATGAATAATTTTCATTTAGGACTTGACGCGGTACTGCTCGATAAAATTGTATTACTGGCAGTTGGGCGCCATTATAGTTAATTGCAGAAATCGGGCAGTGAGGTGAAGCTGGACGAATTATTTCATTTGCGTGTTGGCGACTTGTAGGGTGATATTCTGATTTCGGTGGCAGGTATGAATCGCTGTTACCCCGCATATGATTGGGGTTTTGATTTACCGCCAGACTCGCTGCTCCGTGACGGTTTTGTACCAGTGGCTGCATTAGTAAGGCATTATCTCTTACTAACAATAGTTCGTCTGCTGGATTGAAGTTTTGATAATTAGCTGTAGAGCCAGACAAGTTTTGACGATCAGAACTACGACTCCTTAATGGAACGTCATTATTGGTTTCTTTTTGCATATAAATTGGATTGGCAAAAGCATTTGCATGATTGCTAATGTCACCATTTTCACTGTAATTGACATTTGTATTGCCACAGTGGGCCGTATCAGCTAATGAGGTTAAAAGTGTTTGATTTTTGTTATTTAACATTAAAGAGTTTGCCTTTATGGCAGTCACTTTTGTACGCAATCTTGTATAATTCCGGTTCTTTTTCTGTATATCCATGCGAGTGCAATTTGTCGTCTCCATTCTATTAAATTCTTTTGTAATGTTATTTGCCGTAAATGGGGTTGCATCCAAGTTTGTATTGCTCATATCCGTGAAATTCTTTTCAGTTGTGTCAGAGTTGCCGCTTAAGGGTTTTGGATATAAAATATCCGATGTCTTATAAGTAATAGTTTTTTTTAATAAATTAGGCGCTTCTATAACTATTGTCAATGTGTCTGAAATTGACTCCTTGTTATTAGGTTGCCTTAAAGGTGCGGTATGCACTGGCCTGCAAATAAAAACCACAATACATTTGTGTATACATTTTCTCTTTCATTTACTCTTGTTTATTTCACATTAAATAAGTATAACATACTCTTCTAGTGTATTTAAGCAATGTGAGGTATTTAGCGAGAGAGCAAGAAAGTCATAGGGCGGCTAAAGTGGGTTACAATTTGCCCCTCATACAAGTGGATAAGTGACAGGGAAAGAAAGAAATATGGTTTCTTTTGTATTAGAAACATGCTCAATATTCACAGAAACCACTTTAAAGCACTCTCTTTGCTCCGCAAGACACAACAAAACTACACGCGCAAACAAAAAACCTGCGAAATTTGAGGTTTAGTGTGAGAAGTGCATATGAGGCCAAATTGTGACTGCTATAAATGTGGTGTAAGTACAACAAGGTACGACATATTATATATCATTGGAGTGGTCTGATAGTCCACTCTTCAAAAATATACAATTCGATATATTTTCTTTTCATTTCGATTATTAAATTTAGAGAAAGAGAATATAAATGAAACATTTTGTATTTTCACTTAAACTAATTTTATAAATCTAAGTAGAGCCACATACGAGTATTATATATCAGTGGAGAGGCCTCGAAGTATATATGCTTTTAGACCTTTTGAAAATATTAAAAAAATATCTATAGCTCGAATTTTCAATTAAACCTATTTTTATGTTTATGTATGGATTTATAAATTTTTCTTGCACTAAAATAAAAAGGAATTAAAACGAAATAAAAGAAATCGTGTTTTTTCTGCCTGCTCTACCTATGAGAATCAAGTATCCTTTCACACACATCAGGCTTGAGGTTTTGGAAGAAAGGTATAAAGAAAACGAGAAGTGCAAACATACCATAAAGTTTAAGAATATTTTCTAGCTGAAGTTGGCTGTAGAATGGTTTTGTGTGGAAACATATAAAGTGGAAAGCATTATAAAGTAAACCTGATACGTGTGAATGGAGTCTGAAAGAATTTTTTTTACCTGTTTGAATAGGGTACACTTATTTTTTTCACTTTCATTGCACTGCCATCCAAATAAGAATACGACTGCATTGCACATTTGGAAAAGGTTTCAACACAATTTTCTAAAATCATGAGATGTGCGTTGATTGTTTTATCCTGCGCCGTACAATCGCAAGTAAGAGAAATTGAGGATCTGACAAGATGTTGGAAATCCGAAGCAGCATTTGTGGACACGCTTAACAAGCTACTTAAAGGATGTTCTGTCACAGTGTTCTCTTGCTTTACATTTTCTGTACAGCAGAGTTTATTATTCTTCTCGCAGGAGTTAGTGGCCATTCTTTGCCTCTCTTGCTTTTCTTTCTCGATGGCGTTAATATTTATTTCAGGGAAATAATCAGTTGTATCTTTTTTTATTTTGTCAGTAGATTTTCCCTGTGGGTCTTCCATCGCAATTCTTTTGAGAACTGCCAAATTCGAGTTGGCGCTTTTCTTTAAGCCCAGAATATTTGTATTCTTACTTATGACCCCCGATTTTAAAGTTAATTTAGTGGGTTTTTTTGCCTTTTCCAAATTTGATAAGTCGCAGTTACATTTGTTGACGAGTTCCGGGTTTTTAAGAATGGTTCCAACATTTGTTTGTACATGTTTGCCGCCAGTGCCTTTTTTATCTACAAGTGAAATTTAGAATTATTAATTTTGGAAATTATTCTAATAATTTAAATAACAAGTAACTATTAGTTGAGAAATCAAAAAAAAAAAAAATCGAACTTGGCTTCATATGTATAGGCTTCATATTTAAAAATTTTTTTCACATTTGTTTTCTCTTGCTTCTTATTTTGCATTTGAGCTGGAAAATTTCAGCCAATATAAAAGTTTTTAAGAAAATTAGTGCACTGATTGTTTGGATGTTCTTATTACGACTGTGTGTCGGTGAATTTTCCAATTATGGTTAATCGGCAGTTGGATACGAAGTATTTGGCTAAAAATTACTTGAGGATCTGCTTGGCAGACCAGGGCTAAATGCTCCTGCAGGATGAATTTCAAAGAATTTTTAATATTTTTCCAGAATATTAATCGTAGGTATTATTGGTACTATTTAAGTACTTTCATTTTAGTATTTTTAATATTTAAATATAATTACCTTTATGCAAAGAGGCGGATAGGTTTAAGGCTAAGGGAGCTTCCAAGGAAATTTTATCGTGACCGGTTATATGGCACGATGCACCCTCATAATTTTTATGCTTAATAGTTTTCAAATTTTCGCATTTTTTTGGCGGAAATCCTTTAACAGTCATATCTATGGGTTCCTCCAAATTTTTTATTGCCATCGCTAGAGAATTGTTTAATTTTTTCGAAGTCCTCTTTTGAGGTTTTTTCAAAGTTTTACACACTCGAATTCTATTTCTACACCGCATTAGCTTGTTCTTTAATTCTATTGTTGTATTATTTTTTTCACGCTGTAGCTTTTTTCCAGATTTTCCTTGTGATCGCTTGAATACTACAGCTTTTGTTTTACACATTCCATAAGAATCTCGATTCCTTATAAAATTTCCTTTAAATTCTTTCGCACTTTGTCGATTATTGGCTATTTGGGAATATACAGGCGTTCTCTGCGAAATGGAGATTTGAGTTAAAGGATGAATGTTGAAGAAAAATAAATGAGAATTTGCAAACTTACTGGTATAAAAATTCTTGGCAAAAGTTTTGAACGAATGTTATTAGCAGCTTCCCTGAAAAACAACCAACAGAAAATTAGCTTTTATAAAATGAAACTGACAAATAAAAATCGGCTTACTTATTCAAAATATTTTAATATAAAAAGGGGAGTACAGAAGCAACTCTTGCGTATTACAGTAAAACATTGTGCGAAAGCTATGAAATTTACACACACAAAAAAAAAAATGTTGGAAAATCTTGTAAATGTCATTCAAACGTCAACGGAATGAATTTAATAGGAGTAGTTTGAAATTAAAACTAAAGTAGATGGGCGTGGTTTCCTAGAATGCAATACTGTGTGTGCACAGCTTTTGATTCGTTTGTGGATAAACTTTCCTTTCTGCTAATTTGGTTTGAAAAGATCCCGAATTTTTGCCAACTCACTGTATGTCAAGCGTACAGAGAATGTTGCCAGGAGTTGGGTCCTTTGTTATGCCTTACGAGAGCTGATATGCCCTACTCAAGGAGCAGATGAAAACCCTTGAAGAATAATGGTATTACCAATCGAGAAGTGCTAAAAGCAACTCTGCAGAGTTACTTTCCGAAATTACTACCGAAGTAAACAAAGAGCTGAGGGCGTCATTGCCAAGGCTCCTACAGCCATTAATTGGAATTGATGGCAGGCAATTAAAATATTAACTTTTAAAAACGAATTTCTCAATTAGCTGTCTTATAAATACATAGCAAAGAATCTTCCCTCTCTTGCCCTCCGTTATTACTTGTTTTATCTGCTTTTTCCTTCGTTAGGAGGATAATAAAAATATTTTCATATAAAAAACGTTTGTTTCAATGCGGTAATTACAATGTAATTAAATATTTTTGGCATAAAAATTTTTTTCTAGCAGTCTTTTCTTAGGCATTCTATGAAATGTTCGGTGTGTATGAATATTTTTGTCCTTGACTGTATGCTGATCGCAACTGAAAAAAGAATAATTTACATATTGCATACGTAAATGTGGCGCAAAGGGATCGATGAGTACACATGTGTGTGTTCATATGTCAAAATGAAATATTTTTTATAATTAATTTTTAGCTACGAGTATTTTTGGCATGCACTGCAATTAGAATGAATGTATTGTCGTTACATCATGTACACACTTGATTTGCAATAGTTTTTATTAGGTGTGTAAATTTTAGCTGGAAAATGATGAATTTCCATTCAACACATACACAGCGCATCACGTTCAGCATTGGATTGCAAAGAAATATGAACTGTGGTCTTACTTACAGTGACATTGAGTGACGAGCTTCCAAAATCAAAGATGGCTTTTTCCGCTCTTTAAAAATTTGCTTATCCGATTGTATACTATTTGAATCCATTGTTTTACTTAACACTTTTAAAATAGTCTACGAATAATTTAAATTTTATTTACTAACGATAAAATTAAATTTATTTATTAAATTTAAAATTTTCTTAAATATGCTTGTTGTGTTTTTGAGCAACCACAGAATTGTGCGGTCAACAAAAATGCTTTAGAATCGATCATAAGATTTTGTTAATCTGGACAATACAATAAATGCATATTCTTTGTATACGAATATGTGTTGCTTTGTACGAGGTGTGATCAAAATATAACCCTTTTTTCCCTTTTTCCCAAAAATTATATATTTTTACTTATCACAAACTATCTTGTTCCCTTCAAAGTAATAGCCCTCAGATATAATACACTTGCGCCAGCGCTTTTTCCAATCCGCCAAACACTTCGGGAACGCGCTTCTTATATGGCCAACAGATATTGTTTAGATTTTTCTTTTATCTTTTCAATCGTAGACAAACACTTTCCTTTCATCGCTGTCTTCAGTTTTGAGAAGAGAAAAATTTCAGCGGGGGCAAAGTGCAGTGAATACTTTGGTTGAGGCATGATTACGGTTTTTGGGGTGCTGGTGCGTTATCAGGGTGCAAAATCCATTATTGGTTTTTCCACAATTCTGTAAGTTTCTTACGAATTGCTTCGCACAGATGGCGCAAAACTTCAAGGTAGTACTCCTTATTGACCGTGGAGCATTGTGTCAAGAATTCATGATGCACCACGCCATGACAATCGAAGAAAACAGTGAGCAAAGCCTTCACATTTAATCCAACTTGATGTGTTTTTTTCGGTTTTGGCTCTTCTGGCTCTTCTGGCTCTTCTATAGCTTCCATGCGATTTTGTTTTTGCTCAGAATTTAGAAATTGTAAAGAATAGTGAAAAACAGAAGAGCACATCAAAACACAGCTAATCCAAAATGGCTGAAATTGCCAACATATATAACACACATGTGGACCAACAAAATATTCCAAAATCGAACATACGTAACTCACGAAATTTGGAAATAACGGTTATTTTTTTTGATCACACCTCGCATATTTGGTTGTGCATTTTCTGAAACTGGCAATATTTATGCTTTTGAGTGAGTGTCTTAGCATACAGTGAGATATAATTATTTTCGGACCAGCTTTAAGATATAAAAAAATTAAAGGAAACCATTTAGGAAATGTTTATTTTGGGAACGACTGCTGAATGTAAATTTACCAACTGAAAACATCTTAATTAATAAATTAATTAAATAAAATATGGGCACACATAAAAATATTTATTTAATTTTTAAACTTTTTTAAAAACTGGAGAATTTAGTTAATTTCATTTCGTTGTACGCTCATTATAAAATAAATATTCCGTATATAATAAGCCGAATGTTTATGCACATCACTGTGCGATATATATGTATTTGATCAGTTCGTTTGCTTTGTTTACATTTTCTGCAGGCTTTGTTTAAGTTATACATTACAATTGAAACTGTATGGTAAATAAAGAAAATCAAACAAAACAAATCATATTTCAGCATACAGTAATTTCTCTCATAACATACTAAAAAATGGGCTGGCTGTGTTGCCATCTCGAATAAAATTTCTTTTGCCGGTAAATAGCATAGTAAACATTATAATATAATGTTTACTATATTAATATTAAATTATTAATAATAATAAATATTAATAATAATAATTAAAAGCTAGTAACTTCACGTTTGAGCGTAGAAAATATCTGAAACTTTAACATGATAGCAACAGAGCTGTCAAACATTGCCCTTGACAATGAGCGATTACATGTTAGAATTTTATTTTAAATGATTAAATCTAGAAATTTGAAAGGAGAAGGAAAATGTCTACATTTCGCCTGAATTTGCAGATTGGCCTATAACGTCGAGAATTTTTTTTCATTGTTTTTAATTAATTATCACATTATTCATTTGGAATAGCTGTAGAATTTTCTCTTTTAAGAAACTCTTAAAATTTTCCAGCATAATTTTTTAATTGTACAGCTTGCTATGTATGTTGCGACTAAATATTTGCCTCCAACTGTTAAGCGAAGTGCTAAAATTTGTTTTTCATTACATTCTTATAGGAATTCGGCAGCATCCTCATAGTTTCTAAGTCCTTTTTAATCTAATATTCTCATTTGCTGGTCATTCCCTAATTGCCTTCAGATTGGAATTGAGATAAATTGTGGAAACTTATTAAAAGCTTTCCAGAGAGGTAGGCCTCCTTAGGAGAATGAATAACGCCCAGCCTACTATAATATACTATACATACGTATTGAATTTGTTTAATGAATTTAAGTTTATTTAATTATTATTCGACAGAATCACCATATAATAGGTTTTATAATATTTGCAAAAAAAATATTTATAACTATTGCATTTGTATGATAAACGCGACATATGCAATAGGTGTCTTAGATTTTAAAGCTAGACACAACAGCTCGGCAGGCAGGCACTAAAATGCCCTTTTTTTGTGAGAAGCAAAGTTAAACGCAATGAGTTTGAGTTCAAAATTGATTCTGATTTCTTTATTCACAAATAACTCCTTATATACTATTTTACAATTCTTCTATGACCTAAATGACACATTCGAATTTCATTGCATGTGTTCGGAATGCCCAGTGCAATGTGGGTTTTTGCTCACATTGCATCTTGCATTTCCTGGTTCACTACTACTTCAACACATGTTACTTCTTAATAGTTTTAAAAGAAATTTGACCTACTATTAATTGTTTTATAATCACGGTCAAACACCTTATAATGAAGTGGAGTAAGTGGGGATGCTCAAATTTCACTTAGCTGCACTTCTTTGGGTATACAATCGAAATGTGTTTGCCATGTGTGTCATGGAATTTATGTGTGTCATATGGATTGAATTAGTAAAATGTTTTATTCTTACTCAAAAATTGTGAGTTGTTTGAGAAAGGTAAAGTGTACATCACACTACTAAATCGGAGGTCTCGTGTTCGATTCCTGCATAGACCCTGGCTGTTTTCCTGCGCACCAGCCAATAGTTTTCCAGGTTAATATAGTTAGAAGAGAAAAAAAAGCAATACGTTTTCAGACTACAAGAATTTCTGCAATTTTCCTGGTTTTGCGTATGCCTCTAGTCAAGACTTTGAAGTTTTTCTTACAACACTTTAATTGTAGATTAAACGCTATTTAAGTAATATTTTCTCAATATATATATATATCGATTCCTTATACTATACTAATGCCATATTTTTTACACTATTTAAGTAATATTTTCTCAATAGATATATATCGATTCCTTATACTACACAGTTTAAAAGTTTGCATTCCAGCTTAAAAAGGAGGGGGAAAAACTATTTTTTGAATAATTATATAAAGGATTAAACTTAAACTTCTTTTTATTAAAAAAGTTAATAATATTTTTACTTTATTTGTGGAATGGAGATTATTCTATGGTTTTTTGCTTTTATTTGAAAATTCACTAGAACTGCAACTGACTTCTAATATATTTTTAAATCTAATTAATTTTTTTTTTTGGAGGCTTCAATCAAACTATTTATTTAATAATATTTTATTTTTCCTCTTGACATTCCGTTACAATTTCTTTATAAAATAGATATTAAAAAAATAAAATAAAAAATAATAAGATAATGTTAAATTTTTTCATAATAATAATTAAAAAAGTTAATAATAAATATAAAATTACACAACCAAAAAAAAAAGTTTAATAAAAAATAAAAACGAGGGAAAAGAATTTTTTTTTAATACACGTGAGTTAAGAGTTTCTTGTCCTCGATTTATTTAAAAAAAAAAATATATATATATATATATAAAAATACTTTGATGTATTTTGAAGTACTTAAATGTAAAGAGAGGCAGTTCAATTAAGTGGGCTTACTTATAAGCCATCAGCACGAAAGGATTTTGTAGGATAATTTTCATTGCATTTCTTCTAAAATTAAACTGTACCTTTTCATTAAATTTTATTATCGCATCTGATTGTCTATTTAATTTAAATCTTGGCTGTAGTATGCCCTTGACTCATGACCACGCTACACTTTTAAAGCGGTAACGTTGAGAATATCTAATACTCGTGCATGTGTACTGAACTCTCATTAGCTCTTTCAAATCTCTCGAATTTACTCCACTTTTACGTAGCAGATAACAATAAATGACAAATAAATACTTTTGTATATTTTAGGAATGTTAAGAAAATATGATCCATGTACATACATGTATGTATGTATGTATGTATGCATTCGTAAAAACCGTAAAAATCGAACTACAACATTTATAGCAATCATGTAAAAACAATTACACGTCTGTAATTACAGTAAAATTACTGTAATATGTAACTCTTTAATAATAAATTGAAATAAAGCAAAATAAGCAGAATTTAGCTTAAGAAAAAACTCCTTACAATTAATTATTTTAATTCACGAGATAACAGCTGATTTTCTTTGTTTAAATTTAAGATCATTCAGATGGTTAAATGATGTATGGTCTTATTATGACAGCATTACTTGGCCTCAGAAATTAATCAAACGACTTCTGAAAAATTCTTTAAGAATAAATTCTTACGAGTCTCTTTTGAATTGAAATACCTGTAAGTCGTAATATTTTTTATTTGAACATCATTTAAAAACAAAATTCTTATATTTTGATGTAAATAAACAGTTTCTACTCTAACTGTGGATGTGCGCCCAGAAAACTGTTGCAGTCAAACCTTATTTAAGGCTTCGTTTTACTATCCTATATAGTCGTACGATAGTGATAGTGATACCCTCCTATTTTAAAAAATTGTATCAACATTGCATTTCTGGTGCCACAATATTATACAAAATAATTCAAACAATTTTTTCTTTGGTGATTGTTCATAAGGTCTTGTATGTCATGAAAATCGTACATTTTTATGTCACAACATTCAATTTTTTCTACAGTGGCAAATCGCATAATTGTCTAGGATAGTGAAACGAGGCCTTTACACACATAAATTTTTCCTGTTTTATGATATTGCAGATACTAATTTCTCTGCGCTCTCATGCAAAATTAAAACTTGAAGAGGACGTCTTTAGATGTGTAAATCAGGTCTAATGGCTGGTATTACAACGTGGAGATACATAGAACATGTCATACGTGTATTCTGCACTTTAAGTTTGCGAAGGAAAATGTTGGCACAATCAATATTTTTTTTAATGAATATTAAATCAGCTGTTTTTTCTCAATGCTGTTTTATAGTATAAGTATTATTAATTAATTATTCATTTTTAAGCGAATACATATTTAATATATAAAGTAAATTTTTTTTTTAATTTAATTTATTCTTATTCAAATTATCAGCTTAAAACTTTCTATTTAGTAATGAAAATAATGAAATAAAAATAGTTTTACATTTAAAATTATTTTTTTTTCCACTGCGATTTCACTTATTTTCAATCGCTAAAAGTCAGTCAGTTTGATTTACATAATATTCTGAGTGTATCTTGCTTATCTTGATTTCAAAATAAACTAAAGATCTGTCTCAGATTTTAGTAAAGTAATTTGAAAAAAGTTTTTTTACACTTTCTGATAATAAAATGAATATTAATTTTTTCAAAAATATATCACATAGTTTTTTGCTAAATGCAGATAATTTATAAAAAGAATTTTTATAAAATTTACTTAAGGAATGTTAGTGGAAGACGCAAAATTATTTTTAAAATTCCTTTATTCATATTAAATTTTTTAAAAGGTATGCAGTTTTCAAATACCATCCGATAACAAAGTGAAACTTTAGATGCTTTAAGATGCCTTTGTCAAACTTTCCACTGCTGTGGCTTCTCCTTCCCATGGGGATGAAACATGGAAGCCTTTCAAGATCGTCTTGCATCAACCAACTCTACAGTTTCATATGCTGGAGATCACACACCAGTACTAGATTTAATTCAACACTATTCTTACTTGTTAGACGTTAAAGATCTCCTAGTTTTTTTAATGTCACAGTTTTAGTAACCACTTATTTTCAGTCAGATAACCTTCAGAAAATTTCAATTTTGTTTTATTAATTATTTTTAAATTTGTTTTTTTCCTTCACCGTATTATTTTAATTTTAAAATGGTTTTAGAAATAAAAAATCATTTTTCTTAATGTATCTGCGACTTATTCTTACTTTTCAAAGCTTTGTCGCTTTAACAAAAAAAAAAATATTAATATATTAGAGCTGATGGCCTCGGCAGCCAGTGCTTCTGCTCTTATTTTAATTATGTTGACTTAAATGTAATATTAAGTAAACAAATAAGTAAGTAAAAGAAAAAATTATTAACACTCTAAAAAATTAATTGTTATTAAAGTTGAATTAAATGGAAAAACATTTTATTTTATTTATTTTAATTAAACACAAGTAATGAAGCACAACTAACACTTGTTCGCAGTTTAACTTCCGCTTTTTTACTGTCACAACAAAACAAATACCGATTCATTGGCTACGTACGTGGTTACCAGTAGGACACGTCATTTCTTAGCATTTCTGCATTTACTGAACGGAAAACAATGACACTGATTGTAACAGCCAATTTACACGATGAGCCTTTGCCGTCTAATTAGGCAATCTTAAACGGTTTGTTAGCGAGAAGAAAGAGCGTTAAAAATTATAGATACGAAACCCGTCTTTCATGTTTGTTTTTCATGTTTTCATATTTCTCTTTACAATTTGCGCTCTTCACTCTCACTTGAATTTTTGTTGCTCCACTCATACAGAGTTTTGTTTTTGTTCGTGGTTGTTGGGAAGGAGGAAATATTAAAAACAACATATTTTGCAAATTCAGTTATACAAAAACAACCATCGTATGGACGTAAAGAATTTTTGATAGTTTATTTGAAAGAGGGAGTTAAGAGAATCAGACGTCATAAATTTAATCCAACAAATTGGCTGTTAGTAATAAGAATTAGTGATGCCAATGTCATTGAATTTAGAAGAGTCAAGAAATGTACAAAATAGCATAAGTTTGATACAAAAAATGCGTATAAAAGCATAGGCTGTCCTGACGGCGGAAGCCGCAAGTCCATCTTTTACTGGCCTTACTTTCATTCATCTGAAAACTAATTAATTTCAATGCTGCATCTCAGATGTCATACTAATAACTACGTTACTATAATTCTTGATCCTGATCCTGAAAATATTAATTTTGAAGATATTTAGTAAAACTCTTATCTCTTACAAGACATGATTATATTTTCAGAAGTAGGAATTCATTTTAAGAGTTTATAGCGCCAGCTTCAACGCAAGCAAACGCAATGCAAAAACTAACTCAAATAAATGAGGCCGGTGAACAGCACTCAGCACTTCATTGCCATGCATCTGTGTATTTTTGAATAAGAAAGGAATACTTATTTTAGGAATTTAATGCATCTCAGATACCATATAAGTACCACAAATAGCTTATGATGTAAAAATTAAAATAAATTTTCATCTAAAAAGTATTAAAAATCTCTTTGTACAACATATACTATGAATTACATACCATGATTTTATACATAGATGCTATGAATTATAAACAACTACATACTACATACATAAATTCTATAAATTTCATATCTAGATACTATGAATTATGTGCACATTTGCTATGAAAGCCACGCATACATACGATGAATTCCATGCATACATACCATGAATGACATACATTCATACTATAAATTATATATATATATATATATATATATATATATTCCTATTATCTATATATATATATATATATATATATATATATATATATATATAGATAATACGAATTATGTGCACACATCCTATGAACCATCCATACATACTATGAATTCCACACATACATACTACGAATTACATGCATTCATAGAATAAAATGAGTTCATATATTCGGCAGCGCAGAATATACACAACGAGTTGCTAAATAAGCAAATATTTAAAATATTTTAAAACTAATTAGAGCTAAAGAGCGATTTTAAAGATTAAATCGCATAGCTGATGAAAAGTTGGTTGTATTAGAGAAAAAAGTTGAATTTAAAAATTTATTTAAGCCTGTATGGCTCGAAACATCATCGTATGCACAACTCTTCCAAGATAAAAATGCGTTGAGCATTTTTAGGATTTAATATTTTATTAATGAGGAGAGGTCATTTTAAATTTATATTTTCACCAATTTATCTGTAATATATTTTAACTCTGCTTACTTTTGAAATTAAAATATAATAATTTTTGTTTTTATTAAAATATAATAATTAAAATACAATATTTTTATATTTTGGCAATTATTTACAATAAATATTATTATTATTATAACTAACTTCCAGTTCATATAATATTCTTTTAAGCATTTGTGTACATTTGTTTTTTGTAAAATATTACTAAAAAAAAGTTTTTAAAAAATATTTTACAAATAACGAAAATTTTCACCGAATAAGTTTTATAGTAAAAATAATCGGCAACGTAGGAAGCAGTAGCGAAACTGGGGGAATTAGAAAAACTCAATTGCAGCACAAAATTTAAATATATTCCTATTTTAAGGTGGCTAAAACACGATATTGGCATCACTGATTAAAATGTCTAAATATTAATTATAACTAAAAATAATTAATTTTTAAACTAATTACTATTTGTATGTCGTATCAAAGACTGCATAAATTAATAAAATATTATTTTTGCATACCTTTTCTGTTAACAAGATGGTTTACGAATCTAAAATATTTTTAATTACATATTTAATGGCAAACATTTGAATTTAATCTGCATGATGAAGAAACGTCATTTTATCCGTTACCGCGTCGCGTTCACTACCAACTACGACTTATCTCGTATCTCGGTTACGAGATAACTTGTATTTATAATGATTTTATTATACACAGCAATATAATTTTAACATAAAAAGTTATTTGATTAAACTAAAACGAGATAACACGTATCAGTAGTTTTTTCATTGGCGATAATTCAGTACTGCTGTGCTCTTCCTTCCTTTTCTTTTTTCCGCTCATTTCGTATACAGCGAGCATTTGAAATACTCGTAGGTGTGTATCATTCCAGTTCGGTTTACTGCAAAGTGCGGTTCTTAAGTTTACTATTTTCCTTTGTCTTACGCCAGAATATTTCCTTGAGAAAACTACAGAAAAGTATTTAGATAAGACTACGAGATAAGAGATATGGCGTTGCGGGTTAATGATTTAATTTTTAGGGGAGCCAAATTTCAATGCTAATAAAACTTTTTAGTGCTCTTTATCTGACATTATCGTATTATTTTTCATTACGATAAAAATCTTAATTAGGTACTGGGCTTGGTTTTGTTAGAACGGCGAATACGTTAAAGGTGACTTTATTTAATTCTCAAATTGGCGAATGTGTGTAATTTTAAACGTTATTATTTTAAAGATGCATATCAGCGAGAGGGAAAAAAAATTATAAAATTGAAAAATATGAAAATACTGTAAAGGTATTGCAAATAAATGAAAAAAAAAATGTAAATTCATTTATGCCACCATTTCTGATAATTTATAAAGGCCATGATTGACTATTCTAAACAAACGTATGATTAATTCACAGGAAAATCTCATGTGATTCCATTCTACATAAAATAATGGCATGCAAATGGTGCCACACTATTATACAAATATGAGGCAAACATTCTTTTTTTGTTAGTGGCTTGAAAATGTTCAAATCGTATGACTTGTCAAACTCCGTCAAACAGATTCCTTTTTAGGTCATACAAGACACTAAAGTGAAACCTGACTGTAGCGAATATCGCTATGCTATAATAAATAATGCTACGTTCTCATTCTGAATCACGACAACGAACACGGCTCTTCACACGATAATTATGGTTGCATCATTTGTCCTGCTGGAAACTTTCAAAACATTATTCTACTCTTTAAAAATTTTAAGAATTTTCTTCAGCGAAACGTTATAGATTCAATCATTGCTCCAGCGAAACCCAATAGTGTTCAAATTTTTCATTAATATTTCTTAATATTGATTCTGAAAATATTTTTTTTGCACAGACATATTTAATAATATTTTTAAATTTTTTTAAGCTTTTTAATAGGTTTTAATCCACTGCGACATTTTGGAACATATTTGCTCTGCCGCCCAACGTTTTTTTTTTTTTTTTGTGAATCAACTCAACCTGCAAAATTTTTGTCTTCTCTGCAGGAATCGAACCCGCAACCTCCGGTTCAGTATGCTGATCATTATTCATTCGCCTACCTTTGCTTATTGCCAACTTCTTCCGCTGTGCTTTATTTTACGTATTAATTATACGTCACGGCCAAATTTTGTTATCTTCAAATTATAAAAAGTGAACTTTAAGACACAAATATATCTTAATATAAAGCCCAAGAGAGTTTGAAATGAAACCCATTCGATTATAAGTTGGCCCTCCTTCCGAAATTCGGCATGAAATTATGAAAAGGCTGCACAGAGGAAAAAGCCATATAAAACTATGTTTCCTAAAATTAAATTATTTAATTATTCGTTAATTACTAATTATTATTAATTATTATTTATTCAATATATTTAATATATTAACATTTAAATTTGAAATGGATTGTTAATGCAAAATATGATTTATTTCATACTGGGGAAATTTTTATACTTTATTGAATAAAACTAAAAATATGAAATTAATTTATTTCCATATTTTAACTTTTGCCATATCCAATATGAATATAATTCCATTACTAAAATTTAACAGAATAAATATTATTCTGCTCAATTAATTAATTTATTGGAATTGATTAATTTGAATATTTTATCGAATCTAAAATCTTTTTCAATTGGTTTTTATTTAAATTTAATTTATTAAAAATCTCTTTCCTTTCCAATTTGTTTTTATTTAAATTTATTTTATTTAAATCTCTTTCTATTTATTTTATTTATTTATATTTTTATTTAAATTTATTTTATTTTCAATATTTTGTTGTTCATGAATTGTTAAATTTGCAGAATTTAAATTTTTTTATAAATTAAAAAATTTCAAAAATATTGAAAAAAACTAAAAGAATAAAAAGTCATTTATTTATAAAATAATTGATTTCAATAATTTAAAGCGAATTGAGCAATACATTTTATTTCATTGAAAATCTTGTTTCAATTAATTTTATTAATTACCGAAAAGAAAATTAATAAAAAATAAAAATAAAAAAACAGAAAAACTTTAAAAAAATTATTTTATTTAATTACAAACAAAGCCATAATCAATAATTATTATTATTAAATTTAAGTTATTAATCAAATGAAAATCAAGTGGAAGCTTTTAGTGAGCACAAACTGGATGCAATACAATTTTTTTTATTGCAATTTAATTCTAAATTAGTAAAAAAATAAAAAAAAAATATCGTCACTAAAAACGACTTAAAACTTTAATATCCAGTAACGAAAAGTTTAGTAAAAAACAATCTGGCAATAACCTAAATACAATAATATTAAAAAACAAAAGCTCTTCAAGTATTTTTTTATTAAACAAACTTAATAACACAACCAGCGTTTTGATTTAATGAAACTGATAAAATACTCGTAGAGAACAAAAAATCTTGTGGTACCTGCCAAAAGCTCTTCAAAACAGCTGAAATTACAATGCAAACTTCCTTAAACAGCTTTTCAAAAGTTGTAATACAAAACTTGCAATAAGCTTTTTCAAGTGGTATGACATGCTTTCGCATATCCGTTTCCTTTTACACATTCACTCAGTGCACATTTTCTAAATTGCTTTTCGAATTAAACCAGATTTTTATTCTTATACGGTAATTCATGATCTGAATTGTTTTTTTGTTTTGTTTTTATTATTATCTTTCTGAAGCAACATTCTTCAATATATACGAATAAATGAATATTTCTTACAATTTTATAACTAAAAGTATTTACAATTAAGATTAATCTAAAACAATTAATATGACACACAAACAAACTAATATAAGCTATACTTAACACGGTCCATATGAAAGTAAAATTAAAAAAAAAGGAAAAAAAAAATTAATAAAATTAGGCAAAACTTTCAAAACTAGTTAAAGGAACTTTCATATTTTTATTACAAGAACTTGTTAAGCGGGTAGAGGGCAGGTCACTGCGGGATTACAATTAATGTAACGAACCCCTGTGCTGAAAATTCAGCTGCATCATATGCGTATTATCACGTTCGTAGGACAATGAACGCAACGAGTTGGAACGATGTATTTGTGGGAAATTTCCCTCATAGCCGGCCGTATTTACCAAAATTCGCGAGCGCAACAAATTATTACGCAAATCGACTCTTGGGCGCGAATTACGAACTGTGTGCGGCGGAAACACTATTTGCAACGACAGACGTTTTTCTGACAAAGAAGCCAATTGCTCGGGTGACAGTTCTATTAATTGCGTATTGTTCATTGTAGGGATCTGTGAAGCAGCATTATTTTCGCTAGTATTCAGCGAACTACAATAGCTGCAGCTGTTGAGTGAAGCCACTGATACATTATCCACGTCACTAATACCGCCTCCAATGCTGTAAATGTGATCTCTATTTTTTTCATTGGCTTCAAATAATTTTATAATTGGAATGGGAGGAGTCAGTAAGCTTTGAGCCTTACGGAACTGCTCTATGGCATCATCATAACTGGGTAAGCCAGACACAATTGTATACGATGGCAGCGATTCAGCTTCATAGTTGGGCGGGCAATTACGGCAAACATCTATATTCTCATTATTATTTGTGCGATCTGCAAAACAACAAATGTTAATAAAATAATATATAATTATAGTAAAATAATATATAATTTTAAAAATGTTATTCTTTAAGAAAATAATAATTTAGCTGAATATAAAACAAGAATCCTTCTACGAGCAGCAGAAAAATAACTTACAAAAATGGGAGCGGAACATTAACACTACTTTATTGTAATGCAAACTGCTAACTTTTTTGGCGGGCTAAGATGGCTTTAATTGTTATTAGCTTTTTAATAATTAAATTATACTGATTTTCCTCAAATACCGCCCAACTCGAGATTTATTTAACTTCCAATTAAACATAAACTTGAAGTTTACTTAGAACAAAGTTGTCATAAGAATAGCTCAAATGAGCATAATATTTGTCAGCTCAAATGAAACTTAAGAAGCGTGAGAAAATAAATATAAAAAACAATTTTATATATGTAGCAGTGTTGTCCATCATGAGGTTTTATTTATGATAGTTACTTTTTTATTAATTCAATTACACTGAATTTTGTTTAGGAGCCCTTGAAGATCTGTTTTAGGGGTCGGTAAAATGCGCATAGAAACTGGCTGAAACACCGGAATAATCCATTTCAAGGCATTTTCATTACTCTGCTGAATATTACTTTTTTTTACAATTCATTGAAATTGAAATAATAATTTGAAAATTTCCCTTAACAAAACGAAAACTATATTAAAAAATGGATTTGAAATTTTCCTTAAATAATAGTTGAGGAGTTATGAAATTTTTTAAACGACTTAAAATTGTTTTTAAAGTGTGCTGAAAAGCTCCCAAAGAGTTACACCCCAGCATCCTTTTTAGTTAAGGATGTCTGAAGACAGATGTTCAGTCTTATAAATTATTTAATTTATAATTCATAATTAATTTTAATTTCATAATTTCTACAAAGTTGTAGAATTTTCACAAATACTGATATTTAGGAAACCTTCCCCATTTTAGTTTCTATGCTTAAATCTTGCCTAATTACTTTTAATAAGTTTCGTGTTGTTGACATTAGTTGCAACCTTAAATTACCGTTAAAATTTTAAGTTTGTTTACATTTTAGATTCTATTAGTCTGCCACTCGCTCTCTCTCTCTCTCTCTCTGTCATACCACTAACAAAACAAACTGCCAACCAACCAACCAACCAGCCAACCCACTTTAGTGGCAAACACTTGAACGTAAAGTCGTTTTTAAAGTGCTTATGCAATCAATGGAGCGCAAGAGTGGGGGGGCCTTTTCATGGAACTGTGTGCCTTTTAGTGTTTTATTATTTATTTCACTCTTTGAAATTTTTGCCTAAAATCCACCCCGTTTATTAACATTAATAGAAGTCAATTAAAGATTCAAGAAGAGGTTTACATTTACATGCCGGTTAAGTGAATGCAAGTGTCAAATTTCACAGAGCGTTGAAGGAACTGTGTAACCGTGAACTGTTACAATATGAGGTATGAGTGCAACACAAAAATGTACTTAATTGGAAATGTGTTAAAAAAAAAGTGAAAATGAAAGATGTAACTTTGAAAATAATATTCTTTACAAATTTTTTTCCACTTCCGTGTTTTAGTTGCGAGTGAAAAGTGCTTATTAGCATCAGTGGTGGGGTGGAGTTGCCAACGCCTTAAAATCATAATGCAATTTTTGAATGATTGCAGCCTAAAAGAGCACTGCACTGCATGCGTGTGTAGCTGACAATTTACAAGACGCAGAAATGAAGGAAATTGCTTTTTCCTGATTGTTTATTCTAAAAACTATTCACATAAATGCAATAAACTGGACATCATTTTAAATGGATATTTTTAAATTTTTAGACAGAGAGCAAAATTTTTTATGTCATACTTTTTCATTAGAGTATAAAAATTTCCCCGGTATGAAATAAATCATATTTTGCTTTAACATTTCTTACTACTATTTATGAAAATAATTCATTTCACGCATGTATGCAATGCATGATATCTTTTTGTGTCAAATTTAAATGTTAATAAATTAAATATATTGAATAAATAATAATTAAAAATAATTAATAATAATTAATAATTAACGAATAATTGAATAATTTAATTTTGGAAAACATTTTTTTATATGGTTTTTTTTCTCTGTGCAGCATTTTCATAATTTCATGCCCAATCTGGAAGGAGGCCAACTTATAATCGGATGGGCTTTACTTCATTCTCTCTTGGGCTTGCTTGTTTCTTTTTTTTTTTGGAAGAGTATTTTGTTTAATTCTTTTAGCACTTAACTTAAAGTTGACAGGATGATGAAATTGCAATAATTATAAATAACAAATAACAACTCTGAATCTATAAAAAGGCGGGAAGGCACTCTTCAGTTGTAAAAACGATTAGCCAAATTCGCAAAAATTTAATAAAAGTTCCAATTGAAATTTATAACTAAAGTTCTCCGTAGCTGATTTAAATAGTTAATAAATATAATTTCTAATACTCGTAATTATTTTTTTTTTCATTTAAAAACTGTTTTCATTTCCACACTTGCATTTGCTGTTCTCTGGTAAGGCAGTAGTGACGTGTTTGTTCATGTTGCGTTTATTGCCTCTGGAGGTTTTCCAATAATTTGTATGTTTGTGAGTTACAAGTACCAGTATTTCTTTCAATATATTTTTCTAATTTCCCCATTTTTATTTATTTATATGAATAAATAAATTTAATTATTATTTTTCGCCCCAAAAAATATTTGCAGTTTTTAATTCTGAAAATTTTTTTGAAATTGATATAAATTTTTTAAAGTCTTTTATTTATTTCTTTAATTTTTTTTTTTGTTTTTTTGTACAAAATGTGTTTTTAATTTTACCTCCTTTTTTTTTGCATTGCACCATATAAAATGCTTGATATAGAAGACAATACAGTATGTAACTAAAGTTCTTTTTTATTATTCCTTTTCGTAAATTAAAGCCTACTTTTTGGTGAAAATAAAATTTCTTCGAAAGCTGCGAGATTTAGAAGGAAATAAAAAAAAATCTGAAAATGTTTTTTTAATATAATTTATCAAACTGTCAAATTTTGTCAGACGCATGATGGCTACAACAAACCAAACGGTAGGATACCACATAAACAACCCCACTACTATGACCTCGTACCTTTTATGGTAACATTATATATTCCTAGCAAAAGCTTTAAAATATGTGAATTATACGCGAGAGCTAAGCTGGGAAGCGTGAGGAATTTTAAAATGTGAATTTTATTTTAATATGTTTTGTAGCAATTTGAAAACAAAAGTATGACAAACTTGTGCGACATGAATACTCCCCTTGCAAAGTATAAAAAGGCAGACATAATAAATGTTAAATATGCGAAGGAAGCTGTCAATATTTGTTTCAGACATGAGACAATAGGCCATAAACAAATACAATTCACTTTGGCCTTCAAAGTAGTCAGTATCCTTGTTTATTTGTGTGCTTAAAAATTAAAGAGAGACGCTCTCTTCCTTGTAGAGTAAAGAAAGGGTATTATATAATGATGGGCTCATACTCGGGACTTGCCAGGATTGTGCTTTTTCTTGTGTTGGGTTTCATGACTATAAAACACTTGGAACTAATTTTGAAGAATAATGAATTTTTGCTTCAATGATTCTACAATTTTTGTAAATTTATTTATTTTTTTTTTATTAAAAAAATTTTGCTGAGTATGAGTCATCATCAGGGAATTGCCTCCAAAAAAAATACCTTAAATCTTTAGGCAATAAACGAGGATTTCCCCAAATGAAGCAGGATTACATTGCTTAAATGTCACAAAACAAATTCAGTCAGCCATAAAGTGCCAGCCAGTCACTTAGACCGGCAGAAAAAGCGCAACAAATCCTAAACTAAACGTACAAAACGTTGAATACGTATGCGTCAAAAAGTGGTGGGGGTACGTTTTTTATAACCATGTAAATTATTTCCTGGTTTATGTTTCATTTAAAACAGAAGGGTGGCTTCTTCACTTGCACCCTGTCACGTCTGCTGTGTGCCTTGAAATAAAAAAGGTGAGCATATGTTTGAACAGGTTGCACTTTGTAAAATTACACACATTTGGCTGTGTAACAAAATTTCATTAATTTGAATAAAATTCCATTAAAAATGGAAAGCTACCACCACCAACAGCTAACGAACGCATTGTCAGCAATTTTTGTTAATTTAGAGAACTAAAGTTGCTCTAAAAAGTTTGTTGCGGATATTCAAGTATTTGCAGGAATTTCAACTACTATTGAAAATAGTGGTGTGTTCACTTAAGGGCAGCTCATTTCTCCACCTCCAGCCTCACAATTTCATTACATTAATGTTAATTGTATTTTCAGATCAAATGCATTCAAAATTATTTAAGTAATCGAATTATAAATTCCGTAAGTTATATAAACAAAAAAAAGTTGAGCACAAGAAGAAGACTTGAAGCCAATTTCAAATTACAGTGAATATTTTACTCCAGCAAACAAATGAAACCACTTTTCTAAAACGTACGTTCCTTAAAGGGTTAATGTTGCACTTAAACAAGTTTTTTATATAAAATATTCTCTTTAAGGGAGATACTTTTTCTGGAAGTACTTCTCATAGAACGTATTATTATAAAAGTAATATTCATAAAATATATTTTTAGAGAATTGCAAGCTTTCTGCATTGGCTTCTTCTTACAAAAAATATTTTATATTAAATACACTTTTTGTAAAAAATTGTTATAAGAACACTTTTGTCAAGAGAATTTTTATGACACTTTTTTTTTTAAAAACAGACTTAGATTTTTATATAATTTTTTTTTAACAAAAAAGTACTTATAAAAAGTACTTGCGAGTATATATAACTGCACATGCATACATATATAAACAGATCATCTAATAAGAGTAAAAAGTGCTACCTGAGAATCTTTATCACATTTTTATAAATTCCTTGAGCCTATTTTGGCTAGTGAAAAAAATTTTGATACACAACATTCTTGAACAATGAAAAAAATAAATATATTTTTGAGTATAAGACAGTTTGACATTATAAGATAATTTCAAGTACTTGTTTAATAGAAATTTACTTTTTATAAAAGTTATTTTTAAGCAATTTTATAAGAAGTAAAAAGTATTTTTAAAAGAAATTTTTATAAAAATTTACTTTAATAAAACTTTTTTTTTTTTGCAAAATAATGCTTAAATTTAAAAACCGCTTTTTTAAATGGAAGTTTTTTTCTTAACAAGTCAGCAGATTATTATCTTTCAATTAGTCGAAATTGGTCGACTTGAACGTGTAGGGCACAAATTAAATAAGTGTTAAAAATGGTTATATCATATCATAAATGTAATGAATAAAATGATTTTAAGAAATAACGCATTGGGAAGGACAATTTTTTTTTAAAAAGAGATTATTTAATAAGTGAAAATATCTTCATTACATTCTCAAGAATTTATTAAGGTAATTTTAATATTAATATATTTAAAAATTAAATGTTAATAAAGCTGATAGTTGTAATTATCATAGTGTGGATTATTTCTGGACGAATAATAAAACCTAAATTTTTGCACCCATTAGATAATACAAATTGTTTACGCTTAACCTTCACATTGCAATAGGTTACTAACAAAAAAAATTAATTACTTATATATATAGTTCATCACTATTAGCATGTTTATTTCGAAATATTTGTAAATACGTTCGGGAATATTTTACATTTCACTTAAAATACATTTCTAACATTAAAATAAACAACGTACTAATTCTACGCTTTTATATGCAACATAAAAATGTTTGTGTAAGTACCTTAAAGTATGCTTTAACTTTGTGCACATTTTTTATTGGCAAGTATTACATACCATTTAGGCGAACTGACTTCAAGATCATAAAAACATGTTGCTTTAAAATAACAATGTTATTCTTGTTGTTTTACTCTCTATGTAAAGTACTAACAGACATAAAATATGAGTATGCACACCGCCGAAACCATACTTAGTTTCGTTTTCCGTATATCATGGAAGCTTTAAAATTTGAAAATACATTCCAGAACACTCGTATGCGCCATCCATACTTTTTCCTTTCTCTCTTACATTTATTTTTTGGCTTTTGTTTATGAACTAAATAAAACGACCTTGTCTGTTTAAATAAGAAGTCAACAAAAGAAGAATTTAATGTTGGTAATAAGAACACATAAAAGACGTTCTTAGTTGTTAAATTAAACTTAAAGAACGGAAATACGAGTAAAACTTTAAGAAGAGTCAGAAAATAGAAATAATGTTAGAGAGAACGTAACAGTCTGTTGGAGAATTTGTAAAACGAGGTCAGGAAAGTTAGAAGGGTTTATAATGAAGATTTTTAAAGCGCGTTTCCGTTTTAAAGCATATTTTAGGGCTTATGTAATAATAAATTAAAATGAATTGGTAAATATGCTTGGAGATATAGGTTAAAAAAATTTAATAAAAATTAAGGGATTAAAATAAAATTTTATTAAAAATTATAGTTAAATGAAAAAGAGAACATTTTACCAATATAAAAGCAGAAAAAAAATGCTTAATTTAGAAACCAAACAAAAAAAATGTACTAAATTAAAATAAAATTAAATTAAATATAATAAAATAAGAAAATTATTAATATTAAAATAAGTGCTAAGTAATAAAAAAATTATAGTAAAAAAATTTATTTCAACAAAAATTAAAACATGCATGTATCTAAAAATTGAAAAATCTAAAAAAAAAAAATCATTTTTATATTGAAAAATATTGTCGGTTTTGTTAAAATTTATTGTTTTCCTGAAAAATTATGTATAGCTGTAGCGAAAAAAAATTAAAAAACATTTTTATAACGAAATAAAAAGAAGATTGAATAATTAAATTAAATAAAAAAATTGAATTAAATAAAAGAAATATACAATGAATTGAAAAAAATACTTAATGAAATAAGCAAATAAGTAGAATTAAACAAAATTATACTAACTATAATCTATATATGTATGTACATATGTATATTTATTTTTTCAAAACCAATTTCATCTAAAATAGTTTACAATATACATATGTATGTATATTGTAAACTATAAAAATATCATTCTTTTTGAAAGTATATTTTTTATTATAACTCTTAGCCTGGAATTTATTACATAATAGTTTGAAGTCCGAAACAGTACTCAAGCAAGCGCCACACAGCAGTACTCTTTTAAAATCTATAACTAATTGTTTTTATTTTCTAATGGTTATTTATCATTTCTGGCGCATGCAATATTTACACTTTTCAAGTGGACCTGTATTGAAATAACCAAAAACGCAATCTGAACCTAACTAAGAATCAAAAATTGTACTTGTGATTTAATTGTATTTATGGATATTCACATATGTATGTATATGTACATACATGCAATATGAATACAACAAAATAGTCATATGACTTAGTTGATAAATAACAAGTTCTACAGTAAAAACTTACATAATCATGTCTGAGCAATAACATTTTTTACTGATCAGTATTATTATTTAAATGAAGAAATCGAAAAAATAAAGTAAATTGAAATGTATACATACATATGATGTATCTTTATCAGGTTTTGCGAAATGAAGGTAATGTTTCCACAAATGTTTAATGTTTTTAAAATTAATTTAAAAACATTTGCAAATTCCTAATTAGATATGCTGCTTCAGTCCAGTTACAATAACTTAGCGTATAAGTGACACATTGCTAATACGCCTAAGAGTAATAGCACAAGTATTTAATAAGATTTTTAATTTCAACATTCTTAATAAATAAAATCTTTTTAGGTATAACCACACGATGATCTAGAAGCTGTTATACATACGAATGCGCAGAGCATACATATGGATATGAGTAAGTGCTTAATCAACAACAAATTGTAAATATATACATACGAATGTATATATGTATGTATGCATATTCGTAAGTATATACATATGCATGTTTGTATTTATTTTCCTGCATGATATTTAAACACACACGCTTAAATTAAACGACTTTGCGCGACAGCGAATTTTGTAATTGTTACTTTTGTTCGTCACAATTTTTGTGGCTTTCTTGGAATTTACTTTGTTTGAAGTAAATAAAATGAATTACATATAGACAAATGGCATCTACTCGTATATGCACACTTGCCTTCGAAATATATATTATATGTATATCAGCAAATTTACGTTTGTATTGACAGATGTGTTTATGGATATAGTATTTGAAGTATTCGGTTCGGTTCGCTTTGCTTATTTATGAGTTTTTATTGTAGTAAATCAAACCAGTTTTGGATTATAATATTTCGTTTTATCGTCTCTTTTCAAACTTCTCTCCTATTTCAAAGAGCGGTGAGAAAACATTATAAAGGCAATTAAAAACAACTGATCGGCATAAACAAAAAGAGCAGTTGTATTTTAAGGTACTTGAATTACAATTTTCTTGGCCTGTTTTGTTACATGTTTTTAAAAGATAACCAATATCATAAGAACACGTATTTTGCTTGTAATGTGTGTTTAGTAACTTAGTTTTTTTTGTATTTGTATTAAGAACAAATTACATTTTTAATAAAATACTCAAAATTAAACTTTAACTGTAAGTTTTTTATTTATTTATTTATTTGCTTTCAATCTTATATTTTTTATCTATATTTTCAATTTATTAAATTTAATATTTTCCTGAAGAAGTTACCCATAGCGGGAGCGAAATATTGAAAATGAAATATATAAATATATATAAATGCATATATTAAAGTAAATAAAAATATCGTCATTATATTTATTTTTTGCTACCAAAAACAAATAACGTTTTTTATTTTAGTGCAATATTTTCCAACTATATTCTTAGCTGTACATACAACTCTGTAAACTGCTCCCACACAACCGTATATCAATGAGATCACTCATAACTATTAGCTAGAGAAAGATAACAAATAAAATCCACATTAACAACTCGCAACAGCTATCTTTGTCTGACCTACGACAAATCTATTTCATACAAATATTCTATACAATATGCAAAAAAAAAACAATAACTCTAGTAAACTAAACACAGCAAAAATGTAAAAGCAATAAGAGCAGCAAACAGAAAGCAAAACAACAACCACTAATGGCAAACAGTATCATGAACGCAAACAAAGCAAAATGTCATTACTCGGCGATGAGCATGTGTGAGTGTTAAAGTCATAAAAACAGTTTTGTGGAATATAAAAAAGACGGGTGAAGAAAAATCAACAATACAACAAAAATGAACAGAAGGAAAAAGCGGCGTCAGTGGATTTAATATGTTGAGCGTGTATAGTGTAAAAAGCAATGAGTGTTAAAAAGAAATTAAATAAATTTTAATAAATTTTATAAAGAATTCCTATTTACATTTATAAAATTCATATGCACAAAGATTTCTAACGGACGTGGAAACTGGAATAATTAGAGAATTATTTAAAAGGTCAAGGGGAATATTAAGAGGTTGTGTTTAAATTATTTAAAAAAACAAAATGATCAACACTTCGCTGGAGCATGTGCCCATTAAAATGGAAGTTAAAGACATTCATGAGACTGCAGACGAAAACTCAGCAAATGATGAAGTGGCAAAAGACGAAGATAAAATTGATGAGACTGATGAGGATCTATATGATGATGATGAAGATGAGGAAGAGTCGGAGGCTGAAAGTGAAGCCCTGAAAATTGAACAAGAGGCTACTATGATAATAAGCAGTGATGAGGAAGCTGAATTGGAAGCACAAAGAATACGATTTCCCGACATTGAAATTGCAAAGAAGTCAAACAAAAATTCGAATACTTCCAATACTTCCTCGAGAAGCTCCTCTAGGAATAGCCAATCAAACGATACATCCTGCAAAACCCAAATTACCTATGAAATAATAACTAGAATAGATACCATGCATGAAACATACTGCAAACAGAGCATTTCACCTTGTGTTCAGAATTCAGAAAATAATACCACTTTAGAGATCTGCAACAAGGAAAATGACAATAACACGCAAATGTTGTTAAAATACAAAAAAGAAATTCAAACATTGGAAAATAATACAAGCACAACGTATAAAAACAAGCAAGACGAAATTAGCAAGCTAGACAGCCACAAGAAGACAGAAATTTTGGTAAAATGTCCAAATATTGTGCCCGGACAAAAAAGTCGCCGTGGCAGTAATAATTCTTCTTGCAGTGTTGCTTCTACGGTGGCATCTGAGAATGCCGAAACAGAGTCTTGTGGCAATATTTACGTTTTCAATTTGCAACAAAAACTGATATTTAATTGCGAATTTTGTGATTTAAAATACGGTGATTTGAAAAATTTTGGCAGGCATCTGCATGAAGCGCATAAACTTTACAACTTGGACGAAAGTGCAGAGAAAGAAAATGCGCCACGAAATTTAACAAAATCGAATCGTATGCCGCATAATGTTAAAAAAGAGCCCTTACAGTGTTGTGATATCTTAGCTGAACCACCTGTAGCTCTACCAGCTTCAGTTTTGGCAGAACCTCTAGACTCTTGCGGCAATGTTTTTATGCTGAACCGTCGCAAATTATTTTTAGTTTGTGGCTACTGTGATTGCAAATATGCCAACATAGACCTTTTTGAAAAACATTTAAGACAACAGCACCGTATTTTTGAAGGTTGCCACAATGAATTAAATGTAGTGCCTAAAATAGAGATAAAAGAAGAGATATTAGTCACCAGCGAAGCAGAAAAGTCGAGAGTTGTGGACACTCACGATAAGTTGGTCAGTTCGCTAGAAGTTCCTTTAGCTATACCAGCAGTAAACGAAAAGGAAACCTGTATTGCCGATTTAGAGAACAATGTGGAATCTCGTGAGAGTATTCTTACGGAACCTGCCATGCCATGTTCTACTCCTGTTATATCAGAAACAAATTCTAAGACAAAGAGGAAACTGGATAGTTCAGTTGAAGTTGAAAAAAAGGGAAATGATAAAACAGAACTATTAGGAAGTGAAATATGTACAACATCTTCAGATAAAGAGGTAGAGAAGGATGTAGTGCCTTCACTTACGGAAGTCGTTACTACAGAAATACCATCGCCTAGGCGAATAACGAATAATGAAATATCAGCTTTAAAGGAAACAAGAAGTAAAAGACATTCATCATTAGCTATAACAACAGTGTCGCCTAATAAAAGATCTAAAAGAAAAACAAGGAATAATACAAAAATTCCGGAAAAGGTACGTATGTTTTTTTTTTATAATGCATAAATTGTGACTAATACCATCGGATAATTATTAAGTATTAATTATCAGTAAAATGTCTCCAAGTAGCTTCTACAGATATAATAGAGTAGAATAACTCCACCTTCAATTATTTTGACATGTAGTTAACACTAACTTGTGTTGTTTCTCCACCTGAAGATTCTAAACACAAAATATTTTTTTTCTGTGCTAAATAATGGATATTTTTATTAAACACATTGAACGCAATAAAGAAGGGAGTATTTTAAATGCAGGTGTTTTTTCAGCGCATGTTGCTTCCCCTGCAAAATTTATTTTCCCAGCCGATATATGTAGTAATATATATTGAAGCTTCACATTTTTTGGTTTTATTGTCGAACTCTTGTACTTTGACCGCAATTTCGAAAATGTGTTAAATTTCGTGTATGCATATTTCTCCATAATAAAAACTTTACCATCAACTGTTCATTTTTGTGCTCAGCCAACAGTATATAACATATCAGTATATTAATATTATGACAAATATTTACTCAATAATTGCCTTGAACTGCTCATAAACCCTTCAGAAAATTATATAAACCATATTTTAAATGTATCATTGAACTAAATATGACAACAGATCTAGTCAATTGCCTTTACATCCACTGGCTTTTCATTTAAATTATATTTATTTATTATTATTTATTTTATGTATATAATTTTTAAAATACATCAATAATTATTTTTTATGTATTAAAACTTTTATTCTTGTACCAGCATATGTTTAATTTAGAGTTTTTCGGTGTAGTTAAAATTTATTTTGTGTATTCTTGTTTGCCAATAAAATTTATGCCAAATCTGTATAACTTCTATAATTTCTTTTTCGAATTTCTTTTCTTTCATACATTTTGAAAATTGTGGCGAATTTTAACATTTTCGAAAAGGTGTTAAATTTGTTTATTTCGTTCAATGTGTTTATATAAAAATATCTATTATTTAGCTCAGAAAAAAATATATTTTAGTAGGGATCGTAGCTACAATTTTTGAATTTCATAAAAATAGAAAGTGTTGAAAAATAATTATGTTTGAGTACAAATATATGTATAATCAAAATAAAATGTGGTTTCGTAATTTTATCTCTATTTTAGTCTACCGACTCGCATGAGGTGAACAAAGTTTCCCAGAAAATTTCTGAAATAGCAAAACTTGCGGAGGAATCTGGATTCCCTAAAAACACTTGCTCGACTTCAAGTTTAGAATGCTCTAAACCACAACTTTCAGAGATGGTGGCAACAAATGATGGAAGCCAATTCAAAGCGATTTCGGAATCTGAGGCAGTACTACCGAAAGGAATGCCTGAAACCAGGGCAAATAGAAAATCGCGAAAGGAAGCACAAACAAAAAAGACAAATGCTAAAAGAACTAGGAAACGAACAAGGACTGTTGAGTGCAAAAATCGTAAAGCAAGTCGTGGAAAGGCTAGGTTAATTGATAAAAATAGAAAGACCACCAAATTTATACAAACGAAGGAAATAAAACAAGAGACGCCTGAAACTGCAGAAATGAGTATCGAACCTAACGAAGCAATAAAAGCTAACTGTAAATACAATTCGTGCGCTAAGATTTCTGCAACCGAAATTTCTCCGAAAACTCACAACTGCAGGCACACTGGTGAAAAGCCTTATGTGTGCGAATTTTGCATCAAAAGTTTCCGAAGCTTTGGCAATCTTAGCCAACACAAAAAAAGCCATCATGTGGATGATACCAACAAAAAATATAAATGCGAATTTTGTGGTAAAAAGTATTTTCATAGCAGTATTCTCAAAAAGCACATGTCCACTCACTGCGCGGTTAAGAGGTTTAAATGTAGCATTTGTATGCGTGGCTACTCTTCGAAGGAGACGTTGTTTCTTCATATTGAAAGAGATCATAAACCTGCAGAAGAATCGGCCAAGAGTAAGAGGAAACCGGGTAGGAAACAAGCGGTTTCAAACACGACGAAAACTAAAATGAAAGAAGAAGACATGGTGCCGCAATTGTCCATAATCACACCAGCCGTAATTACACCAATCCCAGAAGCAACATTGCCCAAAGAGAATGAAGATCTTAGTGAGGATCCCGTCGAAGAAATTATTGAACAATTGCAAAATGAAATGATAGAGAATGAATTAGAAAACGTTGAAGACACTGCAGTGACTTTCACCATTAACTCTGTAGTTCCAGATAGCGAAGAAGAAACAAAAAAAACTTTATTAACTAGACCAATTGTTTTTGACGAACAGCTCAAAGAAATAGATAATTCAGCCAATGTTCAGCACAAACTTTTGAATGTTGTTAAACGTTTCTTCTGCAATGTTTGCGAGAGCGCATTCGATAAACACACTCGTTTGGTAGAACATAAACGAGTACACACTGGCGAGAAACCCTTTGTTTGTGATGAATGTGGCAAACAGTTTCGCATACGAATACGCTTAAAAGAACATCAACTACGTCATTCCAAAGAAAAGAAATTTAAATGTGAGATATGCCAACTGGGCTGTTGCACTAAACAAGATCTTAATCTACACATGCGCCATCATACCAATGATCGTCGTTACCAGTGCACGATTTGTCCAAAAGCTTTCGTGCGCAGTTCCGATTTGAAAATACATATACGTGTTCATACTGGCGAGAAACCTTATATATGCGAAATATGCAAGAAATGCTTCCGAGCCAACCAAAATCTTTGTGTACATAGGAAATCTCACATGGGTGAGGCCTCAAAAATATATAAATGTGAACATTGTGAAAAAAAATTTATGCGCAATATTGATCGCAAGGTTCATATGAGATCACATACAGGCGAAAAGCCTTTTAAGTGCGAAATTTGTGGTCGCGGTTATTCTTCTAAATTCAATGTACGAGCTCACATTCAAAGAGATCATGTAGCGTCCAAAGGCAGTGATGATGCTGCTCCGAAGGGTAAAAGAAAACCAGGACCAAAACCCAAGGCGCTTAAGGAAGAGTTAGAAAAACAAAAGAAATTAATAGAGGAGCTGCGCAATCAACTGTGGAATCAAATCAAAACAGATGAAAAAATTACAACAGCCGACGAACACATTCTGCAGGAGCAAACTTTACAAGATTCTATTGCAACAGAAACCTCTGCACTCAGCATAACTAGTAATATTGATGATCCCATACAAAGTGCTTACGATTTGCTAAACAAACTAAAATCATCAACAATTATATCTAAACCACTAACTGCAATACCATCACCACCTCCTATGGCAGAGCCGCATTCCAATCCCTTCACAGAAGCCAAAAAAGACTCAACAACAACTTTACTACCTCTTACTATAACACAGAAACTAGAACAAGCTTCAATGTCACCCATACCCTCAACTTCATCAGTGGCTTCGTCATGTCCTACAACACCATCTCCCCCCAAGGCAACAGCAACGAAGGTAGTTTCACAAAAAACCTCATTGGGTATCCAACAAGTATCAGTGACAGTTTCCATGCAAGTGGAAAATGTTACTCCAAATCCTTCCGCTCTTGAAAAGGAAAATGCAGGTATTTTAACTACCAGTCCCGGTACGAGTAGTGCTAAGAAAGAACGAAAAATAACAAGTTATTTTACAGTAGTAGGGCAAAAGCCAGAGGTTTAGAGGCGTAAAGAGAGAATGTGCAAAGAAGATATAAATATTTGAAGGTATTCGGTTTTTTTTTTTTTTTTTGATTACACATAACTTAAAGAAAGACAATAATTAATAAGCTTCTTTGTGAAATATATTTCTAAAAATTTTTTTTATCTCCCTATTATTTTCAAAGAATTTAACTTTAGAAACATTGCATGGCAAAACGAATGTGAGATTCAATAAAATTTTTAACCACTTCAATCTTAAGTATTACTCCCTCTTAGACTCCCTGTTTACTATACCTTATTGTACTCTCTATTCTTTGGTACAAAATATGAATATGCAAGTCTTGCTCTGTATCCGTTTAACGTTTATTCTAAGATTAAATATCAACTGAAAATAAGAATTTTTACTTTACAGCAATGGAGTTTCGATACGATGCATTTTGTCTGCATTATTATATTTAAATCAAATCTAAAATGTAATCTTAGTGGAGTAACTGACAGTCAGCACCTTTTCAGTTATCCTAAACAACAGGTGTTATCTACACATTACAGTATAGTGTAAAAGACACGAGCTTTTGGCCTGACTGTGCGTTGCTGCCCTGTGATTTAATATAATGCAGAAATGCATTTCAAGGGCGATTTTTATTTCTTTTATGAATCAAAATCTGCGGCATGGACTCTCCTCCCTTAAAATTGTTTTATGGTTTTTCTTTCCTTTACTATTCTTTCTCTGCTAAATTATTTTGCTTCACTAAGTTTTTACAAATTTCTTGTACATACTATTTTTCCTACTAAATACTTTGAAATTAAAATCATGTAGTTTATTACTTATATGTACATATAATTTATATATATGCATATATAGATGCATTCAGTAAATAATTGTTATATATGGTCAAATTAAGCAAATAGTTAAATAAGAAATAGATTGATAAATGCAAGATTTTTTTTTGGGTTTTAAACTGGTTTTTTCGTTGCACAATCGGGTGAAGTTCCCACATGGAAATAACGATAATAAACCATTTTAGAGAAACTTCTTTTCTATGAAAAATAATGTTGCAAACTAGTAAATGAAATAAATATGCATATTAAACTAAATGAATTTTAAAATCTGCTAAGAGAGAAAATCTTCTAAGTTATACTATATATGTTGGATATTATTTAATTAGTTACAAATGAAAAAGAAACCCATTTTGATTTTACAGAAAAATTCCAAATCATTCGAAATAATATAATTTGGAAACGCTTTACTATATATATACATATTATTAAGATTCCTTGAAATGCTTGCTTAGCATTTTAATATAAGTTTTACACAGTCAAACAATTTTCTTAGATCTTAGGAATTTTGTCTAGTAGGAGGCATATGTTTTATTTCACTTTTCCCTTTTTCACATTAAATATTTGTCCGATATGACCATACTTGATTTTCGAATTACTGTATTTACAATTCTGTATTCAAATTTATTTCACTTGAATGATATTTTTCCATCTAACTTATACATTTTATTATTACTATTATTACTGACTTATACTTAAATGCTTTACAAAATATATAAATTAACCTCGCAGCAGGATTTTTGTATTAATATTTATTTACATACACACATACATACATAACTATTTGCGATCATTGTATAATATCCAATTAATTTTCACTTTTTGCATAAATAGAAGCAGTAAATATTTTTTGCATTTTATTTTTAATTAAACAGAAGTAAACTTTATGTAATAGAAAAGAAATTAAATCTTTTGATTCATGGTAGTAAAATGTAGATGGTATTTCCATAAATATATATAATATTTTTAATGTTGATATAGAAACCATGTAATTGTGTTGTGTTATGCTGATGCAGGTCTTAAACATTTTTTATTATCCACATTATTTAAGTTTTTATAATATTGCAGATCAATTATTTGTGGTTCCTATATTAGCGAGTAAGGCCTTTCGAACATTTCGCTAAAATCTGCTTACATGTATAAAATGATATAAAGTGACAAATACAATTGGAACCCATAAGTTGATATACTTTGTATTTCCATTAATAAATAAAGGGAGTCAAGAGTCAAGTTAGACACAGTTTCAGCGCTAATATATCATTGTAATGCCATCAAATATTTTTAATTCAGTATGAAATGTTTTATTATTTTGTATCATGATTTGGTTAATATATTGTATCCACATTTATCTCTTATTGTATGTAACAATTTTGAATTTTTTTAAAACAATATTGAGTGAATTTCGATTTAAAAATGGCAGCTCCGATTTTTTTATATGCAAATTTTTTTTTTTTTTTAACTATGAAGAAATGATATTGAAAACAACCAATTTAAGAAAATGAATTAAATATAAGACCACAAATGTAAGTTAATTATTGTTATACTTCAAATATAAATTTTATAGTAAGTTACTCGATATATTTTTATACACACATACCTTTTATACAAATTATAATAAGATATTTTTAATTAAATACATACATACATACATACATACATGCATATATATACACATTTGCACTTAAATGAAAGTAAGACTCATAAGACTTAAAACCAGCGTTTTCAAAAGGTAAAATTTAATTTTTGAAATTTTCTGAAAGCTCACAAGGAGCTTCATAAAAACCATTTTTTGAAAAGAGAACATTTCGAAACGTTACAAATAGTAGTAAATCATATATTTTGCGATAGTAAAATATTTGTATGCCAAGTTAAAAAACAATTAAAAATTTGTAAAACTATCATAAGTATATATATTTTTTAAATATTATTATACTGTTTACTTGTATACATTCTATATATTATATTTATTTATAATACATAACTACATTTTATTATTTACATATAAAATTATTTCGATACTAAGTTGATATGCTCTTATCTTAATAATTTAAATTAACGCTTATTTCGGCTGAAATGCGTTGAAGTTTGTAACTTAGAATTGTTTCACTTTTTTTTTTTAAATTTAATTAATTTTTTGGGTCTTTGTTAATTATAAAAGACATTTTTGTTTACTTACTTAAAAGAATAACTCAATTACTATGAGAAAAACTTCCACTTAAAAAGATTGAACTTATTGAAAAAATATATGTAAACATTGAGAAAAACTTCCATTTAAGTTAATGTAACAGCAAAACCCATTAAAGAATATTACATATACATAAATATATTTATATTTTAAGAATTCACTGCTTTATTTTTAAGTTTTCTACTATATTCGAAATAAATATATTTTTTATATTGAAAAATAAGCAGATGTAATTCTTTTATTTTAATATAAACGTCACGTAAATTACGTGTCGAAACCAAAAATACGTAATTTTGCAAATATTCTTGTGTTTCATTTTGTGAAAACATTTTAATTATTTTATAAAAACAAGACTGAATAATGATAGTTAAACTTAAATTTTGGAAATTGAAATGGCAACGATTTTTATAAAACACATCTGCCATAAGTGACATCATTTAATTATTTAATAAATTCTATGCGAAATGTTGAATATTATTTTAAATCTAATTAATTTCAGATTATTCATACGTCATGTAGTACAGCGGTGAAATATCACAAAAATAAATAACACCATTTTAAATACTATACGATGCAATAATTAAATATAACCAATACAATTAACGTACACAAATCAAAATTCAATGTGAACCGAGTCGAGACAGAGAAAAGCTAGAAATATAAGAGCAATGAAATCAACATCTTAAGTATGAGCAATTTAGAACAAGCATACGCCTTGAATATCACTTTCATATTTGACATTGCAAGAAATCTTATAAAAAATTATAATTTATTTTGCTGCTTTTTGCAATTCTTTCTTATTTTTTCAATTAAAATAATGTCACTTTGTTCTGCACTACTGATTTTTTATGTCCCGAGTTACAGAAATTCATATAGTGGTTGTTTCTTATTCCACACTATTAACTTCACTTAACGAAAAAAATTTACCCTCTCTTTTCAATTACTGCTTAAGAGTTTGTATCTGATGCATTGTACATTATGGAGTATTTGCAATTGTGTGTTCACTAACACATTGTGAGTATTGCCGCTTTTATGTCTCATTAATAATTTTGTTGTTTTTCTTTTTTTTCTTGTACTTTGAGAGTACATACAATATTGTTGCTTTTGTTTACAGTGTGACCGTTTGAACAAAAATTAGTCTTAATTAACAAAACGTAGAAATGAAAAGTTCCATTGATTAAAGTTAGCCAGCCGTGCGCGTCTACGCAGGAGAAATGTTTTTCTTAATTGTATTTCCTTTTATGATAGTAAAAAAAATTAGTTTGTATATACATATACATACGTATTTGCTAATATTCATACGGTGTGCTTTCACGGGCTACTTTAAACCATAACACGCACGATTACATTTCATTTAATCAATTTCTTATAATTTTATAATTGGTTAGAAATATCATCAATACATATCTACATTTAAAATTATAAAAAAAATATAAATTTGTAATGCATTATTTTAAAAGCTATACATCTCAGTAAAACCTCTGTTTTAGAGAGAAATGTCTCAGAAGCTGTATTTATTAAATCGTATAGAAATTTTCTTGTAACAAAAATATTTCCATTACTTACTGATATAGTTATAATAGATAGAACATTTCCTACTGAGCTACAGTAAATCAAGCGTTTGCGTGTTGATTAGATTTTTTACAATAGAACGAAGTAATGTTTGTAGCAAACTGTTCATCCGCTGATTTTATAAAATATTTTTGAAATTTTAAAATTATTCTTACGTTCTTTGCCACAACGGCTACACATTACTTTTATATTCTAACATTTTTGCCTCAAGTACAAACTTTTAACACATCCGATTGCTTCTATTATGGAATGATTTCTCTCGCATGTTTTTATGATCTGCTGGCCACACTGTTGTTATGGTAGGTTTGTTCCTCGTGTTTTGTTTTGTTTTCTTGTGTCTCTTTATTGTTACACATGCACAATAATCTTTTTGCAGTTTTGTTTACATGTATCGGCCATTTCAAAACTACATTCTATACACATTCATATGACTTTTCTTTTTTTTATTCACTCGTACATGAACACAACACTATGCAAAAACGTATCGGTCGTTAACTTGGCATTTTTTTTTTTTTTTGAATCACATCTGAATAAAACACAGGCACAGACATTAAGTTGTCTGTATGAGTGTGTTTATGGTTTGTGTTTTTCAAGAAACCGGTTAAAGTAGTAGTGAATGTGGAATGTGTTTATGTTGTTTTTGTTTTGAAAATTTTGTACCTATTTTTATTGTTGTTGGAATTTGTATTTGCATTCACACTCACTTGATTGGTTGCTTAAAATAGTGTTGAGTTATCACAATATAAAAAAAGCGGTTAAATTTGAATTTGAAATTAAATTTTCTTGTCAATAATTTGATTTTTAAGGTTTTTATTTATACCAGGTAATCTATGCTTGTACATATGTATTTATGCATGTATGTATGTTTGTACATGTGCGTGTGGGAAAGTGTGAATTGGTTTCATAATATTTGCATATGTTGAAAACTAATGCAATATAGACAAATTATTTGTGATTATGAGATGTTATTTATAATATTTTAATATGCACGATTTTACCTCTTGTCAAATGTAAAAATCGTTTGGTTTGCGCCATAAATTAATATTAATGTAATTAATTATTAATTGACAAAGAAATGAGAAAAAATATTCGCTACATAAATACGTTGTGTAACAGTATTTTCATAATTTGATTATGTGTGGACATGAATATTGTGCCAATATTATTTGAGAACGAGATACGGACACAAAGTCCTATCCTATATCTATGAAATATTAAAAAAAAAGTAAAAAATTAGCCAATTTAGAAGTGTAATTTTTGCTAAAATTACGAATTACGGTACTAATTAAATTTTCCATTTTCTATATTAACTGAAAGGGTTTAAAGTGTTTAGTTTGATTTGAAAAATAGTTTTTCCATTCCATTATACATATTTTAGATGTATAGTGCTATTACATATCGCCAATATAACAATGTAAAGTTAATCTATACATATTTTCTTTCTAATTATTACAGATATATACTGTGCATAATTAATTTCCAATAAAATACGTCAATAATTTGTTAAATTCCATTAACAAATTGCTCACATTTCATTCATTTTTTATGCGCATTGAATTGACTTAACTTAGTTAATTAAGTCTTGTGATTTGTTATTTATTTTATTTTTTATATAAAGTTTTACGATTTATTAAATACTGTACATTAGGTTAGCAATGAGGTGAAATTGCTTTAAAAGTATTTACCATACAATAATAATTTACAATAAAAACGAATTAAATTGAAACTTATAATCATAAAATGTTTAAAATAACAATAAGTATAAATATTTAATTTTAAATAGAAAAACCTAGTGACATTATATTATATATTATACTCTTATATAATTTGCTTAAACTGGTTTGATATTTGAGAGAATGGCGAGCAGCGGGTAGAGAAAATTAATTTAGATGCTAAACTGCTCTTTTTAAAATAATAATTTTGTTTATCAGTTTAAAAACTAAATATCATTCGAAAAATTTTTATTGGAAAATAAAATTATTAAGAAAATTTGTACAAATAAATGTATTAAGAATTAGTATTCAAATAGAATGTTATTTCTTTTTTATTAAAAGTATATTAGAATTAGTTACTTCAGTTTAATTAAAAAATTTTAAAGGAAACTTTAATAATTTCCAAAAATAATTATTACAAAAAAAATATAATAATTCGCATCCTAATTTTTTTTTATATTTAATTAGAATAAAAATTAAATTTTTTCATTTTTTTTTTAAATAAAATGTTAATTTGAATAACTTTTATTTTAATATGCAATTTTTAAATACCAGTCAAAATGTCTATATAAAATATTTATTCCCAAAAATTATACGCGCTATATTTTGTTAATTTTTTCGAGGAAATGTTTGCTTATTCGAATAATATTTAATTACATGAATAGTTTTGGTTTAAATTTTTGATATATCTATTCTAAATAAACAAAAATTATTTTAGATTTTTATTGAAGAAATAAATACGTTTAATTTAATTTAAAGCCCTACTAGCTTTTGATTTACATGGGGTAATGTAAATTGCCAATAATATGGATGCAGTAATAAATAAACTAATAATAATTTAATTTCCATGTTATATAATTCGTAACTGATTCTATTATAATTTCTTTAGTCCATGTCGCTTTAAGTAAAATATTTTACGTGCTGCTTTAATTTCAAGGATTTAAAATCGACACAAAAAAAATTCTCTACATTTGGTTTGGGATGTTTTTTTTATTTATATATATATTTCGTAATTGCTGTTGTAAACTACATACGAGAAAATCACAATTTATTATTCAGTAAATAATATTGTTTAAATGAAATATAAACGTTTTGGAGGAAAATATTGGAATAAATGCTTGAAAAAGTTAAACATATTTTTTCTTAATGCAATTCTTTAAATTTTTGGCAGCAATACATGAAAATATTCACTAACCATTTCAGTTTTCTATCAAATCAAGCAAATCAAGAAAAATTTAGCAACAAATAGAATATATTTTTTTAAAATGCGTTGGAAGTTTCAATTAATAAAATACGTTGATGTTGACAAAAGAATGTTATAAAAAAAAGTTGTGTGTAAATTGCTTTTTTCATAATTTTTTCTGTGTACATTTGACAAAAATAACATTTTTAATGAATTAAGCGATAATATTAAACGGTTTTATAAAGCAATATAAAATTTATAAGCTAATGATAAAAAAATTCCACTATCTTCTTGTGTCATGCGAATTATAATAAACCTCATACGACTCGTCTCTTTATTTTTTAAACGAAAATACTCGTGCAAGTCGTTAGCGGCATTAGCATATATAAATATATATGGAGATATAATTAAACAAAGATGTGTTTAAATTGACAAATATTAAATGAAGCGGAAAATTCCCATAATATTTAGATACCAACTGAAACAAAGACTAATGAAATTTTAGATGAGCATTACTTGCTGTTCAGTATGTAGCATTGCTCGCCTGATTCCACTTGTTGCTGTTCTTTAAACAATTTTAATTTAATTACTTTTATTTGAAGTATAACAGGAGGTGTATAACTACGTTAGTCATACTAATTTTCTTATGATTCTAATTTTTGTAATCCTTCATGTTTTTAAATACTGAATTCAACATATATAATATATTTTGTATTTGTTGTAACATGATTATGAAGGTAACAAGGAAATATGTTAATATTTTCTCTTGATATATAAAACACCTGTTCGGCCGCTTAACATCTTATAAAAAATATAGAGTTACATATATAAAAAATATAATAAAATAAACGAGAATTACTTCAACAGAGTTGAATTACACATTAAACGTGATTCAAGTGATTGAACAAGAGTTGGTTATTGTATGTGTTGATGTCCGAAAGAAATCGATTTAAGAAATCCATATTCAAAAATAAAGAAGAATTTTTGAAGTATATATTTTGCTGTTATTTTTCCTATTGAATTCCACAAAATCGGCGCATCAGTCTGGTAATGTATTCTAATCTACTATAAGCACGTGAGAACTTGAAGGTGCCTTGATGTCTGAAATATTCAACATAGTGTCCCCTTTAGTGCCAGTTTTAGGTAATTTAGAAATGAAGAAACGATTTTTAATTGCTCGAATATGATAGATTTCGTAGCATATAACTCTCGCAAGCTTTTTTTTTATAATATTTGTAGAAATATTTGAGTTTACAGATAACCGTTAATCAGGTAAAGAATATGGATTTCTTAAATTTATTTGTTTGAGATATCAGTACACGCAACAACTAAGACATGATGAATTACGTTTAATATGTGGTCCAACCTTGTTGTAGTAATTCTCGTTTAATTTCTTTGATTTTCTATATAAGCACTATGAAATAAAACTATTTCAATATCTACTTTTGAAAATTTCTTTTATTCTGACGATTTTTTTACTAGACAACAAATTTATTCTTAATTTGATCTAAAAATCTACATATTAAGAAAATATCTTTTTCCAAAATGAAAACCGTACTTTATCTGAACTGTATATACTATTTCGTAAAATGTCTACATTCCAGATTTAAATTTCATGAGTTTGATGAAGCTTTAGATTTTATAAAAATGTCTGAAATGTACAAAAATTGTAAAATTTATTATTTAATTTTTGTATTAACGATATAAATAATTTTTGTAAAGGAAAAGGACTAAAAGTGATACTGTTTGTATACCTTCAGGCAACACAAAATACAGATATTAAATTTTATTCAACTCTCTTAACATACTCGGACATTATCTTGCAATTTTCTTATGAAGTATTATATATTCCTTTTTAGTGGATTTATCTGCCAGGTGGTGAATCAACGAATTGAGTTTAAGGTCTTTAAGCACAGCCATTTGGGCTAGACGATGTTTGATAGCTCCGCCAATTATGCCACATTTCTGCATCGCTTATGATGACGTTTGTCGAATGTGTTGCCTACCTTCAGTCATCATTTACAATATGGAATTTTTATTAAATAAATTCTAGTTATGTATGACATTAATGCAATAGAACAACATATATGAGTCGCGCTTATTTGGTCGTACTCTCTAACTAGAATATGAGAATTTCTTCAGCAACCGTTTCAAAGTGTGAACGGTTCCTAAATGCTAATATAAATTCAACTGAACCTTCTTCAGCACCACACAGAAAAATTTTCCTTATAAAAGGGAAAGCAAATTTTTTTAATATTTTTTTTTTAAATATGTCATAATTCTTTTTAAAGAAACATGCGTTCTTTTCAAAAATATGTAAACACGTCTTTGTAGACTTTTTTCTCTTTAGACCATTTAAAATGAAATTTTTGGCTATTTTTATTATTAATAACAATTTAAACGAGTGTTTGTTGATTTAACTTTTAAAAACTTCCAGATCACTTCCAGCCGTAATTAAAAAAGGGGGGTCGTACTTAAAAACAATTGACAATCAAGTAAATAAATAAACGTACAAGCAAATAAAACAACAATTTAACTTCAAGACAAATTCATTTAATCGTATTTACATGCAACAAACAACATTTTTTCATCAAGGGAAACTTTTATTGTCTTGTATTTTAAATCACACACAATAAACAAAAAAAAAAAAAAATAAAAAAAAAATCTCATGTAAATATTCTGATATCAATGTTGAATATGTGATATATATATTTTTATAGTCGGCAGATAGTGAAGGCATAAACTTGATGGTAATTTTTGGAAAAATTTTCAAAATTATCAGCAGTAATGTGGAGGGAAGAGTAATCCCCTCACTTGACGACACACCCACTCGATTTGCCTGAAATTGTTAAATGACTTGAAGATCATAACGAGATTTTATTACACACTTGCGCCACAAATTTTATATAAAATATAAGAAAAAAATAAATAAATAAATGGAAAACATTTTTTTATATAAAATATATTTTTTATTTATATATATTTATTTGAGCTGGCAATTATTAGAAGAATTGAAATCGGCAAAGGATAATAAAGAGTAAAGGATTTTTAAATAAAATTTGTTAAATTTACCGGAACCAATTAAAGAAGACGGATCCAAATAGTTTATCTAAAAATATTTCAATAATTTTTGCTATAAAAAAAAACCTTCAAATGCATTTTTCTAATTTATTTTTATTGCTTTACAACCTTTTTTCCTTTAGAGATTGCAAGGACTACTGCAGGTGGTTGCAATTAGTGCACCTGGTATGCATTCGCTGTTCATATATACAGATTTCATGTCTGCATATTTTACTAGCTGATACAATAAATAAATTCATTGGCATATGGTGGCTGAGTAAAAAACATATCGTCAGATGAAATTCAAAATGGCATAATAATAAGAACATTAATTAAATGGAAATTTGTAATAAATTTAAATTTGCGAAATATTTTTGATAACATTTTTAATAAAAAAAAAAATACTCCAAAAGCCATTTTGAACAATTGTGCATAGAAACAAACTGATACTCCGAAATACTTAATTCAATGCAATGAATAAATTTCTTTCAAACAGCTGTTTTCTGAAGCTATGAGTAGATAAATTGTTTCCTAATATTTATGAAAAAATTCATGCAAAATATGTTTACTTTTCTTCTCCAGGTACCGAAGTATTTGGTGCAGAATAATGCCATACGATCTAATAAATAAAAAACCAGTGTCGTCCTGTTTGTGACCAGTTTGTTCTATAATTTCCTTTCTCTATATTTCTTAGGTACGAGAATGGTCTCAACAGGCTGTTTGATCAAGGTGTCTCTGTTAACAATGATTTTTTCTAATCGCTTAATTTTTATTTTTATTTTGCATTAAAAAGGACATACTTTTGCATCCACCTAAACCTTCTCAGCGTCCTAATGGAGTTATTAGGGCCGTTCTACCTCTACTCATTCCAACCAACCATTTTTTTTTTTGAAATGTTAAAGAACATATTTTCCCACCTTTTTCCTGTAGAGGCAGCGGTTTCAGAGGGCATTCCCCCTTATTTTCAATAATTTTAATGTATACACGGTGAAATTTCGGGGGGCAAAAGTGTTCAAAAACTACTCCTTTTACTATTCTTTTACTTTTAATTTTTTTTTTCTTTTTTCAAAATAAATTTGTTATAAAAGTGACTTGAAGGGAACGAAAACGCGACGGGTCCTCTTTTTATAATAAAAGCTTGTCCAAAATAACTTCAATTTCATTCGAATACGAATTTACATATTTTATGCAATTAATTAATTTTCACTTACATGAATTTTTCCACTGTTGAAATTTGTGATATAAAAAGCAGGCGCAGATAAAAAATATCACAGATACAATGAGCAGCGTTAATATAACGCCGACCCAAATATCACTAACTACACGTGAATATTCCACTCCGTCAAAGCCGTGCGCCAGTGTGTTGTGAGGTGGGCTACCACGACTGTTCGCTATGGAATCGCCATTGCCCAAATTGATTGTATTATGGCCCACTGGCAACTTGTCGAATGTCGCATTCAAAGCCAACTGCTCTAATTTATTTATCAACAGCGAATAGTTCTGTATCAAATCCAAATTTTGTATTTCAATGCGTTCCGTAGCATTGAAATCATTGTTTAGAAAAGCCAATTCAGTCATGATTTCTTTAAAGTTTTTGGATTTTATTTGTATATTTTGTTTTTATGAAAGTGTTTTTATTATTAATTTTACTTGTTTTATGTTTTAATCGTGACACCAACTTTATTTGCTCGTTGCCACAATGTAACTAAATTCTGAATGTAAATTTTCTTTATTAGAAAAGAAAACACTTTAAGTTTCTTTGCAAAAATATATTAGTATTTTCGTTATATATACTTTGTATTACTTCGAGTACTTCAAAGTTTAATTGCGATTTTATTTTTTTCAGCTAAAAATTCTAGATTTTTATTAACGCTTCATTAGTAACATTTAGCACAGAATTGTTAATTTCCTTTCAACATACACTTTGCACGAGTATTAGTTCAAGCTGATGTTTTAGCTAAAAATTGTTTATGCTTTGAAAATTTTAAACTTCAATCTCTAAAAATAGGCGCTGCAGGCTGGCTTCACACACAGCAAATTTTCTTACAAAATATTAAATTGAATTTTTTAAGTAAAATTAGTCGTTTCTCTTCTGCTACACTTAAAAAACCTCTTCAGATCTCTTCACATGATCTACTGATAATATTTTTTCGTTCAAGTGTGAAGCTTTGAATAGCCGATGATCCTTTTGCAACAAAATTGCGTTGAGCAATTTAAATCAAACCATTTGCTTCATTACATTTTTAAATTAATTGTTTAAGAAGTTAAAAATTCTTAAAAATATTTAAAACAAACAGACTTTGGCAGCACGAGCATAATAAATATCTTGGAAACTTTAAAGCCTAAGAAATAAACAATACATATATAATAAAAAGAAAAATAATTTAAGGTGAAAAAAAAGTTAATAATTCCTATTTTTGAAATGAATAAAAAAATTTTCAGAGAAATTTTACTTTTTACCACTTATGATAAATTCGTTCGAAGGCGTCGAAACATTTAAGAGCAAAATAGTCACTTAATTATATGCATTGCATAATCATACAAAATAAATTTTATATATATATTTTTTTTTGCAGTTGCGGTACAATGCAGTCATAAAGGCTGCATGTGAACACACCTATGAGTATACAAATACTCAAAAAGTATAGCATAACCTTAAGGGTGACACTAAGTGACGTAACAGATCTTTGTTAGTGGCATTATGATGTAACATGACAATATAGTATATTAGGCATGCACGTCATATGACGTCCGGTGCCTTAACCAATTTCGATGCGCCATCAATTGCTATGAGGCAACACCACATTCTCTGATCTATTGTGGCATGAGGTAGTATATCCAGATATCTTATAAGGATGTTTTAGTAGTATTTTGAAATAAATTCTGAAACCAAAACAAACTAATTTCCCATTATTCAATGGCTTTGAATGAGCCTGATGTGTGAAATTCTGTATTACTGGGAGTTGGCAACGGCAATTGTTTTTGTTATTATTTTTTAATTCAATAATTTTAAATACAATCGAAGCTTTTAATTAAATAAAATTTTTTGTACATTTTGTACAGTGTATGATTTTTACGCTCATATTTTCTAATTTTGCGCATAAATGAAAATAAAAAATTTTGTGATTTCAACTTTCATAACACAAAAAGCACAACGCAGCTTTTGGGGGAAAATGTAAATCAAAAGCATATTGCAGTGAAAACCAAAGGATAATACCTTACAAATCTTTTACGATTTCCTAGCGAGATCACCTAATACGGAAACTAGATGTAATTATTGATTATACTTACGTGCAACTAAAGCTATGAAAAGCTTTCGACTGGTGTTAATGTCAGAGATTAAAAATAATTTAAATATTAAATAATAGAACAATTAATCAGAATGATGATGTCTAAATATTACAACCAGTAACATTTATTGAAAACTCTGACGCATAGCAAAAGTTGAATTGCTGAATACTAATGATAAATTACTTGCGTCTGAAATAATAATTACTTTATAGAAATTTTTAATGTAATGCTAATCTTTACGAATTCTTTCTACAGGCAGCAGCATTTCGTGAGGAAGTACATTTTCAAATGCACTTAAAGAAATTACTAAAATAAGATTAGAAAGTAAAATCTGCAGCTACTCGACGAAAATCGTATTACAAGTTAGAAATGAAGTTAAATATATAAAATTAAAAATGATTTCAATGAAATCTGTAGTAAAACAGCCCCGGGCTTACGCGTATTGATGGTCTCAGTTTGCCTTACTGTATCAACTGCTGGCAAATGTGCACTGTAATAAATGGGAAACCCATTAAATAAAAGTTATAAAATCGTTTTTTCAACGACTTTTGGTACTGACTCGTATTAAATAATGTTTAGATCTACTTCTTTGTTCGGTGCTGAAACAAAAACAATGCAAAATACTTATCAGTTATTTATTGCATTTGATTTGACATGGTTAGGCTAGGCCGCACAGTGGGAGAAAAGAACTTTTTTTTTTTTTTTTTTTTGGAATTTTTGTAATACTTTCGAATTGAAAAATATTTTTATTTATTTTTAATTAGATTTTTTATAATTATTTTTAGGTCAACTGTTTTTATTTTAAAATTAAATATTTTCTCTATTTATTTAAATATTTCATTATGCCAACGTGCAGCTTTATTAGGAAAACTATTACTATTAATAATGTTAATTATATATTTAATTATTTATTCTTAATATAAATAAAATATTTATATTTTTTATATTTATTTATTTTCTTTCATTTTTATTTATTTATTTTTTTTAAACATATTTTTAACTATAAAACAGACACATTAAATGTTGCTCACTGTTATGGATATGTAGTTAGGAAAGAAAACCTTTCTATTTAAAAATATTTTTATTTTTTGAGTAAAATGTCATAGAAAATTTTTTGTTAAATTTAAAATTTTTCTGTAGAATTTACCCACACTGGTAGCGAAATATTGAAAATATAAATAAAACTCTTTTAAAAAAAATAATCTTAAATCAAAAGAAAAAAAAATATATTTATATTTTTATAACCATAAAAATAACTTGAGCTAAAAATAATTGCAAGAATTAATTTCTTTTTAGGAATATCAATTTTTTTATTCAACTTGATTATTGAGATCTGCACTTTTAATAGCAATTGCTCTAAGAAAGTTGCCCCTCAGCAAAAAATTCTATTGTGTTTTTAATAAACTTTTAATAAAACTCTTTTAAATTGGTAATAACGGAATTAAAATATTTGAATCTTTTCGAAATCATATTTCATTAACTATTTCCAGTTAAAAATATATTAAACGAAACCATGCAATTACTAAAGTCAGAAAAATTTTGTAGTTCACTTTAATTTAGCGCCGCTTTATATTTTTTAGTATTATTAAATTTTATATATATATATATATAACTGATCGGACAAACTTTTCTTCTTATCTTGCTTGCGAAAAAAAACACTGCTCTAGAAAAAACACCACAAATAAAAATTCAGTTAAATTACCGATTCGAAAATAACAATGTTTACTATTAAGAGTTTCGCAAGCAATTTATTTCTCAGTGTATTATTTATGCAATAAAATGTTAATACATTTAAAAGATTATTGATTGCTTTTTACTCTGCTTGCACTTGCAAGCAATTAGTAAATAAAAATGGTAAAAAGTAAACAATTCATTGAAAATTATTGAAGTTTTATTTGTAATGCACTGTACTATGCGATATTTAACACGTACACTACAAAACAAACAATAAGCATAGTAAAAATTAATGGATGAAAATAATAATAAATAAAAAAGTCTAGTAAATATTTTCAAATGCTCTACAAAAACGCAGAATAATTTACATTTAGACAGACTTTGTGTATGCAGTGGAATTATTTCAAAGGCTAGCCTAACAGTATGCTACAATTTATGCACTTTCATATTAATTTCGCTTACAATGCTAGAGATAAAAAGAGATATTTAATTTTTAATTAAATTTTATGGCTCAAGTTCAACTATGGCTCAATTTGTTCACCTTCTTCTCTTGCTGTTACTGTTCCAATAAAGAAAAGATACTGATAAAAATAATTAAAAAAACATTCCTTTTCAATGTCAAATGATATTTTTACGATATTTTTGTGTACTTTTCGAAAACATTTACATAATTAAAATATTTTTTTTTTCTGATGGTGCCAGATAAGTTAATGATCTGCGAAAATACACTCAAAAATTTATGTCAATAATTTCTTTTCTTTAATTTCTATATATTAAATTCTCTACTCTTGAAATTTTAGTAGGGTTAAACTAAATTCGTTGTACTACCGGTTTCCTATATACATACTTCCTATCTATCAGGTATTCAATAAAATAAATTTATATTTATCAAAATCAAAATGAAAAAAATAAAATTGTTCGTGAAAATGACTAGCAAGTGTATGTAAATACAACACTTGCACTTGATGAATCTGACACATACGAGCACTTGGTAAATCATTGTGCTTTCCCACTCTCTCCTGGAGGTGTAGTTATTGCGCGCGTGTGTGTGTTGTGGCAATTTACACCTGTCAATATTGTTGTTATTGTTTGTTTTTTATTTTCCAGCCTGACGAGATATTGACATAATTTAAATTAATTTAATTATTTTATTGATTAACAGCGATTTATTTTTGTATAAATAAATTTTTTTTTTTTTGCTTAAAATCATTAACAAAAATATTAGTGCACAGTTTAAATAAAATGTTTGAAAATCTAAAAACAGGCCTTTAATATTTAATATTTAACTGATAACGGATTTCTTATTTTCAATTAAAATTTTGTTTAAATCTCGCAAACAATTTGTTTAAAAAATTAATTCGCTAAATATTTACTGCATACTTTTATGCTTGAACGATTTTTTCCCTTTTGTTGGAAAGATTAGTAAATTGCAAACCAGGAAACTTACAAAAATATTTTCTGGTATTTTTATAGATAGACAAATTATTTCATTGAATGAATGAAATGAATTTAATGAATTTCGTAAACATAATTATTACGAGTAATGAAAAATATTTTACTTCTTTAGCTATTTTGAGTTTTTGCGATCCACTCTGTAATGTGAACCAAAAGAAACTATTTTTCGAATTGGAATGTTAACAGAATACAAATTTTCTCGGCTTTCTTCTCGAAACAGAAAGAAAAAAATATGCGAGAATTACTAGAGAAGTAATGAAAGGTGCATTGCATTGTTTTTGCTGCAGTTGAATGTTTTAATATAAAGCTATCCTGGCCTTGATTGCCTTAAAGTAAGTTATTATCCGTACTAATAAACGATAAAGCATTTAATTTTAATTACAAAGAAATTAAAGCTGATTTCGCATGAATTTTCCTTTACAATTTTGCAGTTTTTATTTTATAAAATTTTATTACGGCAGTAAATTAAGTATTGCCTGAATCAATTTTATAACAGGCTTACAAATCTAATCTAAGTAAGTCCATTGTTAATATTGTTATCAGAGCCACATTTAATATTTTTATTAGCGTTCGTTCAAACAAGCTTATGGAAACTTTCCAAAGAAATGCTTTTTTGTTCTATAAAAATATTTTTTTTTTCTTTTTTGTGAATTTAACAACAGTTTTTTTTTAAAGTTTATTTTGTAATTAAAATTCAATGATGCCTTTACTGATCATGTTTTATTTTAATTTGTTTTTATTGCCTTAAACAATTATGATAATTTAATAAATAAAAAAATGAAGCTTTTCATTGGCTTTTTTCTGGAAACAACAATAAGATCTGAGCCAAGTTTGCTTCTTACGGTTTTGAACTGAAAATTATACTATTTAAAGAGCAGCAGCGTTAAGTTTGCTTTTGTTATTTAATTTTTATTTAAATTAAGAATAAAATTGTTGGTGCAAATTATGGAAAAAAACAAAAAACAAACAGTAAAAATTTATTTTAAAAATTTTTTTAAAAATTTGTCCAGCATCTGAGAATAAAAAGCCTACAAAAGAATCAGTTTACACAAACACTTTCTTTCTTTCTTTAAATTATTATTATTATTCTTTAAATTATCAGGGAAATTGAAGGAGGTGGGATTAGTTGTGAGTCATTTTTGTCAGTGACAATAAAAATTTCAGAATAAATTATTGCTTTAGTATGTTGTCATATGGACTGGCAGATTGAGGTGCTCTTAATGAAGGGGAGATACCGCCAAATTTCATTACGGTTAAAGCAGACGCAGGACTGCAGGAAGCCAATATACAAGGCCGCTCTAAGGTCTTCGCTCTATTATGTACATCAGGTTTGTATTCAATATTTGCTCGCAAATTTCTTTCTGCATCTCCTAAATGGATAAGCCATACAAAATGAATCTTTACTGTATATGCCAGTATGAAGCCTATTAGTTCGGAAATAGCAGCCTATTGTACAAATTTTATCTCTTTGCTATACTAGTGAATAGTAAGATAAGACGTTAGCCTGAATGTAGCAGGTTCCATGCTTGGTTACGCGGCTCGTTTGTAATTCCCTGAATTTTTAATTTTATAAAATTAGAAAACTACCTATAGATGGCGCTATATGCTATAATTGTTATATATTAAAAATTTCTCAAAAGAATAATAGAAACATTAATTTTAAATCAGTTAAGGCTCAGAGCTGTCGTTAATTGTTATATAGTTAAGGAGAAAGGATATAAAATTATTATTATTTTTTAGTTTTTCATTCTTGGCAATTTTGAATTTTTAAACATTTTGACCATCTGTAATATATGGATTAGATATTGAATAATTTGCAAAGTGAATAACTAAATATCTTTCAAATATGCTCAGTAGCGTTTCGCCTTTAGTTTCTTTGAGCTGAGCCCAACAATTATATTGGATCTCAAGCGAAAATTGCATTTCAGCTCATATGAAATTTCTTTTCCATATTTCTTTGCTTCAATTCGCATTTTTGAATCATCACACAGTGTTTGTTTGTTTGTTTTTCTGTTTGGAAATTCCGATAACTGTTAAATATGACAGCTGTTCTGAAAAAAAGTCCAAGTTGCACAATAAAAATTCAATTGCAATGAAAAACAACAGATATGTGCATATGTATGTATATTTTTCTTGCCATCGAAGTAATGAAATATATACGAGTATGTATGTATGCATGTTTGTATGCATGTGTGGGTATTTGTCATGTCACTGGACTTGAGTATTTCTTGCAATTTCTGAGTAGCGTTATTGAGACGTGGAGTTACTAGCATGCACCTTCTTCACTAATTTCCTATGCCTGTCTGTTTGGCCTAGGAGACTACAACTATATATTGTTATATAAAATTATTGTTTCGTTTCCTGGAATTACGAGTCTTCTAAAAATGGGCATAATGCCACTGGCACTTGTTCTGATTACCGCTACACTTAGAATTGTCATGGTGACAATTTACTCGCAGTGCACTCACTCATAAGTGGGTAAGAGCAAATGCGATAAAATAACAGAGCTGGAACTGTGCCCCCTTGTTTTTTATGTCCACTACTTCTTTTAGCAAAACAAAACAAAATGTCTTATTTTACAGAGCTGGTAATGTGTGCTTGAAATATTCATACTGCTCTTGCAACAATTATTCCTTTACAAGAGCCATATAACACCACATAAGGAACATTAATTTTTACTCGTTATTCGTATTGAGAACAAAAAAAAAAATAAAATATTTCAGAGCTGCCAATGCCTGCAAAACTAAAATTGTTATTCTATTTTTAGTTTATGTTTTTATTAAGGGAGCAGCAAGAAGACATAATTATACTACATATGCCATTATTTCAACACTGTTTACGTCATACTTATTGTCATGGTAGTAGCAAACACAAACAATAACATTGCAGGGTTGGTAATAATAATGAAAAACTAAATTTATCTATTTGTTATGTTATGAAATACACATTTTCTGATTATTATTGCTTTGCTGCGTAATTATACATAAATAAATAATGGTATTTTTAAATAAAAAGAATACTGAGGGAACTGATTCTCGACTTTCTATACGAGTATACCCCCTCCGTAAAAAGTTTTTCTAGCACTTTTTCTCTCATACAATAGAAAACTTATAAAAAAAAAATAAAAACCAGAAAACAAACTTTTCTGCATCCTTTAAAAAGTTACATGCATTCTGTGTAAATTTGGGCACTTAAAAATATTTTTTTTTTATTTGCTGAATTCTAAACTGAATTCAATGTACTATTTACAAACAATTCTTTAAATGTATATCGTCGGCTAAAAATAAAAAGGACATCTCTTGCTTAACATTATCCCCTTAAAGTTATAGGAAATGCAGTTGTATTTGTTACAAGCAAATCTCCTATATGGTTTAATTGAAACTCTTATTAAAAAGCATTTTGTGTTTTAGAAAATATTTCACATTTTGCAAAGTTGCCAACGAAAAAACTGGGCATGAGTTACATCTTTTCTATATTGGACAATCGATATAAACTTTTTAAAATTTTCAAAGTTATTGTTATTAATGAAATATTCACATTAATAAAATACTGAGTGACTTTTGGCGCACTTTTATTTTTTCTTACGTTTCTATTTAATTAGACTTGCACTGTACTTTTTTTCTTTTATTTAAAAATACGTTTCTCAGGTGAAAAGTTCTTGTTTTAATTATTTTTACAACACAAAATTGTCACACACGATAATTAATAATAATTTATATGTTGGTTTTTATTAATAGTTTTATTTCTTTATTTTTAGTTTGGCTTTTCTGTTTACTATTTGTTTCAATTTTTTCGTCAAAATTCGTGTGAAATAAAAATTTAAACAAAAAAAAAGAAAAAGAAAAAGAAAGGAAAGAAAATAAACCGCTCTCGTATGTTTACAGCAATTAACTAAATGTTTTGCTTGCAATTCTACCAGTATTTCTTTTTAACTTAATTTAACTGCTTTACTTTTTTTTGAGATTTTGCTAAAGTACACAGAAAAAATTGTTGGTAAGTTAGTTGTTGGGTTGCTTGGTTGCCAGGTTGGTGTGTTTGCGCTTGTGTGTAAAGTGGCGTTGTTGGACAGGCTGGCGGGCTGCCTGGCTGACGGAGTGGCTGGCTGCTTATCTGTCTGGGTCTTTATCTGTGTTGTAATCAGTTTGCTCAGGTTGCCTGGTAGGCTGGTTGTTAAGATACATTCGTACAATTGTATTCACACACTAAACACTTCTAATCCAACACATATGCATACATACGTTACACACATACACACAACAGTATTTTCTATGTATTTACCTATTTTTAAGCATGTGTTGTATAGTTGAAATCGTTTGATAAAATATCGTATATGGGTGACTTAAATCGTTTTCTGTTCGAATAAAAGTGTTTGTTAAGAATGAATGAAAAAGACTATTTTTTCTCTTTGCACAGTAGGACTGAATGGTGTAAGTAGTACACTGCACAGTGGCACGTTTCGGTAAATTTTTTTTTATAAAATGGTTCACATACAGTTGACTAATAACAAAAAAGTTTAAAAGCGATTTTTCAATACACTCGTTCGATTCGTCCATAGTAATCAAACAAAATACTGGGTTTTAGAATAAAGTTTTCCATTTTTTAATTGAAAATTGAAACAGCTGATTAAAATTATAGATGTGAATTATAATATTTAATACTAAAAGTAATTCCTATTACTTTTTTAGTATATCGCTAACAGAAACATCTTAAGGGATATACTACTTCCTCTTGTCTCCTTTCTCTTGTTCCTTAAACTACGCATATTTTAATTTACCTGCTACCAAATTTCAACAATTAGGAAATTTTACAATTACAGAGGTTGCTCCCAGATTAGCCTGCAGTAAATTTAAAAAACTATAATTCTCGGGAAATACATTAAGGGGAACAAAACTAGCAGATTTGAATAATAAAAATGAATTATTCAGGCATTTTTTTCTCTATCAAATATATAAAGCAAAATCATACGTTAATAAAATATATTTTTTTATTCAATATTTAATAAAAATTAAAAATATAATTAATTAATTAAAAAAAATTAAAATAAATTGAAACTTTTTTAAATAATGGGAAAAATCGCTGATTACCATGACAAAACCTGTAAAATTTTTATTTAAATAAAAAAAAAATAGACCGCGTTGCGAACTCTCATTCTAAGGAAATTACACTGTACCAGTGTACACTGTACACTGGAATAATTATAAATATTACGGAATACAAAAAAAAAAAAAAATGTGCGAAGGGGTGTGCGAAAAGCCTAATGCAGAGGTTGTGTGAAAGATGTTTAATTATGTACAAATACAAATAAGTTCTTTTAATTATCATATTAATTGAATCGAGGCAAAAAAGTATTCAAGTAATAATTTGTGTATAAAAAAAATATTTGAATTAAATACTTAATGTAAAGAAAATATTTAATGGAATTAACAAAAAATGTAATTACAAATGACAGACATTAAAATTCATTATCGTTGTAAAGAAGTTTTTCCTTTTTATTTTATTACTTAATAAAATTTCAGACTAAACAAATAAATAAATATGTATTTCAAAAAGAGTCAGAAGATATGGTAAGTAGCGCTGCTTTCTTAACAAACTAAACCTTTTAGAATTTTATGTAATTTATGTAAAATTATTTTATCTGCTGAGGGATGTGATTGGAGTCTCATCTCAACAACCTTCTAAAATATTCCAAAACGAATTCTGACTCAATGTAATCTAGGAATTCATATGTAATTGAATCAATTATTAGTTTGGTTGATTCAGTAATCAAAAACATTATTATTATTTTCGCTATAAAAAATTAATTAAGTCAATTGTCATAAGCGACAGCTGTTTAGTTAAATATAAAAATAATATATATATTTCGATCAACTACTTAAGCTTTATGGAGTCGTATTGACTTATAACCAGAATTAGTGGCGGAAGAAGAGAAGAATAATCAAGATTTAATCGTGATGGCAAAGCAAACAAAAATAAAATAAACCCGTAAAATTAAGAAATATGAAATAAATTCAAATACACTTTAGCAACTCTTCGGCGTCGGAAAGGGTCTAAAAATACCACACACACACTGTTTATCTTGCAGATAAAGCGAAATATTTCATAGAAATATATTCGACATGTGACATAAAAGCTGTCGCCTTCTGCCGGTAGTGACGCAAATCGTTACTCATTTATTTGTAAATATTTTCTTTATGCAAACACAAGTAAGTGAAAAGATCTTGAAAGGGGTTGTAACTCTAGTCATTATTCGCACTAGTACGAGGCCTTGGTGTGCGAAAACATATTTTTTAAAAACCACATGGAAGAGAGTTTGATGAAATGGAAACCAGTATTTAAAGGGCGATGAGGCATCTCGCAGTTAATCATCATTTGCCTACATTTTTGAGCAACAAGAAATAATCTAGTCAAGCGGTCTAAAAGTCGTAATTTTTATTATTTCTATATGCTTACAAAGTAAACAAATTTACACGTGTATGCACGTGTGTATGTGCATATACTCATATTTGTATATATTGCTATACACATATTTTAAAATACACTGTAGTATTTTGAAGAAAAAAAAAACTAAAAGCAATATTTTTAAATATGAATTAATAATTAAAATAAACTTTTAAAAATATTGGCCAATTTTTAGTTATTAATTTAGTTCAGCAAAAGGCCATTTTATATTTTAATAATTGTTACCCCCGGTTTTGCCACCCAACTCTCTGAATTGGAACAAAATTTTCTTTGCATAATTAAATTTGTTTTTATTATTTTTTATATTTCATAATACAATTGACAATTGACCAAATTATGTTTGAGAGTCCAAATAATTTTCTTGACTTTACTTTATTGTTCTCAGAGGTCTGATAAAAACATTTTATTAAAGATACGTTAACAAAGTATTGTTGGTTGCTAGTTAAGAAAGTACAAGGTATACGTATGACGTATTCCATCTTACTCGGTTTTTATATACAATAACACAATTTGTCAAGCATGAGATGCCTGCTGGAAAAATATGAAAGTGTGCACCAAAAATAGATCTCTGAAATTAATGTTTTGACAAGTGGTATAAGAAGCATTTACTTCCCACAGCTGATTGAAAATTTATTTCCGTCATAACTGTATGGAATTCTTCTAACGCCTTGTTTCACTATCTTCCACAGTATTAACAAATGTCAAATTTGGCATGTATTATGAAAAATTATTATACTGTAACGTAAAACCGTATAATTTTTTTGACAGTCGAATACCATGCAAAAGTTTTTGAAAATTTTCATTAAGTGACAGATTTCGTTTCATCAGGGTTGATTTTACTTTTTTTTATTTTTTATTATTTTTAATGTATATCTTTGGAAATACATATTTTTAATCTAGCTTTTATAGAATAAATAGAATAAATTACTTTGTTTCTATGTAACAAACATAAAACATATGTTTTCGTAATACATTTAAAATATGGTGTAACACCATATGTACACCATTTTTATTTGATTTGATTTGTGTGAATGAGTCGTTTGACTGTATGGTGTAGTGAAACAAGGCCTTTAGCTTTTGGCGCCAGTGTTACCATGACAATAATTTTTGGAGGTTTGAAGCGTATTCTACAAAAAAAATTATTTTTCAAGGCATCATTGTTATAATTTGATAAAAAAAAAATAGATAAACAGACTTGTGAGATAAAATAATTTCTTCCAAAAATCTGGCACCCATTCATGCAAATATTTCAATAATAAAAAATATTTTTTCTTCTTTTCGTCATATTTTTTAATATTTTTATAGAAAATATCAGCTGATTTGGCACAAAAAGAAATATATAAACCTATTTGATCTTTTTCTTTATTTTTTTCAAATTGCTGATGTTTTTATATATTTTATACTATATAAAATTTTTATATATACATGAACTTTAAAATACTTGGGAAATCGTACAAATGGGTGGGATAGTGAGTCGTGGCCGGAAACAAAATACTTTAATTTTCTTTCTTTACCTTATTTTTGGGATCGATATTAATTTATATCTGAAAACTCACTTAAATCCCAAAAATCAAATTTGACTTAAAAATACTTTGAAATCAATTGCTGTGGGACCAACTGGCTCCTATTCGGCTCCTATTTGGCTCCTAGTAAACAATTCAGTGGTTATTATTTTCTTTGCTATTTCCTGACCTTTTATTTTTTTATCAATTTTCTTTTTTTATTATAATTAAAATTTGGCTGTAAAAATATTTTTTATCTTGAGTAAAAGACGCTCAAAGCTCAATAATTGTAAATTATTATCATAATTAATTTTTATAATATTTAAAAAAATTAAAAATTTTAAATATTTTTATTTTTGATTTAAAAATTTCAAATCTTTATAAAGTTTAATAATATTTTTAAATATAAAACTATCTGAAATTTCAAAAATTTAAAAATAATAGTTCCTTTTTTCTTTAATAGTTTACTTTTCTAGCTGTAGTTATATTAAAATATTATTAAAAATAATAAAAAACACTGTGATTTAAAAAATTTAAATTTTTTAAATTAAATTATTTCATCTATTCAAAGTATCTGTCTTCAAAATTCGAAAACAGAGTCGCAACTTTAATTTTTTTCTTTTACATAAAAAAATACTGCTAAGTTTTCTATGAGATATTCTTTTGCTCTAAAGCAGATATAAATAGTAAAATTTTATTTTTACCCCTGCCTTTTTTTTAGCGTTTCTCTGCTAACTTGATTTCAATTAGTTAGCAGGCGCAATGGTTTCAACGATTGAAGTACTAAATATGGGTTTGCCTGCCCTCGATTACAGCACATTTAATTTTGATAAGCCTTCACCATGTGCGAGAGGGGATAGTAACGTGTTGGCGTTTGTCATATCTTGTATCTAAGGTAAAATACAATAAACAAATATTAAAATATTGTAAATATTTGCTAAAGTAATTATAGTTCTAATAAGAGCCAGGTAGTTCTGATGCCGGCCGGGATCGCCCATAAAGTTTTTCATATAAAATAAAATCTTTGTTAGTTTCTTTATGAAAAATTCTGTCGCTTTATTTTATTGACACCAATCGAGTATTTTCATCAGAACTGCGGGGTAATTCATGCTTACTACTTCAAACTACTTCGATTTTACTTTTATTACTTTTTTTTGGCAAACAATGGATTACTTAATATGCTTTTGAAAAATATTAGATGTATTAATTATAATTTCACGAGTTTTTGCGAAGTAACCAACAGCTTTTCGTTTCACAAGACATTTTCTCATATCAAACAATATTTTGTTTTTCTTGTTTTTTTTTTTACGGAGAATGTCAATTTTTTTTAAAGGGCTTTCAAAGTACGGCTCAAAGTCGGTATTTTGAACACTTTTTCCTTATCTTTTCCACTCGTTACATTTTTTAAAATTGGTTTTTTTAATATCTTTTATCTGATTTTAATTTGTTTAAGGGGAATAATTGTTTTGAAATGATCTTAATAATGAACTGTGTTTGATGTAGTTGTAATAAAGTATCTGTAGCGTACAACTGTTTGACATGTTATCGATTAATTTGTTAAAAAGAGAAGTGCTGGGAGTAAATAGATATTTTTTATTTAAGAATAACATTATTCTTTAAAAATGTGAGTGGCAACAAAATAAAAAAGTCCCTCCCATTTGTTGAATGAATAATCTTTTAATAAACTATTATTCAAATTAGATAAAAGAATACATGTGTTTCTTAAGTTTAAATAATTTTTTTTGGGAAATTCCCAGCTGTTTGTGTTTGAACTGATAATAATTATATGTATTTAAAGTAATAACGGCTTTAATAATTGCTTTAAATAACAATTGACAATTTAATTAACAATTGCTTTATTCAACTTCTCGATTAATTATAGTCAGTTCTTCTAAAGAAATATTTCGGCCAGGTTCCCTGAAGACGTGCATTTAGCATAGTCTGACCCCACAGCAATCAATTTCAATGGATTTTAAAGCCAAATTTGATTTTTGAGATTTAAATGAGTTTTCAAATATAAAATAAAGTCAATCCCACAAATAAAGTAAAGAAAAAAATTTAAATTTGCCTTAAATCCATGATTCACTATCCCACCCAAATATGGCATGTCTGCTGGAAAAGTTCCATGTATATATAAAAAATATAAATATATAATATAGAACATTTAAAAAAACCATCTAAAGCTTAAAAATTTGAAGAAAAAGAGATAATAGTAATTAAGATTAAATATTTCTTTGTGTAACATATCAGCTGATACTTTGTTTATCTGTTTTTTAAGCAAATTATAACAATTTATACATTGCTGAATTTTTTGTCTGTCGAATACGCGTTAAGTCTCCAAAAATGCTTGCTGTGGTAACACTGGCGTCAAAAGATAATCGGATTCTATACATTTATAGCGGTAACTAATTTTTAATCAGCTGTTGGAAGTAAATGCTCCTCTGATTGCCTGGAAACTGTCATTTATGAAAAAGTTTTGCAAATCATACGACTGGTCAAAACATTAATTTCCGAGATGTATTTTCAGTATACACTATCATAATGTTCCAGCAGGCATATTATGCTTGACAAATTGTACTATTGCATATAAAAATCGAGAAAGATGGAATACGTCATACGTATACCTTGTACTTTCTTAACTAACATCAAGCTGGCGACGGAAAATATACTCACAATCAACAATACTTTGTTAACGTATATTCAGTCAGCTGTTTTTATCAGACTACTAAGAACCAGTTGAATAAAAACCAAAGTATTGGATGCATACAAAAGTTAAAAGTTGCCCAACTTTAGTACTTTGGATTGAAGGTCTAGTATAGATTGCAAACAGGCCTATATAAATATATATACACATATTAATAATACAATACATGCATACTTTAACTTAGCTTGGCTATCAGTTGAAAAGTAACGTATTCTATATGACTAGTCGTAAAAAGTGGACCATGGCTTTAAATAAAAACAATTGAAAAGTTTAAAAAGTTAGTAGTTTAAATGAGCCACCCTAATTTTCTTTTGGTAAAATTTCAATACGGCGATAGTAAAATCGAAAGTTGATGTGACACCAATTGAGTTTTTTGGGGACCGGTAGCAATTGCGCAAATAATTTGTTGAAGTTTCTAGTTAAGAAAAATTGTATGTAGCCCTCATAGCGCCGCGATTGCAGAAATTGAAAACAATTTTTTTTTTAAAGTAAAACAATTTCTCTTAAGTTCATGCTTCACTATTTTACACAGTCGTTCGAATTATGCACACGAAAATCAGATTTGATGGAATTGCTGGTGCCACACTATTATACAAAAATGATGGAAACAATTTTTTCTTTTCTGAGAGAAGTAAAAGCAACTCTGATCACACGAAAATTGTTATTTCCATAAATTTTTGGTTGTCATAAAAATCTGCTATTTTTTTTCAGTAGAGATGCCATATTTAACAAATGACATATGAGTGTGTAAGACAGTGTATCAGAGCGATTGCGACTCTCTGCAACAGACTTACCAGTATCGCTTTTCATTAGCTTTGCCATACTTTGCTTTACGCCAAATATTTTTTTAATGTTACTTCCAGACGATATGATATATCGCACATAAGTAACAGATTTTTTAGAATTCGCCATGAATTTTCATTTTAAATGTGACACTGTTTATAATAGTTCCTTAGAGAAATAAATTTAAAAAAACAAAATTTTATTTTTATCTTTTTTTTTATTTAATGACTTTGTACGCAATTTAACATTCATATTCCTCATCGTATCCTGCTCGAAAATTGCTTCAAGATTTGCCTTGAAAAGGTCTCAAGCACTGAAAAAACAAACAATTTCTTTAGCTGCTCAAACATGGCGAATATTTAGTTAAACGCAATTTTTTATCTACTCCAGAGAATTCCACAATTCAATGTAGTTTCTTTGTTCCATTTACAGTATTTATTTTCATACGCGTATGGGGTCAGTACTTTACATGCAAACATTGTATGGAGGTTGTCGTATATTTTTTTAGCACCTGTATTGGGAGAAGAATCTTTAAAGTAAATATTTCTACAATAAATAAGAAAATACAACAGACTACACTTTATAGCTGGCAAGCGATTAGAAGACATCTCTTATGAGGCGTCTTTCTTTCCTTTTCATCGTCTCCGATATGAAGGATCACATTATGACGTATGTAAAGTGAGGTAAATATTTAGACGTTTGATGGGATGGTGGAAAACGAAAAGGAAAGTAACTGCAAGGAGTAAATTTTTTAGTTGCAGGGCAAGATAAAAAAAAAGAAAAATGACATAAGAGAATGTTGGCTTTAATAAGCGATAAAGAAATTCTTGAAATTCTTTTTTGACATGTTTTTACTTCAAGTATTCAAAAGTAAAATTGTGTAGTAAATATAGTTTCCCTCTGCCACGCTTTTCCTCTGGAATTAAATCTGGTAGGCTCCAATAACTATAAAGCAAATCTAAATATGAAAATAAATCTATTTCAATAAAAAATATAAAAAGTTCATTCGCTTCCGAGTGTCCTGAAGAGCATATTTTCAACATCTCAAGAAGCTGTGGAAATACGAGTACACGACAAGAAATATTTTTCTTGCCAATTTCTTTAAATAATTATGATGTGCGAAGAAATTTATTTATTTTAAATAATAATAATTTATATAAAATAATTCTCAAAGCGGCACTTGGTCACAATTTGACGTTCAGTTAGTGTCGGCAAGTGAAATACTGACCCCCCGAAAGCCAATATTTTGGGTCGTGTACGACAGCAAGAAATTCGTCGCTGCAAAAATGAGTTTCAACCAAATTGTGGGTGAAAATTTGATAAATAAGGGAGCACATGCAAGCAAAGCTGTGGAGGGCAGTTATATTATATTGTACTTTATGAAAAATCGGAAGACTAAAAACTGTCTTTCCTAAAGGGTTATCCAATAAGGATATGCACATTTGGATTGTTTATATTTTCCAATAGGGATCTGGCAGATGCATAACACCCCTTTCTTTTTTCAGAGTTGATACTGGTTTTATCATGGAGAACAATGCCCAACAGAACATCGTTTACAAATCTTAAAATTTATAAGAAAAATGGTGGTGGTTTATTTAAGGAGCAGAATATTCGTATTTGGCGCAAAAGTAATCCACATGATGTACACGAGGCACCATTGCATGTTCTTCATGGTGGTGTTGGGTGTTCCATCCATATTTTGCCAACCACGTTACTGTTAATGGAGTTTGAATGAAATGATCTTAATGACATGTTCTTTCATCACGACGGAGCCACTTTACATAAGATCGCGAAACAATTGATTTTTTGCGTGAAAAATTCAACAATTCATTAATTTTACGTTTTAGACCAGGGAGTTGGCCGCCAAAATCCTGTGATCTAATGCCGTTAGATTACTTTTTATTGACACTGAGGAGTCGTTGTTTTATGCGAGCAGTCCACAGATAATTGACGGATTGTAATTGAATATACAAGATGCCATCGCTGAGCCCCAGCCAGCTTTATGCGAAAAGCCCAGCCTAGCGGTCATTTACATGAAGTTGTCTTCAAGGTACGAGCAAGTTGTTTCATTTTTCAAATTAAAAAAGCAATTACTTTAATAGCTTGTTCAGTTTTTGTTTTCTTTAAATTTAATATTAGTTGGCTCCTAATGGAAAACCCGATAATATAATTTTACCTTGATTTTGGTAAACAAATTACAAAGAATCTACTAATTAAAAAGACCAGCAACATTTTTTGGCTGCCAAGAGGGTTTTTTATAATTCATATAATTATCTTTTGTGAAATTTTACTTCCACCAGAATTGTGAGCCGTACTTTCTCCTTCGAAAGGTAGTAGACTGCCATCACTAACTAATTTAAGGTAAAAAAATATCTGCTCCTGCCACTATTGGCTGACAATTATCTATTAATTCTATAGTTTATCGTTTAAAGATCTATTTGTATGCCTTTTGTATGATATTAACTGACTCATGTAACGCAGGAAGTCAGGTAACATTTAGCAGAAGGTAGGATTGACCTAATTAATCTCATTCGGCACATCCGGCTAATGTCTCTCATGTAGTCAATATAAAAAAAAAAATTAAAAAGGAAGTGACCGCAGTAAACACAGAAACTGTATGATTAGAAACTATTGAAAGGAATTTTTTTTTGTTATCAAACGAATTAAAATCATTATTAATGACGACAAAAGAGGTGACAAGAGATGACAAAATAATAATTATTTATAATATAATTTATCCTTGTCGAAGGACTTGCTGACATTACAGCCGTATCGCATTTGTTTTATTTCACATACAATTTGTTCGAAAAATAATTTTTCCATTATTTTATTAGAATCACAAAAATAAGCAGCAGTGGGATTTTATTTTACTTTGGAAAATTATTATTAAAGAGCTGGTGGGAGTGCTGTATAATAATTTCTATAGACTTAAACTAAAATTGCCTGTATTTCTCATAATAGCCAGTAAATTTCTTAGAAATATTTGTAATAAATAGCAAACATATTTTTATATAAATTAGAAACAGATAAGTGATTTGAGGTTTCATTAATGAACGTATTGATGCAGTTGATATTTCTATTTTGCATATAATGCATATTTTGCATAAAACAGCATATTTTTATATATTTTATACGAGAAGAAAAAGATTTCTGTTTAAATATATTATTAATAATAAATACTTTTCTCAACCATTAATTTTTTTTCTTGTTTTGCAGACCTTTAAGTGGAAAATTTATGAATATATTCTTTTTCTTATTTAATTTTCATTTAAATAATATGTTGTTAAACATCTATAACTATCAACAAGGCTTAAATGAAAACATTTCCTTAATTTTATGTATTTATTCAGCTGCGTTAACAACAGTTCGTTCGTTACCTTTATCACAAATATAAAATCGTTAAGCCTTTGAGTGCTTGTCAATCACATTTTCATACAATAATTTTTAATTTTAATCGCTTTGAACAATATGAGAATTTACCTGAATCACGGAGAGAAGAAATCTTACAATTAAATACCCTTTTCTTGTACAATCTTGCAGCATTTGTTGCCCTAAAGGATAAAAACAGAAAAGAAAACCTTTCAGGACAAATTTTCATCAAGCATAAAAATAAAATTTAAGACCTAATAATTTTTATTAAAATGTTTCATGCTTCTGTTCGGTTATGCCGCATTTCCGTTCTCAAGACTCGAAAAACTCATATGGTATTGTCGAGAAGAATATTTTCTATAAACAACAGCAAGTAATAAATTAGGCAAACAATAAAACTTTATTAAACATTTAAAATGCATTTAGCATTAAAGAGAAACGAGCCAAATAGTTAAAAGGTAGCAACAGCTGTGTAAAAGGCTGTGTGGCTTGAAGTTGCAGTCACCAAATGCCGCAAATAATGACTTCAATAGTAATAAAAAAATGGCTTTTTAATTGCACCCTTTTATTTCCGTTTAACAAATTACAATATATTGAACTGCTTGCTGCATTCCCTCACTCCTTTTCTCTCTCTGTTCAGTCTTGATCTTTTCCTTTGAAAGAATCATGTTGCTTGGCCAGCCGGAATAATTTTGTTCATTTTTTAACGGATGTGATCGCTTAATAGGATTTAATAGTGAAGAATTTTATGTAGAAAATAGTAGAAATTTTAAATTCCTTTCAGTGTTTAAAATAATTAAAAAAAAGGAAAATTAGGAAGCATACTTTAGAAAATTGATGCTACCGACTATATAATTTCTCTTTTTTATTACACCACTATCAAGGAGATGAAAAAATAAAAGAAAGAAAATGGTACAGTTAATTCAAAAGCCTTGACTTAGTCTGCTCTTAGACAGCTAATTGTTTTAAATCAGTTACAGCAAGAATTTTAAGGTTACCTTATGCTCTCCGCTTCTCATGCTCTTTATGCACAGCGAACACTTTAGAAGGTCATTAGGTCATCGGTGATGCCCATACCACCAGTCACCTACAACATAGAGATTCTTATAAAGTTGTGAATCTCCACTTGTAGGTTGTCAAGCGGTTTTGCACAAACCTTAAGAAGTCGGCAAAGTAAATTAACTCTGAGATGTCTCACAGGGTTGTTGGACTGGTTTTTCTATTTTTTTATTCAACAGCATTTCCTTGATTCGAATTAAGGAGATAAAGGCGTACAAATGGAGAGCCAAATAAATATATTTGGTTTACTGTACGTCAGCAATATTTTCAAAAAAACATGTGACGCACACACTATTAATTGGCTTGGCAACTGCTGCACAACCCCGACCAGTTTACCTCAGAAGAGCATTTAACAACATTTAGATAATCCTTGAAGTATTTTCTGCCATATATTTTTTTTTGCGCTGATTGAGCAGAGTGGCACCGTTTGTAGTCTACAGTAACGAGACTTTATTAATTGACAATTGCAAAGCAATTTATTAAAGTTGGGTTTGTCGTCAAATTATACTCGTATATTATTTAGTATAATAAAAATATCGTTTGAAGAGTTAGGAAAACTCATTTAGCAGCGGTTCAGAAAATTCAATTTATGAGTTTATATAATGCTGGTTATTACAAAAATTTCTAAGAAAAGGAATTGATTTAATCAATTTCAATTACTTCTTTAATTTATCTTCTATTTTATTGAATAGTCTCTATTCATTTATTAGCTTTTAACTTTGCTTGATATTTAATAAGATGTTTCTAAGACTTATACCTATTGACTATGCTCGATCTGGTTGGGATCAATTGCAATAGCTACGTTGTGCAAAAGCTTTTATTCAATAAAATATCAAAGAGAAAATTATTTCTTTATTTATTGATTTCCGATTTTGATCCCCTAAATTACTTTACTATTTTACGATTTTAAGCACATCCCTGATGTATGCTACATAATTTTAGTATTATAAGATTTTAAGCACATCCTTGATGTATCCTTCATTATTTCTTCATCTTTTAAAATAAATCAAGAGGCTGGTCTTTAATTTAATTTCCAAATAACCGCTTTTTAAACTTTATTTCAACTCATCTCAAACCTTCTTTCTCATTCCCGCTCCCAGCAGCCAGGAATCATAATTGTTATATAGCAAATTGTTACTTGGGAATATTTGAACGGTGGAGGGAATATTTTTTGTGGTGCATTTTAAATGCAAATGTGTGAAACGGAAGAAAACTGTCATGTTCGAAAACAAGGACAAACAACATACAACTTCAGCAGTACAAGTTCATTGTTAAGCTTTATCGATATTTTATTTTCCGGCCTTTTTATATACACTTCATATCTTGCACCGTGTGCATGATTATTGTCCTTTACTCTGTCTGTCAAATAAATGAATATTTGAGAAAGAAAAAATAACAAAAAAAAAAAAAAAAAAAATTCTTTTTATCTTAAATACAAGACCGAGCTCAAACTGGCATTGGCATTTTACGGATGCTCGAGTGTGAGCTTTTGTATGTTCTACTTGTGCATGGTTTTGTATAGTCATGGACTAGAGCATAAAATGACGAGGAAATTATTTTGTATCCTTGCAGGAATATGTGAACGGAATAAAAGTACACAATGACCTCTAACCGTCTTTAGAAAATGTAACAATGTAGAGTTATAGTTTTTTTGTAGACTTTTTGTATACATCGTTAATTCATTAAACTCGTACATAAAATCAGCGATCTTATTTGAGAGTCGACGGTCCTTTTTAGTCAGTACCGCACATGTTACAAAACACTTTATTATCTTGTATCACAAACTCCTTTGTAAAATGTGCTACTAAACTAGATGGATAAAAAGAATCTGGTGATTCCCTCCTTATCAATAAACTATTTGAAAAGATTACTAGAATATCACTTTTCACCCCTAGAAAGGACACTAATTATTAATCTAAGTTATTAACTCCATTTATATTAAATTTATCGAAATTTTTCCTACATTTACTACTTAAAATATATCCTGCACCTTCTTCAAAAAGGAAACTAATTGGGTACCGGTTTTATTGGCTCAACGAACTCATTGGATTCAAGTACAGCAGCTTTCAGATTTTAGATTTATAATTAATTTTATAATTTATAATTAATTACAGATAATTAAACCACTGAAACAGCTTTATAAATTAAATTCAGCATATTCTTTTTGTATGAGAAAATATTATTAATACGTACATATATTTTATGTTGGAAGGCTACCGACTAAAGTGTATCAAAAATAAAATAAACCAAATGAGAATTTCATAAGCCTCATTGTAAATGTTGCCAATTAAATCTTTTCTTATTTTTGATAAGCTACAAGAATATCAAAGTAATGCTACAAGAATGACTAGAAAGTTAAGTACGAGAATATCATGCCGCAAAATCATTTCGCAGAATTTTTCCTTATTTTTCATTTAAAGAATTTTATTATCCTTAATGTTAAATGATTTGAACTTGGCAAACATTGCAATGCTTAATATCAGGAAATAGTTGCAGGTACCTGCTTTTGAAGTCGTATGGCCTGCTGTAGTTAAGTAAGAATTCTAGAAATGTTCTTTGATTTTCATGTATTTGCATTTGTAAAAAAAAATAAATTTTAATGTGCCACTTTTCTCTGAAATATATATAGACTAAGAGAGAGAAAGGGAGAGAGAGAGAGAAGGAGCTATGCATTGGAAACAAACCAGGGTTTGCCATACGTTGTACTCATACGTAATGAGTACAACTTTTCAAAAATAGTATTATTCAATCATGCCTAAGTGAGCAGCTAATTTCCCTTTTTCGAGCGATAATCAACAGATATAGTGTTGCCAGTCGAGTATGAAATTCCAAAATGATATTTTTTTATTTAATATAATTTAAGATTATAAGAAAATTAATAATTCAGAAACATGTTTTTCCATGTTTGTATGTTGTAAATATATTTTAAATAAACAACTTTTTTTCCAGCGCGAAAATTTTGGGAGTGGCTGCATTGAAATATTCAACATCAACTCTCGTCAAAATGATAATATAGGTGGTTGCAGGATCACATTTGTTGCCATTGTATTATATTTCATTCCAAATAATATAATTAATGAAAAAAATTATGATTTCTCTGTGTTATTGCTGTACACTTGAAGCCAGGCATCCAGCTAAAAAATACTCGGCAAGCCGAATATGGCGACTGCCTTCAGCTAGACCGATTCCAATTATCAACCTGATACTTATGCCTAATGTGATCAGAGACAAATCTCAAGAGTGCTACTATACTCTTCAATGCAATTAACAAAATAAGACATACTTTAAATTATCAATTTAAAAGTCTAACTTACACAACTTTTCCTTGCACTGCACGCAAAAACACATCGAACAGAGAACAATTGCTGGCAACAGTTTTAATGCGATAAAAAGCATAAATTTTATATAAATACACTGAAATCTTTTTGAGTAAAGTAGTTGCATTATACAACATGAAGATAGAATATAAGAGTAGGGCCTCCATAGAGAGGCCCCTGGATGAAAAGGTCCTTGCTTGCTTGTATATTGTTCATCAATCTTTTTAAAGCCTTAAGTGTACCCGCCCGTTGTCCAGTGCTAACATTTTAAAAAGGAAGCCTAAAAGAGGCCTTTTTAAAATTTTCGCCGCCAAGAGCTGATTTTAATGACTTTTAAAAAAAATTTTATGAGCGAAGTTTGTATGGAAACAGAATTTCAATTTTATAACGTGGATATGCGATTCCAAACCGGCAAATCTGTACAATGACAATATGAGGGCCTATAAATTTGACCGCTGACTGTATTGTTTGCCTTTGACTTCACTGAAAACACACATCTTTTTCCTCTCATATATGAATGTATGTGTGCTTGCATGTATTGATGCAAGTGTGTGCGTGTACTCGCTTACTGACATGCCCCTTTTGTTCTGTTTGTGATCATCATACGTTTTATGTCTTCTTATCATCACTGTTCAGTAAACAAAAACAGTATAATGTGAAACCAATAGCGTTGCCACGCCATGGGTTTTGTTGTTGTGCCAGTTTTTGTTGTTGAGCTCACTGTCATCATTCTATGAGCAGAAGAACGGGATTCACAAAGAGAAATTTGAATTTATCCTTGTATAGTGTGTGGCTGGCGCAAAGAGACTTGCAAAAGTATATATATTTTGTGTTATGATTGCTTCTGTAGTTATTTTGTTTAAGTATCCTTTCAGGAATTTCATTTGGAAATATGCAAAGGCCTGCGCGGAAGAGCCAGGCCCAGCCGAGGAAAATCTTTTAGAATAGTAATTTCATAACAACATATTTATGGTTCACAGATCTTTTTCATATAATTTTATATATTTTTTTTTCATTGGAAAGTACATTGCAATTCTTGGACTGCGTTTACATGATGTAAATTTTCTTTTTATTGTTGTTGCTTGCTATCCTTTTTGTCCAGGATAAAGAAATATTGTAGCAAAATTAGCATCTCTTAGCTTTAGAGATAAGCCGTTTTCAATTTCTCTCCTTCAGAGTTGTGTTTTCGTAACACCAAACATATGGTTTCTTCCCAGAATCATATTTTTTATTTTAGTTTATGGCCATGCAATGAAAATGTTATTGTATAAATTGACAATAGCGGAAAGAAAAAATGGAATTCTAGACAATATTTTTATATTTATAAAGAAAACGTTTTTATGATCTTGTCATTATCTTGTAAGTCTTTCCTTGTTTGAATTTTTGAAACCTAATTGTCCTGGCTCTTAGGAAACAGGATAACTGCAGGGTTGGAAATGTAGTTTTCATAAGAAACTCAGTTTCCTTGTCAGTTTTTGAAGTGCTTTGGAGGAAAACTACTGATGTTGCATATGTTGTCTTAAATGAAAAATGTATGAGAATTGCTGCTACCTGTTTTAGCTGCAAACACGCAAAGGAAATTTCACTATTAGGAATTTCTTGATGATAAGAAAAGCTACCACCATTTCTTGTTTTTACGCTTTGTATTTGTGCATGTTGAACTGGAATATAATTTCCAAAAGGATCTATTGAAAGTGGTCATACTTGGTGTTCCAACCTAAGAAATTGACAAAGGACTTCAACTAATTAATTATTAAATTTTTAAATATTTTTATTTTTTAACATTTTATTGCATATCTAGAACTGTATTTTGTTTAAAATAAATTAAAAATTTTAAGTCTAAAATTTTAAGTGAGTGAAAAAGTATGAAAAAATTCATGATTTCCATCCCTGACCAACCTGTCAGGCAGGCTCGAGTTGCAAACGAACGAATCTTTCCTAAATAAAGTTACTTGTAGCAATTCATGTAGGCGCATTTGACTTGTAAATAGTTCCCATGGTATGGATTTCATGAACCAGATTTCCCTGTTGTCGGATATTTAAGAAAATATGAAAAACTCTTTTCACAACTTTCTGAATTGCTCGAAAAAAGTACTTTTTTGACTGCCTTAGTTTGTGTAATACAGAAATCCTCTATTTTAGGAGTGGTTTTCTTCCTGTCACCTCTTTAATCAGATCGTTCATAATGTTCAATATACCAAATAAATAGTACGTTCAACATTATTATGGATATTGGCATGCTACACAGACAATGGAGATATTCTACGATAATACGAATTTTTTTTTGCATTTTCTTCTGCTTTTATTACTTTTTCCTTTGGATTTGTGTTTATCTCAATATTTCACACAATCTACTCAGCTTTGTGATAGCAATAAATGGCAAATAAAAACATGTTGATACAGATATAGCACGCATCTAGGAGTGACAGTGGGTTTTCAATACATGTTAATATGCATGCAATAAAGGATAACAGTAATGACAGCAACAACAACAACTACACGGTAAGAAAATACAGAAATATATTTCTGTCTTTGATATTTTTACAATATAATGTTATCACTTGGACATTTATGTGATAAAAAAAAAATTATTTTCTCCTGAAAGTATACTTTAAATTTTGTTGTATGATAAATTACTTAAAGTATCATTCAAAGGAGTATGTTATTTGTTTTCATTATAAAAAAAATATATTACAATGATTTTAATATTCTTTTAGCAAAACTATATTACAAAATTTAATATTCCAGAGATAAAGTGCAGCAAAGCTGCAAGAAGAATCTTAAGCAGCAATATAAAGCATTAGCACGACTGGGTGTGAACTTAACTAAAAAAATAAATGGCTGTAAGCATGTATGCGAACTGTGGCGAACTGTGTAGAGTCTCTGAGCTATCCTTTAGTTATGTTTTAAAATACATTTTTAATATTAACTGTATCATAAACATTAAATATGTGCTGTGAATGGCAACCAGTTAAAATTTAAATTTCAAGAAAATCATTTGTATCTTGCGCGTTGCAGTGTTCGATTGCAGTGTCCTTTTTTTAATTCATTAAATTAAAGAATCCTTTGCATTAGAAGCAACTACTAAGGACTTGTGTTAAATATTTTATTTCGCAATAAAAACAATCAAAGATATTCAATCAATTCCCTTTACAATAATATTTTAACACATGTGAACTGGAGTTGCTTGTTTATTTGCTGTTTCCTTATGAGCCATTGATATCTGCAGAGAACAAATTACAGTGTCACAGGCGAACAAAAATTTTCTACTAAGAAGACAGCTCTATTGCTTAAATTCCGAACATTAATTCAATTTATATCTATTAATTAAATTACACTAGCCATTGAGCAAAGACATTTTCTGAGAAACAGGTTTAAAAAAAGTATACATACTACTACGGCTAGTCAGGATACTAAAAGGATACTCAGTACTAGCTTTTTCGATAATAAATTTTCTATCCACCAAGAGAAGCCGTAAATGCCGCTCAAACTCTGCTGTATAGCTTTTACGTACAAGATTATCTCATTAAACACTTTACAATTTTTTTTAGTCCTTAAAGTATGCAACACGTTTTATGTTCAGTAACAACTTTCTAAAACACATACAAACTGAATTAAATAAATAATGATATTTAGCTAATAATTCCCGGGAATGTGCTTAAATTTTTACATTTTATTTTTTCATGTTCTCTGTTAAGAAATTTAAAATTTTGTAATTTTCATTTTTGCAGCTGAATATTTCATGAGAATTTCTGAAAAAGAAAAAACTTTTAAACTCTGGAACACAGAAAAGAAAGTAAATTTATATACAGGGTGACCGCCGTGAAGGTATACCACTTTGTTTGTTTATAATTTTTCATTAAACGAAAGATAATAACTCTTATTTTGTTAAATTTTTTATTTAATGTCGGAATACAATAATGTATAGAATACAATATTAGATAAATGCCCGCCTCCGGTAACCTCACAAATGCGAGCTGTTTTAAGGATATTTTTCATAACATTCTCACACAGTTCTCGTGGTATTTCATTAATTTTATCGCGAATATTTTTTCTGAACTGCTCCAGCGTTTCTGGTTTGTTTTCAGATACCCCCTAAAAAGAAAATCGAAACAGTCAAATAAGGTGACCGCGAGGGCCAATCAAAATTACAATTTGTTGAAATAACTTGTTGTGAAAAGAGGTCTCGCAGTAATTCCATTGTAATCGAGCTTCTAAGCACATGTTAATCAAGCTCAAAGCATATAGTTGTAGCGTCAAACAGTTTTCAATCTTATCACTATATCGCTCCCCATTGACAGTAACCGTTACGCCAGCTTCGGTTCAAAGGAAGTAAGGACGCTTCCTGACCAGATTGCACACCAGACTGTAACTTTTAATGGATGCAAAGTTGAGTGATGAGTAATTTGAGGACTTTACAATTCGCAGTGCCGAATATTCTGTTTATATCCATTCAAATGAAAAGGTATCACTCATTATGATATTTTGTGACAGTCGGGATTGTCTCATAAATAGTCTCTTAGAAGACGCTCTTTTTTAACGATTACTGAATATTTTTCGACATTATAAATTTGCCACGTCACAGCTTCACGACTGTCAAATATGAACTGTCAAGGTTAATGTTTACCGAAATGGCCGCAAAACAAAGTAGTATATCTCTCCGGCGGACACCCTGTATTTAGTATCACCTTGGAACGCATCAAAGGAATGACATTAAGTAATGAAAGTCCAGATAAATTTTCGTTAGAATGGAGCAACTTATAGTTGGAACAAGTCAAGGAACAGGAATTGAAATCGAATAGGAATGCATCTTGATAAATTACTAAAATCCTCCTACCAATTTACGCCCTAAATACACATTTTTTATTTCTACTGACTACCTTTAGGATGAGAAAAAAATGTTTACCGTTAAAAGAGATTCTTTATTACAATATTAAAAAAAGTGATACAAAATTTGTTGTCATTACTTTTATGTAGTACTTTCATGTACTGTTATATGTTACAACTTAATTTAAATTCATGACTCGCAGTTGGCATTAATTCTGTAATATACTTTTAGGCGCACCTTTTTTTAACAGTGATTAAGGAGATGAATTTTAGAAGAAATTTGGGAATTCATATCATTTTCTTAAAGAAATTGAAAGCTCATGTGCTTTGACAATTTTTAGACAGCAAAAATAAGTTGTAAAGTTCTTTGAACAAAATGGATGCGTAATAAAATATTTTGTTAAATTTTCTATTATAATTTAAGGCATATATTTTAAAAAATATAGAGCACCAGTAAGTAAATTCAATTTTTATTAAGTATAAGAAAATAAATAAACTACATATTTTAATATACAAAATATATATACGAGGCATTTTATAGGACCACAAATTTTTCAATTTTAATTACTCTTTTAAAAAAATGCCCCATTAAATTACATTAAATTAAATTATTAAATTAATGATTAATTTTTAATAGCTGGGTAAGTAACGAAAATATTTCTCGTCACTATTCACAGAATTATTTAAACAACAAGGCTGAAATCGATTGGGGATTCCAGTACGAAAGCTTTGATTTAAGAAGAAAACTTTGTGTTGCGTAGCCTTCGAGTAAAGACGACGTTCCTTTGTAATTTTCTACTAACGATGACTCGGTGTGACGAGAATGCATTCAAACACAAACTGCGTTTCCAATGAATGTATTGATAGGACTATACTACACCGTGTATGATACTCAAGTAAAATTTCACATTGAATTTTTTCAAATATTTTTACTTTTACAGACAACTAAAATGCATAATCACACTCATCAAGCAGTCTTAAAAAAAATAAATATAAACAAATAATCTCTTACAGCTGTATAATTCTCATAAAGTTTATGATTCTGATTGAACTTTGACTTACAGTTTCGTAAATAAGTATACGGATGAATACGAAGTAGCTTTTATAACACATAATTCTTTGTGGAGATATAGTAATGAGGATAAGAGAAGTTCGGGCAATTGCAAGTTAAGAAGCCCAATTGGTATAAAAAGATCTGAATTAGAGCTGAATCTAAGTCTGAACAATCTAAATGTTTTTATTATAAAGTTGGGTGTGAGCATGTGCAGTCATTTTTGAAACTGGTATCGCCAAGGACACATTGGACTCATTCGAACAGTTGGCAATATAAGTTGGGCCACTTTCAACAGCAACAGATTTCAGGGAAGATGCATACAAATAATGCATTTTTGTAATCCAAGATTCATTATCTTGCAAACTCTTCATAAGGAAATTTGACTTCTTGATAATATTAAATAAAAAAAAAAATCTTTAAAATTGAAAATGAGATGTGAAGACACAAATTTTTAAAAATTGAGAGGCGCATGAAGTGCAAAACGTATTTATAAAAAAACAAGAATACAAAAGCTCCTAAAAATAGACTATAAACAATAAGAAAGAGCTTTTTTCTTAACTCTCAAAGCGAGTGCGTTTTTTGCAGCTGCTTTAACCTTAGCTTGGTCACCAATATTTTTCTGCGAACCCGATCGGTATTTACATTTGTAAATACATATACTTTTTTATAATTTGTGAGCAAAATGTTAGTTCTAGCTTTTTGTTTTTAATATATTAAGATTCTCATTTCCGAAGTGGCAGATTTGCAGCCTATAAATGATGAAAACTATTGTAGCGCCAGAGATGGAACCAAATGGGGAAGACGGCGGCTGGATTGCAACGTATGCGTCAACAGAACATTTTCCGTGATAGCATAGCCCAAAAAATATGAGCATTATTGGAGTATTTCATGCTATAATGCACACGACGATTCAGGCAATTATTTGTAGAAATACAAGCAGAAAAGGCAGAGCTGAATATGAAATATTGAAGAGAGAGGAAAGGTTGAGAAGTTTAAAATGAGTAAAATTTATATTTATTTTGGAAGATGTTTCTGAAAAGGAGCTTGGCACATTTTTTGGCATACTGATTGCCATAGGTAGTCAAAATACAAGTAAGGAGAGGCTTGAAGGTCTTTGGCAAAAAAAAGGGTTTCCATTGTACCGAGCAGCTATGTCAGCGAAGCGTTTCAAAATTATTTTGAGGTTTATTTGCTTTGATCAACAATACACGAGAGAAGCAGCGATCCCTAATACACAAAGCCGCACCCATTTCCGAAATTTTTGAAATGAAAATTTTTAAATGCCATTTTGCCCCAAAACTACCAATCAAGTCAAAAGATTACTGTGGATGAACTTTTGCTTCCTTTTAGAGGCCGAACAAAGTTCACACGATATATTCCATCCAAGCCCGCCAAATATGGCATAAAGCTATGGTGGGTTTGCGATGCGAAATGTTATTCCCGTTAACTGGGCAAATATATGCCGGAAAATCGGGTAGCGACGGAGAAAAAACCATAAAGAGAGAGTGGAATAATACAAAAATACAGGACAGACAGAAAAAAAATTCGAAATTTCCGAAAATTTCTCCTATTGTAGGATATTTTCTCACTAAGAGTGCTATTGAGTGCTTTACAGGGCTCCCCGTAGTTGCATTGAATAACTCCACTTTGGAAGCTTTTGTTCCAGACAAAAATGATCGTGGCCATTCTATGGTGAAAGGCAAATGCAAAAGTGCGCCGACGATGCCACACGCCGATCTGCTTTGAGAACAGTAAAGTGCATATCTTAAACTTTATATATATGTAAATAGTGACCAATTATGGAGAAAAAATCACAAAATCTGGAAAAATAACGGTAAATTATTTTTTTTATTTATTATTCTTTTTCTGAAAGAACATAAAAAATTAGTCACTGAGTCCATACCATATCAATATTGAATAGTAGATACAGAAATTATGGCCACTATAAAAACTTAATATTTACAAATGTAAATACTGACCAAGCTAGGGTTAAACATTTTTTCTCTCTCCCTCTCTCTCCATCTTATCTCTCCCACAATAACTAAGCAGCTTTTTTTATATTAAAACGTAAATGTTCAAATAATCGACTTACCGACATCAAGCGATACAGTAGCAATGCTGTTGGTGTCACACCAATCATCGCCACACTCACTTGCGCCTCCATCTAGTCCACATGACCGCCACTTGCTAGACCAAAACCCTCGTCGAAAACACTGAGAACAACAACAAAGAGAAAACGCCGCAATCAATACGAACCAAGCTAAAGTCATTATGAATACTATTGAATTATTAGCAAAAGGATGATCGAAAGTCGTCACTGTATACACGAGCACGTGATCGTTGTTGTGTAATATTGGCGCGTAACTTTGATTCGCCATGACTATTAAAGCGTTAACACGTTCTACGAAAAGCGATCACTTGTCAGTTCATTTTTTTTTTCTTTATTTTTATTTTATTTAATTTTTTTTTTTAATTTTATTTTAACAGCGCATTTAATTGTTTTCTACCGTTTTTGTTAAAACCTTAAAGGGAGACTATTCGAATAAAAACAGAAATGAATAATTTCCTGAAAAATGAGAGAATAATAAAAACAAACAAGTTTTTTTATAATTTTGTTAGTATTTCCGCTATTAATTGTCCAGAGAATTTGTCAGTCAATCTTTTATGACTTATCTTTGCCACTTTTTTCCTACACTGGTACAGGCGAACCGGGATAGTTTTTAAAGTCTGTTTTATTTTCCGTTTTAAATGAATTCGTAAAGTTTATAAAAAGAACAGTAAAATATTTAAATAAAAATTTGCAAATCTGGAAAAAATTATACGAATTATGGACCAAACAACGTAAGCAGTTGCCCATAGATTTCCACGTCGCTGCAGTAAAAATTAGAAGGCGTATCTCACTTACAATTTTTTAGAAGGCAGCTTTGCAAAATGTGAAATATTTTCTGAACTATACATAAATATAATTTAATACGAGTCTGCAACCAAACTTATTAAAAGCTCTCTTGCAAAATGTTTAGAAAAGAAACTTTAAATCGAATAAAACTACTGAACATACATAAAAATGAAACTTGATGTTCTTTAAAATTCAAGTCCTTGTAAATTTCAATACGATTTGGCAAGGCATTCTGATGACGAAAATTAAATAAAAACTTTTTAAAAAATCTTTTCTTACAGAACTTAAAATTTAAAAATTACGGCAGTCGTATTGTACGTGACAAAAATGTCAGAAATAGAAAAATCGTCCTTAAAAGTCTTTCATTTTTCTTTTCAGCTCTTTTGCGATTTAATAAAAAATCTTATCGTTTGCAATACAGCATTTTAGTCGCTAAGGATTTTGTAGCATAGTTGAAACTGTACTATTGCAGTATAATCGGGGCATGTTCGTCATAGCCGGGTTTTACTTTATTTGCTTTTATCATCAAAAGTTTGTTTACATTTGATGAGTCGAACAAGTGGTTGCTTGCGGTTGAAGCATTTAAATGAGAGTTAAATTAGATAAATACATAGATATTAAAAAAAAATATGAAAGCTTTTATTAACTGTACGTTAATAAAAGCTTTTTCTACTGAAACACTCGGAAAGAGTTTGCTAATTAGGGCATACAGCATCGTTAGCGTAAATTCTCATTGTTTCCGAATTTTTCACAATTGATTGTTTTTAGTGATCTTTGGTTCAGCCATGAGTAATACAGTCGGCCGAAAGGAAATCGCCCAACTAAGGACAGATGGAAATTGTGAACTCAAGTAACCCTGCTGAAATATTCTGTTACCTCTGATGGGCTAAATAAACCACTTTTATTTCTGAATAATTTTTTTTTAATTCTTATTTTATTATTTCGTCTTCGCAAACAGTGTGCATTGCAATTAGTCGGCTCCTCTTGTTTTTGTATTGGACAACCCAATCACACCAATACCCCAATATTTATTATAATGAGGTGGGAAATGATAAAAATGTATCAATGAAATATGTTGCAGTCACACGATTGAACGATCTTATAAAATTTTGATTGTCACAAAATTGGCGCAGAAGAAAGTTGTGGCAAATAATTGTACGATTGTTATAACTGGCGGCAAGACAAATAAACAGCTGATGTGGCAGTTTCTAGTTGGTTTTGTTTTATGAGCAAACTGTTTTCTTTAAAAATAAAGAAAGACAACCCGAGTTGGCAATGCTTTCAACTCTTTGAGTTATTTGGCTCGCACGAAAACAAAAATTAATTTAAATTAAAATTGAAATTTTCGCATTGCTGCCTCCCAGAGTTGCATTTGATTACACAAAATGATCTATTTTTTCCTCCTTTGTTTGAAATCTAGGCAAATGAATGAAATCGCATCTAAGGTTGTCTATTAATTGATCCTCTAACCTTTTAAAGCGTCCCATAGTGCACATAATACAAGCCAACATTATGTTGTAAAACTTTATTATTTGTGCCTTTGACAGCTACAATTTGGGGCAAATGTTTGGCTCCATATCGAATGTATCAATTTGCTCAAGTGTTTCTTTGTTTTCGTTAAAGAATTAGAACAAAATGTTTCAAAAGAAACTGGTCTATAAAAACCCTCAACATGCAGGGCCTCCAATGTAGTGCTTCCAAGAGCAGCCGAAAGTAAACACTCTTAAAAATAAAATAGATTTTCTTTTCAAAATAATTTAAAAAAAAAAATAAGGAATGTCTATTAAAGGGAATATAAAAATTCTTTTAGGTCAGTAACAGAAAAACAAAAAAAAAATTTAAATTAAAGTTTTAAATAAATTAAATATCGCTTTCATAGTCATTTTGGTGTCAGGCTGCCTGCAGTCTTTCGCAAACGAAGCAGAGAAAAAGCTAAAAATTTTGAACTCCGAGGCCGATATAGTAGTCGATGGACACTTATATCCGTCCGATGACCGTGAAACAAATCTCTGCCATATAATTGATTGCGATGAAGAAGAAGCGATTGCACGAAATGAGAGCCAAATAGGGCTTAACAGTGATTACCATGATTACAATTGGGGGGCTGGGGATCAAGATATGAATTTGACTTATGCCTACAAGGATAATACTAACAACATGTCCAATGTTGATGTCGGTGATTTCGTTCTGGAGAAAGATGATGATTTCGTTAAAGACCATTTGTATTTAGATGAAAATGATTCGAAAGCAGATGAGGAGTATGACGAACCAAATTTTCATGCGAAGGCAGACTTTAACAATAATAATTCTGACGATCAATCGGCACATAGTGATTTGCTAGAAAATCTAAGCAAAAATTAAAACAATTTCAGGCCGCATATCCAGCACACACGATACAATTTTCTTTGGCTTTTAACGTGCCTCATTTGCCATATTATTTTTTTTAATTTACACTGTTTCTCTTTTCTGTTGATGGTACACAAAACAGCATCGAAATGTTGAAAAAAATTTGAAAATGTTTTGTAAGAACTTTTAAGCTCAATGGGTGACTAAAACATTTTCAAATTTTGTAAAACACTTTCAAATTTAAAAGATTTACAGTATAGACGAATATCTTGAATGGAATATTGAAATGGAATAAAAATAAATGAAAAAATATAATAAATATTTATTATTTAATAAAAATGAAATAAACGATTATTGCGATTTTTGAAAAATACCATTCCTTGTATTCAACAAATTTAATTAACAAAATTCGTTCAATAAAACACTCAATCAGTTTGTATAATTTTGCAGGAAAAAATCTTTAATTCAATATTTTTAATAAAAATACGAGTCAATACCGGACAAAGAAAACAGCTTTCAGTCTCCCACCCTGGGAAGATTGCATTGAAATGTACTCATGTTCTTTGCTATAAGTCTTGAGAAGTGGTTTGGAATGTTTAAGTGACGGCGTCATAAACACTGATCACTTAATCGTGACACCTTCGCCTGCCTTCAATATCAGTGATTGGTCGGCAGGGTAACTCAATTAAAAAAAAAATGGTAATTAGAAAGCAACTCGGGGGTCCCACAGTGGGACATCGATAACGCTCTATTGTATATCATCCGTTCTCTCCAGGACCCTCACCTTTTCTTTCTCTTCGTTGATCAAACTGTGCTAGACGATGGCAAAATCCAAATCGTTTTCATATTCATTCAACAATCATAAAGTCCTTAAACGAGCACTGCTCTTGTACATCACTCTGCCCTTTCTGAGTTGCAATTCAAATCTTATTTGATCCATTAAATTGTTACAACAAACTGCAACTTTTTATCAATAAATTTTATATTTCTTAACAAAATCTTCAACAGCTCTTGCAACATTTCATTTTTCTTTAGCAACTTTATCATTTTGAAAGGATTTTGGTTTTACTTTGTGGTCAAAATCGTTCACAAAAAAAAAAAAAAAAAAGAAGGAAATTGATTGAATACATGGTTGGTTGGTTGTTGTACATGAAGTGCAATCATTCACTCACTCAATAATCGTGCCCTTCGCTAGTCTGTATTAAGAGGCGGTTACCAGCTACTTCATCACCTTATAGTCACTTGAGGATTGTGTGTTGCAGCCATTGAGCGTTTGTTGCAATGGACAAAGTTTTATGCTGTTGATGAAGTTGCTAAAGAAAAAATCAATTGCAAAGAATGAGGGAAAATAATTTGAAGTGATGCGATGCTTGAGTTTAAGCGCCACCACGTGCTTGCACTAAAACCATTACAAAATGTTTGAAAATTATAAATTTTCTTTTTGTCCGATTTTTCAATTAAACGCGCTTTTGAGATTTTGCTCTTAAGAGCAACTTTGCAGCAGAAACACAAAATTATGCTAAAAATAAAAAACCAAAAAAAAAAAAAAATGGCAAATAATTAAAAAAAGCACGGCATGATGAAAAATGTCTACCAGAGAAAAAACTTTAAATATTATCTGAGTTAGATGAGCATCAGGGAATTTTAAATGTTTAAGTTTAGATAAATGGATGCAAAGTTCTGTATGGACATGCTGCACAGAGCACTCTTACAATCTGCTGATCGCACATCTCTGTTTCCCCACCTCTGTTCTGTTTTGAGATTCAATTTCAAATTTTTTTAAGCCAAAGCAAACTGTGGAGTTTCTGAATTACCCGAATAGTAGTGGTCTGGCTTATCACTCAATAGTTTACGGAGGTCTTGAAATTTGCATGACTGGCATGTTTCTTGGCATACTTTTGAATACACCTACTGTTTGAGTAAGTATTCTGCTTTCAACCTGCAAATTAAAGGGGAAAAGCAGTCCCTGATCCCAGCAGGTGTTAGAGAGTTAGAAATCTACATTATCACTTAATAGTTTCAAGCCTGGCTGCCCTCTCTCATATGCCTGACGAACGGCTCATCGGGTGGATCTCGGATCAGCCTACCGGTAACATATTAGTAGGGATACAAAGTTTAGCTACTATAGTCTGCTATTCAACTTGCTTTGCCACATTTCTGAGCTAAGTTGGTGGTGTACCTTGTAATCCACTTTTTAAGCAGAGTTTTAGCTTCAATCAATAAAGCCAGAGCTTTCCGATTAGGATACTGAAATATGTATTCACAGCAAGGCGTTGTTCCAAAGTAGTTTTTCACTTTCGTCACAGTACCAAATTTTAAAGGAGTTCTTGATGTGAAGCATTGCAATCACATCCTGCGTAACATGTTTCTGATCTAAAACTCCTGAAAGCTCTTTAGAATACTTTTTTTTTTTGTTTACATCTACTAATCTATTTATAATTTGTATGTGTTGTGTATTTTATTTAATGTTATTTATAAATTGCTATTTTGCTTTACTAAAGTAAACACGTTTGTTCTGAGTCCTTTTTAAATGTGAGTGCTTTGTATATCATTGGTTCTATACTAGATTTTATTGGGCCTTATTTCTTAACGGCTAAATAATTTATGTGATGCTCTGAATGGCATAGAAATATATATTTTTTTAAATCACAGTGTACATGCATTAAATAAGAATTATTGCTTTGGCTTAAAAATTATAAAAGAAAAAAAAAAAAAGAAAAAAGAAAAATTACATACATGTCGAGTTCATTTTTACACACTGTATTCATAGATTTTTATATTTGAAGTGTATGCGGAAGAAGCAACTCTCTGTGAATCTCTCAACTGATTTGCATATTTATTATGATATTTTATCTTTAACACTGATTTTAGATTGTTCTCTGAGTAGGATTCTTCGGGGGTTGTGTGAGAAGTGCCGAGTCTTTGCCTTCTGCATTTAAATATTTCAACATCTCATTTAGGGTTGGCTTATTTAAGCTCACTGATAAAATCTGCCAGCCACATTTTCTAATTAAAACTCGTTGTAGTTTTAGTAAAAGCTTTTTTCTTGCCTCTGCTAAGTGCCCTTCAAACTTTAAGGATTTACTAAATTACTTAAATAGTGATGTTTTCATATACAATTTACCACTGGCTGCCCTTCTACCCATCAAATTTGAAATCATAATCATTATTAAGCTTTTTTTTTCTTATCTTCCTGTTTATACATCATCTGCATATAAAGTACTTGATTTTGATTTTTTATTAGAAAGTTTTTTTTTTGTATTTATTTTTAATAAAGAACTTGTAGCACATTGGCTGCTGTATGATGAATAAAAAAGAACTGATTACATATGCGTGACCATGCTGCTGGAGGTTTGTGTAACAGTGAGCATCAAACAGCAGACAGTTCATAGTTATACGAGGGAGATCTTGAAATAAATCCTTGTAGCCAGTAAAATAGAGAATAAAATAATTCAATCGAGTAATTAGTCGTAGAGTCGCATATTCATTTTATATAAGTATAAAAAAAAGTAATTAATACAAAAACATTAAAGAAATAAAATTTTAAATTTTAATTTTTTTTTATTTATTTAATAAATAAATTCTTCTTGAATTTTTTAATAACGAAAAAGTTAATTAATTATTTCCAGTTATGAGAATAATATTTTAAATTTCATAATTTCTATTAGATGAATAGAAATGTATACCAATCCTATTTTTACGCGTTAAATATGGTCCAAGCAACGCCGTATAAATATAGAAATTCAAAGTTCTAAAAGTTATTAATTCCATTCTTTTAATTCCAATATATTAAAAATGTAATATATGAAAAATATTTTAATTATTTTTGAAAACCTTTTAAATTCTAAAAAAAATCCCCAATTCTTTTTTTTATTTTTTTTGGTGTTTTTGCTATTTATTTTTTATGGCTTTTTTGAAAGTTTAAAATTTTTTTTGAATTTTCCAACATTACAGAACACTTAAATGTTGCCTCCAATGCTTATAAAATTTGGTTTCTAAAATTCGAAATTATTTTTGAAATTTCGAACAGAAATTAAAAATTTGATTATTTCCAACACTACATTTTGAAGTAATTTGAAATTATTCATATCAATTTTCTTATGATTCGAAACCAACTTTTTTATTATGAAAAGTCGAAAACATATTAAAAAAAAATTTATATATAAAAAAAAAAATATTTATTTAATTGCATGCGAGTTATTGCATTTCTATTTACAATTTTTTTCTTCAAAACCAGGATAACAAATCATTCTGAATTTTGAGAGTCATGAAAAATTTTAAAAAAAAAATCACTCCTTTGCTGGATTTATTTCTTATTTATTTTTCAATCGAGTTTGAAAGTAAAATTTCTAATAAAAATATTTAAAATGTACGTTCTCCTCTAAATTTCAAGAATAAATGAAAAAGGAATTTGGAATTTTTTTTTTAAATTTTTTTATTTAAAAAGTAACAACTAATAAATTTAGTTTGAAACATTTTTGGAGACAACCGCGTAGCAGCAGCCTTTTCCTCCTGCATTTACAATTTTTCAACACGTCATTTGGAGTTCTATTGTTTGCTTATTTTGCAAGATTTTCTTCTCTGGTTTCTCTCTCAACTTTTGTTTTTTTTTTATAATAATAATTATTTTTTTTCTATTTTTTTTAAATACAATGCGAAATGCATAGACTGAAAACGAATTACATTTTTCTAATAAATTGGATTAAATTTTTATATATTTTTCAAGCATAACAAGAGTTTGCAAGTGAGTCAGAAAGTTGTTTTTTTCTTGAATTTTATTGTTTGCTTTAGAAGAAATCCTCTTAATGTATTTGTAGGAAGCCGAATCGAATCTCGGATAACTCCTTATTTCTTTGTTTGTGCACATGGAAAATAATACTGTAATAAACACTATTATAAAATAAAATATGCTAATATTATTATACTGATTGCTTGCACGCTACATTTGTAGCAACAGCAATTTAAATAATTCATTGCATTAGAGAGATACCCTCTCCAATGTAATGCCGAAACAAAAGCAACGTGGTATCAGCCCATGCGGCCTTAAAAATATTGTCGTTCTAAAGACGAAACTCAATTAGAAATATTTCATATTCCATAATAGTGAGAACAGACTGTAAATTGCTACTTGATGGACCACACACTAGCAATAATATTGCACAATTTTTTATATTGCATTTAAATAAAAGTATATTTAAAAAAAAAAATTGCTAAGCAACTAAAAGCAGTTGTAAACAATGAAGGTATTAAAAAAGTTATTGCCTTGAAACAAAGTAATAATTCAATAAATTTTAATTTTTTTTTTTAAAAATTTAACAATTTTACTAAAAAGATAATGATAAAAATTCTTAGAAGATTTCAAAACTAATTTAATGTTCTTTACATTTTTTTTGCTTGCATATTTTTCTTTAATTAATTTAAATATATCTGTACTGTGTTTGAAAGTCGTGATGAACCGTATATTTTATACGTATTTCCATAGCCATACACAAGCTGCTTATGAAGTTGAAATGTAGAATTTCGATTGTTATATAATAAATTGTTTTCTCGACACCAGTAAGCAGCTACGAAATTCAACTGACGTTCGAAAATAATACAAGAATTTTTCCACAGAAATCTCAGTACAAGTATTTCCGATTTGTTTGCTCAATAACTGCAATTCGATTTGAAATATTATTTATTCGAATAGTCACACAAAAATTATACGATGGTGAGTTGAAAAGTCAAGAGTCTGTAGCAGAAATTATTTGCATCAGATTGATGATTTCATTGTTGAAATGTGAAATGGCTTTACAATTTCAAGAATTCGTAATTAATTAAAGTCGTGTAATAAAAAGTAGTTGCCTAAATGGAGATCACATGGATTTTGCGCCATAGCAACTCATCAGCTCTTTTGTTTCGTCCAAAAACAAAACCGTAATTACGCCTTAACCATCGTATTCACTGGACTTGGTCCCGTTGACTTTTTCCTCCTCCCAAAACTGATGAAACCGATGAAAAAAATTCTTCTGTTACGATTGAGGAGATAAAAGAGAAAACGCAACAGCAGAAGTTGGCGATACCAAAAAGCGCGTTCCAGAAATGTTTCGAGGATTGGAAAAAACACTGGCCGAAGTTTAATATATCGGAGGGAGATTACGTTTTGCAAGATAGTTATTGATCAGTAAATAAAGACTTTTGGAAAAAATTGAAAAAACCTTTTTCTTGACCACACCTCGTATATATAAAAAAAATGGAAGTCAAGATGAACACTAATAAAGATAAGCATAGATAAACATTTAAAATATAATAAATATATAGAGTATATCTATGAAAAAATGGTAAAAATCGGGTTCTTTAAGCGACCAAGAAGCAAAGTTTCCACTCGTATACTCCATTTGCAATGATCAGCAAATTTCCAGACTAGAGAAACTACAAAATAAGACACTGCGAGCAATAATAAAATGTAATAGGATGTCAGAAATTTGTTTTATTGTTAGCATGCCTGAATATCAACAACGAAGACTGAGACTGAAGACAAAATCAGATGCTCCTGATAATTTGAGGAAACAAACAAGATATTTTAAGGAAAACCGGCCATATAATTCCACAAATGCTGATGACTTCAGACTATAGCAAAGTCATACGGAAGCGGTTAAGAGAACACTATTTTAAGGCCTGGTTAAATTTTAAAAGCCGATGTTAATTTTTAATAAAACACATATTATTGTCAAATATATTGGCATTTATTTTTATTAACATAATATGATATAGTTCAATTACGTATGGAGCAAAATATCAGGCAAATGTGGGCCGCGAACTCGATGATGAAGAGATATAATTGATGTTCTATGCTGTTAACAAGCCGAATTATCTCATCCTTTAGCTCTTGAAGTATTGCTGTTTTATCGACGTACCCCCAGGGTAGTACGGCACCTTGGTGAAATTTACATGCTGGTGGGGTGCACTTTGGGGAGACGGTATCCTGCGTTTCCAGACCATTGCCTTTGGCAAAACTTGTCTGCCACTGCCCAATCCATGAAATAACATGGCAACGGATGTGCTTACAAGTAATTAAAAGGTAAAGGCAAGCTATGCTTCTTGGTCTGGTATTAGGTCTAGCATAACCTAAACGATTCAGGGGTGAATATTGTAGGAGAGTTCTCTCTTGAGAGTTCTCTCTTTAGAGTTATCTCCGAAAGCACCACGCGTACCGGCAGCCCCACAATGTATTTCTATCGCGTAGGTTTATGGGTGATTTTGGGTTTGAACAATACCTGAACCGAACTTTTATCGAGGATAAAAGATTTGCCACCTGTGATTGCACAGGGGGCTTAGTAAATGCATTAATTTACTCAGTGCTAAGTGCACCGTGAAGTTAAGCCTTCATAGACAGGAATTCACGTAAACTGTAGCACACTGTCTTATCAAATAGCCCCCAAAGGACGAAATCCAACGGTAGCATATCGCAACATCTTTGAGGCCAAGTGACATCGCTGCCACGGGAGATAACACGGGCATTGAAAGTGTCGCGCAAAGGAGCCATTGTTTCGTTAGTTGTATGGCAAGTGAATTTCCTGTTTCCAAATCCATTTCGTCCACTTTCATATCGTCCACATCCATGTCTTCCAATTCGGGCCCTAAAAAGTTCCTTATAATCTCAAGATAGCGAATACCACTCATTTTGAATAAATTCATCCACTGTTGCTATTTCGTGCCATCATTCTGAGCATTAGCGAAGTTTGGAATGGTCAAGAGGCTTTAGTTCTTGAGTCAATTACACCTTGTAAGCGTGATGCTGTCAAACCATACGCCGCAGCATCAGCCACTCTTGGTCGATGCATTAGTTTTTCGACAATCACTCTTGGATTATCATTCGCCCAAATGCGGAAATTCTGCTTATTCACAAATTCACTGAGGTGGAAATGTGCTTTTCACTGAAGATGGTTTTCCTCGAAAATTGTTCATCCACTGTGGCTATTTCGCGCCCCCATTCTGGCCATTGACAACATTTGGAATGGTCAAGGAGCTTTAGGTCTTGAGTTAATTGCTCCTTGTAGGCGTGTAAATACTAGTCTTTAGGCATATTGTTCATCAACGACGAACGTGAGAGGGCTCGAGAAGGAGTTGCAGTAATATTTTGTGTAGGAGCCTGTACTGATGTTTTTACATCTCCTCAATAACCGGTTTCCTAAAAATTTTGCACTATAGCCCATACATTTGAACGCCCATTTTCAGAATAAACCTGATAATTATAATCCGTTCCTCCATAGTGCAACTTACCAGGGTGCAAATTGAGTCAATCTGAAGTTGAGAAATATCGAATAAAATGCAAAAAAAACTTGACTTTTAGGCCCCTTAAAATTTAACCACCTGTTTTGGAGAGGAATAGGGCTACACGATCAGATGTCAAATGGGATAAAAAATGAACAAAATAATATACAATTTAGAAGAAGAGTTGTCAAATTATTAGATATACTCGCAATTTATTTCAGAACAATTAAAATAATTATTCGAATATATTTTTGAAAGAAACGTAACAATTAAAGTACAAAATTATATTTTTTAATATTGATAAAAAAAAGATTTTAAATTATAATTCATTAAAACAAAAAAAAAAAGAAATAAAAAACAAAAAAGTACTTTCAACTGTGTTTGAGATATTTTCGGAATCGTATGTTTACTCGTACAGTAAATATTAATGAAATTCCATAAATTATATTTTAAAATAATAGAAAGAAAATTGTAACAACTTCTTTATTCGAAATAAAGTGTTCGCTGGCGTGCAACCCCTTCAATAATTTAACAAAACAAAATCCACTTCAAAATTTATTTGCTTTTATATCATCAACAGCTTAAAATAATCATAAGTTGGTTTAAACAAACCAGGAATACGAGTGCGATGCCTTTTTTTTGGTTTACTTGGAAGAGAATAAGAATTTGCTTTGCTTTGTAACCACCCCCAGAAATTGCATTGAAGTTCCACCCTCTTGTGCAACGCACTCACAACAAGTGCACGTGTTTAACCAGCTTCTTTCTGCTTTCCCAACCCCCACCGAAAAAGGTAGCGGCAGAATAATCCCAGCATGGCAAGGCAAAATATGCTAATATGCATGTAATCCCTGTAAAATATTTTTTTTCGTATTTATTTTGCTGTACTGCCCCGCCCGCCATTCCGAGACAATGCATGCCTTTAAACGTTGCCATCATAACTCAATGTCACACCGACTACTTACTGCCTACATTACAAAGTTTTGGAATTTTTAATGACATTTCATTATATTGAAAGTTTAAAGTTATTTTTAATATTAAATTTCACCACTATGGCTTGCCTGTGTGTACGATTATTGGCCGAAATAACAATAGATTTGTCAGTCGTTTTTACAGTTAAATATGAATGCAACCCTGTTTTATGTCACATTGTGTTTTGCTAAACAGCAGACGGTGGCATGAAATTTGGAACGAATTTTCGGTTGCAATTTAAAATTTGTTCTGGTTGCTCTTTCTTTCGTTCTTTCTTTCAATTTGGGGTTCCTTTTTTAAAAATGTCAATATTTTTAACTTGTATTATTTGTTCTTTTGGTTGAATTTTTTTTTTCTTTTTGGGCAGGGTTGTTAAGGAAAATTAATTAAATTTTATTTTCTTGTAATAAAAATATGATGGGAAAATGGTGTGAAGGCACTGCTCTCCTTCAAAGTATTTTTCCATTCAATTCTAGTTCTTAACAGAAAGCTTGGAAGATTTTTGGAAAAGTAGCGTACATAGAGAAGTGCCTTCCAGCTGATGTTTTTATTACCATTATCGTCGGCTGACATGGTAAGTTCGTCATAGGGAAATAGGGAAGGTGGTGTAGGTTCGATTCCCACTACCAGCAGTCATAAAAAAATCTGGCGATTTCTCGTATGCTTCACTATCTCATACAGTCCTTTGATTCCTTCATACGAAAATCTGATAATGGTACCTTTCTGTTTTAAGAAATCGCATCAAAATGCCTTTGTTGATACCATCCTACCATACAAACATGATGCGAACAAAAAGTTGGTTAATGGATTCAAATAAAAGCAACTCTGATCTCATGGATCAGACATCAACTTTTTGTCATAAAAATCTGACATTTTTAGGCCACACTTTCCTACTTTTTCAAGAGAGATACCATATTTAACAAATCCTACAACTGTGTGGGATAATGAAACATGACCTTTAATGGCTACCTTGCACAGCATTAAAATGGATTATTGCAAATGCATTTGAGAACATCCATCGTCCTTACCCGGTAGCAGTATTTGATAGGCGAAATCACACACAGACCAGCTTAGCAGCAACTACTTTAACATATCTTCTGTTTGCTCTACCACTATCCGATGGGTACAATTTCGGAAGTAGGCATTCCCTGAATTCAGTTAAAGAAAATTTGTTTTAAAAAAATAGAAATGCATTTCATCGACACAGTTTTTAAGACATTTTAAGACCAGACATTTTTATAAAGAACTTTAGATGCTAAGAAAAGAGCTTTCACCAAAATAGAGCTTCCCAAGAGTAAAGCCCTCTTACGGCGTCTTTGAGTTTCATACAAATAATTGGCCATTGAAAGAACTACCATCTTAAATTAATTCTTTTTTAAGATTTCATAAAAACAAAAAAAAAATTTTTTTCCAACTTCAGACTACCGCTTGTCTGGCATATCCTAAACGAATGCATAACATTTTCACACATACCCTATTTTATCTTTCGAATATAGGAAATCTTGTGAATTTGCAATTAAAAAGATTTAAAATTTCACAAAAGAAATCGTATCATGTCTTGATTAATTATTTATTAATATTTACTCATGATAAATAAAAAAATGCCATTAATAAAAATATTAATAGCAAAAATTTAATTAAAAAATATTATTTGATTACAACGTGGCTCACAAGTAATGAAATTAATTCTTCTAATTATTTTCGACTCAAACTCTGTTTTATTACATTGTCAAGACACGTCTCCAGCCGCGGTTTCGTGGTCTGGACCATTGAACCGCAGCAGCACCCAGCCAGCAGAGGGAAGGGACAAAAGGCTTCACTTTCCTAATTTAAGAGCCTCTTACGGCAAACATGGATGCCCAAACTTGCTACCCCACCGTCCACAAGAAAAATTTTTTTTTATAGTAACTTTCAAATATTGCATTTATTTTTAAAATATTGTTTCGTGCAGCAAAACATTTATAAAATTATAAAATTTTTTTAATTTTTATAAAAAAAAAAAATGAGATGAAAACAATTAGAAGTATTCATTTCTTTATTTCAAAGTTAAATTATTATTCTCTCATCATAAAATTCAGCAAAGAATATAATTAATTAATTAGAAATAATTTAACAATTAATTTTAATTGCTGCAAACAATTTCCGTGTTCAAATTGATTTGGATTAACAAGAAGTTTTATTTGAAAATTGTTGCCTTCTTAACTTGATTTATTTGAATAATTCAGTTTAAATTTTATATATATTTTCCGGCATAAATTTTGAAATTTTTTACTGAAAATTATATTTTGAATTCAAATAATAATTTATTTTAAAATAAAAAAAAAATATTTATTTACATATATATTATGTATTTATTTACTTAAAATTACAATTATATGAATATTTGGTTTTTTGTCAACTAAGTCAGTCTGCAAAGCTTTCGGCCTGTCGGTAGGAAAATACTCAGGGCATAGTCAGGAATTGAACCCGCAACCTCCCGTTTAGTAGGCTGTACATTATTCACCTACGGAGGCACCGAAGAAGCAGTGGCTGCTGAGGCAATCGGCCCACAAAAAAAATATTTAAAGAATTAAAGTAGTGAGAAAAATCCAACGAAAATTCTAACGAAAATCAAATTCGGTGTATACAGAAGTTTTCTTCCTTTTTTTTTTTCTTTTGTAATTTTTGAAAGCTCAAAGCACTTGGATTGCTTTTCTATGTCATCATCACTCTGCGAAAGTTATTTAGTCTTATTATTTATTTAAAAAAAAGTTTTATTTGTGAAATTGTCAACAAGGTTTTGTTGCCTCACTTTCGCCGCCTGATTATTATTGACATTTGATCTCTGGGGTAGCGGAATGTGCCGGAATGTGATTTTGTTTGCGATTACTTCGTTACTTCCTTCTCTTTTATTTAACTTAAAAGTTATTTTTTGTGTCTGCTGAAGCGCATGCAAAATAAAACAAATACAAACTTTTGATTAAAGAAGGTGCAAGCAAGCATTTTAGGCAATGTCAATAACTTTGGAGAAGTGAACAGTTTTTCCGAGTTACCAGGTAGAGGGGAGTGTTTTCATCACTGAAAGTTGGCATTATAGTGACATATATCGTATCTTTTAATACAAAAGAAATAAATAAAAAATTTAAAAATTATGGAAACAAATTTAAAGGATAACAAATTCAACCTCCTGGCAGTTGCCACGAGACAATCCGTATTCTATACCAACTAAGTTCCTCGCAGAGGGAGTACTATTAAGTAGAGATGGCTGGGGAGCAAATTACTGTAATCATCAATTTAAATTTGCAATGAAACTTTAAAATTTAAAATGAACTTGTCTGGGAATTAAATGCTACTTTAAGCCGTTCCTCACCTCCTTAGTACCCCTGATATCATCTCTGTCACAAAATAACTTTATTAAAAAGGAAGAGCAGATTAAAATGCTTTAAAATAATCAAAATCACGTAAATTTGTTAAATAACTTATAAAAAAAAAGACAGCCAAACAGCTCCTTAACACATTTGGATATCCTGACTTGATAATATGTTACATGCCCAAAAGCTTTTCTCTGCATTAGTGACTGCTTTAGAGGCAGGGGATGGATCACTTATCTAGATCTTCGACACATGTCTGTTGAACAAAATTAACTGCAGGATGTGTTAAGGAAATGTTTTTGAAATAATAATGTTGTGTTTTGTGCTGCCAACGTCATTTCACAAACCTTCGCTCACATTACAGGGGATTCAATTGAAATCATTTTTGTATACTATTGTTTCCTAGCAGAGGAGAAGGTAGAAGGAAAACGTAACTTAATTTGGAAATAGAAAAATAAAGGACTTTCGTATAGACACGTGTCACTAAAGGATCGATTAAGGGAAAATATGAAATTGAATTCCGTGAGTATTCAAGAAAATGTTTGATTTTAATCAAAAACTAAATAATAATAAAAATATGAGTTTACAAGGGTTTGCATGACGTGCCAGATCATAATGCTTATTATCATATGATTTATAAAATATTTTGTTATCTTCAGGCATTTCATGTTATAAACGGAACTACTCAAGCACACCTAAACAAATTTCCTCATAAAAAGTTTAGTAAAAGTAGCAAAAAACATAAATCTTTTTGCCATCCTCCCACTACCTTCCAATGATATGTGACAGACACATCCTTCTCAAGTTGTCTGAGAAATAAATATAAATAAATATTATTTTATAATATTATTGCATCATATTTGTACATGGACCTCTATTAAAGTTGAAACCGTTTAGCTTAAAGTATGTAATTTTATTCGAATAAATATTCAAGCAGAAGATTAATTATAATCTCAATTTATCAAAGTACTGAATGCAAAAGCTATACAAATTAATTTAAAAAATTTTGTAATAAATTATTTATTCAAAACTTTTTCGAATAAAAATTATTCGATTAAAGTTATTCGAAAATCTATTAAAAGAAATTGCATAAATAAAAAGTTAAATAAAATAACTGCAAAAATTAAATATGAAATTTTTCTTGAAAAATAAATCGAACACAAATTGTTCGATTAAAATCATTTGAAAATATATAATTGGAGTAAAATTATAATTAAAATGTATGCGAATACATCTTTACGTATGAAATTATATAGAAATATTTAAGTTCTATGCTTAATGTGATGCGGTTAAAATTGAGAAAATTGACTGAAAAACCTACAAAAAAAAATCTAAAGAAATTTTCCATCTTCTATAAATTGGTTAGAATTGTTCGATTAAAAGTTTAAGAATGATATAATTCATACGTCGTTTAAGTAATTTTAAAGGAATAAAAATTCCATAACTCTTTTTTATTATTCGAATAAAAATTTATGCGAATAAAATTATTTGACTTTAAAAACGGTTCAAACATTTATTAAACCGTGTATACTTGAAAACACGAAATTTTATTCGAATAAACAATGCAAATTGAATAAAAAATTTGGTAATAATTTATTTATTCATAGACTATTTGAATAAATTTAATATATTAATTAAAAAAAAACATTTAATTAAAAACTCGACATAAAGAAATATAAATATAAGAAAAAAAATGTAAACAATTAAAGCTTTAGGAAACAAATTTTTGCAATATCTAAATTTAAATAATAATAAATAATAAAATATAATAATTTTAATTAATAAAAGATTTGACGAAAATTTGTGTAAATAAATGATTCGACTCAAAATTGCTGAAACTTATTCAAACACTAATAAAACAAATCAGAAGGAAATTGCTAGACGGTTTCTAATTTGAATAAAAATTATGTAATTGAATCATTGAAATGGTGCAGATAATGCGAATTAAATTTAAAACATTCTTAAAACATGCCGAATATCATATACCCTTCCCTAAGGTTATGCTCCAACAATATGTTAGTACTTCTGCATTTTTTAATTTCTAATTTTACTAGCAAGTGTATAAAATAGTTTTTTTTTTTAATGATTTTTATACTAAATCATTTAGAGTCAATTTGACAAAAATAGTGACGACAGAAAGCCAGACAGACGGGTAAAGCTCAATCAACTTACCTTCTTATATGGGTCCAGAATAGATAGTCTTTAAAGGAAATACTTTATACTTTACTTAAAAAGAAATTTAAAAAAAATATTCGAATAAATATTCGAATAAAAATTAGAGTACATATTCAAACACATATTCCAGTAAATATTCAAGCAAATATTCAAGTAAATTTTTAAACCAATATTCGAATAAATATGCGAAATATCGGAAAAATATTCGAATATTATATTATTTGGTTAAGTTTACAAGAAGACATTTTACTTGTACAGAATAAATTGATATAAAAAAAGCAGTTATTTGTTGAATCGAATAAAAGCAAAGTACTATTGTTGTTGTTATTGGCATTACGAAACGTAAATTGTATTTGTAAATTCTGTCTAGTCGGACATTAAATATCTTTTTGAATAGAATTTTAATCGCTTATGTGTTACGAAAGTGCTGTGAATTTATAATAATTTTAAATGTTGTTTTCAGTATACTCGTACTGTGCATTGATTTTATAATTACTTGGATTTCTGACATATAACATAAGAACGTCAGCATATACATACATAAAACAATTGTATGCTATTCGTGTGTGTGTGTGTGTGTGTGTGTGTGGCTCTGTGTTTCCGTGGGACTGTAAAGAATGCATAGTTTTTGCTACTGCTACAAACTCATTTACATTTATATTAAATTTAACCTTCTTTTGCACTCATATTTTACGCCTTTTTCATTATTAGTCTTTGATTAAAAGCACTGCCTCCCTCGTTTATGCTTTGTCTCCATACCATCATACAACGGCATATTTTTACAACATTGAACATGTCTAGTCATGTACCATTCATGTGTCATAAACCGCAGCTTATGCAGGCTTTAATTATGCCTCATATATCAGCAAATCGTATTAAACCACTGTCAGTTTAGCCTTCCCCCACCGCCGCACATAAGAAATACTAACAACGCACGTTGTTGCTCCACGAAAACTTTTTCCTTAATAATTCTATCTTATTTTGCGATATTAATGGCCTGGAATACACTTGTTTTACGAAACTACTTACGTACAAACATACGTAGAAGCGCAATCCAAAATTTTTTTTTTTTTTTTGCCAGCTTTTGTTATAATTTGGTTTTGATTACAATTATTGCAATGATGACTTGCCTCCCGGCCTTCTTAAAAATGGCACAACAAGGGTTGAACTTCCCCCTCTGACATCAGCGAGAATAACAAGTGTTGGCTATTGTTGTTTTCAAAACGTGTCACTTGCCGCATAAAATAATGCACACAGTTGCAATAATTGTCCTGAAAACGTTTCGTCTAACACTCCGCTTAAAGTCTCGACTGCTACAAAATTTTTATAGATTATTAGATTTGTTGTGTTTTTTTCCTAGTTTAGCCACCCACAAAAAATAATATGGAGGGTTTAGGCGAGTAGCAAACTTTATGACTTTTTTTCCAGCACAATGCACTCGTCCTTTAGTTGTCTAGTTTTGTGGTAAAAATTTGTTTTTGAATTAAACTTTAATTTTACAAAGTGGCAATAATAATGAAAATTTGTCTCAAAATATAAAATAAATTGTTTGGACGACTTTATGCAATTGCGGTTGTGTTGGTAAAAGGGTGGTTTTGCCATTTAGTTTATCCTGGCGGGAGGAGGAGAGGACATTAATCTACAAGAAGCTGCATCATAACTTTACGGAATATCAAAGAACTTTGTTTATTCATTTTATGACAATGAAAGGGGAAATCTTTTCCAGAGTTATTCAAGTGTTAAGTTTAGAAAATTAGCTGAGGGAATTGCTTGTTTAGCAAAGCAATACTTTTGTTTTAGTTAATAAATTATTAAGATCTGTGTTATATAACATGGAAGAGGGCTCGAAGTAAAGAGTTCTCAAATATCGGGTTTCCCATCAGGGGCCTGCACATTTCAAATTTAAATTTAAAGGTATTAAAGTAATTGCTTTTTTAATTTGAATAATGAAACAACTTGCTCGTACTTTGAAGACAACTTCATGCAAATGACCGCTAGGCTGGGCTTAAAGTACTGCTTAAGTACTTTTTCGCATAAAGCTGGCTGGGGCTCAGCGATGGCATCAATACAATATTCAATTACAATCCGTCAATTGTTTGTGGACTGCTCGCATAAAACAACGACTCCTCAGTCTCAATAAAAAGTAATCTCACGGCATCAGATCACAGGATCTTGGCGGCCAACTCCCTGGTCCAAAACGTAAAATTAATGAATTGTTGAATTTTTCACGCAAAAAATCAATTGTTTCGCGATCTTATGTAAAGTGCTCCTTAGTGATGAAAGAACATGTCATTAAGATCATTTTATTTGATTTTTGGAAAAAAGGTAACCTTTCAGCATCGACCTGTACCGAACTCCATTAACAGTAACGCGGTTGACAAAATATGTATGGAACACCCAACACCACCATGAATAGCATACTAGATCACTTTTAATGATTGCAATGGTGCCTCGTGTACATCATGTGGATTACTTTTGCGCCAAATACGAATATTCTGCTCCTTCACAAAAACCCCTCACCATTTTTCTTATAAATTTTTACGATTTCTAAACGGTGTTCTATTGTTCGTTGTCCTCCATGATAAGAGCGGTATTAATCCTGGTAAAAGAAATGTGTCAGGCATCTATGAGAAGCCTGTAGAACAATCCAAATAAGCATATCCCTACTAGGATATATATATCTTTATATATATCAATTTATTTCCTTTCCAAAATTGCTTTCATTCAACTGCAAGGATCTTGTTTGTATTAATTAAGTAAACCAGCCTTCTGCTATGAACTGGTAAAACAAAAACTCTTTCGACTTCATCCGTTGATCACAATTTGCTTCCTGGATTAACCAATTACTGCAGATTCATAGGATAATAATTATTAATTGGAAAATCTGATTCCTCTAATTCCTCCAATAACATTTTGATCGCAAAAGTATTAAATACGCAAATACATACATACATATGTATGTCTGCATAACTTTGCTTATGCTTAAAAAGGACCTGTAAAATGAACCACAAACGAGAAAAGGAAAATTTAATGAATGTGAAAACGCCTTCGTACAAGCAAACGGCATACCGAAGAAAAGTTGAAAAAAATTTTTTTTTTCAGCCGGTCTGTTACGTTTTTTATTTTTCTGTATGCGATAATAAAATACGAATCTTTTACCACCTCCTCCACTTGCATTCATTTAAGGGGAAGGAGCATAAAGAAAAAAATCGATGGGAATTTTTAAAAGTGCTGCAACATCAATTTCAACATGTAAACACACAACACATACACTGACATACAAGTGTGGAAATGGTGTGTAAGTAATTGATGAAAGCATTTTAGAAAAATCAATTTAGTTTTAACCAACATACAGTGGCATCACGTTAATAAGAACATTGTGATAATTCGTATGAAACGTTTGGCTTAGTTTGGCTTTTTTATATTTCCTTATTTCACTTTTTTTTGCGAAAAAATCTGTCCAATTTCTTCTAAATAATAATTTGCTGTTGATCACTTTCTATAATTCGTGTTTGCAAAGTGATTAAATTATATTGCTATTCCCCTTAGGGAGATGTCGTTTTGATATAGTTGAAATAAGAAAAATTCTTTAGAGGAGGATGTTCTCTATATATTTATTATATATTGCGAGTCTTTACGACCTATTTAAATCAAATAAATTTTTATTAACTATTAAATCGGAGTATGTTTTTTTAAAATACATTCACGCCATTCATTTAGAAAGTACAGGGAAATTAAAATATATTAGTATAATTTTATATGGCAAATCAAATGCTGAATAAGCAGGACTGCAAGGAGGGCAATAGATACTCTTATTCTTGGAGATCAATTTGCTAAGAAAAACTTTAGGTCCTCTTGCCAGAGATGTAATGTATTTGGGGATTCCCCGAGTTGCTCCTACTAGCAATTCTGGCGCCACGATATTCTCTAACATACCCGTACAATGCTGCAGTCGTCTAAGCAAATATAAATTTTCTGTCGAGCCACCTTGTGAAAGGCAAATAAAAAATTTGGTTAAATAAAAAGAGATATAAAAATCCTGAAATAAATAATAATTAAACAGAATTAAAGCGTTTGCGACAAAGCAACAGCAAAGAATATGAGATAAGAAATAGACTAGGAAGACTCATTATTCGCAAGTTAGGATTTTATATATCAGATCGTAATGTTGTAGATAGGATTTGTATATTCAGATAAATAAGATCGTGAGATGAGTCTCAGGAAGCAGGAAATTTTCATGTAAAATCCATTTTATTTAAACGACTTTAAGTGCACATGATTCTGTTTTCTCATTCTAATCTAAGAAATAAATACTTATAACATATAAATGGCAAACCCCTTTATAATGTTTTTTTCTTATTTTAATCAGATTAAACTGACATCTCGCTAAATCGAACACTTCTATAATTCATAAAAAAGTCTGTTTCCTTGCGAAGACGACCGCTATCGAGACTTTACTTTAATTACATAATATTGCCCGGCTAGCAGTTCCTTTATTTATATTATTGGAGCAACATAAACAATTTCGAAATATGGCTTCCTTGAAGTGCTTTCAATTTTTTTTTTAATTCTGCTGATTATTCTTTCAAAGTCACAAGCAGTGCCACATTATTTGAGGCAATTTCAAAATGTAATAAAAATTAAAATAAAAATATCAAACACATGAGGCAAACTGACCGCAATATTTGTTGCATGATTCTTCTTTTTTGCGAGTAAACATGCCGTGCAAAAAGGGCTATAATCTAAAAGTACCCTACATTAGTCATGTTTAGTTTACACTTAATTTTTTAAAAAATAAATAAATTATGTAATAAAATTTTAATTATTTTCAGGCGTGTTAATAATGTAATTTCTGTGCTTATTCGAAAATAATTATGAAAAAATATAAGATAAAAAATTTAATTATATAGTTTAATTACATAGTTTGCTAAAATAGTAAATAATAGGTTTCACAATGGCCTCGGCCCCGTAAAATGAAAAGGAAAGTGAGATTTAAGTAAAACTTTTAATAAAAATAAACAGGAAGTTTAAATAAAAGCCAAAAAATGCAAACGATCACTTGATTTGTTCTCACTTTATTAAGCTCTTCTATATCTGCGATTTTTCTCAACTCGCAAATACGATATAGAAAGTAAATAAATTTTGTCTTTTGTGAAATACTGTAAAAAAGACCGCTGAAGGTGTGTGAGTGTGCAGTTTGGAAGCCATCGATGATAATTTTTTGCTGGTTAATGCTAAGGGGCCAGTTACTGCCTATACCTGCCTTATGTAAACATTGCAATAAAAACTAACATGACAGATATTAGGGAGAGGGCAAGACATCTATAAGAATATTTTTTATGACTAGCATAGTTGAGGATCGAACTTCCACTATAGCCATTTTCAGTTCAGCTAACCACACATGTTTGACTATATTGTTTATTGATTTTAAGATTTTTTCTTTTGTTAAATACGGGCTTTGGTTATTAGGATAACGATATAAAATGTTTTAATCGAGAAGAGGATTTTTGTATCGATCCTTTGCGTGGTTTCCGACAGATACGCTTGCAAAGTATGTCGCCGAAGGTGAATCTAATTCGCTTGTTTTTCATTGCCAGTGATTAAAGTTTTTGCAGGTTCAATCCGCAGTTCTAGTTATTAAAATTTTTACTGTATTTATTTTTTATTATTTAATTGCCGGCAGTAGGGGAATATCGTTTGCAGGAAAATTCCGGCTGCGAACCAAACAGTTTCCATGAACGGCTTTTAATAAATTATTCGTAATAATAACTATTGTATATCAAATCCAAATTATGTTACAAACAGTTTAACAAATAAAATAAAATAAAATAAAGCGGAAAATGTATTTGATTAAAAGCCATAAATAAGAAGTGAAAAGAGAAAAATATAAAAAATGTATGAAATGACAGCATAGAAAATTCAGCAAAATGAGAAGAAGAAAAATACAAAAAGGATATACTATATTTTGAAGCTTAGAAACAAAAGGACTTTAGCAACAATACATTTGTTACTGCGTTATTATTTTGACTTTGGACTCCTTAACAAAACAATCATATATGGGCGAATAAATAAATGTTGGGTTTTATTTTCTGTTGCGGCAATTTCTTTTCATGACGTCAATTGTTTCATGATGTAAAGTTAAGTTGAGGGCTGTGAACCGCAACTAAATAAATACAGTTCTTTGGTTCTCGTTTAGTAACTGACAACAACAGCAGGCGTTTGAAAGGCTCTGAAACAAAAAGGACACGCGCTCTGCTGGATATCACCAACACATACTTAAACAGCATACGATTATTTTTCTTCTTTCTTGTCTCTCTAAGCGGCATTTTAGTTTTCGTTTCAAATAATGCCAACACTTGTTTGAATGTTTTAAATACTCTCGTTCAGTTACTCGTTTCCTCGCTTTAAAAGTCAATGGAATTTCCTTCTATTTTCAGAGAAACCAACGAGGAATCAAACATTTTGTAAAATAATCCTGCTGTATGAATTTAATTAATAGGCCAATATTAAGGATACAATAGTTTATTCGCTACTTATCCTATAGAGCATCCTCTAGAAAAGTTCTTAATTGCCATTTGTCAGGTATAAGAATATTTTTATCTCTGTTGCATTTACTTGTTAGTTCGCAACGAGATTCTTCTGCTTGCCACTTCTCTTCAATGATTCGAGATGTTAAAACAAGTCTCTTCTTAATTTTCCCTGTATCTGAGAGCGCGACTAGCATACTTAAAGGCTGCTTTGCATTTAAAACTCCAAATAAAATTTTTTTGTAACAATCCAAAACAAAACTTTTCCAACAGATCTGCATTTTATTAGTTAAATTGAAATCGCAGTAGCACCTATTAGTGTGCATACAAAAAAAGATAATTACAACAATGGCGGAATAGAGTGCAATATCCTGTTGCAATTTTCTTTTTTCTTTGTAAGTTATTGTATAGACTTTTCAATTAAAACTGTTACAAATATGGTAATAAATTTTAAATGTATATTTAATAATAATTTTTTTAAATTTATTATAATAAAACAGTTAAAATAAAAAACTGCTGATGAAAGAAATAACTATGAATAACAATAAAGTTGGAAAATTTTTTAAAAATTAAAAGCTGATCAGTACAAAATTGCTGAAATACAAAAAAAAAAAATTAAAATCAAAAGATAAATTGTAAAGCTTGTCCGCAAGAAAACATTTAGGCTCTGGCCAGGAAACGAACATGCTACTTCCTGTTTAGTAGGCTCTACTCTAGGCATTCACCTTCGGAGGCAGCCAAACTACAGTTAAAACTAAAGACCTCAGCAGAGCTGAGAAAGTATAAAGTAGGCGGATGACGTCTAATACAGTGTAAATTTCAATTGAGCGCGTACTTCTAAAAAGAATTCACTGAAATGTATGACAGTCACCATTCAGTATTTTCTTGTATGCTGGTGTTTGACAGGCGCGATTTGTTTGGTTAATAGCAAATCTCTCTTCGCCGTCATACCATGTTCAGATACCAAGTTTGACATTCTAACATCCCCTTTAGACATCGCAGTAGCAACAATGATCAAGCAATACTGCCATAGCAGTCACAGCCTCCGCTATTAAGCCAATCAGCCCCATCATTCTCATTACTAAATCTGAAACTATTTTTTAAATTGACGTTCATAAATATTGTTTCGCTTTGCTGCTCTGCTGCTTTGCTGCTTTGCTGCTTTGAAATTCTTTCCAATTTCAGCTCATCAAAGAAACAGAAATCAAAAAGATTTGATTGGCCTCGTTTATAGGATGGAAACTTTGAAATATCACTATAATTCTGGGAAAAGAACTCATGCCCATTCACAAACCTAAACACAAAGCCACACACACACATACACATTCACCTACACACGAGTTAAGGACTATTAACAGAAAAGACATGTTAACACACAATACTAACAAGGCTAAAACAATTGTAACTCAAGAAAAACAAACAGATTTGGAAACGTTGATAAGAGGCTTCGAACCAGAGGTTTCTCCCTCAATTTTATAAAAGAAAATTTATATTTTAAGACTTTAATTTTTACTTTTCCATGTTGGATAAAAATCTCTGTTGGGTTTTCCTTTTGTTTTAAAGAAGAACCTCAAAACATGATCAGTCTCTGTGGTAGACTGTGTGGGCATCTTCCCGCTAAATGTCAGGTGTCTTTTCACAATGTTGAGTGATCTTGCGCAGAGATCCAGTAACCAAAAACGATTTCTATGCGTTTCGGGTTTCATTTTTCTTTCCTACTCAAGATATAAATTGAAAATAATTATTAACTGATGATCTCATTGATAATTTGGTATTTCAATTGTAATTTTAAGAACACACAAAGCAATTTCGACATGCACATTTTCCTATTAACATTCCCTTGAATTCTTTTAGTACGATTTCCCTGTTTGTATTCTCGTGTTTACAAATATTTAATTTTTATTTTATTTCTTTTTTCTAATTTTGAACCACCGTATAATTAACGAAGAATTTTTTATTTATAATAATAAATATGAATAGCTAAAACAAAGGTGAAATGAAAAGTCACCTGCTGGACTTTTTTATATGACCATAAAGAATGCCTTAAAAAATATGAGCGGTAGTGGTCGACTTATTTTTACACTTTATGTAGTCAGGTAATTTTTTTATTTCACTCCATGACAATTATTCTCTCAAATTTAATTATATTTATTATTGTAGTTTCTTTTCGAATCGTTGAGAAATATATATCTTTTAAAAATAATTATATTTGTGTCAAGAAGTTTTTTAAAACTTATGTGACACACTGTAAAGCAGGCATTTTCTTTATATGAATAATAAAGAATGTTAAGAATCCGCTTTAAATTTGAAATTATTTTATATTTAGCTAATAGAGGAACTCATTAGACGGTCAGAAAGTGTTTGGAAACATCGTTGTTACATATAAAAAACGGAAGCATTAACACACTGAAAATCGCCTGCAAGTCATAAAATTGATTTCGAACCACTTCACGAAAGGATTTTCGCAGGTTGAATAAAATTATTTTATATTCTAAAACCAGGTTTCATAATTTTTTTCAACCTTAAAACTATCGCTACTAATTAAAGTAAGCACGTTTGTTCTATTGACTAAAAAGGGGGAAAATTGGAACCAAATATTATAAATCAAAAATCGCTAAAATTTTTAAAACTTTATGATATCAACAATATAACAAAAAACTGCAATAAATGTAAATAGAAATAATACAAAATACAAGAAATGGCAAATCCTGTGAAAAATTAGTAGAAGATTTAAAAAGGCGATAAAACAGTTGAAAATCGCTAAAACAAAGAAAAAGACTTTTCAAAAAGTTGGCAATGAGGTTTTAAGAAATGAATTTATCTGTTTGCAAAAGACTTGCAGATCTTCCGATTAATTCAGAGACTTTCAGGTTCTAAATTTCTTTTTGGACAATTTTTTATGTAAATAAACTTTAAAAAGAGAATTTTCTTGCAAAACGATTTTACAAAATTTTTATTAAAAAATATTTCGAAAGAGTTCGACTTTCGCTGAAGAAATGTTTAACATTTTCCCACAATTATTGTGATGTGTGGAGTTCGTTACTCGCTCGACATTTTTTTGTCACACATCTTTATAAATTTATAAAGTTTTAAATTATAATATATTTATTCATTTAATTTATTTTTTTACTTTTTGGTTTTATTCTACTGAGTCTTAGTTTTTTCCATTGCACAGGATATTGAACAAAGATTTCTTTAAGAAAAACTTGAAACTATTAAAGTTTATTCTAATTATATTATTAGTTATTAGAATATTTAGTACAACTATATAATCTACATTCAGAGTGATTGCTCCCGGGACTTATTTATTTGCTGGCCTCTAAATGATTATATATGGAAATAAGATTTAAAGTTCTGTATTTCAAAATGTCTGTGGCTTCAATTGTGGCAAAATATTTTCTATAAATAAATATATATAAACTATTCCAAGTAATATTATATATTAATGATATATATTATATTAATGGCATATAATGTATTAATGATATACATATAACAGCTTTCTTGCTATTTCTTTTTAATTAAATAGACTATTTCCTTTCCAAAGGATAACAAGGAGATCACGCAATTTTGGTCCATTCTGCAATAATAAACTTCTATTCCTTTTACCTGAATAGTTTAAATTATATTCAAAGACACAAGGATCCACACTGGGCCAATAATAATTACAATATTTTTATTTAGAGAAAATTCTTATTGTTGTCTGAAAGGTCATATTCAGTACCAGATATTTTTGCAGATCAGGTTTTGAATTTAAAACCTGATATAAATAAAAATTATAATAATAAAATTTATTTTCAAATCTCTGCATAATACTGAGAGTATGAGGAATATGGAAAGTGCTTTTAGATGAAAAGAACTTCAGAATTCACTCAAAAGATTCCTTCTACGTACGGAGCCTCAGTCTCACTCTGCTAGTTTTTTTTAGATAGATACAAGCAACTGCTACAGCTGAGTGCCTCAAAGGTGATTTAAATTAACCACCGATTGAAATTTTCTATTTATCATGATCTGATATTTTCTAAAGCATTTGTTTTTCACCTACTGGAACTGTTTGACGTATGCAAGATCTAACCAAAGTAGACGTGTAGCACTTGTACGTCTACTTCCTACAAAAAACTCAAACTTTCTTGAGTGCCGAACATGCAATGTTAATGCAACACGCACTTCCACTGACCACTTGTAGATATTTTGATTTTACCTGCTCACCATAATTATAGTTATGATCACCTATTGTGCTCTCAAGGACTGTTGTTGTTTGTTTTCATATAAGCAATAAATCCTCTTGCAAACAAAGCGATCACTCGAACAAAAAAATTCTTACTGATACAAAACAAAAATTAAAACTTCAGTCAAGAGCCAGATGACTTTTGACCAGAAAGGAAAGAAATTAAATATTTTTTAAGTGTGTTTGTCTTTCAGCTGCTGCGGCTGACGGCTGCTCCTTGCGTTGCTTCTAAATTGCTGTATTTTTTAAACCATATTTTTATTAGCTGATGTCTTGAAAATGGATGAAGGCTGACTTGGTTTCGTATTAAATTGCTTTTGGCTTAGCGCTGTTTTATTAAATAATCCTTATAGTTTATTCAGTCATAAAAACTTTTTGGTGTTTTTTTTTTGTTTTTATTTCTAAAAATATTATGTTGGTTGCAGCAGCTGAAGCTGTCAGATTTGTTAAATTGTCCTTTTAGACGCAAAAAAAAATATATATATATAAATATATGTAAACAGAAACTTAAAGGATATTATTGTCCTGATAAGAGAATATTATACTTGAGTTATGTGGCATTATGACATTAAATATTTATTGCGGCACAAAACTAGAGGTATCAATTTCAATAAAAATACTCAAAATACTCAAATACCTAATATATAGATCCTAATATATTTATTTTTATAACGGCAAGAAAAGAACACCGCAAAATTCTAATGCATCTTATGCATGAAATATTTCATACATATTATGAAATCTTTTTCATACATATTATGAAATATGTTTCATGCATATTATGAAATATTTCATTAATTTGCCAAATGAAAAATTAAAAGAAATACTTTATTACTTGGTTTCAGATCTTCATACTAAAACTCCCATACCTGGTAAAAATTACTAGAATTATTTAAAAAAATTAAAAATCAATTTGCCATTCGAGAATTATATTGCAAAATAATGTGTATGCATTTTGAATATTTTCTAGGAAATTTTTATTCGACTTATAACTCAAAAAAATTTTTCACAATAGAACAACAATTTTTTTTTTAAATAATTATTGCACACTACCAACTATTAATTAAAACTTTCCTAAATCAATTATTTGTCCTTTAAAAAATGTATAAATTTCTTTATTTATTATTTTTTAATTTACAACTAAAAGAGATTGATGTTAATTTGGATAAAATTTATATAATTTATTACCGTTTTAATATTGCTTTGCCGCACTTTGGCGGCAGTATTTTACAATCGCAGGAAATTTTTCATGTGAAAACATATAAAATAAATTTTACTCTAGTTTTGCTTCATTTCAATACCAACACAGTATTTTAAGCGCCAGCAAAAGGATATTAAATTTGATTAAGAAAGCGATATAGTAACAAATTTTAAAAGCAGCTTTTACAGCACTAAATGACAGTCATAAAAACTTCCTTTTGAAAGCAGTTGCATATGCGGCATTAAACTAGATTTTTGACTTTCAACAGAAAAATATATAAAATCAATGTGTACTCAATACAAACGAAAGGTTTGAGCAAAACACTTCCATGAGAATCACTCAAATAATGAATCCCCTTCCATATAAGGTTGACTTGCTCCTCTGAACTATGAACACATTACGAGTAATTTAAATTGTTTCACCAACATTTTTAAAAATTTTAAAATTTGTACAAATTTGCTTTCTTGGTGTCTTTCTCTACACTGAATTTTTTTTTCACAAATGTGGCAAACCAATGATGAACTGACAATATTTAGGGGAATTTTTAAACAAATGCTTATATATGCAACTAATTAATTTTTCTATATATTGATGTTTATGAGATATGCGGCAAACCAATAATGAGAATTTTTTTACTAACAAAGAATTTTTTTTTGACTAAACTAATTTTTATGTAAATATTTAATTTTTCTATATATTGAATTTTTTTTATACGTGCAGCAAACCAATAATGAACTCACAATTCCTAGGGAAATTTTTTTGTTTTAAACTGACTAAAGAAATGTTTATGCAAATTTGTTGATTATATTATTTTATTAATTGTAGTAATTAATCATGTATAATTAATAATGTTTATGTAATTAATTAATTTTTTTATATATAGAATTTTTTTTATACGTGCAGCAAACCAATAATGAACTCACAATTCCTAGGGAAATTTTTTTGTTTTAAACTGACTAAAGAAATGTTTATGCAAATTTGTTAATTATATTATTTTATTAATTGTAGTAATTAATCATGTATAATTAATAATGTTTATATAATTAATTAATTTTTTTATATATAGAATTTTTTTTATACGTGCAGCAAACCAATAATGAACTCACAATTCCTAGGGAAATTTTTTTGTTTTAAACTTACTAAAGAAATTGTTATGTAAATTTGTTGATTATATTATTTTATTAATTATAATAATTAATAATGTATAATTAATAATGTTTATGTAATTAATTAATTTTTCTATATATTGAATTTTTTTTATACGTGCAGCAAACCAATAATGAACTCACAATTACTAGGGAAATTTTTTTTGTTTTAAACTGACTAAAGAAATTGTTATGTAAATTTGTTGATTATATTATTTTATTAATTATAGTAATTAATAATGTATAATTAATAACGTTTATGTAATTAATTAATTTTTCTATATATTGAATTTTTTTTATACGTGCAGCAAATCAATAATGAACTAACAATAACGATGGAAAATTTTTGTTTTAAACTGACTAAAGAAATTGTTATATAAATTTGTTGATTATATTATTTTATTAATTATAGTAAAATCACATATAATTAATAATGTTTATGTAATTAATTAATTTTTCTATATATTGAATTCTTTTTATACGTGCAGCAAACCAATAATGAACTCACAATTCCTAGGGAAATTTTTTTGTTTTAAACTTACTAAAGAAATTGTTATGTAAATTTGTTGATTATATTATTTTATTAATTATAGTAAAATCACATATAATTAATAATGTTTATGTAATTAATTTAATTTTCCACATATTAAATTTTTTCATACGTGCAGCAAACCAATAGTGAACTGACCAACCGGAGGGAAATTTTTTGGTTTTAAACGGAGTAAAGAAATGTTTATGTAAAGCATTTATAAAAATTATTTTAGATTGATTTAAATTTTCTGGATATGTAAAGAAATTTTAGGAAACCAAATGAGAATTACCATAGTGATGTTAAGGTATAAAATTTATTATAGTATTATCTTACCATAATGAATGATGCTGAAACGATTCACGGGAAATAAATTTTGTAAGGGCTTTTGATGGACAATAATTATTTACTACTCCATCCTGTATGGAAATGGGCCTCATTTTGTTTGCCTTTTTTCGAAACCAATTTCAAATTAAATTAATGTCTGCAACACCTTTTCCATTATTAAGAAATTTTAAGCATCACCCCATTCCGATTTCAAAGTTAGAAGCGAAAATAATTATAAAACAAAAAGTCAATTTTAATTTAAGTTCATTTATTTGGAAATAAGGGAAAGTCCATTTAAAATTTATTTTCCTTCGAGTAGATGATAAATAAAACAGAGATATTTAAATAAATTCCACAACTTTGCGCCTCATCAACTTGAATTAAACAAACAGTGAAATCTCATAAGCTGAGTGTTAAAAAAATACCCATGGAAATCAGTAGAGGAGGCGGCTAAAAACATTGAAGAAGATTTTCCATGACAATAGAGAATCGAATAAAATAGTGGGGGAATGCAATTGAAACTGAACATGTGGCGTTATGAGCCACAGCAATTGTAATGAATTACATTATTCTTTTCTTTACAATGAAATCCCCCCGGGTGAAATACGCACAATATTAGAGCCATAAAACTTACCCTGCAATAGAAGACACCAAAAATAGCAGCCCTTTCCAAGAAGGAAAAATGTTTTGGTACTGTTTTCACTCTTCGCAGCAGACGAGATGGCTTCAAACTGCCAGCCAGCAAGTGCAATGTAATTTTTTTTTTTAAATTTTTTTTTATCAAATTTGATTGAAGTTGTAACGTAATTTTATGCAAAAAGCAAACTACCTTGTTTTTGTAACAAAATGTGCTAAAGAGCTGCGTGGGTGGGTGGTGGGTAATTCATGTTACCGTATTAAGGAAATTTCTTTCACTGGTTCTCCTTTTAAAAATAAGTTTTTGAAACAATTGCGTAAGCCTAAATAATCCTCTAAAGGGAATCAAAATGTGTGTTGCAAAACGTTTATGGAATTACAACGACGATGCAGTCGAGTCGCCGCTCATGTAGGAAAAATGTTAAAAATGAAATTTTCATTGCATATATTTAGGCGTTAAAGCTGAATCATTGTATTTTTGCCACAAGGCTTTTCACATACATTTTCTATGTAAAATTTAGACAATTTTTTTGCATTATTCATGGGGTTTTCCCAGCCAAAAGTTCTTTCGTTTTCAAGGTCTTGGCCAAATAAATACGTGGGGAGTTTTCAAACAACCTTAACTAGAGGGTGGTGGATTGTTTTTCTCCTGCCGGAGTGGGAGTTCTAAAACATAATAACTTTGATACGTATAATAATGACGAGCTGAAATTTTCCTTGCATAAGGGTGTTGAACTATAAATTGAACTTTTGCAACATTTATTATACAACTGAAATGCTTCGGTTTAACCCCAACTCCTCCAATCCAAAAGCAACAAACAGTGATAAACATGACAGCAGTGCAACCCTTGTGTTGGGATGGCTCCAGTAATAAATTAAATTTGGATCTAGCCAAGATTAACTAGATTGCCTTTATAGAATGAATAATGATGTATGAATAAATATTTTGTATTTGAGGAAATAATATTTAATTTTAACGTCCTTTAAGGAATAATAAAAACCAGGCAGTAGGCACATCTTAAATAAAATGGCGACAAAATGAATCTGAACTTTTTTTAATATCCTTTGCAGGTATGCTTTACTTAAAGCTAAAACCGAAATAAATTTTAAATATTGTATAAAAGTATGCGTCCTTTTTATTGCACAATACTATATTTCATTGCACACAGATGCAACTTTATTTTTGTAAAAATAATAGAAATTTCTTATTTCATAATAAAAATTATTAAATTTCTGTCTCGAGTTTTTGGTCTTTCGAGACCACACTTGAATTTCAACACAATATTTTATTTGGCAAATAACAAAAGGGAAGATGCGAGCTAATATAGGCAATTGTATTCGCTTTCAACCGTAAACTTATTTTGAAAGCAAGATATTATACAGCGAATTCACAATTTACTTGTAATATCGGATTAAAGTGCTAAGCTTTCAAATCAAGCTCTTATAACTCGATCTATAGCCAATGCAAAGTATCATAAAATGTTTTAAATAATAAAATTTGTATGAAAGAAAACTCGTCTCACAAACAAGAAATACGGGAAGCGTTCAGTAACATGATCAACTCTAGTCCCCCCAACCTCAACTTTCACTATCTTTTTCCAGCCATTGTTTTATCAACTGTTGCTTTCTTTTGCTTAGACTTTTCCAGTTTTCTCTTCAATATTTTGCTTCATTGACTTTGAGCTGAAGGTGAAATATTTAACAGTGCGGAAATGTAAATAAGAGCAGAGCGTTACCCAAGATAGCGAAGAAATAAGTATCTTTTATTATTTTAGTATTACCAGCTTTTTAATAAGCCATCATTGTATAACAGAGAGGCAAGAAATATCAGTATACATATATAAAATATAACCATTTAAACTTACCACTCGCTTCTGCCGTCTCTTAAAGAGAAACTCTTTGTAAGGCAAAAGTTAAAGCATATAAACAGGGGTAACATTTTAAAACTTACCCGCAAGACACCATTTTAAATTCAATACTATTAAGGCGCGCGCCTTTCCTCAGTCCAATATCCTTCCTAGTCCATCGGTGTCCATGTTTTTATCCCTCATGGATGCACTTCATCTAAAAATAAAACAACAAAACTTAAATGATTGCGGCTCTGAGTTCAAGTCTTTGAAAGAGAAAATATAAAATTTAAAATTGGCCATTTAATAACTGAAGCTTGAACATTTTGATATGAAATCTTTCCGAGATTGGACGGTATATAAATTGAAAATTTATAGATGTACATATATGTTACCTTGCTTTTACTTATTAGATGATAGGTGAAAATTTTGTAAACAATAAAATGATCGGGAAAACAAAAAGGGAAATTTTTCTTCCGCGGGGGGAAAGTGGTACCCTCAATCATTCGAGACTGTGCCTGCTGGAATACCAAGAAATTATGTATATCTCTTACTTCGAAACATTAAAAAGAATTATGAAGAAAAATGTGAGCTATTTAGCAAAGCGTTGCTGAGATATTAAATTGGCGCCAAATTTTGATTTGAGTGCTTCTAATGGGCTCTCAACTTGGGCTCATTTTCCCATTTTCATATTTATTTGCTTCGAATGGAAAAATAAAAGCAAATTATACTCTCCTAGTAATGTGAATTTAATTTTTAACTGGTCTTACGCTTAGAAAATCCAGACAAGTTCTAACATAAATGTATTGGGTTTGATTCCACAGCAGTGGGATGAAATTTATAATCATAATTATTGCCAAATAATTAAGCAAGGAATTTCATTAATTATAAAGTAATATTTTAAGTTTTCCAATATCTTCTGTAATCTTCCCACTGATATCTTTACATCAGATTAAAATTTCGTGAAATGTGGAGGCCAAATTCTGCAAGCAATATATGCTTAGTTTTGGCGGTTACCTGGAGCACATAAATATTTGCACCAAAAAGTCTTTGCTGCGGTACAAAAATGTCATGAGGAAAGAAATTTAGATTGGAAAACCATCTTTAGAGAAGTATTACTTTGGTTTTAATGCCGAATGTAAGGCAGTACAAATGCACCTGCCACAATTTTTACGCGGTAGTGTAATTTGCAATACATAGAAATATATTTTCGCTTCTGGTGGAGAAGAAACGAGCTTTTAGCTTCAATCTTATTAAAGTCTCTTTTGTAATATTGGCCTCTTATCATGCCAATAATTTCAAAAACTATTAAACAAATACTTAGGGCAGTACAAATACACCTGCCACCAATATTACGCGTTAGTGTAGTTTAGAATGCATAGAAATATATTTTCTCTTCCGCTGGAGAAGAAAAGAGCTTTTAGCTTCAATCTTATTAAAATCTCTTTTGCAATATTGGCCACTTATCATGCCAAAAATTCCAATAATTGTTAAGCAAACACTTATTTTATTATTCATTTTATTTCATTATCCTTTTTTTTTTTTGAAGGATTTGCACAAAACTTTGAACGCTTGTATTCCCTTTTGCTGTATACACTCATTTCTTCATTCTCGCCCCATATTAAAGGCTCCAATTGCATGCAGACATTACAAAAATGTATTATTTTGTTGTCTTGAGCTTTTTAATCCCTGAAGCAAACACATTAAAACGAAAATTTCCTTTTAAGTATTTAACAAATTTTTCCTTCGTCATTTGTTTGCTCTCCTCTTTTGTTTTTTTTTTTTTTTTTGTTAATTTTTTCGTATAGAACTGTTTGTTTTAGTTATTTCATATTCCATTTTATGGAAATAAAAAAGCCAACCCTCAAATAAAAAAAAAAAAAAAATATCGGAGGAAAATGTGTTTGATAATATTGCAAGGAAAAATCATTGTTCGGCAGCACAATATTTTTGCAAATCTTTAGAACAAACATTCCAGAGTGGAGAATCAAAGGAAATGAATAAATAAAAATTGTACATGAAGATGTTGCAAAAGGATTTCATTTTAATAAAAATAAAATTAATCGATTGGAATGATTGATAGTTTAAGACCTCATGAAAGATGTATAACATTAAAATTCAAACATAAAGTGTAAGTGTGAAATGTATTGCGCAATATCTTGCCTTCGTGGCCATAAAGGCTTGATCAGGTGAAGAAGAATAGTATGGCCACCATGGCCATACTCTTTCCAGAAGTCGATTATATGAGCATTTCGCACTAAGTGATTTTGTTAAGGACCTCGTAAAAATTTCACAAATATAATAGACATATGCTGGAAAGGCAGTTCAATAGCTTATAGGTTTGATCCGCTGAGGTAGATCAGTTTGGCCACAGTGACCATATTCGTCCTAGAAGTCATGTACAAGACCATTTTACATCAAATCATATTTTCAAGGGCTGCTAAAAATTTTGCAAACACAATCCATGTATTCCCTAAATGCAGTTTAGGGAAGTTAAGTTAAAAATTCTATAACATTTTTTTACACGTGTAACTCGACGTATTTATCCTCACACATATTCAAAAATCTTCATTAATTATTATTATCCACATTCATAAATTTCGAACTCAGTTGGTTTCATGCGGAACGGTTAACGTGCCTTTTGCAGGCGCGGGGTTTTATGGTAATTCTTTCATTTTTTATATAGAAAATATGCCTGCTGGTTGAGAAGTGCAGAGTAGGAAGTTTTGCGTGAATAATATTGTAATTGATATAAAAGTGATATAAGTACAACAAAGGATGACGGATTATACATGACTGGAGAGGTCTGGAAGTGTAGTTTTCAAATTATACGATTCGATTTCTTTTCTTTCTATTTCGATTAATAAATTTAAAAAAAAGAAAATTAATAAAACATTATAAATTTTTAATCCAACGAATTTTGTAAATTAAAATAGCATCACATTTCATACGAGTATATCATTGGAATGGTATCGAAGTCTTGTTCTCAGAGATATATAAATTTATGAATTCTCTTGCAATTCGAATAAAAATTTTATAAAATTAAAAAAAAATTTTAAAAATATTTTATATTTTTAATACAATTTTATTTTTAACTAACTTAACCTGCAAAGCTTTCCGCACGATCGCAGTGAAACACAAAGGTATTTCCCTGCAAGGGCAGGAATCGAACACGCGAACTCCGGTTTAGTAGACACCCTAATTTTATTTTCCTTACAAACGCATTAAAGGCTAAACATTGATTGCATTCACTTTATTTGCAACCGGTTCCAGTTCGAAGGATTTAAGGAATTCAACTTTAAATAATAAAGTACACATTTGTAATGGATCCAAATCTACAGTCAAACTGCGATCATATGGTAGGCTCTTCAAACACCAGAATAGAAAGTCACAAGCCACCATCTGCGGATCACAGCTGGCTGTGTGCAAATTAATTGACTAGTGCAGATATTGCGGATTAAAACCGATTTTTTATAATTTCGCATCAGCATGCTTTCTTAATGATTTTCCTATGGCGAAAAGGACTCCTGGAGCGGTTTTTAAATTAGATAAACATATCGAAAATAGTAGAAATATTTATCCTTGAGAGGTATCTAAAATTTATATCAAAACAATATTATCACCTTTAAAAAAAACAGAAACCCCGTTCGATATAATTTCGGTTTAATAGGCTAATGTATTGCCCTCATCACCATATAGGTTTGACCTGCTGAGGAAGAGTGGTTTATTTGCAGAGAGGGAATTTCTAGCCAAAGTTAAAAATTCTATACTAATTTTTTACAATATACACAGAGAAAAAGAATTTAAAAAAAAAATAGTTCGTAGTATTTATTTCACATATCATGTCCTTAAAAACCATGCCTAAATATCAGGTTTGAAAAGTGTTTTGGGAATTACAAGCACACCCACTAATACTGACTGCTTTAAAGCCCACGTTATTATTGCGAATGAAGACATAAATATTTCTTTTAAAGCACTAACATTTCCCCTGCTTTCTGAACACACCTCGTACAGTCAGTTTCCATCAATTTAATTCCTGTCGCTCACTCTTAACTTTTTTCATTAAAAGATACTTCTTGAGGCGGAAATTCATAAATTGCACTTATAATTCCAATTTTAACACCTTTTTTCGCTGAAACTCCAAATTTTTTTCTATTTTCTACATTTCCAAAGGAACACTCGTAAACATTTAAAAAAAAAAAAACAAAAAAAAAATCATAATTATAAAAGTTGCTCGCTGAATAGTTTGGAAATGCAAAAGGTGTATTTTATTAAGTTTTTAATGAGTTTTGTTGAGTCTCAAGGACTGTTTTGTTTATTCCTCATGGAACAAGCAGAGGCATTCAGCAGGATACACAAATAGCGTGCCGCTGCTTGAGAATCTCTTTTAGGTAGAAATGAAATTTTGAGATGGTACACGAAATGCAGAGTGTTTGTCAAATTTTGAGGCTGCGCCGGCAAAGCAGTGAGTTGTTTTTAACACACCCTCCCTCTCTCCGCAATAATTATATATAAATAATTTGACTTGTTTCTAAAGTGATTAATGACGAGATATCACGAGGCTGGCAGCCAGACATAAAAACAAACACAAAATTTGTTTGGTGTTTAAGCAGCGCCTTTTTTGCAGCGGGTGTTCTCCTGACTTCTGTCTAGCCAAGAAGATCTCTGATATATTTTTTATTATGTTTTCGCTTCTGCTTCTTATTATAGTTATTGGCTTGATTGGCAATGTCGCGTTTATGCTGCATGACTTGCCTAAAACTCATAATTTTTATGCACTACATATTTTTTTTTCACTTGTCACACTGTCACTGTGCCGTTTGGTTGGTGCCCGCATTTAAGATGAGGGCGCTATTTATAGTTGTCGCTAATCAAATCTGGTGAAAAATGAGTTGAGGAATTGAGATTTTGTGAAACATTTTCTTAATTAAAAAATTAATTTTTTAACAGTAAGTTAAAGTTTATTTTCTTTTCTATGCGGTTTACAAAACTCGTGTGTTGCACGTGTGGAGAATCCTCAGGGGCACTATAAAGTCATACTTTTGAAATGAGAAGTCTTGTTAAATTTTAATATTTATATTCACTTTAATTAGAAGCAGCATTGCTTTGGTGGGCTGCCGAGACTCTAGGCTGCGTTTCCATTTGACATGTAAGCGAAACCCTCTGAAGCTCAGCTAAGAACTTATGTTTCATATTGACTTAATCAGAAAATATTAAATTATAATGAAGGAGGCAGTTGTATAACTCTATTATCGCCACAAATCAATATATTAGATATATATATTTACGATTCTTTATATTTCAATATTAAAAATATTTAATGTGTTCCTGAAAAATGCGCGAAATACATTTCAAATGAGTTAAGCATGACAACTTTATAAGTGTGTTGTATGAATCGCGTAATTGCAATTCTCATTTAGTTAACACTAAAGATGGCATAATTTGAAAAACTTTATACAATAACGGCGTGAAAGTCTTCAAGTCCCATTCATTGCAACTTCATTCCAAGTCTTGTCCCATTCATTGCAACTAAGGATACGAAGTTGCAATGAAAAATGTAGATGCTTTTTTTTATTAATGTAAATAAAGCTGGCACTCAAGGGAAATCCCCTATCCATCTAGTACATGAGGCCGGAACTCATAGCATTATACCATTATAGAGAAGGCAGAAATGCCAGCTATGTTGGTATTTGGAGTAGCATTTTATTAACTTGAGAAGAGGGGAGGGAGAATGTCCATAATCAGTTGTATTTTATCATAAATACGTTAGAGTTGTTCTTTTTAAGTTATTTAAAATATTAAAAATTCTTTGGAAAAATCCTTTTGGAAAAAATGTTCATGTAACCATTAAAATAAAAAAAAAGTAAAAGTTTATGTTTTTCATAAGTTTATGTTTAAAACTCCCTCGCATATTTGAGTTTAGAAATATTTGAAAGGTAAAAACAATTTTTAAAATTTTATTTATGTTTTCATGTAAATCTTTACTTCTCCGACAAGGTTTTTAGTAAAAGCCATTAATACGATTAATAATCTGTTATATGTAAAAATTAAAAATTTTTTTCCCAAAAAAAAAAAATATCCTGGTTATTTTCACAAAATGCCTAAAAAAATCAAAAAAATCTCCAAACGTGGCAACGCGGTGTTCAGTAGCGATGGGCATAAAGTATATCTATTCGCAATAGCATTTCACCGATTTTGAGACCAAAAGAGATTTTTTTTATTGATTCAGAGCTGTTGCTTCTGGTGTTCTATCGCAACAATATTAGGAATTTATATCTTAAGGGGGTTCCCCTTGATGACAGCTTTTTTTGTGTTGTGCTATTTTAAAAACAAGTAAGATTTTGTGGAAAAATTTAAGATCCTTGTTAACTAATAATATTCCATTAAATTACTAGATCGCCAGAATTTTTTACATTTACTGATAACACAGCAAAATAATATTCTGAGACTTTCGGAGAATTTTAAAAAAATTATGGGAAATTGTATATATTGTCCTAAAGCTTTCAACTTTCCAGATGTAGGTGGCAAAGTGTATTACAAAGAATTCTCTCACCCTGCATTTAATCTATTTTTTTCACGCAACAAGCAGTGCCTGTGCTGAAGGTATTTTTTCGGGAATGCATGCAGGTATGGCTTTCAGAGCTTCTGGCCACAATACAGAGTCATTTCAATACATGTTGTAAGTTTAAAGTCAGCAAACATTAAATCAACAATAAACACAAGTTAGAGGGGTTACGAATAAATAATTATTTTGCTAGAAGGATTTTTAAGGACATTTTTAACAAAAGACTTTTAGGGAAAATCTTTGTAAAATTTTTAAAGCGGAAACGCTGTGTATCTGACAGCGCTTTATTAAATTTATTTTTACTTTTTTGGCAGAGTTAAAAGACAAGATTGTAAGAAGAAGAATAACTACCGGATTGCATGCACAATAACACCATCCTTTGCCGATTTTAGAATTCAGCAGCTTATCTCATTGAATATCATGTGCAGTGACAGTCAAATATTTTCAAATCAAAAATGGTTGGCTTCCAGTTAAGAATAATTGCCTACAAGGCCAGCACAAGAAATGACAAGTTTAATATAAATCGCTTAAATCTGTTTGCAACAAAAATTAAATTAATTAAAGGAAATTTGTAAAATCTCTCAAAACAGATAAACCAAATCAGAATTGATGATCGCACACATGTTTTCAAGTTGCCGCCACCCCATTGCAGTTGCTAAACAAAGAACTAAAGATACTGATAAATTTTCTAAATTTTTAAGTAATTAAAAAATATATAGAATGCAGCAACGCTACGCATGAAGCCTTCAAACACAAATGATTTAATTTGTCTTCCTGTTTTAACAAAGTTCCTGCAAACAAGTGCCTCAATTTAATGGCAAGAGAGAGTTACTGCAGGAGGGGAGAAATTTTCAATTAAACTTACTTATTGTTTCACACTTTTAATTTCCTGTCGTCTTCTATTGTCTTTGTTCTTAAACACGCTTAATCTTTGCCTGTCTGAAAAGCCTCCTTTTCCTTTTTTTTTTGTGTGCAATAGTTTTCTTCATTGACACACTACACACATGCAATTTTCAAAGGACTTTGTCATTCTGCTGGTAGCAATTGAGTATTCAAGAGAGTGTGAAATACATTCCATACATGTTAATGACAAACTTAACCTTTAAGCAACTAAATTCAATACCTTTTTATTGTCTGGTACCCCCGGAACTTCCCCACTTTATTTTCCACTCAAAATTTCACTTTTATAAACCAAAAAAAAATATATATATATTTTTCTCAGCCCACGTACAGCAATTTTTATTGTTGGCATTTGTACGAATGAATACACACTTGCACATAAATTTATATGTCACTGTTTCTGTGTGTGTGCGTTTGGGGATACATGTCAGTTTTATTACACCCCGGGGTTATAATTACTCATGTGCTCGTGCTCGTGTTTGTGCCACAAAGCAAACGAAAGTCAATATTATTCAGCAACACCTCTCCGTTTTAAACAAATAAGTTTTAAATTAAATTCACACTTCGTTGCAGTTTCCACAGCAAATGCACTTTGGCTTTTGGTTTAGTTTTATTTTATTTTAGAAAAAGTCCAAACGGCTTTCGTAAGTTCTCTGGATGTGAAATGAAATTTGTTTGTTATTCAGCAAATTGTTTGCACAGCATCTTATAAAGCTCCGGCAGCTTTACCAAATTGCTTTCAATACCTCTTACTGGCGCAAATCCAGAGCAATTCGTACGTCTATACGTACATTTGTTTTATTGGAATCATTTAAAATCTTCGATGAAAAGCAGAGTTGCAATTTTTAGGTGCACTAAAAAGGATTTTTTTTTAAATGCAAATGAAAAGATGAAAAAGTAATGAAAGTAAGTAATGTAAAAGCAATGGAGCCCAGCAAAATAAAGCAAAACTTCAAAGCTCATCTTAATGCAATAACGAAAGGCTGGTAGATAAGAATCTGGTACATTATTGGTATTATTGGCGAAAAGTAGTATTACCCCACTAAATTATCCCATTTAAATTAAAAGTTATCAATCTCAAGAAAAAAACTTTATTTGTATTCTCTATTTTTGAAAAAGTTCATATTTTGTAATTTTTTTTCTTTTTTGAAATTCGAACCTTTAAGGGATATTAATAGTACTTTTTGTGATCCACTTTTTGTGATCACGTTTTTTATAAGAATTGTATAGATATAATATATTTATTATGGGTATCAACATTCAATTACAAAATGGTTTCGGAAAATATTGTTTTTGGGGGTTAAAAATTGGTACCAAAGATTAACCTTCAATTACAAGATCTTTTGAGAAAATATAGTTTTCTCGAGGGGAGGTATTCGTACCAAAAACAAAGCACCTTGCAATTTTTTATAAATATTTTATATTTCTTAAATTCCTTAAATCGTACACTGTCCCTCACAGTCGTACGATTTGTTAAATATGGCATCTCTGCTGAAATGTCAGATTTTTATGTCAAGCAAAAGTTTATAAAAATTTTCATAAAATTATCATTTTCATGCAATCAGAGTTGCATTAGTCTTGTATGATATTGCTTCACCAGCCACGCCACTTTGGTTCACTATCAGATTTTGGTGGGAATGGGTCGTATGAATGTGTGGAGTAGTAAAGATAAATTTAGTTGATGTTATGATTTTGGTATGAGACTACAAAATGGTACAATTGCTTTAAAAAGTACCTTTGGCGAAAAGATATTTAATATATACATTACTTATTTTCATATGAACTATTTTAAGTAGATAATTTTCCAAAATAAAACTTTCTGAAAAGGCAATTTGGTGGAAAATGGTATTTGACCATTTCTTTCTACAAATATAGTGCTTGTAACGCTCTTTTTTAAGAAAGTATTCTACAAAAATACTTTTTCGAAATGGTGCTCTTTATAAAAGTTGTTGTTGTGGTTGTAGTTATTAATAAAAGTACTTTACCTTTTAAATGTGCGCACTTTTATGTGCCTCTTCGAAATTATATAGTTTTGGGATATGATACTTTTTATAGAAAGTACTTTTGTGGAATATGTAAGTACTTTAGGTACTTTATTATTTATTATGCTTTATTTTTTTATGATTTTATGCTTTGAAGAATCTGAACTTTTTAGAAAAACAGTTTAGAGAAAAATGTACTTTTTATATAACTCTTTAAAAAGGTACCTTCATGAAAAATTTGCTTTTAAGAGCAATATAAAGTATATGTGTTTTTTTTTTTTTTGGAAATGCTTTATGCAGAGTCGAAACTTTTTAGAAAACATTCTTTCAAGCAAAAAGTAATTTTAGAAAAAGTTTTTTTTTCGAAAAAAAAGTGCAATTTTTAGAAAAATTACACTTGCCGACATTGAAACATTATTTTGTAATTAAACAGAATATGAGAGTCCTCAATTATGTATAAACATCTAGAAATCAAAGCTCGTCCGCATATGAATCAATACAAATAATTCTACATCTCAGGATCTTATTAATTTCCTTGGAAATTTCTTTTGCAATAGAATGTGCTTAAAAATGAATTTATAAAATCCAAACAAGAAATTATTTTTTAATTCAGAAAATAATAATAAAAAATGTTATAGAAAAATATCGTCTTAAAATAAAGGCGAAGCCACAGCATGCAAAACAAACAACACTTTCTGATCACGTTTTTCATTACAAGTAAAAGAAATTAAATTTTCAAAATATAATACGGCAGCAACCTTGTTGTTCTATTCACTCGATCGCATCATCTAACTGTGCGTCAAGGTGGGCAATAAAAATAAATTATTTTTTATTCTGAATGCATACAAGTTTCAACGCTGAAGCGAACGGCTTGAAGAATAATTAATTTGTAATAATAAAAGAATAAACAAATAAATGGCGTAAAATGATACTCATTCAAGATAAACAAAATAAGAAAATGAAATGCACTTGTAGGCTGAAATACTTCTATACCGTGACAAATGCAGTCGACATTGATGGCCTAAAGAACGACCTATTTGTTAGCTTAAAGATCGCCTTAAGTTATTCACTATGTGATTGTAAAAACAACCTTTAAAATCTAAGGAAGATAAACTTATTACATAATGTGAGTTCAGTAATCCGCCTACTCGTGCGACACTGTGATGCTTAAGTTGCAGTATGAGTATTATCTGCATCATTTGGTATCCACACTTAGACGAGGCTAGTCAATTAATAAACCTGCATTTTCTTCTGCAATAGTCTTAGAAGCCATTAAGATGGATGCAATCTCATCCGCCCACTCTGGCCACACTGTCATGCCTACACTGCATCACGAGCATTATCCGCATCATTTCGTCTTCACCCTTAGACGGGGCCAGTCAATTTATAAACCTGCGTTTTTTTCTGGAATAGTCTTAGAAGCCATTAAGATGGATGTAATCTCATCCGCCTACTCTGGCCACACTGTCATGCCTACACTGCAGCACGAGCATTATCCGCATCATTTCGTCTTCACCCTTAGACGGGGCTAGTCAATTAATAAACCTGCATTTTCTTCTGCAATAGTCTTAGAAGCCATTAAGATGGATGCAATCTCATCCGCCCACTCTGGCCACACTGTCATGCCTACACTGCAGCACGAGCATTATCCGCATCATTTCGTCTTCACCCTTAGACGGGGCCAGTCAATTTATAAACCTGCGTTTTTTTCTGGAATAGTCTTAGAAGCCATTAAGATGGATGTAATCTCATCCGCCTACTCTGGCCACACTGTCATGCCTACACTGCAGCACGAGCATTATCCGCATCATTTCGTCTTCACCCTTAGACGGGGCCAGTCAATTAATAAACCTGCATTTTCTTCTGCAATAGTCTTAGAAGCCATTAAGATGGATGTAATCTCATCCGCCCACTCTGGCCACACTGTCATGCCTACACTGCAGCACGAGTATTATCCTCATCATTTGTCTCCATCCTTACACGGGGCCCGGCAATTTATAAACCTGCATTTTCTTCTGGAAAAGTCTTAGAAACCATTGATATGAATGCAATCTCATCCGGCTACTCTGGCCACACTGTCATGCTTAAGTTGCGGTGCGAGTATTATCGGCGCCAGTCAATTTGTAAACCTGCATTTTCTTCTGGAATAGTTTTAGAACCCATTGGTATGAATGCAATCTCACCCGCCTACTGCGGTCACACTGTCACGCTTAAGTTGCAGTATCAGTATTATCCTAATCACTTCTGCAATAGTGAAACCCAATCTTTTATAATATATAAACGGCCACTCCCAGTTATGCTAGTTCATATAATACGTAAAGCGATATAACAGAGGGCACTCATCTGATTTTCTTTCCGAAATGTTATACAGTCGCAAATGGCTTCAACCCTTCCAAATGCCATGACGTTTGTAAAAAGGGTTTTATTCTTTAAAGACTTGCATGGCATTTCTCTTTACCATTAAATTTTCTTAATTATTATGCATTTAAGAAACTGATATAAAATATCTTAACCTAGAAATAAAATCAATATCTGTGTAGGCAGCTTTTAAGCGTGAAAAATAATCTTAATTTTACACAACAATGGCCAGCAATTAGTGCATCACCTAATTTCGTGTTTGTTTGCTTCTTTCGTTTCTTCTTCTCTTTGTTATCACGAAAGTTTTAAACTTGCCAAGTCATTCTATAGACTTGAAGTAATTTTTCTCTATCAATGTGAAAAACTACTGTAATATAAGCAGATAAAAGATTCAAAACTAACACACATACAAATTGCCGGCTTACTGCACAGGAGGAATGACGAGGGAAAAATGCAAGAGGAAGGTACATAAAACAGTGAGTGGTATAATCTTAGTTAATAATTAATCAAATTGGCAACACTGTGCTTCCTCCACTTTGTGTCCAGAAATAAATGCCATGTGATGGTAAAGGAAATCCAGTCATGTACTTGAATGAATTCTTTTTTTTTTTTTTTACAACTCAAACATGCCAACTTCTCGCATTGAGATAAATATTTTTCAACGAAAATATATTGAACTAACGTTCTGCTTGTATAGAAAATTTGTTTTGAACTAATTCACAGGCCACGATCACATAACTATGCGCCTTTATTCTTGCTCGAGCAGAATTTTTTTCATAAATTGGATTTAGACAAAATGAAAGCTATAGAGCACGAAAGGGAATTGATGCGTGATAAATTAAAGCCTCACGTAAATTGTGTGGATATGGATCCAAGGGATTTGTTTGGGATCTGTTTGCCCTAAATATTATTTTGATTACAATTTTAATTACAATTGAGGGGCAAAGTGGAAATTATTTTAAAAGGTGCGAGTACATAGAAATTTAACGATTTTCATTACCAAAACGTTTTTAAAAGTATGACAAGGCCAGATCATTCACCGGCTAATTCTGAATTGATGTAAAATTGTAGCTTTAACAAAAATGTGATATACGAGTACTTTCAAAATTCATTAGACTTTTCCCCTTAGGCTCGGAAGTGGGACTACTTATAAAAAAATATGGCAACTTCAAATTAATAAGTCAATCGCTAAAAGCTTTAAGTGGATTAAACTTGTCTTTAGCTTAACGCTCACTTTAATAAAATTATAATGAAGAAAGAATGCATTCATTTAACTCTTTCACACTTCTGCTTTGCTTTAGAAGGTAAATTTAAACTTTTACAAAATATGCATTCACTATTGATGTTAATTTTCTTTTTAACTGAAATCGTTTTTCTTGTTGCTTTTTCCCAGTTAAGGTTCATTAGCGATTGCAACATGCTGGGAATAGTGATTGTGCATTTGGCTGTCCTCTTGTTGCTGCTCTGTTGCCAGCAAGCGGGGCTGAGAAGCCACCAAAGAGGGTTTTTTACTTAAGCCGATTTTTAGTTGTATCTTTTTTCTTTTCAGTTTTTTATTTTCTACTTTTGTGTTTGGTATTCAGAAGAAGCTGCTGACAAATGATGATAATCAATATGTAACATTCCAAGGAAACATATCTTCAGCTGTTATCCTGTTGGTTTGTTTAACACTGCTTTAGATTTACTTAAATTTTCTGTTAATTTATTACATCAATTTATTTGGATGATGTTGTAAAAAAGAACTATTTTTAATTGAACATTAATTATATTTAATAGGTGATTAATAAGAAAAAATGTTTAAAGTGACAATTGCAGGGAAGGGATTTAATCACATGCTTAACTTAGAATTGTGGAAAAATTAGGATTGTATTTCAAGGATTAGGATTGAAAATCAATTGAAATTACTTTTTCAAGAAAGTTTTTAATAGTTATTAATTTTTAGAATGAAAGAATTAAATAAAACAAGAACTTATTAAATAATTCACTGTTGGAAAATGTAGAACTGAAGGATAAGAATTCAATTTCAGCAAAGTATGATCCCAGAAGTTTTAATGAAGGCTTAAGCATTTATTGCATTGTAGTGAAATTTCAATAAAAGTCTAAAGGTGAGGGAATAAATACATGGGCGGATGAGGAGGTTGCTTACAACAGCTTTGATTTCATAATGTGTTTTTGGCGGACATTTTAATCATTGTTTTTACTTTGCCGATGGAATAAAACTTCAGAATCCTGCGCAAGGAGAGTGTTCGTGTGACTCAATAATTTCTGCCAGTTTATACAAGACCATCTGAAATTTTCATCAGTCTATTTATATTCACAATAAAAACCAGAGACTCGCACTTGATTTTATTTTCACAATGTAAAAATAAAATAAAGGACATGTGAACGCAGCACTTGCTTAGTTCAGCCAGTGACACATCTTGTAAACCAGGGCAGTAGCAAGGAATTTTCTCTGTATTGAAAAAGTGAAGGGCAATCTTTTGGACCCCTTTGAATCTTCTATTGGGTAACCTTTGCAGAAAATTCAAGGACATTAGTAAGACATTGCTAGGTATTGAAAGAGTGAAGGGGAATCTTTTTTTAACTCCTTTGATCTATTCTTGGATCTGTATTAAAACATTGAACTGCAATCTTTTTTTATCCTTTTGAATCTTCTATTGGATACCCTTTGCAGAGAATTTAAGGAGATTAGTATGACATGCCTCGGTATTGAAAGAGTGAAGGACAATCTTTCGGTACCTTTGGAATCTTCTTTTGGACATCCTTTGCAGAGAATTCAAGGAGATTAGTATGACATGTCTCTGTATTGAAACAGTGAAGGACAATCCTTTATGACCCCTTCTATTGGATATTCCTTACGCAAAATGTTCCCAATGCAGGGCTATCCGTTACTAAATTTTGCATATGCCATCCTTCCTCTTGTTCCTGAAGAAATTGACTTCTGACTAAATTGCTTTGCTTAAGCTGTTACCATTTTTAGTCTTACATATCATGATATTAATCAGGAATTTTTGAAGCCATTTTCAAAATATTTTCATTTTACTTCTTACAATCATTTTTAAGTTGAAAAAACGTCAATCATTCTAGTGATGAGTTGAGGAAATTTTTTACACATTTTAGTCTAATCGCACATTCCTGGCGGTCTGCATTAGCTCACTGTGAAATAAGCATAAGAAGCAGCTGATCCCCCTCTCCCTGAGTAATCAATATTTCAATTTGTTTTTATTAACAAACCATTAATATTCTTTCCCATTTATAGCGTTTTAAATATCAAATAAAAAGAAAATCAAGCATAAATTTTTTATAGTTTTTCTGCTTTTAATTTCATTTTCTTTACAACTGACCCAAATAAATCTGTGTGGTCTGCCAATTAAATCGGATTGCTCTTGCAGTTAAAAACTTGTAAACGTTTTTTCTTTTAATTTTCATTAACTTTTAATTTAAAGCGAACCCCCACAACGTTTCCCCTCCATCGCTTAAAGGAAAATCATTTGAACGAACATTAATTATGTAGAGAACAAATATCATCAGATACACATGAGCGCCACATTAAGTGTTTTGTATGCAGGACTGCGTATGGGTATGTGTGTGTGCGGCTGTTTCGGGCTTGAATGGGATAAGGGTGCATGGCAAACATCAGCCTCTTCTTACAAAGCACTGCTACTTACAAAGGCTTCCCCGCAGGCTTCTGTTTTCTATTTAAACTTAAATTTTACACTTGCAACAAGAAACAACGCTCATTATTCTGGTGTTTCATTTTGTACTCGCCCATTGAAAGACTTTGAGGCGTATTGATGGATGTCGAAGTGCATGTAATGGCCCGGGTGGTTTAATCGCGTTGTCGGCTAAAGAACATATGTGGTCTTAAAGGAATACAAATGTTTCTTTTATTATGGAAAAGAATAGCCAGCCCGTCAGCCACCACCTTTACAGTTCCGTACAGATTGTAAGAACAGCAAGTGGTCAATACCACCAAATACACTGAACACTGAATGCTGAACACTAAATTGTTGTTGGCAAGTGTGCACTGCCAAAGCCATTGTAATCACCTCAGAAGTCATCAAACATCATCAATTTAATCAAAACGTAAAAATCTTAAAGACTTTTTCCTCTACTGCCCCTGACGGTGGTGGCAGGCAAAGTTTTTTTTTTCAATATTCAGAAATCAATAGAAGTTAAAGTGTTCCAAGTATTTTATTTGCCAAGGGAGGGGGACACTAACATTTGTAATAAATTTTTTCCTTGAGCTGTGGGGTAGTATTAAGTGAAGGAAATTCTTCTCTTTCCATCTACCAAGTTGTTGTTGAAAAGAAATAATTAAGGATATTTAAGTATGGGGTAGTTGAAAAAGTTTTCTTTTTGCTAGAGGAGATTAAAGAGCTCTTAAAATATGTGATAAGCATAAATTTACTACGTACTTAACTTTAGTTGCTTGTCGTCGTCAGACAGTAAATAAAAGTTTATGATTTCTAATTAAAAAGGAAAATGAATATTTTGAAGATCTGCAACAGAAAATATGAAAGGAATAACAATGTGGGTGGCTAAACTTTAAGCCGACAATTAAAAAATCATGCAATTATATTTGCTTCTGAAAGGACGATGTTAAGTGTAAATAAAACAATTTTTATTATGATGGAAAGATCTATGACAATGTGTGTGAAACACAGTGACTGCCAAATGATCCCCTCTTCTTACGATAAGGCTAGAGAATTTCGCACAAAAAAAGGCCTTGTTTCCTTGTTCGTGCGACGAGTGGCATCATCCTGGTGGAATAACTTAGCATCGAGGTTCGTATGCTTGATTGCTGGCCGCCAAAAGTCCGCTATCATCTCAAGACACACCTCACTTTTGAAGAAGTACGGGCCTTATCGTAAACAGCACTAACCAGTCACTCTTTGGGAATACATGTGCTTCTCCACAATCAATCGAGAATTCCCATTTCTCCAAATGCGGGATTTCTGTTTATGCACGAATTCTTTGAGGTGAGAGGGAATTATGGTTCGATCACCCATAATTTTTTAAAAAATTTACCATGAGCTTTAAAATAATAAAATTTTTTTTTTTGCATTTTAACTATTTTCGCCATTTTGGTATGCTGCTGGTGATAGTGAAATTATGGCAAAAGTATATGAGAATTGCAACACTTAAAAAGTATAACTTTTCAAAGTAATTCTAAAAGCTACAACTCCCCATCAATAATTAGGAATAAAAGATATTTATTAATGAAATATATTATAGTATTTATTATTTATATAATTTTTATGAATTATTTTATTTATTTTTTATTTTATTTTCTAAGTTTGAAAATAAATGATGTTTAATAATTTATTTTTTATTTTTATTATATATTTTATAAATTATTCAATAATTTTTGCAAGCTTAAGAAATTTTATTTTTACTTGTTTGATATTTTTTTTTATCAAAATTTGTTTCTTTGAAGCATTTATTGAATATTATTTATTTGAAAGATATTTTTCAAATCCTAGAAGGAGCTACGCAAAGCGTAGAGAAATTTCAATAAATGTAGAACTAAATATAATTTTTATAAAAGATTATAAAATTTACAAAAATAATTAAATAATTTATAATATGCATTAAAATTTCTTGGATAATCTGTGTTATAATTATTCACTTGATCGTACCACATAAAGATAGTTCGCTAAGCCATCTTCATTTTTATAAAATTAAAATTTATATAGTTATTATAAATTTACGAGTTTGCCTACGACAAATTTAGCCGGGTATTCCAACAAGATATTTAAAGTTCAATATAAATTATTCCAGCAGTTGCCAGGAGTCTTTGGAGAAGGACTAATTAAAATGGCTCAATACATAACAATGTATTCAACATTGTATTGAAATGGTTAAAATTCGCAATGAAAATTTCGCAGCTAAAGTATTTCCCAGCGAGCATTTTTTTCATGTTTCCAATTTGCATTTTGAATAAAATAATTTTGTTGTTCAATGCATGACAAGCAAAGCTGTGCTGGCAATCTCAAATAATTTTAATAGATTTTCATTTATTTTATTTTTGTGCCACTTGAAAATGCATACGTGTTATACATTCCCAAATATATCTTCTAATTTAATATTAAATTTCTTTAAATTATCCGCTATCCAGCAATCCAATTTGTTTTGGTCTTCAATAGATAATTCATCTTTATAAGTGCCCACCATACCACGCCGCATAAATCTGGCAAAAGTTTAATTACAATGTTGAAAAAACCCCGACACAATGAAAATAAAAAGCTCTCACTTACTCAAAATCGTTGCGTACTCGATGGCTGCCATGCCCCGACTTTATATTGAAGGTAGGATTGGTACGCTTATTGGCTGGAAAGAGAAGAGTATTGTATTGGCAGAGTAAGTTTTTTATCTTTGGCCACATTCAGAAACTGGTAAAGTTGAGAGGAATTCAAATATGAATTTGTGAGCAAGATGGAAAGTTAAAATCAATATTGCAATCATGCAAGTGTGTGCATCAAAGGAATACATACATTTCACCTTGCAGCTGATAAAAGAGGCACAACAAATAAATAATAAAAAAATAGCAAGTCATCTTTTAATTTAGCAAATTGTTTGATATTTTGCTTGCTGAAAAGCTTTAGAAGTGATGATAAGGTTTTTTTAATAACAAATTTAGATTAGGCAAGTTCACGTTATGTGGCTACAAGCAACACAGCTGATTCCTGTCATTTACTAACATAAACAGCTGTTGTGTTTAAAAAATAGCTGCACATGTCAATTGACTGGTACATTCGTTTTCAGACTTTTGTTTAAGTGTTTTCCAGGTCCACATTAACACATTCTTTAACACAAGTTGTGTTGTCATTTAAACGTCCCGATTCGGATTTTTAGTGAATAAATAAGGCAAAATGAAATCCTAATTTACCTTTCATATTGTCAAATGATAAATGTATCTCTAGTTGTTTCAACTGCTCTTCACTTAATTCCGGCTTTTCGAGGAATTTATTTAGGCTGATCAATACCACTTTCAAATCTCTTTTCATTGCCTCATAGGTGGTAAAAAATATATTCTTCTCGTAGCGCATGCGCCAGAAATCCATTATATGCTCCCAATAGGGTGAATACATAATATCATTACTGATAAGGTCATCCACAAATTCACTTAAAGTGCCCTGCCAAGTCCCAAGACCACAATGAAAGTGATAGTATGAGACTGCCATGTCTTTGGGGTTGCGGGCACAATAGACAATCTTTCATATATGCGGGAAATGAGCAAATTTAAAAATATTTAAGTTACTCGTAATAAAAAAATGTTTTTTTTTAAATTCATTTTATCTCCCACCTTGCATTTCTTCTTCCATATTTGATGGGGTATTAAATGTGCCGGCAGATGTGACTTTAAAACCCTCGGCGAAGTAGCCTCATTGGCCATATCAATGGTATTCTTGGCAATACCTTCATATATGGCGCTTAAACTTCAAATGTTTAAATATTAGAAAAATTAATAATAATAAATAATAATACTTTCTTCTTCACTTACTCCATAAAAACACTGCGGAATGGCAAATCTTCTTGATTGGCTTTATCAAAATCTAAATTATTCATCAGAAGCCAAGTGGCTTCTTGAATCCAAGTTGTGCCGCACTTGGGAAAAGTCACCACATAAACATCATCCTGCTTCACCTCAAACTCAAACAGTTGCCTAATAGACCTTTCGGCCATGGGCAGAGAACACCAACGATCCAACCAGTTCTCTCCCTTTAAAGGTATATCGGAGCCATTGGCAGTTACTTCTAAAAATGAGCGCTTTTGTCGCTTTTCAATATTGTCTGACAGACGTCCACGCAGCGTCAACATTTTTACCGAACTGATACTGAAATATTTTTTACCGCTTCTCTGATAAGCTTCTTAATTGTGAAAAAACTGAATAAACTTTTTATTAGATTGCATTACAGCAAGAAAAGAAAAGTTATTTTAGGAGGTCGCAAGATAATGTTTTACATAGAAAAAACTATAGTGAGCGAAAGCTTTTCGGCTGCGTTGCCAGCTAGAGAAATTAGCCTAAATTTATACGCATTTAAGTAATGAAGTATTTCATTTTTTTATAAGTATTTTTCTTTAAACTTTTATTATTGTATTGCATCTTTTTAGGCATTTTTAATTTATATTATTTTTAAATTTTAATTATTCATTATTAATTTAATGCATTAATAATTTCTTTTATATCATCTTTAATTAAATAACATGAATTTATAATTAATAATTTAATTAATTTAATTTTGGTTTCTAGCAGGGATGAAATATATAACTGGTATCGGTTACAAAATCATTTAACCTGTGAAGCAGACCTTTTTTAATTAAAAGACAATAGTTAATTAAATTTGTAAGTAATTAATTTAATTTATTTTAATTAATCTTTTCTGCCACAGAATTAGAGAAAGGGACCATAGCAGAAAAGACAAGAATTTTTGTTACTTGGTCTTACTGTATCGGCGAAAGAAGACGTAAGAATTGCGATGTAAATTGTTTGCTGGGAAATGTTATAAACATAGTCACTGCCTCTTAGTCATTTAAACATTCCAAAAAACAAGTAACACATGAGGTTTTAAATACCTCGAAATAAATTCATGAATTTTTATGCCTTCAGGAATTCGGGATAGAACTCGTGCTCTTGTAGCAGACGAGCTTAGTAATAAGTTGGGTCAATTACATCCTTAAAATTTTTAAATAATTTTATTATTTCTTTTTTAATAGTTTCTGGTTAAGATGACTTTAAGCTCTAAAAAAGTTACCCAATGAGGTAACGATATATTGACGTAATAAATGACGGCTGATGTTGTTGGAAAACAAAGATTCTCCGATGATCAAAATAAATTTTTTTTATCAATTTGAGCCTTAATTATAATCATTGAAATTTACCGCATACATATTTTCACTAAATATTTTTGGGGTTGCCCCTCTCATGTCAATCATTCTGCACATTAGATTTCGTCTTATATTGACATATGAAGGATAATTAATTATAATAATTAATTTCAAATAAAGAATAAAAAATTCTTTATAGGAATAAATTTTAAGCGGTTTCAGTATATTTTTAAGTGCAAAGAAATCAATGAGTTCTTTTCTCCTGATTGTTAATCCTTCAAACTTCAAAAAGCTTTTTGCGACTTTAAATTTAATTAATTAATATGTTGTTTATTTATTAATTTTTTTTTTATTATGCGAATAGAATAGCAGAGTATTTTTTTAATTCTCAATAATATTTATAAAAAATACTATTATATTAACTTTTCCATCTATGGCAACAAACAGACCCACACGATCTTATTTAAAGCTTTTTTCTTTCTCTTTGCATAAAGGGCTTTATTATTAAAAAATATAAATTTTGAAATGATGCAAAGATCAGTTATCATTTTAAACAAAATTTTCTTTGAATTTAATAAAATCCAACATTGACGACAAATTCCATCTGAAATATTGAAACCTCAGATTTAAGCCAGTGTAATTTTATAAATATATTTTTTTTAAGAAAACAAATTTTAGCCATAGGCTTATTTATTAAATTAAAAAAATTTTTATATAAAAACATTAATGATATTCTATCCAGGAAATAATGCTCGACTTGTTTTGATACGCGATTAAAAAATTTCGAATAAATATATTAATCAAATAAATTAAGTTAATTTTTTTTTCAAATTCGAATAAAACAGTTCCCCATCAGACAGTGGCAATCAAAACCGATCAGTGTCTTTGGCTAGAACTTTCATTTTTTTTTTCTTTATATTGCAATATATTAAAGTGAAGTGGAACTGCTTTTGACACTGAGGAAATGATAATTGATTTTAAACTGACTCCTAAGCATTACTGCATGATATAGTCAAGTTTCCATCTCTAAGCTGCATTGGAGCTGCACATTTTTTTCAAGCTTTTTCACAGAAATTTTATTTTAGATCGATATATTTTTTTTACGACATGCACTCAGGGGATGACTTCCGGCAATGCATCGTGCTGCAATCAGGAGAAAGTGATGTCATTAGAGAAGAGAGATGAGGCGAACAGCTGATATTAAACGAATTCATTCATTGTATGTTACTTGTAATCCAAAGTGTATGCTTCGTCACTTCGTAAGCTTTGTAGATGCGAAAAATGCTGTTGGGAATCACTGCCCTGAAATGCAGGCATCGCAACTCCCTGAACGTCTTGACAAATTCATTTTACTCTGCTGTTATCGAATATGCACAATAAAAGTGAAAAATAATTAAATAAACTGAATAATTAAACTGCAATTGTTATAAAAAAATTTCTATTTTTTTCTTTCCAGGACTTGCAAATTAAACTATTGTTTGCCGCTTTTTTTTTGTAAAATAATATTAAACATTAAAATAATATAAACAATGATTGTTCCACATAATTATTTTATAAAATAAATACTTGAATGAAGGCCACAGAATAATTTATTAATAAATTTCAAGTATGCATGTCTTTACACAGAACAGAAACTGTGCTTATCGGTCTTAAATAAAAATTTAGAATGATGTGAACAAAAATTTTTATTTTATTCAATTTCGAATAGCGGCAGGCTAAGCACATTCAATCGCAACTAAATTTGCACAATCGCATTAAATTAAATTAAATTAAATCAAATCAAATAAATTAAGTAATTTGCGAGTATTTTAAAAATTGTTATTAAAGTTGTTGAAAATTAAAACGAAGTAGAGGATGTGATTTCATTAGAGTCTACTAGATTTGCTTAATTACTAATAAAAGATTCAGCGAAATACACCGTGTATGGCTTAATTCTAACGTATGCACAATTTGTAGTGAATTGGCTTTATATGCACGAGTACATTTATTTAATCTTATTTATATAATAAAATTGTTAAAAGTTAAAGTGTTTAGTATAAACGTTATCAATTTGCGGCTTGAGAATTCAAAGTCTTAGAAAAGTTTCGGTGTTAATTTTTCAATGTACGAGGATGGTTTGAAAATTATTAGTTTATCTTTACCAAATATAAAATAAAAAAAAAAAACAAATAAAAAGCATAAAAGGCAGAGGAGAACAAAAAGTTAAAATTAAGAAAATTTCTTTATTTTATTTAAAATTATGTGAAATAAAAAGTTTGTAAAAAAGACTTTTTAAATTTGAAAATTTATACTTCAAACAAGAGCAGCATAAATTTATCAATATTTAAGAAAAAAAAATTATAAACAATTAAATAACCAGTTTAGAGATAACGTTAAGGTGGCTGAGCTTTTTTGGCCCAAGAAAATCAGAAGTTCACTTTTGAAAGAGCAACTTCTTTTGCTGTGTTCGATACACACGAAACAAAAAGTGTAATTATGTTTATTACATTAAATTAGAATTTAACGTTTTTTAGTGCTGCCAAGTAAACCAGCCATGAGCAGGGTTGCATTATAAGATATTTTAAAATAATTTGGTGATTAAAATAAATTGAAAATTTATGCCAGAAGTGAAGAAAGCGTTAAATTGTAAACTTTTTAATATATATTTAAGAGAGGCAAAAAAAGTTTACGTTTGTGGCAGGGCTGGGAATACAAATGCGGCATTTGATTTTATGTGTATCAGACTTAAATTTCTTAAGGCAATTGCATAGAAGATCACTTGCAATTTTCTCTTTTTGTACTGTACTTTTTTGGTACTTTTTCTTATAAAAAAATTGTGGTACTTCCCAAAATTCTAATTTATTATTTGTGACAATTTGGCAAAACTTGAAAGAGTTTAGAAAACTTTTTGTTATATAGTTTCCGAATCATACTCTTAGTCATATTCTTAAGCTTTGATCAAGCCGTCCATACAGCTGGTCCACCCGAGGATTTTACAATCTGAAATTTTAGTCTCTTGTAGCATTTAATTAAACGATTTTTTTAAATGATTATATATTGTACTAGTGTGAGTTATTTTTTTTATTATTAAATAATTAAATTTTTAAATGTATATAAATATTAAAAGATTTTAACTGATCAATAAGAGATAAATATAGATGAATAAAATTGAAATTCTTATACATTCTTCAATTAATATAGTAATTTTTGTTTTCTTTATATAAAATAGTTAATTATATTATAATTAGTTAGTTTATAATAAATAATTATTGCTAATTAATAATGCAGATATTTTTTTCATTATAATTAATTTTTATTTATTTAATTGTAAAAAAGCAAAATTTTTAGCAAATTTATGCATTTACTGCACCATTGTGCACTGCCAAAGCATATAAATTTCTGGCCGTTTTATAACTTTTATAAAAATATATGATTTATAAAAAATCATTTAATGTTCAAAATAAGCAAAAATATATGCTCAATGCAAAAGTATGCAATTTCAGGCTGATGCTTTTCGAAACATACTCGTACAGTAAATGTATTCTGTTTTAATTTTTGAATAGCAGTCCACTTGGAAGAATGCATATTCAGCATTTGAAAAATTATAAAAATATATAAAAGCTCGTCCAGGAGAACATTAAGTTATTCGTTATTAACAAGGCAACAATAGCATGTCTCCGACGAATATTTTAAGATCAGTGGGCTACGAAAGTGAAGCTACCAAAGCCAGATTGCCGTATGCTGTAAAAAAGTATGCTACCGATGGCGAAAGCATACCTTTAAAGAAAAATTGGCTGGAGACGTTGTGTTTGCTGCCCGCTTCTTATGATAAATGCTTGGATGAGATTTTAAGCCTTCAAGTGGGTGATGATGATGTTTTTGTGGTCACCTTTATGAAGAGTGGCACAACTTGGATGCAGGAAAGTGTTTGGCTGTTGTTAAATAATTTGGATTTTGAAGAAGCCAAAAAGGAAGCGGTCATGATAAGAAGTCCATACTTGGAGTAAGAAGTTAGATATGAGCAGGAAAAAAAAAAGATTTGTCTTTTTGTTGTTCTAGATTTCAGGCATTTGCTTCGGATGCAGTGGGTCCAGCAGAAATAATAAAAACGGTACCAAGTCCTCGTCTGCTTAAAGCTCATGTGCCAGCCAATTTACTGCCAGTCCAGGTTTGGCAAAAGCAGCAAAAGGTAAAGGGATAAAATTTCTAAAATTTAAACTAAAAAAATTGTGACCCCCTCTTGCAGACAATCTACGTGGCCCGCAATGTTAAGGACGTTATTGTTTCTTCTTACCATTTTCTGAAAAGCCTTAATCTGTGGCAGGGCAATGATTTGGCGGAATATGTTGAGGATTTTATTAACAACGATATAATTTTCGACCACTACTGGTCGCATGTTGTAGACTTTTGGCGCATGCGTCATGAATCCTTTATATGCTTTGTAACTTATGAAGAAATGCAACAAGACTTGAGCGCAGTTTTGCTTAGACTATGCAAGTTTCTGGAGAGGCCTGCATTAACTAAAGAGGAAATGGAAAAGCTTTTAGCACACTTGTCATTCAACAACATGAAAAGTAAGTGAAAATGGAATGAGCGTTTAAACAATAGTCCTTGTTTAGGAATAACTTACGCTCCTTTCAGAACATAAAAATACCAATTTGACATATCTACTCAAGGAGAGCTTGCCAGATGTTAAAGATGACTTTCAGTAAGTTAAATTTTAGAGAGCACAAGAACGTTAAAGTGCTTTTCTAGCACGCAATTCGGAAATTCAAAACTACAATGAGAATTTCAATGAACATGGAATAATTTCCTTTACAGATTTATGCGTCGCGGCATTGTGGGCTCCTTCAAAGACGAGCTAACAGCTGATTTAACTGCCAAAATTGACAAATGGTCTGCAGACTACTTGGATCAATATAATTTGAAGGAAGAAGATATTTTTGGAAAAATTTAAGGTCACTTTATATCGTATGTGTTTATAAATCTCTTTATGTTTGCAATTCATTTATTAGTTATTTTTAAAAAAATTTACTATTTAATACACTCTGGGCTACGACTGCTCAATAACACGAATGGATGGCCTTCTCACTATTCGATAGTGCTAACAATTGTTTCATTTTCAAGGAATTTTTGTTAAATTTGTAATTATAAATGAAGTCTGCAACTTAGTTATTTTTATTCAATTGTAAAGTTTTGTAGTATTAACGCATTCATTGTGTTTTACATTTTACCAATTCAATACCAAATAAAGTAAAATGGCAAAAAATTTGCATTGTTCTTGCAAAATAGGTTAATAATTTTAGAGAAATTCCTGAAAATGCCAAAACTTGTTACGAAATTTTGAATAAAGTGTGGTCCAACCAGGCTTGTGTATAAAAAAAGAAGTTTTCAGACAATAATTTTAATATTTTTTATTATGATAGAAAGATCTGTGACAATTATGTGTGCAATAAAATATCGGCCAAAAGCTCACTACGGTTTCGCTGGCAAAACCCCAAACGATGGGCCTATATTTTTAAAGACTTTGTAAGATAAGTGGTGTTCAATGTAATCACTATTCTCTTCTGTTTGTAAAGCCAACCGTTTGACGTATTGATGACAGTTGAAATGGTCAGTAGGTTACAGCTCTTAGCACAATTAAGCCTTGTAATCGTGTAAATTGAAATCTTTATTCAAAATTCGCTTTGTGATCCGCAATTTTTTGTCACGAAGACAAGTTGCGTTTGACACCTCTCCGGCCTCACTATATGCATGAAGTACATTTTCATTTCGTAAATATCTCCAAATTATACACACTCCTCAATTGCAAGTTTGGCAAGGAAATGTCAAATTAAGTTGAGTCAAAAAACTGGACTCACACAATATTTTGCATTATGATTGGACCACCCTTTAAATATGTACACAATAAAACTATTCTATCTGGACAAATAGTAATGTGGGTTTTGTAAACAAAATTTGAATTTGTAAACAAAAAACAGCTGACTGATGCTGTATTGTCAGATTATGTTATTTGTATGGCAAATACAAGCAAACGTTGTCAGCAATCCAAAAAATATGGCAAAATAGAACAGTTTGTAAAGGGACTACGAGTAAATATCTTTTTATTTTAAATTGTAGTAAATATTGTTAATTTAAGTCAGATTAATAAAAAAAAAAACAGTCAGTTTTGTTATTATCTGCAGAGATGAAATATATTCTCCACACAAATTTTATGAGAAACGACTTTAATTTGCAGTCTTTAATATAATTGTATTTATAAAATTTATTGCTCAGAGCAGTAAAAAAAAAATAATTAAAAAAAATAAAAATAAAATAACAAACAAATAATTGAATTTTGTTAACAGGGGCAAAGTAAGCAAAGCCGGTTTTAATTTTCATGTGTGCAGAAGAGAAACAAGCAAAATATGAACGCTTTAATTCTCATCCGGTTTGATTATTTTTATATATTTTTTTTTATTTTCTTTTATGGTTACTCTATAAGCGAGAAATATTACCCTTAACAAAAAAAAAAGAGATTCAAAGTTTCTAAACTTAATAAATTAATTAATAAATTATAAAAAAAAATATATATATATACAAATATTGTTTGTATGAAAAAAGAGTTTTCAGCAGCATAATTTTTTTTTTAATTTTTTTTTTTTTATAAATAAAATGATAACATAAATTATTATTGTATTCGATTTGTTTCTTTTTAATCAAAACGCAATAACGAGGCTTATGCACTGCAAGCAAACGACTTTTAAGAAGAAGAAAATCGGAGGAAAAAACAAACCGCAATATAAAATGCACTTGTTCACATTCCATCTTTCAGATAATCATGAAAAAACGTTTCTCAATTGAAGCAGCCGCTGAACTTTAAATAAATCCGATTTGCGGGCACTCTGCGTATGTTGTAGGTTGTATGGAACGGCATTATGGGTTCCTGATAATGTTCGTAACACATAGAAAAATGAAACCCGCGGGATTCGTTTGAATTTAATTTTAAAAACTTTTTCGAAACACTTAATAGCTTTTAGCAAACAAAGCCAAATTCTGTAAAAAGTATTCGAAGCCGAAAGTCTAATACTACGAGTTTAAATGATACGGTTAGCAATTTAATAATTTTGGATAAAATATTTTGTCTGCAACATCGAAACGGGTTGGGAGTTTCAAACCATTTTTCAACAAAATTTATATAATTTTTTCTACTCACTAAACTATACTTTCTTAAAACCATTAATTAATTTCCAGAATATCTATAAAATATCTATCAAATATATTAAACAACTTAAGCTTAATATAAAATTAAAAATTTTATTTAACAAAATTTGTAATAATATAAATAAACATATTTTTTTTTTTAGAGAAATGGTATTAACGAAATATCGAAAAAATATATATAACCAACCGATTTTAAGCTTAAAATAAAATTAAACACTGAACGCAGAGGTTAAATAAAAATGAACCAATAAAATATAATTTTTATAAATAAAATTATTTGAATCCAAAAGGCGGACTGCAGAAAATTATTTAGCAACACTTAAAATCAGAACGACAAATGCTTTTTATCTTCAATAAGTGGTTTATATAGTGTTAAGGAAATTTACTCAATAAAAATTTTAATGATGACTCGCCTTTAAGTGTAGACGGGTGTGCGAGAAATATGACGGCTAAAGACAAACAAAAAAATATTAAATTTTTTCATTTCAATATTGATTGTTTTTATAAAAAAAGTATAATTCCGGTTATCCAAAGAAAAGAAACGACAACAAACGCAGAAAGCTTTTACTTTGTTGACATGCCTAACGTGTTATTTAAGAATGATTGCAGTGTTAGCTTTGCCTGCAGTACACATTTGGTTAATCGATTAAGTTGAACAATTTATCTGGAATTTGAACTTGTTTTTGCCACAACGTTTCATAAATGAGATACAGCAAATCAGTTTTACATTAATTATAGTTCAATATTTCCATTAATATCTTAGTAATTCTCTATTCGGTTATTCGAATAATTAAAAAAAGAATAATTGTTTGTAATAAATTTAATAGTAATTTTTTATTTACTTTTCACAATTAAGGAATCCCACTTCTAACATACGATTAATATAAGTGTTTAAACTATTCAGATTTTAAGGGTTTCCAATTAATATAATTATTTATAATTGAACAGTTTTTTTAATTGAATTTTCCTTTATACTATTCGATTACAAAAAAATTTTGAAAAATTATTCGAATCATCGTTACAAACATTACATTTTTTGTTTAAAACAAAATTACGAAGAAAATCAACGATTATTCGTAAACATGCTAAAATTTTGGAATATAATTTATTATACTTAAATATTTAAAAAGAAGCAAAATTTATTTGTCAATTGAATTGCTTTCACTCTGCTATAATATTAATTCTACATAGTTGTGCTTTAATCTCTTTGCATATTTTATTTATTCGAATATACTAATCGAACAATTATTAGAAGTTCTGCTTTGAAATTTTTGAAAATGTTTTTAAAAGCTGATTTATTGCACTGCATGTAAATAACTGACATGAAAACTTGGAATCTATAATTTCTGAACAAATATCGACTTAAATATTCGTCAAAATTATTCGACTAAGACGTAAAAAATACCAAGTTCACTTAAGTTCACCAGTAATTTTTAGTAACTAATTTTGTAAAAACTCTTTTAATTAAAAAAAATTATCAACTTTCTTAAGCCTATTCTCATACACATATTCGATTTTTACACCAACTAAATCAATCGAATACTCATTCAAATTTACAAAATTGTAGTACCAACAATTTATATTTTATATTAATATAAAATATTAATATAAAATTGAATAAATTTTAATCTTGCCTGATAAAAAAATTTTTTTATTTCTTATTCGATTAAGTTAATTAAGAGTTAGTAACAGCGAATACTCTTTTCTTGAAATTTAATTTATTTCCAGTACTTTTTAATGGTTATTTAAAATTTAGTTTGCATTAAATCATTAAATCAAATTATGCGGCCTGATTGCACGGCAAATTTAATCGCATGATATTCGTAACATTTATATTAAACGTTCTTTTTAATAACATTAATAATTAAAGTGATTAAATTGGATTTTTTTTTAAATAAAACCTGAATTTAAGGAAATTATACATAATCGCTTATTTTCTTAATATTTTCCTTAATGTGATTCCTAATAAATTTGATAATTAAAATAATAAAAATAATTTTTTAAATAGAACCTACGATTAATCGTTCAAACGACCACAAATTTATTTAAATTTAAGAAGCTAAAGTGATTATAAATTTGTTGAATTCTTTTAAAAAGATAATTTAACGAAATAATCGAGTAAATTTTCTTAATAATTTCCTAAATGCGATTCCTAATAAATTTGATAATTAAAATAATAAAAGTAATTTTTAAATAGAACCTACGAATAATCGTTGAAATTACAAATATGTTGAATAGTTTTTGAAATAGTTGTCTGTTCTTATAGCCGAATAAGTAATCATTTCTTACTCTTAAAGTCGGATAAGCGAAATTGTATTCATAACTTTCAATGCTAAAACAATTAATCGTTAATTTATTAATTTAATTTTCGCGAGTGATGATTTAAAATTTAAGAAATTTAACCGATTAATCGTTATAAAATTACAGAACTCTGTTGTTATATCGGCAGCATTTAAGTAGTGGCTCACATTTACGAATTTTATTTAAAATTTATACTAAAAGAAAACAGTTTAAGATCGTTACGTGTATAATCAAGTCGAGTCTGCCTTTTAAAACTTTTCGTTTATTTCTCTTTTCGTTTATTAATTTTTGTTTAACACACTTTTGTGAATAATAATAATTTTGTAAGAGCGATAAGGGTTTAGCTCAAAATTTAAATTAGTGACATCAGCACAAATGAAAGTAAACCCCGTACGCGATTGAAATATAAAAATCAATTTAGTTTGATTTAAATCGAGCGACCGAATACATTAAATCCATGACAGAAAGCATTTTTAAGAGTCATGTCATTGACACAGAAGACGCCAGAGGGCGGTTCCCTTGTGCCGTAAAACGGTATGCCACCGATGGCAAAAATATACCCTTAAGGAAAAATTGGTCCGAATCCTGGTGCTCTTTGCCAATACACTTCGATAAGGTTTTAGATGAGATATTGAAATTCCAAGTGCGTGAAGATGACGTTTTCGTAGTGACATTTACAAAGTGTGGCACAACTTGGATGCAGGAATGCGCCTGGTTGCTGTTAAATAATTTGGATTTTGATAAGGGGAAAGAGGAATTTGTTATGATTAAAAGCCCATACATTGAGTGAGTAAGAAAGTTTTTAAAATACAAAACAAAAAAAAACTGTGAAAATCGAAAAAAAAAAAATTATTATCTTATATTTTTAGTCCGATATAAATAAAGTAAATAAATCTCTCTATCAATAAATATTCAACGAAATTCGTTATAGCATGCTCTAATGCACAGTGGCACAAAACACAATAATTCGGGTAATATTGCGACAGCAAGTGAAGTGTGTTTGTAGAGAAATTGCAAGGCATGTGCGTAAACTTTCCAGTTTCTGTCTGAAAACTTATTTCGCTTAAACAAACATTGGCGAAAAGAGAAAAAACGTTTCTTTCTTCAATCAGTGCTATATCGGCTAGTCAAATTGTAGCTAAAGCTAATTTTACCAAACCGTGTAACTTCTTTCAGTGAAGTTTTCTTACAGTGTCTAAATAAATAAAATAAAATAATTGCCATTGAGAATTTAAAAGAAATTTTCTTTTAAACGAAATTTTTTCTTTTCCATATTGAGTTCACACTTCAGACAATTTATTTAAAATAAATTTTTTTTAATATATTCTATCAAACGATTTAGAATGAAAAAAAATTTTAATAATTTTTTCTTGTGAAAACAATTTTGTTACACACTGTAACCTCAAAATAGTGTCTGTGAGGGAAAGTGAAAAAGTTGACAAAAGAAAGAAGGGGTTTTCGCACTTTTTTTTCATAAATTAATTATTTTGAATGACAAACTGCGTATAACGGTATATTCAAAATTTCGGAAAGAAATTTTTTAATTCGAAAGTAATGAAAGATATTCAGAAAAATTTTTTTTTAATCATTCATTCATTATAAGCGCAATGAACTATATTTTTTATAAAATGATTTTTCGCAGCTGCGAATATTTTGGGCAATGATATCTTCTCTGCAGGCCCTCCAGAGGTTGGTGAAATATCGGCTTAAAAATTATATGACAAAAACTTTTCCTTTTAAATTTATTTTCCTTAATAATTCGTTTACAAAAGGACAGCGATGTCTCTTAAAGACACAGGAGTTGATTCAGTTTACAAAAAAGTATTTAAGCCACTGATGTATCGCTGAAAAGCTCAGGAGCAATGAGGGGGAGATTTTAGGCTCAAAACAATCATATTGAAATCATACGGATCTTTGCAATCACCTCAAAAAAATTAATAAAAGTCTATCAAAAAAAACGAAAATTTACTTTTATTTATTATTTAATATAATTTGTAATTTTTAAAGCTTCCGCGGTATTGTACCCGCAACCCCCAATCCTGTAGAAATGTGCAATCAGATGACCAGCCCCCGTTTAATTAAGACACACATGCCCGCCAATTTAGTGCCGCTACAAATATGGCAGAAGAAAACAAAGGTAAATAGAGAACTGCTTGATTATCACAGGCCACCATCTGCAGCCCTCTAAATTAAAGTCAATAATAAAATAAATAAAATCTTATTACTCGTAGATGATTTACGTGGCCCGAAACCTAAAGGATGTGATTGTCTCTTGCTATCATTTCACAAAAAACCTGGACTTGTGGCGTGGCGACAGTTTGCAAGATTTTATCGACGATTTCATAAGCAATAAAATCAATTATACAAATTTCTGGACGCATATTGTGGACTTTTGGAAGATGCGCGACGAGCCATATATATTTTTTGTAACTTATGAGGAAATGAAACGTGACCTGGGCGATGTTTTACAGAGATTATGCCACTTCTTGGAGAGACCCGAATTGACAGCAGAGGAATTGGAGAAAATGATTAAGCATTTATCATTCGACAACATGAAAGGTATGAGCAAGATTTCTAATTTTATTTACGAGAAATTCGCCGCGATAGCCGACTAGATGGCTTTCAACTTTGTTGACTATTGTAAAACTATTTGTAAAACATTTTTAATTAGTTGTTACTTCTTTTTAAGAAAATAAAAAAACCAATTTGACTGAATTGCTGAGAGAAGCAATGCCAGGTGTTAAGCAGGAATTCGAGTAAGTTTTTTACCTCTGGATTACGAGTACTTGACAAAAATTTGGTCAATGTTCGGTTTTTCTTAGATTTATGAGACGTGGCATTGTGGGGTCCTATAAAGATGAATTAACACCTGAATTGCAGGCCAAAATTGACAAATGGACCGATGAGTGCTTAAAGCCGCATGGCCTGAAGGAAGAGGACATTTTCGGCCAACTTTAATATTCTCTTATTATATATCAATTAGACGTATTCTAGACTTAATCAAAACTTTACTGGAAAAAAGAACTTTTAAAATATTCTTTGGTAATAAAAACAACAGTGTAAAAATTTCAATAATTTTTTTTAAATTTAAAAATTTTATTCTTTGAAGACTGACCCGAAAGGGATTAACTATAATTTTTACGATTTAATAACGACAATAATAATTTTATTGCTTAAGATAATCTTGGCTGTTGCTATGCGAATCGAAAATTATTTTTTTTCGTCTAAAACTGTGGGTTTCACCCCTGCCCCCTGTTTCTCCGCAAGTTCTTTTTCGATCAAATTTATAAAAATTTATTCAAAACTTTTTCAACAAAAAAAAAAAAAAGGAAAAAAAATAAAAATAAAAATTAATTTTTTTAATATTATTTGCTTGAATATTTTTTATAATAAAAAAATAAATAAATATATATTTTTTTTAAATTTTTTAAAATATTTCACACGTGTCTGCACATTAAAGTCATTTTTAACTTCTGATTTGTATTTGAAATTCCCTAATTTTTAGTACTTTTAAATTTTAATTTTTTTAATTCTTTTTTATACAAAAAATTTTATTATTTTTAAATATTAATTATGTATAAAAAATTATGTATAAAAAATATATCTTTTTAACTTATGAGTTACAATTAGAATTCGGCGAGTTGATCTGATAGATTGGCTCGTTGCACAGAAGAATGTAAATTTTGATTGCAAACTAGATGAATTTTTTATTTAAATTTTAAATTTGTAATTTAAAATAATTTATTTACAATTTTATATAAAAAGTCTTTCGCAGTACGGCATCAGTAAGGAATTTGCAGGCATCGAGGACATTTAAATACACTATTATTTCTAAGCAAGCCTAAAAGAAAAAACATATTCGTATTTATTGTCCGGGAACTATAAGTAATTTTTAAGTGGCCATAGGTGTAGTAATCCTGATATGCATTCCATGTAGGATGCAGTTTAAATCTCAGCATCTTTTCCCAAAACTGATTTTCCATATTCAGCTTTTTATAATCGTATTCCTCTCATTGTAATTACAAGAGCTTTGAGGTAAGGGCCCCTAATAAGAAAGTCACTAGTCAAAGATATTTATAAATAGATGTTTCATCCCGGTTTTTAATATAATTTCTTTTTCTCTTTGCTATATAATATTGAATTCTCTTTTCACTCGTAGGTGCTCGGCAATTAATAAAGAAATAAAATAAATACACTTAAAACAATTAGAATGGTAATTGGCTGTAGTGTGAACAGTGATTCAAACTCTATTAATTGCCATATAAAATAATTAAAGGTTAAAAATTATTATTAATGATTATTAAAATATACATTTTTTGAGCCAATCAAACTATATATTTATAAAAATATTATAAAAATTTGCTATTGTGTGAACAGTGATTTTAATCGTTTTAATAGCCTGAAATTTTCCATGAAAGTAATGAAATGTTAAAGATTTTTGTTATTAATTGTTAAAACAAAAATTGTTTTAGTTAATCAAACTTTTTCTATAAAAATATCATGTTATTAAAATTCTGTTTGTGAACAGGGAAATATCTTTTCTTTAACGATTTTATAATACAGACAATTGAAAAAAAAACTAAAGCTTTTGCATTTGGCCAACAAAGTGTTTTGAGTTAAAGATTCTTGAATAATTTTTAAAATTATTGTCAACGTTATTTTATGGAAAAAAAGCTTTTGATAATAAACTTTGTGCTTAACAGCAATGTTAATGTTAATGTTAACAAATTATAGTTGCACTATGAAAAAGCTTAAATTGATTAAAAACAGTTTCAATTTTCAAGACAATCTCTTTGATCAGCCAACCATTTTGATCTCTTTAATTTTAGTCTTAAAGCATGTTTCGCCTAAAACACTCTCCTCGTTGGCGTTACAGAAAATGTTATTTTCTATTAGGCGTTTTAAGTATTTGTTTAATTATTTTCTACGGCACTTCCAGTCACAAGCTAAATTTAATGTTGTTAACATTTTTTAATTGCAAAATATACAGTAACAAAAGCATTAATAATGATGCCAACAGTGACAACATCGGCACAAATATCCAACAAAATTTAACAACAAAACACGTAGATGACTCTAATAAACAACTACGTGATTGGCATATTAATATACACACACATCGTCTACAGGTAACACGCGATCATCTTCTGCAAACGGTAATGAGCAATCGCACTAGCAACCAGCAGCGACAACAAAATTCATACCAGCGACAAGACAAGAGCTTAAGTTTGGATGCGGGTAAATTTGGCCAAATAGCCAGTGCAAACAGCACGTACACCTTCAAATTGATTGAATATATAAATAACAACAACGGCAACAACGGTAACAACAACCACAAGAACTCCAGCGACGGCGACAGCAACAGCAACAGCAACAGCACACAGAACATCAATTATTATAAAAAAAAATTGCAATTAACTGGTTTTAATGTTGAGCTGTCCCAGAGTTTGCCATTGGAACGTTTAATACCAGATACAAGACACAAAAGGTGAGTGGGGGCCGACTGATAGACAAAACTTGTTTTTTTATGTGCACGACAAATCATACAAAATTTAAAGGGTTACCCCAGTATTTGCATGTACCACACGAGTCGGTGTAGTTTGGAAATTTTTGTCTGAATTTATCAGGCATTTAAAAAAATTTTTATTTGAAATAAAACCAGGCGTAATTTTGCTCTGCTGCTTTCCGCGATAATTTTAATTCACTTGGCGTGTGTGTTCCCAATGATTTCTTTATCTTCAAGCAACCCAAATGCAACTAAGAAATCTATTTAATTATATTAATCCAGAGCAAATATATTACATCACCGCCGCCAAGCACACTGTATGTACTATGCAACACACCTAAAAGTATGCACTGTATTTTGTTTTTAATGAAAATTAAACAAATACCCCTTTTAGACCAGCAAATTTTACATTGCAAGGACTTCAATTTAATGAAGCGAGAGGGAGAGGGAGAGAGAAAGAGAAAAACGTTATATATATACATATAATATATAATTATGTTATCCGTATATATATATAATATATATATATATATTATATATTACTATATATATATATATATTATATATTATTATAATATAATATATATAATAATATATAATATTATATATATATTATATAATATATAATAATATATAATATTATATATTATTATATATATATATGTATATATATATATATATATAAATAAATATATATTTTTGTATGTATGTAGTCTTACCACTAAATAAAATTAAAAAGAAAATTGAAAAAATCATTCTAAAGTAACCTGCGCATGCTCAAAAAGGCTTTAGCTTTAAGAACCGATATAAATTCTAATTCTTTAAAAACCTATATAAATTCTAAGGAATATTCTAAATTCTAAAAAGGAATACCGCGTTTCTATAAATAAACAATGAAATTTAGGTGTTTGCTAAGCAGTAACAGTTTTAACGATATACAGAGATGATAAAAAGCGCTGCTTTGACCTGTTTTTAACTTTTTTATTCCCATTTCGTGTATACGAAAATGTCTACGAGTTATAGTGCAGGTACGGATTTCCTTATTTTTACCTTATTTTTAATCCAATACTATATCAATAATATATATCAATAACGATGTTGTTGTCTTACTCAATTAGTAGAATATTATTTTTTCAAAACGATGTCGACATCTCGGTTTAGGGGTGACAGAAAGTTTATTTTGCAACAGACTAGTAGTTCGAATCTTTAATACACTTTCACGGATACTTTAAGGATATTTGCAGTAAATGAAGTGGAATAAGTGATAATGTAAGAATTTGTCAGCTGTTAAGGCCTCGTTTTACTATCCTACACAGACGTATATTTCGTTCACACGAAAATCTGATAGTGATACCCCCTATTTTAAGAAATCAAATCAAAATGGCTTTGCTGGTGCCACACTGTCATTTAAAGATGATAAAGACATATATCTTATAAACAGAAAAGGTTCGATTGCCATGATAAATTTAACTATAAACAAAATTTTAAAAATATTATACTTTTTACAGGCTTTTCCTATTTTGCTTCATAAAAAAATAATTCTTGGTTCAGCTGCTTGAAGTAAAATCAACTCTGATCGCATGAAAACAATTTTTTTATGAAAATTTTTATAAACTTTTGCTTGACATAAAAATCAACCATTTTATGCCACACCGTTTCATTTCTTCAGCACACATGTTAAATTTGTCAAATCCTACGGCTGTGTAGGATAGTGAAACGAGTCCTTAAATAACATATAAATTGTCGCTCTAAATAATGTTAACAAAACACTTTAATTTATCTCTATCGCTTTTGACTGATGAACTTTATTTTAGTTAATCGTTGAGTCCTTTCAGAATTTTTTTTGGAAATTATTTTAATTAAAAGTCATGCTTTTAAATAAAAATTCTTCTAATTGTTTCCCTCTGAAGGACCTTTTTATAAAATATAAATGTTGATACTTTTATGCCTCTTCGCACTTTCAGGATAACGAAAACCATATTAAAAATATAGAAAAATTGAATAAATTGTATTATTTACATAAAAAAAAAAAAATGGAACTGCAAAAAATTAGAAGAATTTAAATTGAGAAGGATAAAAACATAAGGAAATTTCAAACTTTAAATGAAATTAAACTCCGAACAGAGCTGTTAAGGGGAAGTTAGTGAATAACACTTAAACTCTTCCCAAAAGCTTTAAAAAAGCGTTAGTCACTTGCACAGACTTCGTTTACAGATCTGACATTTTACTGTAAGAAATTTTGAAACTAATTTTTTGTCCATTGAAAAAGCTTTGAAAGGCAACTCTAAAGGATGGCAAGCAAACGTAAATAAAAGTCGTAGTATTGAGGTTACCAGAAAGAAGTTGGTAAAAAAGATGGAAGAAAAAATGTGTTTTAAGAGTTATTAAATAAATAAAAAAAAATATTTTTTATTTTCAGCTGTAAAGCTAAGCTTTATCCCGCCCACTTGCCACACTGCAGTGTAATCATAATTTATTACAACGAGCATGCCTCTGTTTTGCTAAGAAGCCTCTATTCACTAATAGATCGCACACCTTCAGAACTATTAAAAGAAATAATACTGGTAGATGATTGCGGGGAGACGAATAAAGAAATAGAAGATCACATTGAAAGGCAACTGCCAAGTATAATAAAACAAATACGTCTGCCTAAAAGGGAGGGTTTAATAAGAGCCCGCCTGAAAGGGGCTAAAGTGGCGACGGGTCAAGTGCTGGTATTTCTAGATGCCCACATAGAAGTTAATGAGAATTGGTTGCCGGCATTATTGGCACCCCTGGTTGAGGCTGGTAAAGGTAGAAAAACTTGCACCACACCAATTATAGATGTAATAAAATATGATACTTTGGAATATGAAGGGTCTCTGCCCTCCAGGGGTGGCTTTAATTGGGATTTTAATTACGTACAACTGCCTTTACTTGAAGCAGAAAAGAGTTTATTGCCACAACCACACATCAATCCCATAATGAATGGTGGCCTATTTGCCATTTGGAAGGAATACTTTTGGCTTTTAGGCGGCTACGACGAGGGCTTGGAAATCTGGGGTGCTGAACAATTTGAATTGAGTTTCAAAATTTGGATGTGTGGGGGCCGATTATTAGAAGTTCCCTGTTCGAGAGTGGGGCATTTATACCGCGATCCAGAATTTAGGCAAAAATACACTGACCGGAAAGATGATTTTATATCTAAGGTAGAAACGTGAAATGCCTTTACCTCCACTAATAACAACAAATATTGCATTTTTTTTAATTTTTAGAACTACAAACGTGTGGCTGAAGTTTGGATGGATGAATACAAAGAATATCTTTATGAGCATATACCCAAACTGAATCAAATTGATGCGGGTAACTTAAGACACCAGAAGTGGTTGAGAAAAACTTTAAATTGCAAAAGCTTTAAATGGTTTTTGCATAATATAACGCCGGATTTATTGAAAGCCTATCCGCCTCTTAAGCCTAGTGATTTTGCTTTTGGTGCCATACAAAGCCTGGCGGTACCTAAATTCTGCATTGATTTGAGCTCTACTCAAAGACGACAAACTTTGAAAAATGCTTTAAAACCATGCTCGCCTGATCTCAAATATCCTTATGCTGTACAAAAGTTTCATCTTACTTTTCGCCATGATCTGCGCCATCAAGAGAACTGTTTAGAAGTGCAAACGAGTACCTCACAAGCACCCATTTGGCTGTGGCCCTGTCACAATCAAGCTGGCAACCAATACTGGCAGTACGATCGCAATACCCAAATGCTCATGCAGGGGAAGACAAATTATATAAAACGTTGCCTAGAAATGGACAGGAATAGCTTGGAAATTTTTCTTAATTATTGTGATTTTGCCAAGTCGGAACAAAAGTGGCTCATGGGCTACATCAACCAAACTGCCATGGATCATTTTTTTGATGATTAATTTTAAGCACAACAATGAAAAGAAATTACTAAATGTCACGGATGACCAGCTAATTGTATTTTGGAACATAAAGAAAAATATTGACGCATTTTTTAGAAAACTTGCAATTGGTAATTGGACAGAGACCAGATGCGTAGCTGGTAAGGACTCCAAACCAAGTGAACAGTTTCGGAATAATCAATTGCTTTCAATTGAATTTCTAGAAAAAGGAAACAGCTTTTTCATTCTCCGAGGTGTGCCCTGATATGCACATGTGAGAAGGGGAATTGCCACGTTGGATATTGACGGCAATTTCTTTAAAATTAATGTAATTTAATTTATTACATTTTATTTATAAATATCTTCTGTACATCCCCCGGAGGCTTTACTAAATCGTAAGGCGAAATTAATTATATCTCATGTAACAGGATCATATCCCAGATATTTTCTATTATAAAGCCATACTGCAATTCTTCTTGATCATTTCGCATATTGGGAGTATTCTATTCCTTAAACAGTCACCTGTAAATTTAACACTCTAGTCTATATAATTTTAAAGGCATTATCGGCAAAAAAATGTAATTGTCCGAGAGATTCGACTTTAAGGCATCACTTTTCGCTGTCTCGCCAACAATTAAGCGTCGAGAAAAGTTATTAAAAATTGGAAAATTGAACTTTTCTTTAACAGTCCGTGTTAAACTGCACATATACGGATAATGTTGCTCGAGTAGACCGCTCAATAAAGTCATTTGAATGCTTCGCCCCACTACGCCCTCCAACAGTAGCAGCTTTTCCTATACGCATTATTGTGATGTCTCTGCAAATAGTTGTTGTAAAGTGTACAATTAATGGCACAAAGAATAGACTTGAAGAGCGAATATTTGAATCCAGAGATAAACAAAAAAGCTCAGAAGCTTGGAACATAACTTTGGCAGAATATCACACATAGAAAACTTCCATGGCGGTATTGGAAGTGGCATTCGCGATTAGAATTGCTTTTAAGCAACATTTTGATGTAAAACAAACAAAGAATTATCCTTCAAACCGAATAAAGGAGATTTGGCTAAAGCCGAACTAAGCTAGACTAGGTCAAGCCGCTAGACTAGAGTACGGTAGCTTTAGATAAAATCCGCAAGTGATAAACGAAAATAACAACTGTTAGTCCTGAAAATGTTCAGCTGGGGCGAATGCATTTGTAAATTCTCGGACTAAAATGTATTTTTTGCAAATATTGATATATTTAAGCGGCTCTATCCACTAAGAAAAAAGCTCATCAATCATTGTAAAATCATTTATTATTAAATTTTAAAAAAAAGGTTTTAAGCCTCACGCAGACGGACACGAAATTTACTATTCGTGTGCAGAACAGTTCTCACTAATACGCAACATAGAAAAGAAAAGTATCACTGCTGTTATGAGAATTGCGTAGAAGGCACTGCCTTCTGACGACATTTGTAACTGCTATGAAAGGTGTGTAATTATATATCATTGGAGTGGTCTTTAAATGTAATTTTCAAAAAATACCAAAATGTATTAGAGATCACTGTAGAGTAATGGCATGAGAAGCATGTAGAAGTCACTCTATTGTCTATACAGTTTCAAATTTAAAAAGTCCTTTACACAAAGCGAAGGATCTCATATTATATATCATTGGAGAGGTCTTGAAATGTAATTTTTAAAAATATGAAAATGTATTAGAGATCACTATAATAATGGCATGAGAAGCATGTAGAGGTAACTCTATTGTCTATATAGTTTGAAATTTAAAAAGTCGTTTATGCAAAGCAAAGGATCTCATATTAGATATCATTGGAGAGAGAATTATATATCATTGGCATGAGAAGCATGTAGAGGTCACTCTATTGTCTATATAGTTTGAAATTTAAAAAGTCGTTTACGCAAAGCAAAGGATCTCATATTATATGTCATTGGAGCGGACTTGAAATCTATAGTTTTCAAAAATTTATAAATCGATATATTTTCTTTCTATACGACATACAAATTGCTTAGAAAAGAAAAAAATATTTAAAAATCTTTCCCATTTTTAATGAAAGCAATTTGGTAAATTGAACTTGATTAACAAATTCGATATTTCAAGCATAAATTAAATAACATTTTAATACGAACTTAAAAGTCAATAAGTGGCCATCAGATGATGTAATAAAAAATCTTGTTCTACATTTTTGTCAGTTTATTTAAAATTCCCAACTTTTGCTGAAAAAATGTATTAATTTGCTTTTAATTCTCGTACGACGTCGATAACTGAATTAAATAATTAAACTTACCCAAAACACATGTCGCGCTCTGATTGTAATGAACAATTATTTGCAAATTTTATTAGTTTTTTTTTTTTTTTTTGTTTTTATTTGCCTTTAAGATATAAAATTCCGCAACAATTTCAGCTGTCAGTGACGGCTGCGAATCAATAAATCGCATGCAAACAGTCAGTGTGTGTGAAATTTAAGCAAATAAAAAATCTCATTAAATAACGAAATAAAAAAATTCAAGTGGAGACGATTTTTTGCTTTCATTAATTTCATTGCGGCCGGGTTAATGTAACCTTTCCTACATCCTTGACATGTATTGCTGTCTACGAATCCTCATAAGCTATGTGTTGTTGTATTTTCTAGTAGCAAATTGTTCCGCTTTCGTCCTAAATGAATAACAATTGTTGTCAAATTTATAGCTGAATAAACAGCAAAGTTGGCATTCCGAATAAGTTCAATAAAAACAATGCGGAATAAAAATATTTAAGCGGATGCTGCTGATGTTTTGAATAATGAATTGTGTCAACAAACATTGTGTGTCTACTTTTTTCCGATACAAAAAACCACTTGAATTATTCTTTTTTACAGATTCGTTGATCGGTTGAAAAATTGCAAATCCATACGTGCAGTGTTTATTTAAATGTGAATTTTTGCCAGATTAACAATTCATTCATTTATTAAATCATTCATGGATTCTTAAAATGTTTAACTTTTTGGCAGTACACAAAAAAAAAATTTGAAAGTGACTGCAAGATATTGTATAAGTCGCCAAATAGTGGTTTCTAACTGGAGACAACATTTTAGGGAGTAAATGATTCTAATGCTTGAGCTACAAGCCAAATGTTTAATTATTAATAGGTCACCGTTTGGTTTGAACGAGTCAAAAGATCTTATAACTTTAGTTAAATGCTAGTTAAAGTAATGGCAGGCGATGGTGTTAATGGGCAAGAAGTGCCTCCTAATTGGAGGGAAGATTTTACAGAGTAAATGATTCTAATGCTTGAGCTACAAGCCATACATTATATAAAGGAAATGTTTCATAAATACTAGGAAAAAGAACAACATTTTGCCAATGAACATTTTCTGCAAGTATTTCTTTATTAGAATAAATAAAATACGTTATAGAATTTCCTTCCACCACAGAAGGGTCAATTTGTGGGTATTAGTCGGATAAGGAAGAGTAACGCAAAACAGTAATGGTTAATTATTAATACGTTATCGTTAAGTGTGAATGAGCCAAAAATTCTTATAACTTTAGTTAAATGCTAGTAAAAGTAATGGCAGGCGATGGTATTAATGGGCAAGAAGTGCCTTCTAATTGGAGGGAAGATTTTACAGAGTAAATGATTCTAATGCTTGAGCTACAAGCCATACATTATATAAAGGAAATGTTTCATACATACTATGAAAAAGTACAACATTTTGCCAATGAACATTTTCTGCAAGTATTTCCTTATTACAATAAATAAAATACGTTATAGAATTTCCTGCCACCACAGAAGGGTCAATTTGTGGGTATTAGTCGGATAAGGAAGAGTAACGCAAAACAGAAATGTTTAATTATTAATAGGTCACCGTTTGGTTTGAACGAACCAAGGAATTTTTAAAGAATTTTTGTATATAAATTAATACCGATTATTAATGTTTGTATTTTATTTTTATATTGTTACACAGCTGATTTCTTTTCAGAACAAATATTGTAAATACAAAACAGTTCGGCAACGCAAAAGACAAACTAATCGGGCTTCAACGCCGTAAAAATAATTAATGGAAATGAAGTTTTTTGCCAAACAAATAGATGTCTAAGTAGTATTTTAATCGAATTTTAATTCTGTAGAGAGAAAAAAATTCTGAAACAGAATGGAAATTGTGTACACTGTTTCTCATGACAAAGTCTCTAGTAGAGGAAATTTTATGATATTTAAAATAAGCATATTAAAACCGCATGTGGTTGATTATAAGTTTCTTTACAGCACTACTCGATTTTAATTATAACGCGAATGCAATTGAAGTTCCCCCATACTGCGCCCAGTAAATTCATGCTGCAGTCGGCCTACTACGCCTACGACACATTAGCATTGCGTTATCTGGCCGAGAGAATGATTATCTACATGGCAACCACAACAAGCTTTTTAAGCCTCTTTACATTAAGGCTTAGCATTGTTTTAAACTTGTTGGAGTGACCCCACATTCATAATTCCAATACGGCACAGCACCATAAAAGCAATACTTTCAGACGACTCCGACAAAATTTTCATTGCGCTGCTTTTTTACGTGAAATTTCAAAATGTTTTAGGCCTTCAGTTCATTGCAGTACTGCCTTTCTGAACGTAAGCGTATATGCTTGTATGTGTTAAACAGGTTCCACCAGCCACAGCCGGCAATAACCAACTCATTTCTATTATTTTTAACACTTTAAATAAATATTTTCTTATTTTATTTATCATCGATAATTATATTTACTTTGTTATTTCTTTGCTGAGGCCTCATGTATTTTTCTAACATGCATTGTGCTTAAAGTGAGTTGAATACACACACACACACACACACATGCACACTTGCGAGAAAAAAGGTTTTACTTAAGCAAATTATTACTAAATATCAATACAAATTCAAATTGCCAATAACAAATAAAATCTACGCGAACTGAAATCACAATTCAGTGCTGCTGTGACGTGATTTTCCTCAGGAGTCTTAAGACCACATTCAAATGATTTATGGCCCTCCCCGTTTCATTTAAAATTCCAAAGAATCCATTTAGCAAATTGTGATATACAAAAAGTGTTTGTTAAACGGCGGCAACATCCAGTTAGAAAAGTCTCAATTGCAATCAAACTTTTCTTAAATTAAATAAATTTCCATCTAGTCTAAATTTTTAAGGGAAACGTTTGAAAATTTTTTTTGAATTTTTTTAAACAATATTTTCCAGCAAAAAAAAAAGGCTTATGGAAAAATGGTTATTTTATTAATTTATTTTTCTTAAATACTCGTTTCTGGATGCTAAAGACTTTTATGGAATAATAAAATTAATTTATTTTAAATAAATTCTTTTCATGTAAAAAATTTCTATTTTTGTAGTAAAATTTTTTTTTTTTGCAAATTTTTAATTAAAATTCTTTAAGGATCATAATAGTAGATATAACAAAATATGTTTGGGAGGAAATGTAGGGAGAATAGTTGTGGAATTGGAAAACTATTTCAGATTACAGATTCAGATTACGATTTATAGCCCCGCATATATTATTAAACCCTGCTAGGAGTTCTAATAGCGGCGTAAAATCGAGCCATAATTCTCGTATTATTTTTTCATTGATTGGCCACACTAAATATTCCAAAAAAGTCATTAACTCGTATTATGGATATATTTTTAAATCCTGCTAGAAGTTCTAATAGCGGCTTAACATCGAGTCATAATTCTCGTATTATTCTTCGATTGATTGAACATATTAAATATTTTAAACAAGTCAGTATCTCTCAGCAGCAAAAATGTATTTTAAATATGAAATAATTAATTAACACATTTCCAAAGTTATTGATATATATGTTTGATACCTCGTTATTTATTCTTTTATTAAATTTTTCATCCAATATTTCGTCAACTTTTGCTGAATTTCTGAAGAAGTCCAAATATTTAGAACTAAAAAATATAATAATTTTGTTCAAAAAAAAACAAAGAATTTTTTTTATTGAAATAAAATATTGCTAAAAACTCACAAAGATCGAAACAAATTTTATATAAAAAAATAAATATATAAAATTGTTAAATAAAATTATTTTATCATTAAAGTTATTCTGTGTAAAATTTTTCTCAAATTATTTTACATCTTTAATTTCTTTTTTCGTAATTTACAATTATTTTATTAATACAAAATTTTTTAGCAATTATTTATTATTTATTTTTTATAGAATAATAAATTTTTTTTTTCAAAATTTATTAGTCACAGTAACGATAATATTAATTAAAATTTTTTAAACAGTTTTTAAGCAATAAATTATGGCGCAAAGCTTTTCATCGTTAACAAATTGTTAATAGACTTTTTTATAATTAACAACAGTTAATAAAAAAATTTAACGACAATAAGTTGTAATTAGTTTTTCCTTTTATTGTTAAGCAAATAATTACGGGAATATTTTAGCAGTAATAATTTTTTTATAAAAGTATTTTATTGATAAAAAATTTTAACTAAAAACATGTTATCGATAAAAAAAATCGTTAGGAATTCTTCGTAGAAGATTTATATTTATTATCATTAATAGAACTTATTTTTTAGGAAAAAACATTTTTTTGTGAATGAAAGTAATTTTTTGTATTACAAAAATACTGGTCCATAGCAAATTTTTCATGAGTTTACTTTAAAAAATATAGTATAGTAATTTTATTGGTAATAATTTTTATTTTGGTACAAAAAATTTCCGATAGAAAAATTTTTGTAATATTAATAAACTTTATATTTTTGTCTAGCCGTTAACGAACATTGCACGAAAAAAAATAAAAAAAAGTAAATTTAAAATAAAAATAAAAAATTAAAATAATAAAAAATATAAATATTTTGAAAACAGTGTTTATTGTTAAAAATGTTGTTAAGAAAACTCTAAACACTCTCGTTTATGTGGGCTTTAAACAAACAAAATATTTCTTGTACGAGCATGTTTTAAAAACTTAATTTTTGGCGGGAAAAAATATATTTTTCTTTTAAAACATCTTTTAATCTCACTGTATTCAAACAATCTTCATTCTCGTCTTAAAGGCTTTACTTATCGTTAACTAAGAGAAGGTTTTTTTTTTTTAATTTGATTGGAAAATCAATTTATTTAAAATTAATTCATGGCGAAATTTATAAAGATTTCAATGTAAAGTGGAATCTAAAAGAGCGGCAGTTTTGCCAGTTTAAACAGGATTTCCTTTTTCCAGCTTAACACCGCTTCAGCTTTCACATGCTGGCAGACTCTTTTTTTGCTGTGCAGGTAATCAGCAGCCTTCTTTGTAAAGTATCAAGACGGCTATCACATTTCACTTATTAACACATATCATATATTTTTTTATTATTTGCATTTGTGTAATCGGAGCTGATAGTTTAGCAGGAATCTCACATGATCTCTTGTATAACAAACAACTGCGGGCATGTGTGAATGACGTTCTCGAAAACTGATCTGAATGAAAAAATGTGAGCATGACGAAGAGCACAAAGTGTTTTTATATATAATACACAAGATAAGAGGAGACAGTACTTTTAAGCGGACGTTTGCATGAAATTGATACAATATGATCGTTATTTAACACCTCGTATGTGATCACACACACCTGTCCAACATTGTGCACATTATTGCCACAACAATTTGTTTCATGTGTGGAGGAAGTTGCATATTGCAGGATAAGACAACAACTGTGGCAAAATCTGCTGCAAACAAATCCTTAATCCTTCACATCAATAAATACTTGGCAAATTGTAAAGAGCATAATATTTATCATTCACAAAGTTGGTCATGCAATGCACAGAATTTTCTTTTGAACAGTGAAAAGGGGTGTTTCCAATGGTGCGCATGCGCTGATGCACTCGTGTATGAATACTGCGGATATTAAAAGAAATACTTATTTTTGGGAATTTCTTTCATTTATTTTCAGACAATAGTGGAATAAGTCCTGGATTTAATATCTTCTTTCGAGTCCCCTTCTCCTTAGCAGTAACTTCAGTTGCAAGAAATTCCAATACTTTGCAGAAACAAAAATTTTATTGCAGTGGGAATGCAGTGAGATTGCGAGTAAGAGATTTCCATCTGATTTAAATCCACCTTAATTTGACATTCTTGCTCTACAGGATTGGTGGGTGGCCTCGAAAGAATTTTTGTCATGTTAATTCAAATGAGTGCATGATCCCGATCCAACGACTTCAAAAGTGACAATCCTTTAGAGATTTTAATTCAATATTTATTTTTTAATTTAATATTATTTTCTCTCTCAATCGTGCCCGTAATAAAACGATTAATTTGAGAACAAACGATTTCAATTCTGAAAATTTTTTTTTTGTTGAAAATTTTTTGAATGAAGATCGATCTGTTTGAAATTGAATTTTTTTTGTTCTTTTTAGCAAAATTATTTTTCCAATTTGAAAAATCAGTATCTAAACGATGATTTGGAGGGGACGAGATTTCGAATCATCTGTAAAAGCCTGATTATTTTTAAAGAAAATAATTATGGAAGAGAATATCATAAATTTCCACTTTTATGTTTATGAGAATAATTTATTTCAATTCAAAATTCTGCCTCTGCAAATTAAAAATGATAAATAATAATAATACTTTTGATAGAAAGTGATGAATATTGATTTTTTTTTAATTTTAAAAATACCTGGTACAGAATTTCCATATATAAAAATATTTTTTTTAATCATAACAAATAAATAATAGATTTTTTTTTTTGAAATATTTCCTAAATAAATTGTGGCCACAATAGAATTATTATTTTATTTTATTTTATTATTATAAATGATTAAAATAATTTCTTTCAATTTCGAACATTTTATTAAAATTATTGTTTTGAGTAAATGCTAGGAAAATAAAATTTAAATTTATTTTAATGATTATTTTATATTGGCCATCATTTGGAGAGAAAGTATTTGAACTTACTTCGAAGAAAACGTTTTTAGAATTTGTGTTAGATTTTTAACAATTTTGAGATTTTTTTTTTTTAAATTAAATTTAAATTTTTTTTGTAAGAAATTTTAACAATCCTTTTGTAAGGAAAAAATAATATAAAAAATTATCTTTTAAATGGTTTTTGGGAGAACATGATAACTTTCATGATAATAAATTTACTTCAATTCAACTCATTTTCTCTACGACCGACGGCCAGAATAATGAGATATATATATATGTATATAACAAGATTGTGATAAAAAAATTTCTCTAAATTAAATTTTATTGGCCTGCGGTTTAAACTATTTTAATAATTTTAAAGGTGTGTTTAAATTTATGGTTTTGTATAACTGTGCTTCTCAGTTAGTTTCAATTGGAAATTATATAAATCGCCAGTGGTTCTAGGAAGAATTTGGGTAAAAGTTCCCCGAAGATCTGCCTTAGCAGGCAGTGAAATGCGTATACGAAACAGCCGTTACTCCAGAAAAAAATCATTTCAATGCATTTCTAATATTTTTATTCATTAGCGTATAAAAAATAACCACTGCTAATAATTATAACTAAAAAATTTCAATTACAATGAATTCCGCTAATTGGGGAATAAATTCCGATCATTTAGGAACACATATTTGTTTATTGAAATCTGTTTTCCTCTTCATGATGTGTAGAAAAATCAAAAAATAATTATATCAAAAAAAACTTTCGTACTTCTCGTTTACACTTGTAAATTTTATAATTTATATAAGTTTTATTAATTATTTAATTATTAATTAATTTATTAAAATCATTTTTTGTGCAAACTTTTCTCTTTCGCCGCCGCAATTTATAGCCCGCTAATGACAAAAATTTACCATAAAACTACACAGAGTATTTGATTGATTTTTGGTGTGTAGCGAACTTCAAACTTGCTTATCAAGCGTGTATGAGTGTCACAAAGTTATTGAGGAAACTGAAAACGTCTACTGTTTGCGGTAATTAAGAAACCATAATTCAAGATTTAATTGATTATAAAATTACATAAAACTTAAAGAACGCAGTTCATTATAAAATGTTTCATTATCACTAAAAAATTATACAAATTCTATTCACACTTCGTTACGAAAGCAAAAATAAATCATTTATTATGGAAAACCGCATCAAACAGTGTCGTAATAGTTGTTTATTATTGATTTGTAATTTTTCGAAATCAACTGTAAAGGAAATTTTATTTATTAATTCAGCAGCTTCCTTCAAAGAAATCAAATCAGTGGGAATTATATCACAAACCCTCATCTCTTACATTGTTAGCGGTCACTCCATTATCGCAAAGATTATTATAATAGGTAGTGGAAAAAGTATTTTCATATTTTGTCAATATATGTTGCTGCAGTCGTATATCCGCAGTGCTACCAATCACATTGTGTCATACCCTATAGTGTTGATAACAGGAGACGAAAAAAAATATATATTCATATATTTTGACACATCGAAAGGTTCTGCTGAGTGTTTGTTGAGATTGAAAAGGAATAAGCCACTATTAGCTGCTCCAATCTTGTCGAAGGGTTATATCCAACAATTTGTCGCAAAACTAGGATTGACACCTCGAAAGGTTCTGCTAAGTGTGTGTTGAGATTGAAAAGGAATAAGCCACTATTAACTGCTCCAGCCTTGTCAAACAATTGATTCTACTTTTTACTGCCAACCAGTGATGAAATCGAAGCAAGCAATCGAAAAAAAAAACCAGAATTGATGAACAGAATGGGGTTCGTCTTCCATTAGGAACACCCTAGACCAGACAAATCTTTGAGGACTCGGCAAAAACTGGACGAGCTTAGCTGGTAAGTTTTGATGCATCCATCATATACCCCTGACCTTGCACCAGCGGACTACGATTTATTTCGGTCAATATACAACTCCTTTAATGGAGTAAAGTTGGCTTCAATAGAAAAAAATTACTGTAAACATTACTGGTCGCGGTTGTTCGCCGAGAAACCAGAAAAGTTTTACGCTGATGGAATAATGCCTCTAGCGGAAAAATTGTATATATTTGCTTTATCAAAGTTCATTATAAATATAAAAAAAGGAGTTGAAGTTTGATTAGAAATACGAAAAGACCATTTCGACTACCTTATACATTATTTTCACCGTAACAAAAATATTATTCGAAAATTATTTACCAATATTTATTTCTTTTCTTTTAATAAAGTATTTTATTTAAAAATAAATAAATTTTGAAGAAAATTCTTTTTGAAATAAACACATTTTTTTTTTTTATATATAAAATGTGATAAATACAGAGATGCGGCTTAAAGAGAAAGGGGTTTTTACTAAAAATTTATTTTCAAATCACATTAAATTCACAAATTTTTATAATTTACTTTTTAAATAGTACCAGCAAGACGACTAAGGCAGTTCTGTGTTTTAAAGTGTAGTGAAAGAATAATTCTGTTAAGTTAACAGAAAAATGTTTAAAGTTAACAGTCCAAAACGAAACTGTTAAAAACGAAACCAACTGAAGCAGCCAACCTACCGAGTTTATCGAAATAAATCAATCAATTTGGTCATACAAAATTTAAAATCCATACAAATTTACCGACTTATGCGGTTATGCATGAAAACCGCTAAAATTACGCATTTGTGTGTTTAGTGCTCGTACACCAAGCTAAACAGTTACTTTTAAAATTTCATCAAGTTATTTTTTTCTGCGCAATTAAACAGTTTTATTGATTTTGTTGTTTGCTGTTAATAAAAATATTTCACAATTAAAATTTTATAAGTTTTGTGCTAATTTAATTCTGCCATTTTTATTTTTATATTGCAAACGTGATTGATTGATTCCTGTATTGATGACATGCCTTCAATAGAATCGCTCCTACACAACTAGTTCTGTATGAGTAAATATTTTCGTTTAATTTTATTCACTTAAATTATTTTTAAAATTAATAGAATTTCAACAGTTAAGCCTCTAAATGGAGACTGTGGAATAAACTTTAACAAATATGTGCTAATTAAAATTTATGCAAGAAATGTGCTAAACGAAACTTTTTCAATATGAGAATAAAAGATTTTCTAATAATAATAAGTAAAGCTTTGCGTTAGAAATTCATTGTTTAAATATTCACATATAGAATTTTATTAACTGCATGCTAAAGCTTAAATGAAACTGGAAAGTATTTTGTATGTTTTTATTTTTTTTTATGTTGTTGTTGCACTTGTATTTCAATTTACTATTAGCAAATCGTTATATTCTTGAAATCATTATGTTTTCTTTGAAATCGTGTTTCTTTATGTTTCAAAGCATTTGGGATTTATTTGTTTCCATCGAAGGCATCTGAATAGTCTTGGTTTGTCTTGTCTGCATGGTAAAGTTCTATAAAATTAAGCTCAATTGTTACTATTAAGAAAAAATTGTTGAAAGGAGCTTACAAAAATTTAGCAGCGTTTCTCAAATACGGGGGTACTTTGGGCTGAAATGGAGGCTTAGCCTTTTCAAGAAAATAATCCTTTAAAAATAGTTATTATGAAATCATGCAAAATATTAAGTCCTTTGGAATTTCTACTCATATGAAAGCCAAATAGCTGCTCTCTAGAACTTGGTCTAGTAGGCGCCTTGGTATTTTTACGTACCTATAGAATTTGGCTGGTCATCACAACGTATTACAGTTAGCTAATGCTTTTACTTTTCTTAGGCAATATTTCTTTAGACTTGGACCAAGCAAATGAGCTTTTGGTAGTCCACCTTAATTATTAATTATTGCCCACAAATATTACTTTTCAGGCAATTTTTGGTGATCTTTCAAAACTTTACACTGCAATTCAGTTAGCCCATGATAATTAGTTTTTGGCCTGAATATCCTGGAAAAAGAGTTTTCTTGTGACAGTACCTCATTCAATAAGCACCAAGGAAATAAATAAAAATTAAAGCTTTTCTACTGATTTGCTATCAGAGTAGCGATAACTTATTAAGGGAGTTAAAAGGTTAAAATTTTTGGCCAGTTGCGAATTCATCCTTCACTTGTCACAAGATAAGAAAAAATTTAAAAGAGCAGTGGACAGACGAAGTCAAAGCTGTTTGGCAGAATAATTTTATGTTCTTCTTCTTCTTTTTCGAAAATAAAATGTGTTTTAAATAAAATTTAAAAAAATTCATATATCCTAAACTTATTTTTCTAAAGGAAGAAACCTTTTTAATGAAAAATTAGATGCCATTTGCAAATAGTTTCTCATTATCATCTTATCGCGACTTCACTGTACATGTACATGATCACCAATTCTGTATTTTTCAAATTGATCACCAGACATTATTATTTCTATCAAAATGTTAAAGCTTGTATGATATGCTGAAAAATATTTATCGATAACATGGCGTAATACGACTACAAGCTGTCATTCTTTTGACAGCTGATTACGTTTTGATTATTTGTTTGACCTATATTTTCTAGGTCCATCTTTTAGGTATTCAATAATTGTTTGACAAAAGCAGAAATTGTGGTTACCTCGTAGCCTTTATGTGTGCCAGGATCGGGAATATGATGCGACAAAATCAGTGTTTCCTCTATATAAATTTCTAAATTTACAATACAATACAAACTAACTGGCAGGCGAAAAAAGTGTAAAGAAATATTGTATTGAGTCAAAGTGCAACAATACAAAATTCTCAAGATGAATAAGGAAACGAAGTGGAAGGAAACTTAAGGATAACATTATTATAATCAAGAGTAACTCTACAGCTGAACTGAACTAGAACTGAAAATTACTTTGAAGTAGCAATCAAAGAATACAAATCAAATCTTATTATGAACATACGGGAAGAATAGAGAAAACAAATATTTGATTTCAGACGGGAAAACTGTGTAAATTTGCCTTCAGTGGCGTTGTGACAAATCCTTTTATAATACGAAAAAAAAACATTTTATTGCAACTCTTTCCCCTTTGCCGAGAAGCCAGAAGAGCAATAGTCATTTCTCATTACTACGGCAGAAGAGTTTGAGAAGTTTCTTATGAATTACTATACAGGGGTTATTATTTTTATGAAAAATAATATGTTGTGCATACCAGCAATACAAGTGTGGAAGGAGCAAACCACAATATATAATTAGGGGATTCCCCAAAAATGAAAATATAAAAATTTAAAGGAAGGAAAAATGCTAAAGAGAGAAGCAAAAAAGTGTGCAGCTGTATTTGTCGTCTCTTTTTAACCAATTGATATACTTCGAGACTTTTCCTACAAATAAACTTAAATCCGCATTCCGTTAAATGGCACTCTACTGCCAAATTTAATATTCAACAGACAGTATAATATTTAATAATTTTTCTATGCTTTGAGAACAGAGAGTTAAAAATCTGGATCACATATTAGATCCCAAATGGAATTTCAAAAACTATATATCTTACATTACAAATAAAGTATAGAATATTTCCTATACGGGTGATATATCCTTTAATAAATAGAAACACGCCACTTAGCATTTAAAAAAAATGTGATCCAAAAGGTAACCTTAATGAAAATTTTGATGGAAATAAACCGAGTTATGAGCTGGCTTATTGCATGTATTGAGGTTTTACTTTAATTAATTTTTAATTTTTTACATTAAAGGATTATTTAAATTAATTTAAATTAATAAACCAATCAGATTCTAATCATATGAAGATAAATAAATATAAGATAATATATTGATCTCTTTACTAATTATACTGGATTTAAATAAAATGTAAATATTATAGAATCGGAATCAAGTGAATTCACTTGAATAACACATATAGATATATATTATAAATAATGAAAATCAAGAGACAGCCTTTACATGGATTCGATTACTTAAAAGCAAAAAAATTAATTAATATAATTATCTATACAATTCATTTCATAAGCGATTCATTATATGCAGGCTCTACTGTGTTTTTAAAACTATGAATTTTAGTAGAATATAATGATGTGAAACTCTAAATTAATTCAGTTTTTTTTACCAGAAAATTAAACAGCATCAACGTCATTTGCATGGATCAAACCTAATCAAGTGTGATCACACCTGATAGCCAACAAGCTTAGCTTTCAAACATGTCTGCTCACATGAACGTGAGTATAAGAGAAAATAGCGTGAGCAAACTTGTACGAGTAGAATTTTAGCTCCATTTTTTCGTTTAAAATTTTATACTTTTGGTCCCCGAGGTGCCGCCTGCAATGTGCGGAAGCGGTTTTCTATACGCCATCCGAGAGAGCTTAGGCGATAGCTAGCCGATTAGCTGATTAGCCGATCATATTTATATAATGGTAATAAAATAAATAAATAAATACAGAAAATTTTATATTTTTGGGGAAAAGGTCTTAAGCATTTATTTCTATCGATAAATGAAATCGTTAATTTTACTAAACTCTTTCTTAGGTGTTTCGTTAAGATGAATTTTCGTGAACATTTTTGAAATTTCCTTTCACGCAGGTGAACGAATGTAAACATGAGCAAAAAAAAAGTGAGAAAAAGGTGTTTGAGAAAACCGTTTTTATCAGAACAGGTCTTTTCCAATAGTTACAATAGTTGTGTAAGCCGAATGTCAATAAAACCATTTTCATTATACTAATCCCACGCTTAAAAGCGTTAAAAATCATAATGGGGTTATCTGTACCTTGGAAACGCTTTGTTGCTGTGTTTTGGATTGCCATGAAATGAATTAAAATAAAATGAAATAAAAATGTGAAAAAATGCTAATGAAGTGTGTAACATCACTACAACGACCTTTAATTCCACGGCTTATCTGCGTATTTTCAATGATTGTAAGTATGCCGTAATCATAAGATTATACTGAGTTCAAGACTAAAGCAATCTTAAAAGACGTCACCTCCACCCAACTTTTTAAATCCAAATTATGTTTCTATATTTTATAAGACTACAATATAAGACATGATAATGGAGAAGATATAAACGATTCTGCAGATGAAAAGTTATAAATTATTGCCACACTACAAAAATCACTCCAAGAAGGTGAGACTCTTGAAAGCCAAACATGAATTCCCATAATGATGATTTTCATAAAGCATAAGATGGACATAATTCTAGGTTAAGATCTAAAAAGAACCACTCAAATGTATCCTACAGATGCAAAAATATTCCGTAATTTCACAACATGAAAATCTTTGTAATACGCGGGCTGGCAGTTCGGCATTGCTGGAGAAGCAAATAGTATTTTGCCTTTTTTTTTTTAAATTTCACACAGAACATAATATTGAATGAAATAAGGAAGAAAGTTAAATTTATATAGTATGAAAAGCAGGCTTCTATGATACATGTGCTTCTATATAAACTCCAGTAAAAATCAGGAAGAAGAAGCACAAATTTAATACAAAAAAATCGCCAAAAACAAAAAAGTAGCACATGTAAAATGTTACGAAAGCAATATGTAGCGAAAACGAACGCAAAATTTGGTTAGGGAAAATATCGCAAAAAAGTGAAGAAAATCGCCAAAAAATAAAAAAATTACCAAAATAACAAAAAAATGTGAAAACAAAAAAAAAACAATATTAGGAAAAACAATATAAAGGAAAAATGTATTGCAAAAAAAATCGTCAAAAATTACAAAAAATCTTCAAGATAAAAAGAAATCGTTAGGAAAAGTAATATAAAGCGAAAACAAGTGCAAAATTTGGTTAACGAAAAAAATTGTCAGAAATGAAAAACGCCAAAAAACAAAAAAATTACCAAAATAACAAAAAAATGTGAAAACAAAAAAAAAACAATATTAGGAAAAACAATATAAAGGAAAAAAGTATTGCAAAACAAATCGTCAAAAATTACAAAAAATCTTCAAGATAAAAAGAAATCGCCAAAAAAATAGCAAAAAGTAGCACATGTAATATGTTAGGAAAAGTAATATAAAGCGAAAACAAGTGCAAAATTTGGTTAACGAAAAAAATTGTCAGAAATGAAAAACGCCAAAACACAAAAAAATAGCACAAGTAAAACATAAATAATGTAGAGAAATATAAAGCAAAAACGAATGTCAAAATATAAAATCTTTTATCGTCAAAGTGAACCTTTTTACCAATCCTTTTTATTTTCTTCTTCTTCTTCTTCTTCTTGTTCTTCTTCTTTATATGTGTATATTGTTTAGCGTTGATGAATAATTTTCAAACTTTAGCCTCTTAATTAATAATTCCTTTAAAAATATTTTATAAAATAAATGAAAGAAAATTTGTTGGTTTTCACATCAAAACTCACTTTATCGTATTTATTTTAAAAAGCCATAAAAAACTAAAACTATTAAAAGCAACATCAGCTCATTATATTTATCGAGCATCTTCATGAGTTCAGATTTCAGTTTTCAGAAATTGAAGCTGAAGCTGTTTAATTGAAGCACGCAAGTGCAACTCTGGCACGGCTCAATTGATGTATTTTTCATTACATTATTTTACTTGTAATTTATTTTACGATCAACATTGTTTTTAATTTCACTTCAACAAACAAATTTAATTGTCCACAAACCTTAAGAAGCGTTTGTGTTTAAACAGAAAATTTATTTTTCCAGTTCTGTTTCGTCTCTAGTGATTGCAGTCGTAAAAGCCGCTGTCTTTGTAAGGAAAATATTTATTTCATTGCAGCATCAATTTTTTATGGCTTCCAATGTTATTCTATGGAGGAGAATTTTCATCTTATTGAGTTTAAAATGTTTTGGAAAAGGTGTACAAGTTTATACTTTATTTCCAGGAATTGAAGTACTGCTGAGGGGTTTTATCACACCGCCTTTGTGTCTCAATTGTGTAAAATCTTATTTTATTTATATCGGCATGAAATTAAAAGTTTGGAATGCACACTTTAATTTTATAAAAGACAACTTACAGAATTATATTTACTTTTATGTAAATTATTTCTATAAAATGTTGTTTTCTTTGAAGAAGGCCCAGGGCTGTAAAACTTACATTTTCGAAACCAATTCAATTAATCATTAAATGCTTAATAAAATGCCAATTTAAATTTAAAATGCACAAATTTAAGAGGATAGTTTTTATATTACAAAAATAAAGAAAAAAATCTTTAAAAATTTTAAAATAAAATTTTTTGCATGTATATTTTTAAGGAGCCCAAAAAATTCCCAAGTTAGTTTCTCATGTTTCCATTTTTGGGAAATTTCTTGTCATAATTTTTTTAAAATTTATCTTTATTTCTAATTTGTTCTATTCAATAATATCTTTAAAAGTGTACTTTTTTGTCTTCTGGCAGTTATTTTCCATTAAAGATTAAATATTTGTCTATTTTGAAAAGGTACTTTTTTCTTAAAAATTACTTTTTCTTAAAAAGTATTTTATAAATTATCCTTTGCAGAAGAAAAATTTGCACTAAAAATTACTTTGGCAGATAAAAAGAAGTGTACTTTGTGCAAAAGGTACTTTTATATGGCACTTCCTCTATAAAAGTACTGAATTGTGACTAAATATTATTATGCATATTTTTACCCCCAAATTAAAGAAGTGCTTTTCCCAAAGCAATTGCTTTTACCAGTGCAAACTCTTTGCCAAAAAGGTGGTTTTTCAAAAGTCACTTTTTCTCAAAAGCAAATTTTTTTAGAAGGTACTATTTAAGAAAAGATACTTTTTAGTATAATATTTTTTTTATTTAGTTTTTATTAATACTATTTTCAAAAAGGGAAATTTTTCTTATGAAAAGTCCTCTTTAATACGCCTTTTATGACTGTTTTGAGTTTTATTATTTTTACACTTTATATATATAACTATACTTCGGAACTCTGCATTGTACCTTTTCATACAAAAATCTCATTTGGTAGCGAATGTTCTTTCATTTTCTGTCAAATACTTTTTATTATTTTTTAAATTGTACTTTTTCTTAAAAATCCCCTTTTTTAAATGATCTTTCTATTATGAGAAAGTTTCTATCAAAATAAATTTTTTCTGAACGTTATTATTTTCAAAAGCCCCTTTCCATCAAATGATACTTTTCGGCCATTTTTACAGTTAGAACATCGTCGTACTTTTCAGGCAACTGGTCCCCACATTCTTTTAGCATTCTTTCACATATTAATTGCGCCTGTCTAAAAGTAAATAATGTTTTTTCTGTACGAAGAAAAAGATTCCAAGGGCTATCTGACTATCTAGGACTATCTAGGACTATCTGGCCCCATTGCGTACCCTTGTATACATTCAATGGTACCTGATAACATTATAAAAACATTTATAAAAATTAAAAAAAATATTTACTTCTACCAAAAAAACTGGTGTATAAATAAAAATGAAATATTTTTGGCGTGTTATTTTTATAAAGGCGTACTATTTAACGAAAGTATCTTTTCCCCCTAAAAAAAGGTTTTTTATACTTTTTTTAAGGGTACCATTTTTTATAGTCCCTTTGATAACCAGATACTATTTATCATAAAGTTCCTTTTTATAAAAAGTTACAAATTCATACTTTTGATTACAAGTTTTTTTCATAAAGTACTTTTCACTAAAAAAAAACTTTCCGTGGAAAATACTTTGCAAATCAATATTTTGTTCTTCAGTGTGTCCTTCTTTCTCTGAAATATTTATTTTCCAATTCCTGTAAGGGAATTTTGGTTAAAATTCTTTTTGGACTCAGTTTATCCTACATATTTTAAATCGAAGTCTTTTTGTATTATATGGCTTAAAATATAAGTAACAAAATATGTTGCATACTGTTGGGTGGCGAAAAATAATTTTCTATATCAACTGACATAGAGGCAAATGCAAGTTATGCCATGCGATGAAATACATTGACTACGGAAGGATGCACGACTGCATGAATATCTCATCGTTACTTTGTATTATCACAGTCTGTTCAAATTTTATTTATATATATATATATATATTTTTTTTTTTTTGTTTGTTAATGAAAGACTTTGAAAAATGTGTTTGGGCTATTAATTTTACTATTTAACGAAAATACGCAAAATTTACAGGGTCTGCACTCTGAAATTTAAACTTGACATATTCTTTTTAATAACAAAAATCTAAATCAGTTTAACTGGTTGTATCCGCCCCTATCTCAGATAAATATAAAAAGCATTTTGCAAACAAGCCTCAACAAAAATATTCTAAGCAATAAATATAACTTGTCTTAGACTTTGATTTTATTAGTCTTACTTAATTGACTGAAAGACAGATACTTGCATAATTGTTAACACATTAAGCATTGATGTCAGTATTTAAATAAATATTTGACTTTAAATTCAAGTATTACTTAAGCGGCTCACGAAGCATCGGAGACTAGTGTTCGGTGCTGACCTTAAACAAATGCCATTAAAAATATTTTTAAAAAAAATGCTTGTACTTTAGTTATTTGTTCAACTTGTTATTAAACATAATTATTGTAAAGCTAATGGGATTGCAAATTCATTAAAAAATTGGTGTTGTGTCTAAATAGCTGTCTTCTCCTGCCTCCGCTTGTAAGTGCAACTTATTGTTAAAAAGCGTCTATGAGATGCATTAATTTTCTGCTAATAGTTTAAGCAAGCAGCTCATTATTTTATCTCACATCATGCATTCAGCCAATACAAATTGATCAATAAAAATGATCAATAAAAATGATCAATATGCTTGCAAGCATTTCGCAGTGGTGCTCCTCAAGCAAATAAATTTATTAACTTATTAGGTGTGTATTAAAATGTTAAAGGTCTTAAATGACTGAGATCGTTACTGCAATCAATTTTTGAAGGAGTTAAAAACTGTACGTAATTGATTTACAGATCGGTCTACGCCAGCACGATCCCGAGTGGTTTTAAAGCCAAACTGTAAAAGTGAAATTTTTTTAAATGGCAGCAAAATAAATTAACATTTCAGTTGGTTTCACATACATGAAACGAAAAACGTTGCATACTTTTTGGTGCTTATACGCTTCAAAGAAGTTAAATGTGATTTTGAAATTTAAAATAAATTTGAAACACTTGTATTTCAATTTAAAAATGTTTCTATCTTCGGAACCAGATTCGGGGAGCTTAGCCCATGGCTTCGGCAGCCAGTGTTTCTAACCATATTATAATTATATTCATACAATTGTAATAAATAAAGTAAATAGAGAAATAAATTTGAAATCACAGTCTAATACTTTAGTTATATAACTCAGACTTGATTTAATTTTAAAATTAAAGATTCGATAATTATCTTCTATATAATGTGTTATTACTGCCTTCTTCTCTTTAATATTTATAATTTCACCTGTAAAATCAGTTAATTGTTAAAAATGAAATACATCTTCCTTTAGGATTAGAGTAAACTATTTCAATTAGTGCAAATCCTTTGCATATTTTTAGGCGAATGTCGAACGCATCTTTAATCTGCATGCCAAAAGCAATTTAAATAAGTGCAAAAAAGTTTAAAATGTCGATATAACGAAAATTGTTCTTAAAAAATGTTGTAATATTTTTTGTACGGCTTCTAAGTAGATTAAAAACAAAAAAGGTGCATAATTTTAGGCGCAACAAATACAGATGTTGCTTAACTAAATGAAAACTTTAGCACTGTAAAATAAAAATTTTGTAATATAAAGAGTGTAAAAAATTCCATTTAGGAAATGAAATTATTTTGTTTGAAGGTGCGTCTGTACTGATTATTAAATTTTGCATTTAACAAATAAATACTTTATAAAGATTCATCTGAAGGAGCCTTAGGTAATATATATGGACGGATATGCATACACATATGCATATATAATCCAAGACTTTCAATTTAAACAGATGACAAAATAATCTGATAAGAGATGCATGCATTAGTTTGTATTGCATTAACTTCCACTTTTATATTCTGGTAATTATTGTTTCTGTGTGTTTCTTGCCGCATTAAGTCGAATCAAATCAGCCGTGCGAGCTCATAAGCCAATTAAAAAAAAAAACATTTTCTGAGGTTGAATGTTCGGCTTTAACATCGAGAGCGAAGATTAATGAATGTTAACAGCAGCATCATTTCCAACCAGCGAGATAAAAGCAATAAAACCAACTACAAAAACACTGACATTCGAGCATTACAATGGCAACAACAACCATGTTAATAAAACATCATCATTTACATACATATATCTCTCAAAAGTAGGTCACTTGAAATGTATGAAGCGAATCAATAATGAAATGAATAAAAGGGTGGTACGAAAACGGCTGAAGAAGGATTCAAAATAATACAAATAATGAAGGCAGTGAAAGTAATACATAATTAAATTCGAAAATAACTCCCGGCAATGCTTGTCTGCAAAACAATTCCAAGCGAACCAAAAAAGTGACCTTCGAAACGTCTACTGTCATAATTGCATTTTCAGCAAATATTCCGAGCCTACAGCTGATAAACAAAATTTGACAGAACAAAAATTGAGGATATTGCAAAGTGAAATTCCCGAGTGACAAAAGAAACTGGAAGAGGCTTTCAAAGAAAGCGACAAAGCTTGCAGTAAAGCTGCGCAAAGCAAGGACAGAGAAGTAACAGAGAAGGGGGAGGCACCTTTGCAAGACGAATTGGATATATATGTTACAAATCCTAAAAAAGCTAAAGGCTATTTGGAAATGGGAATTGTCTATTTCTTACCTTATCAAGTCCAACACACTGAAGCTTTGATTCAATCCTACAATAAATTCCAAGAGAATTTAATACAAAAGAAAGTAGTATTGAATTATTTTGCATTAAAAAATTTATCATAATTTATTTATTTTATTTATTTACTTAATATTATAATAAAATATAATCATATAAATATAATTATAATATGTGTAGAAGCTCTGGCAGTTGAGACGCTGGACTCTGGCAGTTAACGCTGGACTCGCACGTGACTAACAGAGATACTGATCGAGGATCTCCCTACAATTTCCTTAAAACTTCTCCCTTTTTTCACTTGCCGAACTCATTTAAATATTTTCTTTAGATTTTCTTTAAATTTACTCAAATCATTGCATTTTGCTCCCTTTTTTGAGCCACCCTTTACAAATAGCTCAAGACTTTTGAAACTTTAATTAAAATTTTCTTCCAAAATTTCCAATAAAGAAAACTGGTTATTTTAATAACTTTCAATTTCAAATTTTATCTAAAATTGTTTTTTAAAAAGTTTAAATTAATTACAAATTAATTTCCAAGTTAAAGAAAAATTCCAAACCAAAAGCCACGGATAAGCAGAATATTTTTTAATTTAAATAATCTGTGAAAAACCAATTTATGATGATACAGGTGGGCATTAACACACGATCTAGTGTTAAAGATTTTAGCTCCGATGTAAATGAAAAGCAATAACTATTACTATATGTAGAAGAAATTATATTTATTTAAAATTCCTAACCGAGAAGTATTTTCGATTTAATGATGATGATGATGCTAATGTTGCAGAAGTGTACAATCAATAAATTTTAATAAGGTAACTGTTACTATTTTAAAAGTACACTGGCAGAAAAATTAGAGATCATTTAAAACAGTCAGAAATACAGGAATTTTAAAATTCCTACAATAAATTGTTTATGTTGCTGCAGGGTGGTTCCATTAAAGGCCCATAGAGAACTTTTTGCTACAAAGAATATTTTTTTTAGAAATTCATTAGGATACTCTAGCAAACTCTGTCTTCTTCTTCTCCAAATGTTTTAGCTCTATTTTAGCCAATTTTATTGCGAAACAATAACAACCACTTCAAAGTATAAATAAAGAATTTCATTTTAAATAAAAAATATTTCAAATATTTCAATTATATTTAATGCGATTTAAATAATAATTAATATTTAATTATGTTTAATAAAATAAAATAAAAATTTTAAATTTTGTATGGAAATTATTCATAATTAATTTAATTTTAATTATTTGAAGTTTTAAAACATATTCAGAATTAAAGTAGTTGCAATTAGAAATAAACGAGAAGTTTAACTAGAAGTTTTCTATCAGAGCACATGGCTTTGGTCTTGAATGACAGAGAAAAACTTTTATTTATTAAAAATTTATATTTTTAAGTAAATGAGAATCGGCTACAAAGAAAGTGGATGCATAATTTTCTATAGAGGAATAAATCCTTTTATACCCTTCTCCAAGAAAGATGGAGTGATATTAATAGAATATGAAATGTCTATAATATTGATTTGCGACCCCCAATTTTAGTTTTTTCCTTATGAGAAGGGAAGTTGATTGAATTTCGTCCATCTGTCTGCCAGCCTGTCCCATTATTTTTGCTGTATTTTTGTTGCAGAGCAAATCGATTTTCCACTTTGCCCAAAGTCACAAATTATTTTTTTTTAAGTAAACTCTTTAGATGTTCAATTTATTAAAATTCTGTTCAGGTCAAAAAATCCATTAAAATTACTATTTAAAAAACATAAAAAAATAAAGTAAAAAATATTAAAATCCATCTCTTTTAATTTTCTTCCGATTTTTCCTATGTAAAATTCAGCCAAATTGGCTGGTGAATAAAAGAACCGCAACCAAAATATTATTTCATGTATTTGAAAAAAAAAAAAAAAAAAAAAAAAAAAAAATAAATAAATAAAAAATGCGCCGTTAAAACCTCAGCGGGTATCAAACCCAGAACAATCGTGTAACACTTCCCTGGCAGGCAGACTTGCTGTAGAACTTCTATAATAAAAGTCATTAGTTATAATATAACTTATCCGCTTATATTTTTCATTACATTTATCCTTTTTGGAAGTCTGATGTAAATTATTTATATATATACATATATATATATATATATTTATTTTATTGTATTTGAAATTTAAGAGATTGTTTTTAGAATTTTTTTAATTTTTTTTTTAAATGTTTCGTTAACATTTTTCTTGATTCCTTCAAGAATTAGCATTTTTTTATTTTTTTATTGAAAAAATTTTTTGATTAAAAAAAAAATTTTAACAAAAAAATAAAAAAAAATATTTTAAAAATTTTATTAAAATAATATTTAACATTTAATACGTTTTTTTTACAAAACCGAAATTTTGGAAAAAAAATATCGAAAAAGGAAAAGAAAAACTAAATTATAAAAAATATCTTACTTTTACTTATCATGTTTCCTTCAGGTGTATTTAATTATAGATGATTTTAATTTATTCATTAATATCGGTGTTTAGGGCTTTAAGGAAGCTTAAATGCTTTTATTCAAATCTAAAACTGTGTTGGCCGCCAAACAACTTTCTCTTCAATCCGAGAAGAAGAAAAAAGTTAAAGAAGAGAAAAATCATAAATTCACCTTAATTTTCTTTTATTTCTGTTAAGCTGACTTTTCGGCATCATTAAGCCCGCTGTAGCGGCTATTTTTCTTTACTAAAATATTTATTAATAATACATAATTATGTGCATATATTGTTTTTTAATTAAACCTTTTCAAGATAACATGTCTGCGCTTGCATATGCATGCATTCCCTTCAAAATTATAACACAAAATTTATTTAAATGCCACAATTAAAATACAAATATTTTGAAATTCATTTATAAATATTTATAATTACATTATTTATAGAGTTCTTTTTAATCGCACTCGCTTAATTAAAAAGAGCATTTTGGACACAAATAATAATTTACAAAATTTAGGATTACAAGGGGAAATTTAAATAAATATTTTTCTTTATCTTTGTTTGCGTGGTATTATTGTAATCGCGCGTGCGTTGTTAAACATTTATTTTATTAGCACTTCGAATGCTTATTGATGGTGAGTAATAATTAATCATTTATTTATTAAAAATATGTATTAATAGCATGAGCATTTATGGCTCGCTGCCATCCCACCACAAGTCGGATGTAATTAAATTTGTTTTGCTATTCTATATGATTTACGATATGCAAGTGCAGTTAAGGGCTTTTAAGGAGAATTGGGTTTGCACTTATACAAAGATTGTGTAAGATAATTATTTTTGAGTAGGATAATTATTCTTTACTTGTCATTGCTATAAATATTTTGGAGCTTTAATATTTTTGCTTCAACTATTCAAATGGCAAGACAATAAAGCAATAAGCCGAAAACTGCTGCAAAGGAATGAATTCAAAAAACTGTACCCGAAAGCAGAAAGTTCAAGTTCAAAGCCAGAAGTTCAGTATTTCAGCTGGTTTTCTTAACAATCTAGTATAAATGAAATATCGTAAATCGTAAACTTCTTTGCAGCTTTTGCTGGCAGATTAAAAATTGTAAAATCTAAAAATAAAAATAAAATTTTTAAAAATTAAATTTTTTTTTTTGAAGCTTTTCCGTATCTCAAGCAGTTGAGAGAAAATTGAAAAGGACAAAATCTCTTCTATAATGACGCAGGTTTAGTCACTGTCTTATTTCATACCCAACAGCCAATTAACAACGGCATTAATTAGAACTAATTCACACCGATGAAATTCGAGAAGTCTATTAACTGTAATTTGCATTAGAAAATAATATTATTTATCTATTTTTATCTATGAATCATATACAATTTAGCCATAAAAATTATAATGGGCAAAGTGGAATATTAATTAATTAAAAAGCTCTTTGCTGGCCTACCAAGAATGACTTTGGAAAATAGACGCTATAAGGTTCACGGCACCACAGTACTTCATAGGCGTAGAAACTGACCAGTAGAAACATTTTAACAATGTCCACGTTGAACTTTCCCAACTTTTGTCTTCTCTACCAATATCAAGTTTTCTTATTGATTGATAGTGGGCTTTCCAAAATAAAAAAAAAAAAAAAATTGCTGAAAATAGACGGGAAGAAAAATAATTTACAAGGAAAGAGTTGTTTTGCCTGTTAGTGTTTCGACTAGTCTGCGTGCCAGTGTGCTAAAAAGAAACTCACCACCAGACCAAAAAAAAAAAATTCAGTCTCCAAGTTCAGAGCCTAAAAATCAGCTAAGATATCAATTGAGGATTTACGTGTGGTATCAGCTGGCACATTTCGCAGTGTTAGGGAGGCTTTGACATATTATGTCCACATTCTCAAGAATCATTTGAGAGTTCCACAAGTTTTACAAGAAATTCTTTATGAATATATTCTCCCTAATTAGTGCAAAATTAATATAAATTTGCCCGTCTACAGTAAAAGTATATGTTCAACCAACAACTATATAGCATCGTCTCCCTGAAGTTCAAAAATGTCATTGGTGGTTTGAGTGGCATTCTTCCCTTTTTTATAAAAAATTTTCAAAATATAGTTAATTTCTCCATTTATTTCACAACTCTTTTTCAACTTCCCCGAATTTAGTTTTAAATTAAATAAACCTTAAAATCTCACCTTTTCAACACTATATTGTATGACACATTGCGATTTGTACATTAGCACTGGCGATATACGACTATTGACAAAATACGAAAAGACTTTTTCGCCTACCCAATGTTACATCAAATATCAAACTTAAAACTTTAATTCAATTTATTGCATTTAATTTTAATTAAAATAAAGCAGTAAAATTTAAAATAAAAGATAAAAATAAAAAGATAAAAAATGATTACAATTACATTAAACAAATGAAATTTTTATTGTTACCAACTGTAGAAGCAAGAGAACGACCGTTTCATTTTAATCGATTTTTTCACTGCCATCGTTTATAGCCCGGTTTTCTTTCAATAGTATTCGTATGGCAAATAGACGAGCAGCAAGACAAAGAAACACAGTGGCAACTATACGGACAGAAGCTATTACTAGCCATATGAAAAGATATAAAAACCACAAAACGAAATGGAAGAAGAAACAAAGCCATGCACAGTTGCAATTTTATTAGGTGTGTAGATAAATAAACAGTGGTATGGAAAAAAGCAATTCGTTTAGGTTTTGCAATTCAAGACCATACAAGAAAGATTTAGAAAGTTCAAAAATAGTAATAAGTATAATTGATATTAAAAGCTTTGTAGCCGAAGAACATGAGTTCGTATCCCATATATAGAAAGAGGCATCAAGTTATGCCACATTTCTATAAATTTTCAAAATTGAATTTTTAAGAGCCCACCCTTTTTAAATAAAAAAGCCTTTTTATAGTTTACATATTTAAGAAGTTATTTTTAATAAGAATATTATATAAAAGAACTTATAATTAATTAACATTAAAATAATAAATATTTTTATTAATTACTACTATTCTTATTTTTTATTTATTAAAACTTATAATTATAAGCCACAAAAAAAAATATTCAGTAGTAGAGCTAGAAAATAATCACAGATGCAAATCAGACAAAACACTTGAGGAATAACTAAATATTTATCTTGGCCTGCAGATTATGTTGATATTTGGGGATATCACAGTCTTATAGTTAAAGTACAATGAAATTTATATATCCTTTTCGTGTTGCAATACTGGTGAAAAGGATTTACAATTAAACTTTAATTTCCTTCTCTGATTCGTTTGGAGTAGTTGAGGTGGCAGTAGATTTTGATTTGCTGTGTGATGATTTTTGTGTGGCCAAAGATAAGAGGCTGGCCAAACTGTGATTATACGTTAAGGCAGGCGTTGTAGTGATAACTAGAGAGGAACTGGCATCGTTGTAGGAAGGCACAATGCACTTGTTGTCGTTTTGATTATTGGCCTCAGACAGTAACGGAGTCGACACTTCAGCTGCCACAGTCGTCTCCATTTTCGAAGAGTCTTCGTTTAGAGATTTTTCGTTCTTATTAAATACTTCAAATACTGAGGGCGGCACCAGCAGGCAGGATTGGGGATTTTTATGCAATAGCTCTAATGCAGCTTCATACGAGGGTAGGCCGGAGACTAAAGTGTAATCAGGCACCGGATCGTCCAAGTCCATATTCAATTTGACAGCTTCGGCATCAGTGGAGGGTATCACAGTGGTGCGATCTAAAATTTTCCGAAAAATTCATTAATGATTCCATCAATTTCAATTTGGTTTTTATGTGACTCGAAAATGGAAACTTTATTCTACATCCAATTTTTTTTTTGCAGTATCGCTGATAATTTTAAAAATAATTTTTAAGAATTACTTTTTTTACTGCTCTACAAAATTTATTTAAATTCACAAGCATCGCATCGAGGCCCTTTACAAAAAATAAGGAAGTGCCTAAATTATTATCGTGTCTGATTAAATTTAATAAGACATAAATTTAAATAAAATTGAGGTCCAAATTTACATTTGAAGGCAACTGCAGAAGGAAATCGGCTTTATTGACTTTTTAATGCATTTGAAAAAAAAAAAAAAAAAAAATTTATAAAATAAAAAATTAAGTGAAGGCCAAAGATTAAGAGCAAAAATATCCATAAAAAGATTTAAAAAAAAATATGAGGTAAATTAACTCATAAAGGCAAACAAAAATATATATATAAATACAGTGTGTTCTCGAAGCAAAGAGCACGTACCTGAATGCTGGTTACTGGCATACATTAAAAATGAGGCAATAAAAATTTAAATTTGGCCTTTATTGATCTTAAACTGAATTATTAAAGACTTTTAAAATATGCAACTCAAAGAATGGTGAAAGGAATAAATTAAGAAGCCGAAGTACGAGTTTTTGTTGAAACTTTGCTGCCAAAAAATAATTCAGAAAATTTTAATATAAAAAAAGAAATGAGTACAGAGTACTCATTATTATATTTAATAATTTGTTAAATTTCTATAATAATTATTACAATTTAACAATATCTAAAATTAAATAATATTTAATTAAAGATGAAGTCCAAAAATACTTTACAAGTATGAACGTATAAAGTAACGGAAAAAAGTTTTAAAAAATTTAGAGTTGCAATCAAGCGGTTACTTATTGTGTATAGACAATTTTTAACATGAAACCATTTTTAATGTTTAAACTTGGTTGAGGAGTTTATTTGTTTATTTTTATTATCTAGTTTAGAGACATTTTTTTTAATAATATCATAGATAAGTAACGAGTAACCACTAATTCATTTAGGTTTTATTTCCAAGTAAACAGAACTTTTCTAACTGATCTTCTAAGAAAATCTTTATATTAGCGAATAAAATACAAAATAAAAAGAAATAAAAATATTAACATTAAATTAAGTTATAACGATTACTTGCTACTTAGTTACGCAAAAGTAATCACCATATTGTTTGCACTGGTAACAAAAAACGTAATAAAAAAAAGCGTGACACAAAATGGTTATTTGCTTTAGCTTTAGTATATAACTGGTTAAAAAAAAACTAAGAAATAATATATTCGGTTACCGAATACCCAACATGAAACTACTTTTCTTTGCAAAAAAAAAAGAGCGATTAAAAATTTTTTATTTGAATAGGCACTAGTTACAAATAAAATTGGAACTAGTTCATTTAAAGAGTAACCACAAAAACACTCTACAAAAATAGCAGTTCCAAATTTTGTATTAAAGAAATGAACATCATTTGACTAGTAATTATAACTTAGAAAGCTTCGAGGAGTAATCCAAGCCTTTAATTATATACATGAATATTTCTGGCATATAAAATATCTGAAAACCGGGTAGCAGTCAAGAATACAACATTTGTTAAGTTAAAAAAGTATATATTTCACAGTGGAAGGGTACCCGTCAGAAATTAGTGTTTTAAACTTTTAGTTAGGCAGATTATATATTTACTAGCAATGGATGCAAATGCATAAAATAAAAACGGGTAACCGTTGCTCGTGTAAAAAAAATAATTTTATAATATGCATAAATATTTCTGGCATACTGAGGAATACTAATGTATATTGTATATACATATATTATTTATTCAAATTGTAAAATGGAAGGGTACGCGTCTGAAATTAGTGTTTCAAACTTTTAGTTGGGCAAGTTATATTTTTTCTGCCAATGTCTACAAATAATTAAAATAAAAACGGGTAACCATTGCTGGCATATTTTATAATATGCTTGAATATTTCAGGCATACAGCACATATATGTGAATATCTGGTAACCGTGAGGAATAGCCGATTTGTCAATTTAAAATTGTTATAAATTATCGCAAAATTTTAGTTCCCTCGATTTGATTTTTCTTTACAAATGGTTACACCTTAAAAAAAGTCGAGTAACCACGGCTTTTCTTTAAAATTAAATTGTTCAAGTTTCAAAAATTGGTTTCTGAAAATAGTTTCTACATTCCATATACTTTAAATTTAAAAATATTTTATGCATAAGAATGTAATTTTGAGAATGTAAAATTTGTAAAGAAAGACGGTTTGTCAACAAAACAGCTTAACTTGCTTCGAGAGCAAACAAGCCAAAACAATTACAGAGACACATTAAAATCTAATTCATTAAAAATATTGAAAAGATTAAAAAAAGGTGCAAAATTACTGATTAAGTAATCAAAAACAAGAAAAGCACTAATTCACTGTCGTCATCCTTTTCTCTCTTAGGCAGTTCAACTAATTGCCCTAAATACTTTTCAAATACTTTGTTGTAAAATTATTAACCAATAACTTGTTATTATTGTGCATAAAATTGTTGTGATTTATTACAATAGGTCTGTTACTTTACATAACTTGCATTGTAATGACATGAGAAGTTTGATAAAGAACTTTGACAAATTACAATAGAACGTAAAGATGCAGACGACAGGCGACAAAGTGAAATTTCAGTGGAAAAACATTACACACATTGAGTTGATGAGGCTTAATAGGAAGTAATGAGAACATATTGGAGACTTTTAGAATGATTTCAGTAAAATTCGCAATAACCAAAAATTTTCACCGAGATAAAAGTACTTTAATTTTAGTAAATTTCGAAATCAAATTAGATTTTTCGAAATTTCAGAGTTTTGATTTCTTAGATGTAGTATATTGATTTCTGCAATAAATTTTTACTCAGTTCAAGTTATAAAATAATTTTTTTTTAATATAAGAAATTTTATACAAAAAAAAATATTTAAAAAATTTTATATAATTTTCAAATAAAAAATTAATTTTTTTTTTGTTTCAAAGTATTAATATGAAAGTAAAAGTAGCTTCCAATGTAATGGCTCAGCCTTACACGAAAATTCCAAAAGATCCGAAAGCAGTATATAGTGAAATAAAGCCTTAAAAATATTATTCGAAATTATTTTCGAAATTTCGAAAATTCATCTAACGAAAAAGCATGATTGAGCATTTCACACACACGAGAATGAAGTTTAAACTCCTTTTGGAGGGAATAATATTTTTCGAAAAGGAAATTTTCAAATTGAAAGTAAAAATAATACGCAAAATATATTTTTATAATTAATATTAATAAAATATTCAATTTTAGGGCTTGATCTCCCATTAGCGATATCGAAGGGACGAACTTGTCCTTCTGAATATAATTTCCGATAAAATATTTTCATTGTATTACGGTTTTCCGTAGATTGTTATCATGTTCAGTTTAGCGCATTTTATTTGTAGAATTTTGTTATTCATTTGCTGAGTTTTTACAGTTTACGATTAAGCGTTAACAATTTCACTTCCGCCTCAAATGGCAGTGAGCCAATATTTTTCCATTTATTGTTTTTATTCATTTCTATAAATTCCTCCTCTATTATTTTTATGCCCACTAAAATTTTGCATTAAAGTGTGAAGAAACTTTTGTACGAGCATGCACGTTAGAAGAATTTTTAATAAATCGTTAAGCGAGTGGTTGTCTGAGCAGAAGACAACAACGGAGTTTTTACAATCGGCTTGGCAGCAGTCTGTGCAATTGAAAACAGGGATTTCCAACAAAACCAGTGAAGTCTCAAAATGCAGCTGCAGATTTATTTCAAAATACTTTGATTTTTTTTCATTTAATTTCTTTATTACGTTAAAGATCAGTAACACGTAATTCAATATCGAACTTTTTATTTTATTCTTCACTTTTATGGATTTAAGACGTGAATCAAAATCTCCCTGGAGAGTTGAAAATTATTTTAGTACGACTATATATTTTAAGTGACGATATTATTTTAAATTTTTTTAATAGAGCGGTTTCAATTGTTAGTCGGCAATTGTTTTTTTTTTTTTTTTGTTTTAGTTTTCTCTTATAGCAACTTAAGCTGTTTGGCTGACAAACCGCTTGTCTTTCCTTTCAAATTTTGTTGTCATAAAGTGGAATAATTTCAGCTGCATTTATGAAATATTTTTAGTTCTTTGCGGAGAGAAGTTTTTAAAGTACACTTTAAGTTTGACCATCACTTATGCATGCGGCTGTTAAGCTTTCAATATAAATGGGCCAGCAGTTGTAAAAGCTTTTACTGCTCTTGTTTTAGTTCTTTTTGATGTTTTAATTTCATTATTATTTTATTTTTATTCATTATTATTATTATTTCTCTTTTAGGCAATAAATATTTTGCAGCTTCTTCAAAAATAATGAAATTAAATAATAATTTATTTTTATAAAATTTCTTAAAAACAAAAAAGAAAATTTTATTATTCCTGAAGAAGCAACAAATATATATTGCAAAAAAAATTTACAAAAAAAAAAATATTGTAAAAATATATTTTTTAGCTGTGAAGTCGACAAATTGAATTTAAATAAAAAACGACTAATAAAAGTTCTACTTAAGCTTAAGGCCCAGCTGCCATGGGCCTGTGGCATATATCGGCTAACAATTTGCAATTATTCTTGTATGGCTTTTATAAATAAATAAAAAAATCTACTAAACTTGAAACACTTTTAGCCATAATAAAAATATATATATATACATATGTATATATACATAAATTATTTCCAGTTGTCTCACATACTTACAATTTCTCTTCCACATGCGAAACTGATGATACAGGAAACAGGAACAAAAACAAAAGATCATCGAGATCAATATTAATGTTAGCACTACACCGATCCAAACTTCGTTCATAAACTTGTCGTAATCCAATTGCTTTTGTAACTCATCCGCACCACCATCGTAATTATGTGAGTCGAAAGACAAATGATGAGGACCGAATTCCAAGTCCATATTGTTGAGTGAAGCTTCCGCGGTTGAAACTTTATGCACTGAGCCGGGGAACGAGCTATCGTAGGTGTTTTCTCGGGGAAATGACTGCAATTGTATGGAGTGTATAACGGTGGCTCCCAATTTCTTAAAAAAATCACTTGTGGTCATTTGGACAGGTGATGGTATCGATGGATCCAAGCTGGTTATGCTGGGCGAGGAGGCCAAAGCTTTACTAGTACTATCGGCCAAGTTGGCTGTTCGACTGTTTTCCAAAATTTGCTGTGCGTAATTGTTGAAATGTAATTCCTTTGGTAGTTCGTAGTTTAATGAGTGTGTTAAGTCTTCCATGGTGAATTATATATTGTAATCACTTTAAAACGTTTGAATTTGTTTTCCTTTTTTTTTTTATTTAATTCAATTTCTGTTTGTAGAGCTTTAACATGTAAAAGCCACTTTCTTTATTTGTTTTGTTTCTCTAGATTTTTTTCTTTTTTTTTTTGAGGGCTTCGCTTAAGTCTTGTTCAATATAAAAAATTTCTTTTTAATATCTTTTTTACTTGCTGGCTGGCTGCGTTTCGAAAAGCAGCAAATATTTTCAACTCTTTAAGCACGTCCGCACTTCACCACTTCTCTAAGTAAACTGAAATTTCAAGTTACAGGCAGCAAACTATAAGATTGTTTTGTGCAAGTACGAGTATCGGCAAGATTTAAAACTCTTTCCGAATGAGCGCTATTCGTGATGTTCAAAAACAAGCACGATCGCTTATAAGACTCACTGCAAATGAGTTCTTGTTTTACTCTCGCAAATTGTAATAGATTAATGAATTAATTTTATATATTCAATAAGATTTCTTTGCTACCTGCTTTTCTTATCTTTTCACAAAGAAACACAAAAATGAAATAACTGGAAATTGTTGAAGAGAAATGAAATTTCGGCGTGATCATTTGATGCTTGATTACGCTCGAGCACACATCTTTTCATGTTACCCAGTTGCTTGTATCCCCGTATCTTCAAAAAAAATTTCTCACATATCAAAACTAAAACTCTCCCTCAATTCTTTGTCGCTTCCCAGTTGAGTTTTGTTAAAGCCTGGGAATTTGTGTAGACAAAAATATAAACATGAGCGTAATGATCGCACATGATCAGCCCTATAATTGGCTTCACAAAACCCAACGATGGCTGTAGTTTGCAACCCTAAAATTCTACAGTTCCAAGCAAGGAATCATTTTTAATTAATTTACTAAAAAACAATTCAAACTGATCATTATAAAATAATACGAATACAATACGAAACATCCTTTGAAATATTTCCATTGTGTAATAAATATTTAGGACATTGTAAAGAGTGAAATGATCTAAAAAACGCAAATGAGAGAGAAAAATAGGACTAGAGGCATTGCAAGCAGCACCTATTCTCCATCTTGCGAAATAATTCACAATTTTTCTTGACATCTGCCCTTCTTAAACTATAAAAAAAAGTAGAGAATTGCATTGCGGTTATAGTGCAACTCAAGTTCCTTCAATTTGTATATTGTGAGCCAAAATCCCCTCTCTGCAGTGGTCAAGCAAAATATTATTAACAGGTTGATCTCTCTTCAGAACTTAATTTCTGTTAAGCAATAATCCTGCAAATATTGGCATCAGAGATCACATGCAATATTTTACATTTGATTAATGAAATTCTTCATTAATGAAATGAACAATAACATCAGATAGGGAAAATCCTTTAAAATGTGCTTTCACGGAACGTTCCAGTTTTCAATGATATAAAACGAAATGCACACTTATTTCAATTTAAAAAGACTTGCAGGTTAAGTTAGTTAAAAAAAGTCGTTTAAAGAAAATCTAATCATAAATACAATGAACGAATTTCATTTATATCATGTAATATTAAGTATTGTACACCCACTCTCGCTCATTGAATCGGTATTGGTTTCTGCTCGGGATCAAACTTGCATACAAAAATATTTTAAGGTTTTGGCTCCGCTCGGCTCTGCATCAGCGCTCACTCTGTTCGCTCCCTTACTTTTCCACTTTGCCACTGTAATTCTAATTCTTACCACTCCCGAAAATCTTACCAGGCACTGACAATTTCGGGTCGGCTTTCAGCGTTCATTCTGTTCGCACCCTAAGCTCCCGGAAAAAAACTGTTCAATACATTTGGCGGTTTAAAAAGCTTAATTCTGAATTTTTGATTAAGCAAATATCCAACTCAGTGCAAACAATGCCAGTATTAATATCAGTATTATTAAATTAAATAAATTTCGGGGGACCAAACATTTTGTTGCTTTCTTCCGAGAGTATAAATTTTAGATAAAAAAAAAATTTTTTATTTGTATCATTAATTTCATTAGTCACTGTATTTCCAAAAAAATCAAGAGATCAATCAAGAAGTTTTACTCGTTGTTATATCACGGACGTCTAAATTGCAGATCACAAAATTTTTTTTAAGGAAATGGGCCCTGTTGCTGGACATGAGGCCTATGCTGGAGTCAAAATTAAATTCGTTTCGAATAGAAACAAATAAACAATGAAATGACCCCTTAAGAATAAAGAAGTGAGTGGGCACGTCAAGATTCTTCCATAATTATATAAAACCACAAAATCATTGTACTCGCGCTTTATTTAAGCCGGATCCGAAATAATTAAACGGTTTTAATTTAAATCCACGGAGAAGTAAGCCAGACTCTTTGATTAATGGCCTCTATCCTACTTCTAAATTTCGTCGACTATGCAATATTTTCTTACACTCAATGTGATATTTTATATAGAGTTTGAGAAAGTTCATTAATTTCATTCCAGCTATGAATATGTTACTTAGAAGTAAAGAAAAAATTTCTTTAAATTTACCACACAGCCATAATTAAAAATAATGTAAGTCAGAAATGGTCTAACAATGTGTTCTTGATATGATGAAGGGCAAGGAAAAATTTCATGTACACAATGTACAGATTCATTGCATGAATGAAAATTGTCTGTTTACAATGTAGATGTTTAAGAATTAATGAGAAGAAAAAAATAAGAAAGAATGTCATTTTTATGTGTCAAGAGTAAATAGGAATAGAAAGTTTTACAGAAAAGCTGCCTATCCATTATTCATTGGAAGCGTCTCTGGATATGCTAAATGCCATCTAAATTCGCCAAGATTGACTTCTCGTATAGTAAGTTTTCTTAAAAATTCAAAACTAGCTTGCAAACATTTTACAATCATTTGATATTGTACTGTAAAAAAGGCGCAATCCTTGGAGTCCTGCCAAGCATAACAGTAGGGAACAAGTACAGCATTTAAAATTACTCTCACATATGCTGCATACTGTTCTCATTATTACACAAACCGCCTGCAGAAACATTAAAGACAAATTTAATTTTCAAATAGCAATGAAGCCTCTGCCAGCCTGCATTCGCTTGCTTTACTGGTTTACTTCTGTGGCCGTCTTCTAATAATCTATACCTGAGATCCTTTATTCCTGTTTGCTATACAAGGTTTTAAATTTCTCTATTGTATAGCAGATCTTATTACAAATCAGTTTCTCTATTCATTCGAAAGGTTTGAGCATAATAGTTTGTTTTTTGTTGTCCCTCCTTTTAGTTTTGCTGCTCATTATACTTTTCGGAATAATAGAATTTAATTGAGCTTGAAAATTTCTTATTTGCCTTTTCTTTGAGGAGGTCCTCTCGTTATTATTTCCCTGCTATTTCAAGCTTTTATTGTTTTCTTTAATTCTGGAAATTGAAAAAAATTTGCATTTAATTTTTGTGAGGCTCTATTGAAACCGAGGAGTAAACGAGTGTTGGCAGAAGTCGTAGCAAAAATTTCCGAAGCGATTTATAGAGAAAACAATAACAATAACAGTAACAATAACACGCGAAAAAGTGTTATTGTTTTGAATAAAAATTTTGTCTGCTTTAGAAAGACAGTTTAATTTATTTATTGTTAAAAAAGAATAAAAATAAAATAAAATTATAAAAAAAAAATTATATAAAAAATGACTCACCAAGCCAGAGCAAGATATTCATTATTGGTTTTATCTGCAATGAGAAAGAAAGAGTTTTAATGAAAACGATTGTAAAGTGAAAAAAATTTGTAATTTAAAAATAGTTCAAGGAAATGGAAGAGATATTTTTTGATTCCTGAGGGCAGAAATACTGACAGACAACTTTTCTTAAAAAAAATATATATTTTTTTTCCTTCTGGTCTTGAGTTTTTATGACTGCTTGTTGTTATCACATATTGCAATGCGAGTTTCGTAGGTAATCTCGTGAAAGTTTTTCATATTTTAGCTGCATACATGAAAAGCTGAGAAAACTTTTAAGTTGCATGAAGCTTCGGGCAGTGAAAATTGCCAGCTCAAATTATTAAAATGACTCCTTGTGATTTTGTACAAAAATGTTATTTTATTGAAATTTTTTTAAATTGTTTTTGTAATTTTTATTTTTATACAGAACTACGCTGGCCCTCGTAGAGCATTTAAAAGTTAATTTTTGCTTTCTTTATTTAATGAGCTTTCGGAAGCTTTAGTTTGTCGTTTATCTTTACTGTCTGAGTCTTTGAAACGATTTGCAATAGCATTAAACAAATGTCCCATAGCATGGTTACATAACTCAAGGGCTGCAGGGCTGGGAATGCCCTTTCAGCATTATTTATTTAATGAGCTTTCAGAAGCTTTAGTTTGTCGTTTATCTTTACTATTTGAGTCTTTGGAACGATTTGCAATAGCATTAAACAAATGTCCCATAGCATGCCTACACAGCTCAAGGGCTGCAGGGCTGCAGGGCTGGGAATGCCCTTTCAGCATTATTTATTTAATGAGCTTTCGGAAGCTTTAGTTTGTCATTTATCTTTACTGTTTGAGTCTTTGGAACGATTTGCAATAGCATTAAACAAATGTCCCAGAGCATGACTACACGGCTAAAGGACTACAGGGCTGGGAATGCCCTTGCAGCCATGCTATTTTATTATTTTAAAAGCCACCATAAAAGCGAGACGAACGAAAGACTTGTCATTGACTCTTAAATTTTATTTTTTCCATTTTCTTTACTCATATTGTGTGGTTGGATTGGTGAGGATGCCTGCAATTTCGCTTGTTGGTAAAACCAAAATCATTAGTAGACATTCAACCAAAGATAATATTATGGCCAACTTGATTTTACAAAGAATTATAAAATCACGTTTTCAGCAATTCTTTTTTGATAAACTAAAAGTGAGCAAATTGAGAATTTAAAGGCATTTCTTATAATTTGGAACATTCTTCCATATTCATGTAGCGTATTCTGGCTTAGGGAGCCCATGCTTGGTCATGAACTTAATTCTGAAAGTTGCTTTCCTACTTTGGCATATACCGGAAAGAATACCGGAAAGAATTTAAATTTTGCTGCTAAGAAATCTTGCTAATTTTGTATTATTGCATCTGGAATTACAGTCTAGGCAGAGAAAATTGCACAACTTCAAAGGGGAGAGCAGTGACGTTGCGTGTTAATTGAAGTATTTGCATTTCCTGCTACTTGAGAGCAGAATATTTTTTGTTAATTTCAAAATGTTTGTGGTCGCAACAGCGCGAAATTGGATTTTGCTTTTTGTTCGTTCATTTGTTATCGGTCAGAAGCAGCTCTGGCCCTTGTTTGCATGTTGGAGTTAAACAAACTTTGAATTGCAATACTGATAAATTATTTTAATTAAATTTTTTTTTTCATTTTATGGAGAAAACTCACACTGGCACGATAATAATATGAGAAATTAAAAGTAAATAATAAAGGAAGCGGCTGGGCGGGTCTTTGCTGATTTCTTTTCCAGTGGAATTTCATTAACAGCTAATTTTGGCAATGGAAAATAGTTAAATCCGTTGTGATACTCGGAAGTTGATAAAACTGGGAAGAAAATAAAAACATATGCGGTGTGCCTGGTGTGCCTGTATTCCAAGCCAAAATACCTTCTAAACAGAAGTTCATAATCTTGGGGAGCCCCTTAGAGGTTTCTTCTTTATTTCTAAGCACAAATAGGTTAAATTCCAAATTCCAGTACTTTAATGTATCACTTCACGGGCATCAGTTGTTCCAACGAACAGGAGATGGCATATAATGACTTCTTTCATAAGACAGATCTCATTGCTAAAGCCACATTGAGGAAAATACATTTTGTCACGTTCACTTCGTGAAGTCATGGAACACTTGAGCTTAAATTGCAATGAGTGCTTTTTGTATTCAAAGCTTTTACGAATGATCAAAAGTGATCGCGCTCCAGTATTCTTTTTTCAGGCAACCTTAATATCTTCTGAGGAGCCATTGACTCGAAGCCGACTAGCGCCTAAGTTTTAATCTTTTTCAATACAATAGAAAACTGAAACAGCCCATGTAAATATTCTACAGAAAAGTACATCGCATTAATGAGGTAATCGATCAAAATCGTGCGAGCGTAAGAAACTACAAAGAGGCATGACTGTAATCAACAAAACATTGTCATAAACATGTTTGGGAAGTCTAATGACATTTATCGTCTTCGTGTGTAGTATCACCTGTTGTTTTGAGCAATTTGAGGCGACCGCATGGTAAGAGCCGCCGTGGTCGCCCAACGTAACAAAAAAGCGCATTGAGATGTCAGTCATAAAGATAAATACTCTCATAAATACCACAACACCGCTAACAACAAACATAAAGAATAAACATTAATATATAACCGAAAAAATATATTTATATTTTTACAACTGCACGCTTACTCATATCCCAGCAAGCATATATTGTAGTGGTTTCAAATTTGTTGCTTTTAAAATAATTAATTATATCCATTTTTGAAAAATTAATTGAATTCAGTTTAAAAATATTTTTACAGACCTCAGCTCACATTGGATCCATGGCAATTTCGCATGAGCTTCTACGCAAAATCATGCAGCTGCACTTTAATTTAATGTGGAAGTGTTCAAATGATATGACATGGAAACACGGGGTAGGACAAAACTCAACATGAGGCGAAGACTTAAAACTTCTACTGTATGTACTCAAGAGTTCCGGGAAATTGGTTTCTCTCTCAAATTCTTCATTTAGGAAAGCGTTACACTATGCGAAAAATTTTCTTTACAGTACGCAAAAATGTTCTTTACGGTACGCAAAAATTTTCCTCCCGAATTTTTCGACTTGTCATCCAACATCTGAACTTTCAAAATTTTAAAGGCATAGAGATACCAACTCTTGGCCGGAGCATTACGGTATAAACCTCTTTAGTTACTTGTCATAGCAACGTTTTGGCGTAGAGCTCTAACGATCACAGAACGAAATGTCTATCCACAAATTACTTATGATAACATGCCGCACATGGAGAAGGCTAAATAATATTTTATTAATACTAAATTTGAATTATTCATATTGAGATCTTTGGCGAGAAACCTACAGATAAAAGATGGTTTCTAAGCAAATAGATTTCCACTACTAATCTTGCTGTGACCTGAACGATGGCTGGTTCTTCTATACGGTCATGCTTGCCAAAATGTAGTCTCTCATCTACAATTAATTACAAAAAATTAATTACAGCTTCAGTTTTTATGTTCAATTTTTCGTATCCAGGAACCTCTAGTGCGAATGCAATCGTGCATGTTTGCTGGGTAACACATCTAGCGATAAAAATATAACATTAATAGCAGTAACAACAAGCATTGAGTCAATTGCATTGAACTCATTTTGTCTAGCATGACTGACTAGCAACGGTCATTGACTTGAGGTGTGCAACATAAAATAACGACTGCAACGAAGAAAGCCGAACAATAGTTTTAGTGCCGTTTCTTTTTTAGTTTCATTTTGTGGCTTGTAAGTCATGCTTTAATGACTCTGTGGGAAAAAGAAGACTTTTAGAAGACTTTCAAGATAATTATGTCTTGCGCAATATAGCTTTTTGGAAGTTATGAAAGCGGAATAATTTTATTATCAAGAAAGCAAATAAAGAAAGGCAGTTGGCGACACGTAAGGATCTAACGCTTAAGTCAATATGAAACCGATTGAATTTATACAAATTTTTTTTTCACCAAAAAGTCTCGCCGAGCTCAACGACGTGAAAATGAGTAGCATTACCACTCTGCTATGAGCTTTTGCCCACTTTCTAGATCCACCTTTATATTTTTGTTTTTATTAAAAGAAAAAATAAATAAATTATGTTTGACCGTCGGCCTTTTTAATTGAATCACTGTACTCGTACTTGTCATGAAATACGTTTTACTGGCATAACCATTAACCGCGAAATAAAATCCAAGTTTTTTTTTGTTTCAGATGCCATCACTCATGGCTAGAAATTATCATTTTAATAACATCCCCCGCATCCTTCAAGGGTTGTTGCCTGTTACCCATTAAGATATCGGAATTCCTACGACTGTAAGCATTCATGTAATTAAAGACAAGCAAAAGACGTTGTAAACACGATAAAAGAATGCCTTAAATATTCATGAATAGAGAAGTAAGATAAGAGCTCTTAGAAAACATAGAATTATTATAAAAATAGAATAAGAAAATAAAAATATTCCCATCATAGAGAAACCAAAAAAAAGAACACTAAAAATTATGACAAATGCTTCATGTCACTGCATTTGACTTTTCTAATAATTACCTGTCATTTTTTGTTGTACAAAATTATCTTGCAACTATTTTTCATTTTCTTTGCATTTCCTCTCCGTTTTGTTTTTTATTTTTTATTTTTTTTCTTTAATAGCAAAGCAACAATTACATGATGGCAATGAAATGGTTTTGTTGAGTGCAAGAGACCCCCGGTGTTGGGCTCACCAGTAGTCATTTGCAGTAAAATCGATCAAGCTTGACTTGTCGTGCCGGTTGAATGGATTAAATATTTTGTGTATTTTTATTTTTCTTTCAAAAACCATCATACTATTTAATTATGTATGAGCACTCCTCTTAACTATTTCCCATGATATCTCTATATCCTTTCCCTTTCAACTGAGTCCTTTGAAATCAATAGCTGATTGAAGTATTCGTTTGCTCTTCATTTCTATTTTGAGACAATGGCTTGTTAAACTCAGCTTCGTGATTAAAACAATAAGCAATGGAACATTTAACGGGTGTGCAAAATTGAGGTATCCTTTTTTCTAATATTTTTTATTTTCGGATTTCAAAAAAATTGCTATAATTTTCAGGATATAATTAGGAAATTTAGAACCATCAATGCGAATTAAGAGAATTATCGTTCTATATTCCAAAGATCTTTGGGGCGGCAAATTGATGATGAGGATTTAGGCACTTGTCTCACATAGCCAGAGTAAATAATGTATATTATTATTAGGGAAAAAAAGTTCGAAACTCGCATTATTTCTCCTATACGAGGAGTAACTTTGTTACCAAGATCGTGCTGTTTTATACTCTTGGGCATTTTCTTGTGGGGGTTTTCAAATAGAGAGTGTACATCAATAATCCCACAACACTTTATTATCTACCAGATATCAAGTCTGGTAACAATTCATTGAAAAACGTTTTTGAAATTTGCTAATCTGCAACTCCCAATATCTGAAAAATCCTTTTTTTTCTTAAAATTAAAATGTTACCTTAATTTCAAAAACTCTTTTTCTTAAAAAGTGATGGAGATTAATTCAACAGGATCTGTAGCAAATATAAAAAATAAATTTAAAATCCTGCAAGAAAAATTTTACTCTTGCCGTGACGAAAGTAAACGAATTTGAGCGAATAGTTTTTTCTAAAAACCGAAGTAAAATTGGCTTAAATTTATTTATAAAATTCAGTTCAATATTGTTTACTGAAATATGAAAATTAAAATAATAATAATAATAAATTATATTGCCAAATAAACAAAAATTGTTTGCAATATTAATTAGTTATTTAATTTCATTTTTTGCATACATAACTTTGGTAAAATAATTTAATATATATAATTTTTTTTTTTTAAATGAATAAGAATTATTATATGCTTTTTTACATTTTCAGTATCGTTGCTATAACGAAAAAATATTTTAATCGTAGACAAACTAAAACACAAATTCTATTCTATTCAAATTCTAATATTCTATAGTATTAGAAAAGTTTATGTCGCTTTCTACAAGTAGGCCGGCTTTAAGTTAGCCTGATTCTGCGAAAATATGAGTTGGTTTCAGAATTCATTTTCCGCCAAGCCTTTTTGTTTGCTTTCTTCAATTTCATTTGCCTTTAAACCATTTCATTTTTTAACATAAATTAGATATTTAATCCAGCATATGAATTCTGAAAAGCTGGGCGATAAGTTTTTAATATGTTCGCTTTTTCGGGTTAAAATACTAAATATATTTCGAGCCACCGTTTGTGAAATTATAATAATGATTTGTCATCGCACAGTGGTCAGCATGCAAAAAGATATGATCTCTAATAAAAACGTAAATTAAAAATAAATATTATAGAATTAGTGAGCCTAAGGCCCACCTACCATGAGCTACTGACAACATTAGTTTAAGTAAATAAATAAATAGAAATAAATAATTACATTATAAAAATAAATAAATACAAATAACTAAATAAAAATAAAAAAATAAAAATAAATAAAAAAAATAAATAAAAAAAGAAATAAATAAAAAAATGAATAAAAATAAATAAATAAATGAAAAAAATTAATAAATAAAAATAAATAAATAAAACTAAATAAATAAAAATAATTAAAAAATAAATAAAGAAAAATAAATAAATAAATAAAATAAATAAATGAAAAAATAAATAAAAATAAATAAAAAATTAATAAATAAAAATAAATAAATAAAAATAAATAAAATAAATAAATGAAATTAAATGAATAAAAATAAATAAATAAAAATAAATAAATAAACTTTAAACAAATAAATAAATAAACTTTAATAAAATTATATTAAAAAACTGAAAAAATTAGTTTAAGTAAATAAATAAATAAAAATGAATAAAAACAAAAAAATAAATAAATAAAAAGAAATGAATGAAAATAAATGAATAAAATAAATAAATGAAAAAAATTAATAAATAAAAATAAATAAATAAAACTAAATAAATAAAAATTATTAAAAAATAAATAAATAAAAATAATTAAATAAAATAAGCAAATGAAAAAAATAAATAAATAAAATAATATAATTAAAAAAATAAATAAATATAAATAAAAAAAGAAATAAAAAAATAAATAAATAAAAACAAATAAATAAACTTTAATAAAATTATATTAATAAACTGATAAAATTAGTTTAAGTAAATAAATAAATAAAAATAAATAAAAACAAAAATAAATAAATAAAAAGAAATGAATAAAAATAAATCAATAAAATAAATAAATGAAAAAAATTAATAAATAAAAATAAATAAATAAACTAAATAAATAAAAATAATTAAAAAATAAATAAAGAAAATAAATAAATTAAATAAATAAATGAAAAAATAAATAAAAAATTAATAAATAAAACTAAATAAATAAAAATAAATAAAATAAATAAATGAAATTAAATGAATAAAAATAAATAAATAAAAATAAATAAATAAACTTTAATAAAATTATATTAATAAGCTGATAAAATTAGTTTAAGTAAATAAATAAATAAATAAAAACAAAAAATAAATAAATTAAAATTAATAAATAGAAATAAATAAATAAGCTTTAATAAAATTATAAATTTAAAAATACAGTACAGTATAAAATTAAATAACTACTAATTTAATACCTAAAAGTAAATAACTAATAAAATTAAATCCTAAATTTATTTTCAAGTAATAAAAACAGCAGCAAAAATTATAAATTAATTAAGTAAATTTTTGGATTTTATAATTTATTTTAAATTTGATAAAAATAATGTTAACCAGACATCAAATTTTCTTTGAAAATTCCAACTCCAAAACATTTGCAGGATAACGCAAGCGATTCGCCTGGTTTCGCTCAAGCCAACTGGCAGCATGACTTTAAATAGCTGAAGGTTTGCTTTATGGAATTATTTGGTCAGACCATTTTTTTTTGTTGGAATTTTGGCCGGATCCCTTTTAAAACCATCCCAGAAGACAAACAGCAAGTTTTTATAAATAATCCGATTCAAAGATCGCCCATGCCATGATCACTGAAGTTATTGAGACGGTTTTCCACACGAGTTGTTTTTCTTTCTTTTAAATTGTATAATTTTGTAATTCTTTTTTCTTTGATTTATTCCAATAATTTCACACTAAATGAAAAAGTGTTTGGAAAAATAGTTGCCACAACCATCAAACGGTAAGAAAGAAAAGTCTAACAGACAGCTTTACAAATGATCTTTAATTTATAACTTTTAACAAAAAAAAAAAAAAAAAAAAAAATTCTTAACTTGACTACACGCAATACCAAACAAAAGCAAAATAATAATTAAATAAATTAAATGTGCCCGCATTATGTTTTTAACAAAAGAATAAAGAAATATGAGGAAAAGGGAAATTAATTTATCTAACGAGAGGAACAAGTAAAATAAGCAGCTTTTAAAAAGAACACGAATTTGTTTCAATAAAAATTTTAAGCCTGGCGAAGGCTTAAAATACTTGATTTATATGAAAACTGGAGTTGCAGTTGAAAGTTCATGCCATAAAGGCTACTGGTCTTTTCAAAAACAATTTTTAAATGAATAAAGATTTGTTTTTTTATTTTTTTTGTATAATAACTAATCGCTTTATGATCATCATATTAAAGGATTAAAAAAGAATGACCCAAAAAAAATATATATTTGAATTTTATGATAATTTTTCTAAAAGAAAATAAAGTCTTAACAAGAAGAGTTATTAAAAATAAACCCCTTCGTCGGTTTCCTTTTGGCAGAAACAATTTTTATAAGTATTAAATAATGTGTCTGTATGGATATGAATAGACAGATTTAAAATGTATTTGAAAAAAATTAGTCATGCTTGCATATCAGTCATGTTTGTTGGCAGTGCAACAACCCCTTCTCCCATTTCATTATCTAGAAATGACGATCGAATTTGTTTTCTGTGACTTTTCTTTTTTTTGCATTAAAATGTTAAAAATATTTCGAGCCACTGCTTGTGGAATTATTAAAATGATTTGTCATCGCACAGTGGTCAGCATGCAACAAGAATGGGATCTCTAATAAAAACGTAAATTAAAAATAAATATTATAGAATTAGTGAGCGTAACGCCCATCTACCATGAGCTACTGACAACATTAGCTTAAGTAAATAAATAAATAAAAATAAATAAATAAAAAAAAATAAAACAAATTAAAAAAATAAAACTAAATAAATAAACATAAATAAATAAAAAAATAAATAAATAAAAATACATAAATAAATATAAAGAAATAAAAATAAATAAAGTTATTTCTTTATTTATTTCTATTTATTTAATTTTATTTTTTTAATTTTTTTTATTTTTTATTTAAATTTTTTTTTTGACAACAATAGTTTAAGTAAATAAATAAATAGAAATAAATAATTACATAAAAAAATAAATAAATGGAATAAATAAATGAAAAAAATAAATAATTAAATAAAATAAATAATTGAAAAAATAAATAAATAAAAAAAGAAATAAATAAAAATAAATAAATATAAATAAATAAATAAATATAATTAAATAAAAATAATCAAAAAAATAAATAAATAAAAATGCATAAATAAAAATAAAGGAATAAAAAGAAATAAAAAAGTAATAAAATAAATAAAAAATTAATGAACAAAAATAAATAAAAAAAAAATAATTAGAAAAAATCATTAAAAATAAATAAAAAAAATGAATAAAAAAATAAATAAATAAAAATAAATAAAAAAAAATAATAAAATAAATAACAAAATAAATCAACAAAAATAAATAAATAAAAATGAATAAAAAAATAAATAAAAATAAGTCAATAAAAAACTTTAATAAAATTATAATGTAAAAATGCAGTACCGCTTAAAATAAAACAACTACGCTGGATACAGAAATATATTTAAAACGAAATTCCAAATCTTCTTCTATGCCAAATAGAAAACTATTTAATCGAATAAAATTATTAAATTACAAATATACGAATGAGAGTAATTTTAAATAAAATGGATATAATTTCAAATAAATGGAAATAAAAATATAATTTTAAGAAAAACTATATAAAAAAGGTTGTTTGCATACAAACTCTGGAAAACCCTTTAATCGAATAAAATTATCAACACACAAATATTCGAATGAGAATTAATAAAAAGATTTTTATTGCATATTTCGTTATTGATCAATAATTGTTCCAACTAATACATTAAAATAAAGTAATCAAAAACGCAACAACACTATTAAAACCCTATTTAAAACAAAAATAAAAATATTATAAATTGTCAAATAGATATTTGAATTTATATGATTAAATCATTTACAAATATTTTCAAAAAATCTCTTAGAAAATTTATAAAATTTAACCGAGTTGACCTTATTAGATTTAAAAATTTAATCAAATGTAATTATTTGTATCAAAGTATAAAATAAATAACAAATTGACAAATATTATGAATTCCCGAAAATAAAGTAAAAAAAATTACTTTTAACTATTTAAACTCTTTATTCGATTAAAATAGCTACCATGCCGGAATAGTCTAAATTACGCGAATAAAAATTATTTTAATAAAATCCAATCAAAAAAAAATTAAAAAGGCAAAATTTTAAAAAGAAAAAAATTAAGGTTGAAATTTTTTATAAAAATCAATCGATTGAAATTGTAAAAAAATAAAATTACAACAACAAAGTAGTTTTAATTAGAATATAATTGAGGAAAGAAATATTAATGAATTATTAAAATATGAACCTCAAAAATAATTATTTTTGCGATAAAATTTTTTTTACGTGAGAAAATCCTGTAAAGTAAAGTATAAAGATTATTCGAATAATAAGCTCACTAAATATTGTAATTATTAAAAAAATCCCTACAACTATTTTACATTGCAAAATTTTTCGTTTATACACCAGAGCAAGAAAAATAATTTTGTACATGTGAAAAAATTTAAAAAAAATATAAAGGTTATTGGAATACTGAATACCCTAAATAAATATTACAAAAAAAAATTCTTACAAGTATTTTCGATTCCAACATTATTTTTTTATTTAGAGCTGAACAAGAAGTGCGAATAATAAAATAACTTTTAACACGTGAAAAAACTGTATATAAAAAAAATAAGGATTATTCGAATAATTAATCCCCTAAATATTTATAAAAAAAAATATTGTTACAAATATTTGAAAAAGTGTGAATAATAAAATAACTTTTAACACTTGAAAAAACTATAAAAAAGTATAAGGATTATTCGAATAATTATTCCCCTAAATATTTATAAAAAAAATATAGTTACAAGTATTTTACATTGCAAAATTGTTTATTTATTATTCGTTTATACAGGTGAACAAAAAGTGCGAATAATAAAAACATTTTGTATATTTGAAAAAATTTTAAAAAAAAGTATAAAGGTTATTGGAATAATGAATACCCTAAATAAATATTAGAAAAAAAATTCTTACAAGTATTTTCGATTCCAAAATTATTTTTTTCTTTAGAGCTAAACAAGAAGTGCGAATAATAAAATAGTTCTTAATACGTGAAAAAGCTATAGAAAAAGTATAACGATTATTCGAATAATGAATACCCTAAGTAAATATTAGAAAAATAATTTTTACAAGTATTCATGACTGCACAATTATAATTTTATTTAGAACTGAACAAGAAGTGCGAGTAATAAAACAGCTGTTAATACGTGAAAAAAACTATAGAACAAGTATATTGATTATTCGAATAATTAATCGTCTAAATATTTATATAAAAAATATTCTTTCACGAAGAATAATAAAATAATTTTTAACATGTGAAAAAACTTTCAAAATAAGTAATAAAGATTATTCGAATAATAAATCCCCAATTAAAAAGTTTAACGAAAATGAATAGAATAGAAATTAAGTATTAAATCATAACAATTTTTTGAATTTTTCAAATTTTTAAATTTTTAATTTATTTATTTATTTAATTATTTATTGCTAAAAAGAAAATTTATTCGGGGAAAAACTATTGGCACAAAAACTTAAAATAACTGATCTTAAAGTATCTCATTAAAATTCTTTAGAATGAAAAATAATTATTGAAAAATATTATTTTAATTTTATCACTATTTATAGAAAAAACAAATCCAACACGCTTTTCGTTTAAAAAGCTTTTTCTATTTATTCTATTTATTTATTTCTATTTACAATTATTCCAGCGCAAAGTTTCTTAAAAATAATTTTTAATTTCCCTCATGACCATTCTGTGAACTCTAAATAATTATTTTGTTGATCAAAGACTTAGCTTTAAAGCTTTTTATATCTAATGGCAATAACTTTTTATAATTACTTACTAATAAGCTTCCATACCTTCAATTAGGGTCTAATTATTAGCAAGAAAATTACAAGGGCGTAAACAAACCGCCTTAAACTTTGCTCTTCTCGCTTGTGTTGGCTCAACTGGTTGTCATTTAATTTCCCCCCGCTGAAAGAATTCCCTTTACCTTTTTTTTCTTTTTCCAGCTTCATACTGCACATACTTTCTGACAGTTTGCTTTCCACAAAAAAAAAAAACATTTTTAAAAAATTTAAAAACAAAATAATAATTTTTGATAATAAAAATATTTTATGTTACACTGTGCTCAGCTTTATTATAATATTTACTTAAAACGTCTGAGGTATTCTTTCTAATTTTAATATCACTCGTAATTGTTTTAATGATTCATTAGTCGGTTATTTACAAAAGAGATTAAATTTATATCGCAAAGAAAAAATGAGCCAGAAAGTAAACATAAGCGTATCTGGTATTTCATAAGAATTATTTGAACGAGATAAACTTCACAATGCCAAAAAATATTATCACAAGCTAATTGAAGTGTAGTGGAATGGCGAAAAACGCTCACTTACAAGCTTTAAAATCCAGCAAAGTCTTCAGCGCGGCAATCACGTAATAAGAAGTTAATGTAAATAACAATTTTTATGCGAAAACAAATTTAAAAAAATTATGAAATTATTCGAAAAAATATTAAAATGTATGATTTCTTAATTGCAACAATTTTCTTTCAACAACTAATTATTTTTTGAAAAGCTTTTCAAACTTAAACGATTGAAATTAAAAAGCTTAACAAAATATATTTAATCAACTAAACATTTAAAAAAAATAATTTTTTTTAAGTAATAAAGCCAAAATTTTCATATAAAGTGTTATTCGAGATATATATGTAACTTATAATTATCGATTAAAACTGATTCGAATAAAACTTTATTTAGTTCAAAAAATTATTATTTGTTTGGAGATTTATGCGCAGTACAAATCAACCAAAAGCTTTAACAAAAACTGCTTTTTAAGTTAAAAATAATAAAATTGAAGTTAATCGAATAAAAAGTAATTCGAATAACATATTACTACTTTCAGTTATTTTTCGAGTTTAATTAATTCAAATTGCATTATTTCATTAAATTATTTAATCAAACAAAAACTTTAGCAAGAAAGAATTTGGGTAAACGTAATCAATTACTCGAATAATAAGCATCACTATAAATTGTTAGATTATGATCGTATTCTTTACGAAAATATTTATTTATTTGGAAAATTATTCAATGCCACTTTATTAGAATTTTATAGAATTTTATTGGATCGCATAAAATTTTATTCGAATAATATACATAATTCCCAATCATTGATTGAGAATTATTCGAATGACTTTTCTAAGCAAAAAAATTATTTGTTTTAAAAATTAATTGAATTTATTATCAAAAAAAAAAACTTTTAAAAGAAATATTTTTGGTTATTTTTTACTCGAATAAGAAAAAATCGAACAAGTGGCATTTTCAATTAACCGCTTATTAACGCATTTTTTAGCAAAACAAAAAAACTTTTTCGTATTCAATTTATTGAAATTTGAAATGTTTAAAACAATTATTTGAGAGCCAAAGGTGGTTGTGTTAAAAATAATACAACTAATTTTATTCGATTTTAAATAATTCGATTAATACTTATTAATTTGAAAAATTATACAAAATCAATTTATGCGCATTGAAAATTTAAAAACTTCAGTAAGAAATGAGCCGTTTTCTTCGAAAGTGGTGTAAGTCCATTTTTTTATATAATCAGATGTTTAAGGGTTTGCTTTAAAACTAATTTAAAAATATTGGCCAATTATAATAAAATTAAATTTTAAATTTTTGTATAAAATAATAATTATCAAAATTAATTGAAAAAAGGATTTGTACAACTTTCTAAAAAACTCTTTTAGAAGAAATAAATACAGGAGAATATTTAAGTCCATATTTTTATAGACATCAAAGCTTTACTGTAAACAATTTAATAAATTTATTTACAGTTTATTCGAGTTGTATTAAAAGTATAAAAATTAAATTAAAAAAATGTATATATTTTAAACTTAGTTTTCTTTTACAGTTTGCATGAAGCTTTTCTGGCGAATCGTTTTTGATTATTTGATAACGAAATGAAATTGGATTGAAATTGTGAATGAGGTTAGCTTAGTTTTTTTAAAAGTGGACTTATAACATTTTTAAAAAAACCGGCTCAAGTACTTATATTTTTTTTCCGACAACGTAGAAGAATATAAATTTAATCAAATTCTATTGGGAGTGAGAGAGCCAAAACTTTATTTACAATAGAAATCGTTGTTATTTAAAACTTTTTAATGGCTGAAATATTAATTTTCAGTTTTTCCTCTTGAAAAAGCAGATTATCGTTGACATGATTACCTGTCACGCCGATTGTTTATTAAATCGGTGAGATTAAATGAAGGCCCTGTCAAAATGGAAAAGCCCTGCCCACATTCGTAATTCATAAAAAGAAAACATCAATACGAACAGAATAATTGAAGTAAAACTTTTGATTGCATTTTATCGTAAAATCAAACAAAAGCTGGAAAGCTTGAAACCATAAATGGCACTGACATACTTGCTCACTAGACGACGCACTTTCACATGTTTAAGTGTTCCACAATAATAATGATTTTATCACTAAACAAACACGTTGTTTCACTGCAACGGCCAGCAATCAGAAACACAGTTTAATCAAACAAAAATTTGATACGAATTGATACGAATAGACGAAAAGAAGTGAAAACTGAAAAGCCTCAAAATTAAGAAGCGGGAAACAATTTTATGTTTAACAACAAGTAGGGACCATTAGAAAAAAAAAACTAAACTTTTAAGCTTTTTAATTCTCTGAAAGAAACAAATCATTTCAAAACTTACTCGCGTAGTGAAATTTTCGTAACGATTTTTGTTATTGCACAGCCTACTTGACTGCCTGCCTAACTGCCTGCTTGCTGGCGTTTGAAAATCACATGTAGACAGACAGCAGAACAGTAATTATAGATCAATGACTTGATAAAATATTTATTATTAGAAAATGATCGTTATTTGTTTTATACGTAAATACATTGAATACTCTTTAGGCGCTGCGATCTTGACAAGAAACGCGAAATGCCGTCTTCTGTAAACAGAGAAAGGAAAGTTCGAATTGACTGTAAACAGTGAAACCGCAACAGCAGTCAAGCATTGATTTTTCACCGATATGAGCAAGCAATTAAAATAATATTCAATTAATTAAATGTTTTATTCAATAACTACCAATTAAGGATATTGACTTGTTATTAAAAAGTTTTTGTTTTCTAGAAAATTCATCGTTTAGAAAACAACTGCGCTGGAATTGAAAATGATCACAAAAAAAAAAAACAATCTGAATTATTTGTTAATAAAATTCACAATATTTTTATTACCGAAATGTGTTTGCAATAAAATGTTTATTTGTTTAGTTTAATTAATTATTTTAATGATCACACAAAAGTTAAATGTTTTCATTCGAATAAAGATTTGCTGTAATAACTTATTCGTAGAAACCTTTGCCGATTAAACTGAAAACTATTCCAATGAAAATAAAAGGCTTAAAATTGTAATCGCAGAAAAAAATAATTATTAAAAAAAAAATTATTCGAATAAAACAGATGTTTATTTTTTCATAATATAATTTATTGAAATAAACTTGTCCATCATAAAAAAAAAAACATTGAAAGAAAATGTTTTAATTAATTTTGATTAACAATTTCTGAAATTTTGTTTTCAAATTATTTTATTTAAGTAAATTGACTTCAATAGCTCTTATTCGATTTTGTTTTGATTTAACAAATTACGCTTACAAAATTTCAAAATCTCTTTCGCATTATTTGGTTGCAACAAAAATAGTTAATCGAATATGTTTTATTCTCTGAATAAATTAGTTTTTGAATAACTTGCATAATTTTTATTAGAATATGTGTTAATCAGCGCAAATGCAATGTAAAAATTTTATTCGAATACGTTTAATCAATTTTTTTTTTATTAAAAATATTTTGTTAAAAACTTTTTTATGCATTAAAATTTTATAAATGTGTTTAAAAAATTAAAAAAAATTTTTTTTTTTTTTTACTTTTTTAACGAATAATTTAAGTTGCCGCAAAAATAATAATTAATTAAATAGTTTTCATCGAGCATAAAACGATTTATAATACTCAGTAAAAAAAATTTTATTCAAGAAATTTCAATAGAAAAAAAATCTGATTTTTAAAAATTTCTCTTTTTTTCTCTTAAAAGATTTTCAATCTTTTTTTTTTAAATAAAATCATTCGATTTATTTCGATTATCCAAAAATAAATATTTTTTTTTATTTTTGATTATATTTTTTATACATTTTCATTTAAATTGTTTTGTTTTTAGGCAATTTTATTTTATTTTTTGTATTTTATTTTTTTTAATAATATTACTGGATTTGAAGTTTTAAAATTATTTTTCAACTTTTTTATTTAAGCTCAAATAATTATTATATCAATGTAAATTATTAACTAATTATTAAAACTATTTTATAGTATAAAAAACAAATACTTTTTTTTGGAATGTTTTTATAATTTAATTTTTATTTTAAAAATCACTAAAGTAAATTTATTTATATAGTTTTCTTTTATCTTTAATTAATTAATTTAATTAATTTTTAATTAATTAATTTTTAATATTTATTTACCTAATAATTACCAAAAAATGTCAATACTAGAATAATTTATATATTAATTAAGCTTTTAACTTTTGTAGCTGATTTTAATTTGTAGAGGTTCTACTGTTGTTTATATTAGTGGCGCTATTTACTTTGAATCTACATATTGACATAATTCTTTTCCCTAAAGTATTTAAAGCGGCCACAAATATTTCAGCTGACGCCCCAATTTAAGTGGGGAGCCATTTTACAAAATTTATAATCGAAGAAATATCGCCCGTTTAAAAGTAAATAAGGCCATCGTTGCGAACGTATTCAAAACATTTACACACACAAAAATACAATATCCATATTAATTTGTCTGCAAATTATTTATGTTGTACTTAATATTTATTCTGAACTTATTCATTTTGATGGAAGGCTTTTAATTTATATAGAATGTACAATTAGGCGCCAGTGTGCATTAATAACAGGCGCTAAACTACCAAAGGGGGTTAGCAGCAAATGGTCTTATAAACTTTTAACAGCAAATATTTTTCATTACTTTTTTCTTTATATTTAATTTTTTTCTTGTTTTACAGAATTTCTTACTTGCTGTGTAAACAAAAATATTTATTTATTTAAGTAAATACGAGTAAACGTTAATTTAACTTTCCAACAAATAACGCTGCTCTATATTTGAATAAAAAGCCAATAACCAAATAAATGAGTTGCTATTAAAATAAATAAATGATAATTTAATGGCTCCTGAAAACAGAATCGGAATGCAAAATAATTCTATATGAATCAGCCAGTTAGCTTAACAGGGTGAAATTATTGGATTGTTGCTAAGCAGCAGAGTGGCGCAGTGGAAGCGTGCTGGGCCCATAACCCAGAGGTCCGAGGATCGAAACCTCGCTCTGCTAATATACTTTTTTCCATTTAGGAATTTATAACACACATTTTTCTAACATTATTTATTTAATTGCCGACATTTCACAAAAACAATTTTTTATTTTAACACATTTAAAATTAATAAAAATAATAAAAGGAAACATCGCATTTGATTTTTTTTTTTTTTAATGAAATTTATTTAAAAAAAAAAGAAATGAAAACCTGAAAGCTGATACATGGCCTGGCTTTGAGTTTCAACTGACACATCTGCCACATGCCACACATGACCATAAAATTTAACAACGTGTTGCTTGCATGCATGCACAAGCCTGCCAAAAAAGGCAAATAATAAACAAAATACAAATTGGTAAAAAAAAGCAATTCCACAGCCGCATTTCAATGAGCCAGACCAGCAGAAGGACAAGAAAAAAATAATAAATAAATAAATAAAAATGTAATAAAAAGCAATATGTGGTGGGCCGAATTCGAAAGGAAAAAATATATAAAATAGTAGCGTGTACAGCAAGACGAAAAAATTCCACTGCGGTTTTGTGAAGCCCTACACAAATTGCCTATAAATGAGAGCCTAAAATGCGGCAGGACTAAATCTGCAAATCACCAAAAAAAAAAAGGAGGGAGAATAATGTCAAGACAGAGGTATTGAGTTCCACTGACGCAATACATTTTCTTTGTTTTCAATTAAAATTTGAAAGCTCGGCCTTATCAGGAGTTCTAATGTAATATTTTTTCTCTTTAATTAATAATTTGTTCAACTTATAACTATAATTTCAAGGTCTCCATATCTGATCAAAAAAAAAAAAAAAATGTGACAGATGTGGAAATGTCATGGCAAGCAAAGGAACTGTGATGATGGTATCACCGTTGGATGGCAAAATATCTTAAGGTGTGAGTTCAAGCCTCCATGTAGCCAAACAAAAAAAAATTTCTATATTTTTTCGATTGATGCGATAATTTGAGTCTAAACAATTTTATTGAAAATTTAAACCAGCTAAGACAGCGTAATTAAAATAATGTTCTGTTCGCCTAAAAGATGTAATTTAAAACTTTAGTTATTAAATGATAACAAAAAGAAAATATTGTTATAAAAATTTATTTCTAAGTTTTGGAAAATATTTTTCTATTTATGAAATTAATTTGTTAGTTAGTTTTGTATTTCCAATACAAGTAACATTTTAATTAATGCAATTAAAATTTTAATTGATTTTACTTAGATGAAACAAAAAGAAAATTTATGCTTTTTATTAAGTTTATTTGCAAAACTTAATGGGGAAAAGAGATTATCATTAAAACACAATAAATAATAAATTTAATAATTAATTTCACGTTGTTGTTGTTGTTTTTGTATTTCATGTTATTTAAGGCTAAAACAGTTCAGGTTACTAAGCAAGAGAATGCAGAGCTTTAGAGTTCAAAAAACCAATTTTCATATTCTTGTCTGTGAGGTATGGAGCTTCGAAGGTCAACAGAAGCCACAGTTTCTAAGCAAAGTAGAAAAAAAGCAAACAAAAAATTACTAACGATTGGCCAAAGCAAACTGGCGAAACAAAAATTTTGCAATAGACAAAAACTGGCTGGTATCGGCATATCGATAACTGCCTTGCGAAAAGATGTCGATTTGTGTGTACTCGTATGCCTGCAAGTCTGCTGGATTATTTGTAATTTGTTTCCTTCATGGCTACCTGTCAGAGTCACAACAACACCATCCATCGTCAACAACACATGGAGGCGGGGGGAAAACCTTTCCTATATTTATTTACTCGTTTTTAATTTTATGTTAAGCGTGGCTGTTAAGCGAATACGAGCATTTAACAAATTTATTTGAATTTTGCATTTTATTAAATGTTTTTACCATTTCGTGGTTTTCCATTTTGGCAATGCGATCCGTTCTGTTGTCAAAGCTTTAACATCATACCGGTTGTGGCAGCGCTCGTTTACTCACGCAGTCACTCCTTAATGAATATTTATAATTTACTTTTTTGTCCATCGTTTTGTTTTAGCTGAAATACAAAAAATGTAGGTCAGTAGTGACATTTAAGCATTTCAATTGATAAAAAAAAATCCACTCGAAAAAAGAAAAAAAAAATAATAATATAAAAAAAAACCAGCATAACAACTGTAGTTTCGTTTGCTTTTGTAGATACTTTTAAACTTAAAATGGACTTAATTTGTTGTTCAACTTGTCAGTTCACTTTTATATTCGTTCGTACTTGCTGTGACTGTAACTTTTATTAGCCGTCGTTGCACTACTACTGGTTTATTTTTTTGCGCGTTGTATTCAATTTAATTATGTCGCAAGTACGAGTTCAACAGCACGTTCATTCAACTGTGCATGCACTCAAAAAATTTTTGTATAAGTGGCAGGCGAACTTCTCTATAGTGAATTTGTAGTCTTCCAATAGCTCTCCTTATCCTTGTTGATGCATTTAAGACACACGAAATATAATTTAGGTTATTTTTTGCGTCGGATTTTCAATTTTATTATATCTCAGTACGCTCATTCAACACCAAGCAATTCTTTTAAATGACAGTAGAACTTCTCTATAGTGAACTTGCAATCTTTTAAAAGCTCTCCTTATCCTTGTTGATGCATTTAAGACACACGAAATATTATTTTGGTTATTTCTTGCGTCGGATTTTCAATTTTATTATATCACAGTACGCTTATTCAATACCAACCAATTCTTTTAAATGACAGTAGAACTTCTCTATGGTGAATTTGCAATCTTTTAAAAGCTCTCCTTATCCTTGTTGATGCATTTAAGACACACGAAATATAATTTAGATTATTTCTTGCGTCGGATTTTCAATTTTATTATATCTCAATACGCTCATTCAATACCAACCAATTCTTTTAAATGACAGTAGAACTTCTCTATAGTAAATTCGCAATTTTTCTTGTTTTTCATGTTTTCTTATGTAGCAGTACGCTAATTCAACTATATAGTGCTATGTTAAAAAGTTATTTTTATTTACAGTAGAACTTCTCTAAAATGAATTGTTGATCTGTTAAGCTTTCCCTATTATTTTTGATGCATTTTAATGTATAATTATTGCGACTATTTTTTCCACCGTGTATATGAGTACATTTACAAATATCGTAAGAGGGAGTTCTACACCATGGGTTTTCAACTCTAAAGTAAATTCGATCAGCAATTTTCTCAATACGACAGTGGAACGTCTTTATAGTGAATACATAATCTATTAAGCTTTTGCTATTCTGAATGTAAAAAGTATTTACTTAATGATGTCGCAAGTACGAGCTCAATATGAAGTAAACTTATTAAGTTGTATATGTGACAGGGGAACTTCCCTATAACGAATTTCTAACCTATTTAGCTTTTTCTATTGTTGACAAACAGGAACAGAGGATTTTTTGCTATTTTTGCCAATAAGTATTCAATTTAATTGTATCACAATGTATTTTTACGACTGTCTATTTTAAATACTTTATAATAACATTTCCTAGTGGGATTATATCCGAAATGTATTTATATTTTTTATACATTTCGTCCTACCGAAAATAAATTACAATTATAGGTTTTTGAAAGAGGCGCCCGTTTAAATCACCATCAAATAAGGAAATATATTTCTATTTCAGTTAGTGCTTCTCCACATATCATAATATATGAATCTATATAGAGTAGAATCAATATATATAAATCAGTATATAAATAAATATTTCTAATATCAGCGAAAGTAGTTTTATTGGAAAGCAAATTTAGTGAGATCAATCTCTCAATATGATTTCGACCATGCAGAACAGAAAAAACTTCAACAAAGGACCTTGTGTGTGGTTCAAGGGAATCCCTTTAGGCTAGTGTATCAGACAGAATTTTTTAGGTTCATTTTCTGCCTATAACATAGGACAATAATCTAACTGCAGTTTGCAATTAACAGCGCCTCCTAGTTGAACTTCTTGCCTTTGTAGAAGAGAATATGTAATTTTATTTTTGGGGGAATCCCCACTACAAATAAATTTGTGAAAGTTTAAGACGAGTTGAGTCAATAAAGATAAGAGAGTAGGAATTTCTTTATGGAAAAAATTTAGTGGCAATTAAAAAAGTAGGAGAAATATTGAAAGAAGTATACAGTATGTGTATAAGTAAACACACACCACGAATAATTTTGTGTGTGCTGATTTGCTTTAAGGACATTATACAGATCAGCTCCCACTATTCCAATTAAAAGCTAGACTGATGTATCTTTTGTTTTCCATCAAGCCTTCGCTTTTGACTAGCATTTCCTTTCGAGTGTTTTCATTTAATGCTCCTGCCAGACATTCAAGTCCAAAGTACCTTTTGCTCTACTCTTCACCACTAAACCAGTGTTGTTGGTATTACTTATATTTCATTTTATTTCATTTCATTTTATTTTATTTCGTTTTAGTTTTCTGTTGTTCTTTCTAATAACAATTTGTGTAAAAAGGAAAACAAACTTCAGAATGGTGCTGGGCTGGTCTTGTGCGCTTCACATTTGGCACATAATGATGGTGGACTTACAATGAGCTGCATTTTAAAGCCTTAACTGTGTTTCGCAGTATGTTGTGCCTGCTATTATTATTAGTGCTGTGCTGATGTTTCCTTCAATTCAATGGAAATTAAAACTATTTGTTACAGTAAGCTTTTAACTAAATGTTGTAAAATAATATTAACAAGAAGAAGAAGAAAACAATTGCATGTTCCCATATGTGGTTTAATTAAATTTTCGTTGCAGTTCGTTTAATTTTTTTTGTTTTACAATTAATTTCCGTTTTGTCCTGTTAAAAATGAAATTTTTTTTCTCTCTTTTTTTTTTGTAATTGAAAAGTTACTACATACATTGTGAGCAAAATATTAACTTCAAGTTAAAGTGGAATTTTTTTGTAAAGGATGTGTATTTTTGCTGACAAAGCGAAAGCTTTTATTTGTTCTTGACAAGCCATCGTTCTGCAGGGCCACAAACTAAAAGAGAGAATATTTGTAAGCACTCAAAATCATCTTAAACTATTAAAGGAAATATTTGTTTAGTTAAAATACTTGTGACAACTCAATTCTCTTATATAATTATCAGTCCCCAGAGAGTTGCTGGGCAATAATAGGATACACTTCCTCTTACTAAACGCAATAAGATATTTTTTTAAACAGAACAATGTCTGCTTGAGCAATACTTTAAAAAAAAGAAGTGCTAAATTTAGATTAAGAACAACCCAGTTTACAATACGTACACTGAATGTGTGTTTTTCTTCCTTTTTCTTGCCTCTTAAGAAGTCCTTGTTTATCCTTGATCGTAAAACTCCCTTAAGTAGCGTATGTGTTGAATTCTGCCAGCATAATTTGTAATTTCAGCAAATTGTTTTTGTTCCCGCTCATTGTCTATCAGAAGATCAGTTGAATGTTTTTTTAAGAAATTTAGCGATCATGTATCATATCTCGTTTCCTTAGATGTTATATTCTGCTGTCTTTAAAAAAAAAAAAAACACTTTAATTCCTCCAAGTGGTCAGAGCGCTAACAAGCATGTGAAAATAATCTAAATGAAAGATTTTTAAATCGGCAAAAAAAATTATCCAAAAAAATAGTTTTTTTAAAAAGTAGTTTTCTGGTCATCCTTTTCGATATTATTTATTTGTGTGTTGTTTGAAGTTCTCATGTTTAGTTTGAATAATAAAAATGTTTCAAGGAAATTTAAAAATGAATAGTTCTGTTCACTAACAAGGATGTACATATGAGACTTGGTGGGCATGCGCACAGTTGGCAGTCGAGAGTTACTTCTCTCGTCTATAAAAAAGCGATGAAAATTGTTAGCAGTTAAGCTAATAACTTTTCACGTTAGTCTCTACCAGATGAGAGAGAGATTAGAATAACAAACTCTCTATTTCCGAGAGAATAGGGGGAGAGATGTACAAAGGAAAATAAAATAATTATTAGCAATTTTAAATCCTTAAAGCTGCTATACTGGCAATAATAATTTTGCTTTCCAAATTAAAACGAACCAGACAGACGGGGGCCGAAATACGAAGCCGAACTTTAAATTCGTCGAGATTTCCAGCAAAAGCTGGGCAATATAAAATCTCTCAATATACATAAAAATTACTATAAACTCAAAAACTACTGGACCGATTTTGACAAAAATGTTATATACATGCTCTATGGGCCGTGAGGAGAGTTTCTGTGCAGTTTTAAGTTCGTCCGACCGATGCCGCTATATTTAGTTTTTTTATGTTTTCCACAATAGGGATTAGTGCGTTAGCCGTATGCTCTGTTTCGCTGAAAGCATTGGATACTTAATCGGCGGGAATATCTCTAATTTTGAATATCTATTTGGGCGATAAGCCTATTCTGTGTTTCGCTGAAGAGTTGGGTCTTTAATCAGCGTGTAGTGGCGTTAATCTTCTCCGAGACGCAGTTCAAAATAAAAGAAATATTTGTGCCTAACAACGCGGACCGGACCCAGTTAGTAACATATAAAAATATATAAATCAACATAATATATATATAAACATATTCATTATAATATCATATTACTAGGCTTGGTTACCTCCAAGCTCAACTGAGAAGGCATAGAAAAATTAGGGGTGTGAAAGATGGGGAAGGGTACCCACCAGTGAAAAAGTTTTTTGCTGTTGCGTAACAGAAGAAGTACAATAATAACAGCTTGTATTCGGCTTAGAATATATGGTTTCCGACTACTCTGAGCTGATTCGAAAAGACGGAGTATTACAAGTCCATTCCAAAAATACCATGTCAACATTTTTTACAAAAATAATACTTATGCGACTCTCCCGTAGCCCTTCTTCTTCAGTTCACTCGTTTGCAAATTCTTCCAACGACATAATCGGGGTTGTTCTGCAAATCACTTTCCACGAGAGTAATTTCAAATCACAAAAAATTTTAGTAACCTCGTGATTTGAAATCGGTCAGCTGAACGACTACCGATTTGAAATCAGTGGCACATATTTTATAATTATTTTGCTTCTAAACAATTGACTAATTAAATTTCCTTATTTATACAATATTTTCATATTTTTTAAGCAAAATGAATTAAAAATTTGGCAAATTAAGGAAGGCATCGCTTGCTTTTAAAGAAAATTACTTTTGTTTTGGAAATTTCATTTTTTTCCATAAAGTTTTACAAGAGGAGGAATGTGGAATATTAAAACTCATATCATGCGCTACAACTCTCTAGTACGATCAGACAGATGAAAACCTCTGAACTGCAGCTATTTTAATGATTTCAGGAACAGATCACTTTACTAGACGCGGCGCTACTTCAACACTTAGTTTTGTGAAAGGTCCTTCTTTAGCTTGTAAAGGGCCATAAATCTGACAAATGATTTAAATTTTTTTATTTATTTCCAAAAGATTTGATAAACTTTGCAAAACTTGTTTCTTAAGGCGATCATTCCCTCTCTGCCTTCTTCCTAAAGCAATCGTAGCCAATAGAATTCAGAATTTTTTTTAACAAATTTATGTTAATAATAAATAATAAATTGTAAACAAGCCAAATCAGCTGATTCTCCATGATCTTAAGAAGAGAATCACGCCGAAAAGCAACAAATCTTGTGATTTTCAGAACACCAAGAAATCTTCTACGTGATATTAGAAGAGGCCAAAAAATTCCAAAAAAGGCCAAAATTCAGGCTTTTAAGTTTTAATTAAATGTAATTTTCTGACCACCGACCATGAACAAGCCTAAAATGTAACAGTGCTGCCTCCTACGGGCAGAATCCCAACATCGTGGAGCAAATCGAATAAACCTTTTATTTCACTGCAGTTGCTTTTAGGAGCGGCTACCTGATTTCAAAAATATTACTTTTAAAAAGCTTTTCATTAATTTTTAATTTAATTTATTTTATTTTTGAGCACCTTTTTCTGGGCCGTAAGAAAAGTAGGCCGCAACAAAAGGATAAGAATAGAAATAAACGAAGCAATTGGCAATGCTTATTGACCCCCCAAAACTCCGTCGTCATTCAAAGGTAATTAATTAGCAATCGCCTTTTTATCCCAATCTGGTACGGCATCCTGCGAAGACTTCAATTTATCAAACCATTTCTGTTCTTCTGCTGCTCCTGCGGCCATTTATTATTTTTAAAAGAAGCGCTCGTTGTGGAAAACATAAATTACCATCTTGTTAAATTGTAAAACACCTATTTGTCTTTCCACACATGTCTTTAAGCAAATAAGACTACTTAATACAAGTACTTGCGGGTATTTACGGGGTACCGCATGGTTTCTGAAGTACTGGCTGAATCATTGCGTTTTAAATATTAAAAGAAGATTCTTCCCTGAGTATGAGTATGCACATGCAACAGCTTTTTAGAAACAGTTTCTTTTATTTTCATTTTCTATAAAAAAAATTACATGAAGTGCAGCGAGACAAGATACAAATGAATGGTGGAAATAAAATCTCACATAACAAGATGACATCTGCAGTTTTTTCTCCTTTCTTCTTTTTTTTTTTGGTTTTTTGTTCTAAATGCGTTTGTAGGAGCTGCTTTATATGCAACATACCAGCAGCACATGTGGCATGATATACAATTACTTGCAACAGATTATGCATTGTAATTTTTTATGTAACAACGAGGAGTTTTGCTCTTCACTCGGAAGGTAGAAGAGTGTTTGCCACATTATCAGGATTTTATTTTTACACAGAAATTTTATTGTGGCGAGGACAATGGTTTTTATTTGATGAGAAATTTATGCATTAGAAATTGCATTGCAATGCAACATTTTAAGTGCTTCCTATACTGGCGAGTAAATGTTGCGTGTGGCAATTGCAAACTCATGCTGAAGACTTTGAATTGCAGCCAAAAAATAAAAACAAAAAAAAAAATGAGGGGAAAATAATTAAATTTAGCAGCAGGAACTGACTTGAAGCAAATGTCCTTATAAGGATGCGTTAATGTCTTCATTTATTATTTATGAGACAAGTTTGTGAGCGGCTACAAATTAAATGAAATAAAATACAGTGATAAATACAAATTTCAAAAGCTTTGCCTCATGAAGTTCCGTAATAAATTTTCGAAACAAAAAATAGGCCAGACAATTAAATAGTCATGATTGCACTTGCCATCCCACTATACATTCCGGCACATATTATATGAAAAATGTAACTCATAAAAGGTAAAAATTACTTTTCGTAACAAAATTTCTCCAGAAATAACTGAATTTTCAGCTCTCATAAATTAAGAGAGAAATTCGAAAACTGCTCTAATTTTGGCACACCCTCTACTAAAACCTCACAAGTTAACGACCCGGATTTATTTCTTTTTTGTCCTCTACTTTTTTTAATTTTGCCTTGTATTATTGAAGAGATGTTTCCAAGCTCTTCTAGGAATGAAATTCAAAGCTTACGCTAATATTGACACACCCTTTGCCAAAAACTCATAAGTTAATGATTCCGCTTTCTTTTTTTATTATTTCTTGTGTTCAATTACTTTTTTAATTTTCTTTTGTGTTACTGAAGAGATCCTCTCAAGCTTTTCTAGAAAGAAATTCAAAACTTGTGCTAATTTTGTCATACCCTGTACCAAAAATTCATCACTTAAGAACTACGATTTCTTTATTATTCTTTCTTGTTGTCAATTACTTTTTAAATTTTCTATCGTGTTACTGAAAAATTATTCTCAAGATTTTCTAGGAATGGAATCAAAACTTGCGCTTCTATTACTGAAGAGCTGCTCTAGAGCTTTTCTAGAAGCAAATTCCAAAATTCCTATAATTTTTGGTCACCTTCTGTTGAACAGCTCTGAACTTATTTTTAAAATAAAATGAAAAATTTTATAAATTAGAAATTTTTTCAATTTCCTAATCTTCGGAATTATAAAAAACTTGTTTTGAGGCGAATTACGAATTTTTTTCTGATTTTCTATTTTATTTATTTTATTTTCTTTTTCCTTTAAATGTGACAGAGAAATTTCCTAAAAATCTTTAATTGTTTTAAATCATGTCACATCAACAATGCCCTTTTGTGTCTTAACATTTTAATTAATTTCCTTCATTCTTAAAAGTCCTTTTGATATTCTGCAATTACTTGCAATTCAGTAAAATTTTTCGAAAATCTTTATAAAACCGTAATTATGCTCACGCTTAACAATTAATTTTACAAAAAAGCAAACAATGACGGAAAATTATTTATTAAAGAGAGAGATTTTTCAGCATGACAGGCGAAAGCAAGGAAAACTTTCACAATAAAACATTCAAGGATATTCTTTAAAGACAATAGATTTTTATACAATAAATGCAAAACACAACTATCAGGGAAATAAATATGAATGTCGTTTTCAGATGCTGCAAAAGGCGAATGTTGCATGCAACACAAAAGACAACAAACACGTACGAGAGTGTTTTGTTATAGAATTTCTTGCTGTAATGAGAAAAATGTGCAAAAAGGGAACAGCAGGACTTTTCTTATATCCTGCCATTACGAGTGCCTTTATGGCAGCACAGCTTGGCGGAATGATCACTTCATTCTCAGCCAGAAAATGGCAATTTTTACGTGCTTCGTATGAATGTTTTTAAAGGCAATTGAATGCCTTTAGGAAATTTCACAAACAAAAAAAATAAATAAATCTTTTCTAAAATTATATTGAGCAGTAAGAAAACTGCTTACACGCTTCTTGTTGCAGCAAACTAATTTGAACTTGGCATCCTGCGGCTGCTCTAAGCAATTATTTAAATATTACAAGTGTTTCATATACAAAGAAATATTTCCCAAAATCTTTAACAGTCGAAGGAGTCAGAATGGCTCAGCCTTGCAAAGTATCCTTTTTAACGATATCACATTTGGATGACCTTGATTTTTGAGCCATCATAGTTTAAGAGTTTCAGTATTTTATTCATAAATTTTTTGTTGCCTCAAATAAATAATACATTTTAATTTGTTTCTAAGGATTCAGAGTGCACTTCAGTTATAATTATAAGGATATTTCACGGCAGTAAAAGAGAGCAAAGTCAGTGGAGTTTTTGTTCCAGAATACTAGTTGCCTTTAGGGATCCTACTAAGAATAAAATTTCTATACTATCTCCTTTAAGGTATTAGTATTGATTGTCCTCTCAAAATGGGAGCTTTTAATAAATTGAAAGATTTGTTTTATTTTTACAAGGTTACTAATTTTGGAAAGGATATTATAATACGATTAAAAACAATTACAATGTCAAAGTTTATGTTTAGTCTCTGTAATTAATTAAGAATTTACAACTAAGTCAAACCCCACAAATGGGAGGCTCGTCAATACGAAACACGGTTATGCGGGAAATTCTAAATATAAACCAGAAAGGAGATTAACAGTGATCTTTGGCTGCAAATAAAGATTTTATTAACTAAAGGATTGATGAAGAAAAGTTTTAGTTCACATATACTTTTTCCGGAAAACTTTTCGTTGAAATTAAAATTGGCTGAAATTCAGTATACGATATGAATTCCTTTAAGTCCTATACTTGCCAAAAAGGATATCTCCTACGGAAGCGATTTAATGAAGAAACAAGGCCAACCAATTTGTTGCCAGCAGCACCTCAATTAATGGTACCTTCTCTGTTTAACTAATTTTTTGTTTAGGCCACGTTAGTTAAGCACCTTCCTCTCCTCGTAACTTAATGCCACTGCTGTTTACTCTGGCGCTTCTTTTCGCACCTGAATAAACGAATTTGGTTTCTCGTATAAAATGTGTTTCAAATATTTGTAAGACAATGAAAGATAATGGCAGCACATTTCATTAGTAATTCCGATATTTGATCATCACAGAAGTTAGTTACGAACAAAACCCCGTTTACACTTTAAAATATAAACAATATTTCCAAACAGTTATAACGATAAATTTTTTTTTTTTTTTATTGTTAAGCGATTAAGAAACTAAATAAATATTTTTAATCACACTGGAATTCTGACTTTACAACGTATAGTGTGGAGCTGTTAGTCATGGAAATCGAAGGTTCGTCAAGAAGAATCGCTTTAACACAGAAATGAGTGAGAAAAAATTGAATAAACTTTGTTTCTAGGAAAGGGGGTTATAAAGGGCAAGTGCGTTAACACTAAACTAGTAGGCAGATGTATCCCAGTCCAATTTAACTGCATTTTCTGTCTACATGAAAGAATCACTTATAAGATTTTGTTAAAGAATCTAAAGGATTATTGCAATTCTAGTTTATAATTTTAAAGTTTTTTTTTTTAAAAATTAATTAATATAGAAAATAAAATTTTAAGAACAACAAAATGATTTCAAAAGAAATTTATAAACAACAACGTATTGTTAAAAAGCGATTTTCTTAAATGGCACTTAAGTCATTTTGGCTATTACTCCTTGTATGTGTTTTTAGTTTTTCTCTCATGTCCAGACAACTCCGATAAATGTTTCATATTTCAGCTTAAATATAAAAATAAATTTTATGTTATTTCAAACCAATCACGTTTCAGTTTTGTTTATAATCTTAAATTTATTATGATTACAAAATAAAAAAAGCAAAAAAAAAAATAAGTTTAGGTCCTTCAGGCGGGATAATAAGGCAGAAGTCGAAAAGAAGTATATGAGATTCTTGCCTATATCTGGAAATGAAGGTGAGCCAATCGGTTCTGTGTGAGCTGGAGCACTCTTAAGGGAGCCGCTTGAAAATCAAAAATTTTCTATAATTTGAATAAACATATAGATATATCGTTTGGTTACTATTAAAAATAAAAATAACATGAATAGCGTAGTGATGGTATCAAAATTTTAAACTTCCCGAGCAATGCTCTTATTTTTAAAAAAACATTCGAGAAAAATTATATTAGTTATTAATTTCTTTAAAAAAAAAAAAAAAAATTGACTAAACTAAATTATGGCCAACTATATTTCAATATAAGGAATCCAGGGGTCAGTGGTCCAATTTATTATTTCTTTTTTTTTGTAGCTATTTGGAAATATTTGTGCATATTTGATATCCATACTTTCCAAATCGGTTAATGTAGTTGAGATCCGAAATATTTAAGAAGTCATTCTATATAAAGCAAGCATGCGGCCGATTTATGCGGAATAGGTAATCAGGCATGCGGCAGATTTTAAAGAACAGTCAACGGTGTTAACATATCAAAATAACTGCTATGAGATCAGAGGAAACCACATTTAAACATGCTGGTCACAGTGCCTCTTAAGACAATAACAATTTTTCATTTTCGCATTACTAGTGATCGATAACTTGCTATCGATAGTGACAAAAATCATTTTGATTGCTTTCAACTTAGGAATATTTAAGGAAAAGGCTTAACGACAGAGACCATTCTGAGAAGTTTCTTAACTGGATAACAACAAAAAGTGTTAACCAACAAAATAAACGACAGTGTTATCGTTAGCAATTTAATTAATTAATTTAATTAACTTAATTTAGTGTGAGTTAGCGATTTTAAGAACTGTTATTAAGCAATAGCTTTAACGACAGTGCCATCGTTAGCAGTTTGCGGTACTTAATACGGTGCTCTCTCCTGGAGCAAGAAATGTTAACTAAACATTTTAACGATAGTGATACACTTTGCGGTTTAAAATATCAATTGCCAGTCTCGCTAGTAAAGAAAAGGTTAAACTGACGACTTTCACTACAGTTTTCTAGACCAGATACTCTTTACAAATGATCACTGCCTTCTTCCTTACGAAACTCATCTCATAGAGCACGGCTTACACGAATAGATGTGCGAAATTGCCGCTGGCAAACACTTATTATTAAAATCAACTACATTTATTTTAAACTGCTGCTCTTTCGTGTTACTTGTCACGCCTTCTTAACTGTAAAGGCTGTATAATAAACAATAGTTTTGAAGGTTTTTGGTCAAAAACCGATACCACCCAACTTGAACTGTAATTATTAGAAAACTCTGTGAATTTGCATTTTATTTTACCCGCTGCTTATTGAATATTTCATGCTGTTTCCAAAGCATTAAAAGAAAAAGGAGGGAAAGCAAGAGGAAAAATCTAAAAGCAGGTAAGAAGCAATAGCGCGTGACCTTTGACATGACAACGTGTACTGATGCACAGCCTCTGGGCCTCTTAATTTTTCTATTTAATTTTCTACCTTTCATTGCCAACTTCATCACCATTGTTGGCAACTTTAATCTACAACAGAGCTGGCAGGTCCTTTACAGTCGCTGCTTATGCCCAAGTGTTGGTTCTGAGCAAGGACATTCTGCAGGTTTTTTTTGACTTTTATAGTATTTAGCGCCTAAAAGCAAGTTACGGCCACACCTTAACACACAGCCGCACACACGTACTTAATAATGCTATTGTGAGTGTGAAATAAAATTTAATTTTCTCTATGAGCCATAAAATATATTTCCTCGGTTTCGTTGGTTTCTTTGCCTTTGGGCTACTATTCGTTGAGCAGAATGTATGCCAGCATGTCTGTGTGTCCTTAATGTCCTTAGGGCCGTTTTAGCACTATAATGCTAAAATGTTTAGCTTCATTTTTTCATTACATATTCTCTAAATATTGCTTAGTTCGCTCGGAAGTAGGACTTTTTATTTTATTGAGATCCTTTACGTTCAGGTAAATGAGCTCAATAAAGTTATTTGTTTTACAATACATTCCCATTTTACAAGAGTTTTACACAAGAATACCTGTTGTTTGTCCATTAGCCTGCCACTAATTTTTAATAATGCGAAAAGCAATAAACTTTATGAAAGTGTTAAAATGTTTCTTAGACGGCTGCCTTCTTCTTATAACAATTTGTATTTTAACACTTAAAAGGAAATTGTGAAAGATAAAGGATTAAATTTAAATGTTTATGGCTTTTCTAATGAAAATTAAAATTAAGTTCTAATGAGTGTAGAAAGGGACAGTACTTGCCGGGCCAATCTTTTACTCCAACAGCAAATATTCTTTCACACTGACAAGTTTTTTTTCTTTTAAGTTGAAAAAATGTTAATTATCCCTTTTCCTTAGAATTATAATTTTTTAAATGCTTGTTGGTTTATAGATTCGTTTACTGAAATATGCTTGAATAAGTTTTTATTTTCAGTGTATTTCAATGAAATATTACAGCTTCTAGGAGCGGAGTTGCAAACAAAAAACTGCTGCTGAGAAACAAAAATTTTTATGCGAATCTTAAATAAATATTTCTATTTGTACTATAAGTTTTAAACTAATTAGCCAACACCTCTTCCTTAAAAGGATCATATTATATTACCTCGATAGAATTTTTATTTGAAAGAGAACTAATACAGGAGTCTTGCAATGCAATAATTGACACTATATGTTATGCTGTCTCGAGTATAAACCCGATATGAGCGGTTGCGTCATAAATGCAATAAAACATTTTCATTATTTCCATGAATCAATAAGGATTAAAATTGATCCTTACTGAGAGGAAACCAGTTACATGAAGATTTTGAAATTCCACTCAACGGCAACAATAAGAAATACCCTCATCTGAGATGGAGAGCTACTTTAGTTCTCATCTGAACTTAAAAGAAATGCTTTTTTCCGTAGCAGGCTCCAACTATAACTCGTTAGTAACCACGTGCTGGAGAGCATCTAAAGCATAACAATTCCTCCGATCCTACAGATACGAGTGCCTTTCCATTTTTTTCACTTGGCAGAGTGTGGGAGTAAATATAGAGAGAATGAGAGTACAAGATTTATTTGAATTACAGTGAACTCCCAGAAACAAGAAATAATTTTAACGATTCCATATTCGCTCGCGTTTAAGCTGCCAATTTTTTAATCTCATAATTAAATATCTGTTATTTTTTTTTTTTGTTTTAAAGTTAAAATAAAATACGTTGCTTTTAAACTATGAAACAACTCTACCTGTAATTTAATGTACACCTGCATCAACCTACATACATACTCGTATATCCTGAGTTTTCTAAAACATATAACACTCTCCTCCTGTAAGGCTACTATACTTTGCAAGAGGACTACTAAGATACTAATTTCTTAATTATATTATTAAATTCAGCAGGAATAGAGAGCAGCTTAATAGAAACTTAAATAAAAACTTTTATTTATAATTTAATTTTTATTTTATAATTCTTCAATATTCTTTGGGCGAGCTAAGCAAAAAAAAAAGGATGATCTCTTGTTGAAATTCTTTGGCTCGATCACTTGTAACGCACACTTTTCTTCAAGGTTGCTTAGTGCTCTATTATCATTTTGATGTGCATCTTCACTGTCAGCCCATATTAACATCGTCTTGTGAACTTCTAAAGTATCCTTCGCCTTAACTTTAATTACTGGCTCTTCGCAAATGCATTCTCCTCTTCAGATTCGTTTTCTACTCATACATTTTTAAAAAGCCTTAGAAAACTAAATTTAATCATTCGAATAAAACAGACATTATAGAGTAGTCAGTTGAAAAAGGTTTGCTTTTGGATAGTTCATGTTACTGTGAGTTCACTGTACTTAGAGTCATACTAGTGATAGATTATTATATGTAGGCACTAAGAGAAAAACTATTTTTTTAATATTAACAAGTCCATACATGTGAATGGGTATACGAGATGGGTGTAACAAAAAATCAAATAAATCAGAGAAGGTCAAGACTATATCTTTGATCTTTGCAATAGATTATTTTAGTGATTGCAGTTCAAAAAATGCGAGTTAGGGCCTTTCTACTTGAGACCAATCACACATACTTATATATTTTTGATCACGTATCAAATATTTTCGTTGGCTATTTTCATGTAATTATTTGCCAAAAAAAAGTATTTGACCACCCTTCGTCCACTACAAATTTCAGACTGGATTAGTTACACTACTTACAGGAAATGGCAAATATTTGGAGTACCACCAGTATAAGTAAAAATATTAATATTATTATAATTCTCTCATCAACCAACTGCAAAAGTATTTTGTGATTAAATTAGTGTGGTATTGGATTGCTCGAATACTCATAAGTGCAGTGATTCTCTCATTTATACAATAAGTACATGGTGTGTATCTGTTTTATCTGTTTTTCCAATGCTTTCTCTTTTTCCAATGCACAGCATCACACATGCACAGCGTGGATAAGAAGATTATTATTGTCATGACCTTAGTAGTACATGGCTAGAAGACCACCCCTGTAGCCATGGGTATAGCTATTTCCATGACGTGCAATGAATACGAGCGTTGCTGACAGTATAACAAAAAGAGTAATACGAGTAAAAATAGTAAAATATAGGATTGCAATAGTATACACTTTGGAAAGGATATTTTTGATAAATTTAACCAATTTGTTCAGATTTAATGAACTTTTTTTTTCATTTTATATATCAAGTGTTTCATAGTATGAAGTATTTCGTAATATAGATGAAATAATTCATTGTATGTATAACAAGTCAAACCATATGTGGTCTGAGTCATGCAAGGCAGAGCAACCAACTTCCACTATACTCTCACACGAATAAGCGAATAAAATCGTAACAAAAAAACAATTAACGATTATTTGTAGCTAATAGTAAATATGTAGTCATTCTCTCAAACAAAATAGCAACAGATACATTTTTATATTTTATGGCACACAATTTCACAGGTTATCTGGAACTTATTTGGTGGTCGCTGGGCACCTATAAGATCTAACAGCAAAAACAAAAACGAAACTAAGCCACACTAAGGGAGACTCAGCCAAGCTGTCTCTTTTAGGAAGTCGTAAAGTAGATAAAGCACCATTACTGGAAGCGGTCATACAGGTCAAACGATAGCATCGCCTCTGCTACACAGGAATAAGAGAGCAAAGGAAAGCAAATAAAAGCAAATAGAAGAAGCATTAGTAGCCGTAAGATATCAGCTCTCTACGAACATTGTATATTTAACAATAAATTTCACGGAAATTAAACTGGCAAGAAAAATCAAAAAAAAAAAAAAAAAAAAGAAATAAGAAAAAATTGAACTCAATGACTCACTCACGAGTGCTTCAAAAGGTGACCGCGATAAAGCAGAGAAAAGCAATTACAATGATAAAAGACAAATAGAAATTTGTACCGCACACTGTTGCTGGTACTTACATATATCTATTATTTGTTTGCGCCAAAGATCCGATGAGGTCTTCCATGTTGCCCTTAACATCTACTACGTCACTCTCTAATCTGTAATTGGTCGTCTAACTTCTTTACTCCAATCAGCAGCCAAGCACAACGATAAGTAAGCGCTGCTCTGTTAAAAATAGGCCAGAGTCAACAACAATTATGAATTGAAATACGTGGTGATTAAATCGTTATTTTAGTTAAACAAATTTCTAAGCAACTGCTGTACCCCTGCCTAATTTATCTGTAAGTGTGTGGCTGCTGCGGCTGTGTGTGTATTTGTCCCCAGTAAGAACTTGTTGGACCAAACCAGCAAACTGTGTTTGTTTTGCCGGCTTCGCTTAGTAAATGTAGTAAATAATTACATTGATGTCGATCATCGTATCTTATCGTCCTGCAATTATTTAGGCGTCTGATTTGTAGGTCGGAGTCTGTAAGAGGTGACTGGCTTTTAAGCATGTAATTTTAAAGTCATTGCCTTACCAATTAAGAAGAGATTAATGAAACAAACTGTAAAGTGTGTCGTTACCACAGGAAGTCAAACAAAAAACCAACAAAAAAAAGTCTTTAGCAAAACACAGGGAACAAATATTTTTTTAGGTGTATACGGATTTAGCCATTAGTCAATAGTGGCTTAAAAACAATTCAGTTATAGTCAGAGGCAATTCTCATTTATTTTTGTTAATAAATTTAGCTGTGTTGTCAATACCAATTTTGATAAAATTTTTAAATAAAACCAGCTGAAAATTAAATCCCAACAGCACTCAGCTGTATAGCAGATGTTGCACCACTTTGTCCGTCAGTCCATCTGTCCCTCTGTCCATCTGTCCTCCTGTCTTGTGCTCTAAATAGAGCTTAAATTTTGCTAAAATCAAAAATATAAAACCCTCTCATCACAGAATTTTCTCAAAGTTACCGAGTATGAAAATAAGCTAAATCAGATAACTATAAGTCAAAAATAAGTCATGTATACCAAACAAGGATCAGACCAAGAAGTTCCGCAACAACAGCCACAGCAGCTGGCCCGCAGTCCGATTCGCTGTTAAGTCTCAAGAGCATATTTAGGAAGGTAAGAGACATGCATTGCAAGTGTAGTGCACACAAATAGGTGTGGAAGATATGTATTCCTGGGGAAGGGTGTACAACATTCGGCACAGTCGAATATAACACTTTTACTTGTTAAATATTGCACATAAGCGAAATAATTTCAAGCCATTTAAGTACAAGAAAGAACTAAATCTTCTTACTAGCTTCTCACTGGAATCATGATTGACTTGGAAATTAATTGTGATGACCCCACACTGGCACTGCTTAAAATAATCTCAGATAAATGCGGCTCCTAACTAATGCCTTCTGTGTGAACAAGTTATGAAAATTAGCTGATGACTTCAGATTTCATGGTTCATAATTTAAAGTTCGCACTCATGTTTCAAAATACAGTGCCATTTAAAAAAATTTCTATCAGTGAATTTAGAGCTTTCAAAAATGCGGCTTTAAGCACTTTAATGCAAACATGATGGCTAACTATTAAAATATGTCTCGACGCAATTTATAAGTAATTGTATAAACTACAAAAGTTAATTCTTATTAATTAATAAATTATTAGATTAAGAATACATTGTTGTGAAGGCTTTCAAAGCAATTTCATAAGACAAATCAATTTGTTGCAGTGCACTGTCATAACAACGGCGTTAAGCCAGCAATAGAATTGGAAATCGTATTGAAAGCGATTATATTCCTGCACAAGGCAAGTTTACATCACAGTAATTAGCATTTATTTATATTTATTGTGTAAAATTCTATGACTACTTTGTATATACCTAATTGAATAATCGCCAATATTTGAATAAATCAGTGTCAAAGCTAATCGTTGAAGTTCAGCTAACCTTAACAATCTAAAGTAAAATATTACAAAAAAAAAATTATTAATGGAAATGGTTCTCCCCTCAGAGGGTATAACCATGTCACTGCCTACTAGCGCCTGTTGAATGGCAACAGCACCTAGATAACTAATCGCTTGACCGGATCATATCGAGCGTTAGCATCAATAAGATACCAGCCACTTAAGAGAAATCTCTCAAGCAACTTTTGGTAGCAACCACTCGCCACCACGTGATCTCCTAAGGAGGCCTCACCATAAACCGATCACAACTTCATTCAACGCAGTTAGGTTGTAGCCTACTTGGTCTATGGACAAACCCACTAAAGCCGCACAAATTTATCCACGAGCATAATCAATTAACTCCGTGGAGTGTGAACTAAGTTCGTCCTCGATAACACTTCGGTTCAGGTATTGTGCAAACCCAAATTCACTCATTAACCTATGCGATAGAAATCCATTGTGGGGCTGCCGATACCCGTGGTGTCAGTATAAAGCCACTGGTGGTGCTTTCGGAGAGAACTCTCAAGAGAGAACTCTCCTACAATATTCAACCCTGAATCGATTAGGTTATGCTAGACCTAATCCCAGACCAACAAGCATAGCTTGCCTTTACCTTTTAATTACTTATAAGCACGCCCGCTGCCATGTTATTTCCTGTATTGGGCAGTGGCAGACAAGTTTTACCGGTGTCTGCCAAAGGTCAGAGTCTGGAAACGCAAGATACCGTCTCCCCAAAATGCATCCCACCAACATGTAAATTTCACCAAAGTGCATACTGTACTACCCTGGGGTTCAAAACAGACGGACAGACAGACGGACAGGCAGACAGACAGACGGACAAGCTCAATCAATCTTTAATCTTATAAGGGGACAGAATATATTCTCATACTATACAGGGTCGCGAACTAATATTACAGAATTTACCATCTTCATAGCAAAGCTATCCGCATCCTTCTCTCCGTTTTGATGGAAAAGAGTATAAATAGAAAATCTCGATGCGACCCGTTAAGTCAACGCTTTTTGAAGACCGATCAGAGCTGTCAGCATCTCGTTCATCTTGCTTTACGTGTTTCCTATTGTCGTTCTATTTTTTGTTTTTTTTTTTTTGGCTAGAATGCAAGTTGCTATTAAAGGGTGACCCAAATATTAAAGCAAGATTTCTATTTGCGCCATCTTGTGCAGTAAAATTGTTTCAAGCCTAAGATATCAGACGGTTGCCAATGGCTGCACTTTAATATTTAAATTTGTTGTTGGAATATTCACGTGACGAAGGGCGTATCTCAGCTGACTTAAAGAAATATTAGAAAAATATTAACTCCAACGGCAATATAAATCTGAACATATCGGTTTACACAATCTTTCGCCGTTTGCTGTAGCAATACTTTTTCGCCAAATAGTTAACAAAAATAACTTACTTTGACATTAGAAGCAATAATGCAACGCTGCTGTAGCCGTCTCCTGTGCCTGCAACTCGCAATTTATTTCCTTTCCCCGAGTTTTTGTCTTGGAAAAGACAAATTCTGCTAAAGTATCTTTTTTCAAAAGTCAGAAAATCAGTAATTTTTCACCTAAAAGCTTTATTGCAAATATTTTTCACTCCTCTTTCGTTACACTTCTCTTCCAGCGAAAGACAAGACAAGTTACAAGCTCAACTTATTGACATTTTTTACGCCAATCATTATTTCAGAGATATGCTGATTATGACAAAATGCTTTGCAAGGACTCTATCGGGTCATTGTCTTAATATTAATTTGTTAATAAACTGTTTTGTTTGACAGTGTAAAATCTTTTAAATTGTTTATCTACGTTTAAGGAATACAACTCTCGTATGCCACAGAAAAGTTGAATAATTATTTTTTAAACAAATTAATTAAACAATTTAATACAACAGCATGTTGTAAAAACTTAATTTTAATACAAAAGAAAAAAAAAGAAAACAAACTCCCCCCACTACGTTTTTTATTAAAAATTATTTGCAATAAAAAAATATATTCAGAAACGAACAAGTCACTGCAGTGTTTTCTGAAGCGATACAGATTTGTTGATGATTCAAAAGCAACAATTAAAAAAGTAACAATTTTTAATTAAATTATTTAATTATTCTGATTCATTAACCTGACAGTTCCATTTTAATTTAATTATAGATTCATTAAACGATTCCGAATAGAAGTCTTTTTGTAGTGAAATACTAACTAACATTTCAGCGATTTATTTATCGGATCCATTAATTAAATGGTTTCTAGTTTTCTATAAATAAAGACAAACTTATCTGGTTCAATAATAATCGGTTTTATAACCGGTTTCGAAAATGAAACGAAAAATGGAAATGAAAATCAAATCAAGTTGAAAAATGATTTCTATAGAATTCACGAATATCGTTTGCTTCTTAAGGGATTTGCGAATCGTTTAGAGTCTATTGTATTTATATTTTATTTTTTCAGTCAATACTTTTCAATATCAAAATATTTTTAAACTTCTTTATTAAAAAAAAAAATTAATTACCTTTAATAAATTTTATCAAGGGAAGGTGAATAAAATCGAGAGGCCTTTTGATATCAAAAATTCTTTTTTAGATGATGAAATTTCTTCTATGCAAAAGATTTTCAGATTCTGGCACTTTTTTGTATATTTTTCAGTTTCTATATGAAAAACTCGACAGATTTTGATGTAACGATTTTGCAACTGTGAATCCCCCCTATGTCATTTCTGTGTGAAAATATTTTTAAATTATAAAGATATTGAAACTGCATGGACTCTGGGTTCTCTATTAATGCAAAAGTATTTCAAACTTAAAGAGTTTTGTATAATAAAATTTTGCCTATTCGGAAGTGTTTTCTATATGAAACGATTTGCAATTCTGAATTCTTTTGATGCCATTGCTATACTCAACTAAACTTATTCAGACCACAAATTTTCTACCCTCAGATGTTGTATTGTTCTCTAAAATAAGAGTTAGTCAATTCGGAAATCGCTTCTCTAAAACCAGATTCCCGTATTCTGCTGAATTTTCTATACTAAAAATTGTGTTATTCTGATTTCTTTGCTCGTTAAAAAATATCGTTAAAATTTTAAACATTTCGTATATGAAAATTTTCTCAATACTCTCAATTTTCTCAAACACGAGTGGCGAAATTTTCGGCTTGTTTGTAGAAAAACATGCATAGTCGCGACAGGAATCGAACCTGTTATCTTCTGTTTAGTGCAATCACTTGCCTACGGAGTTCTGATTGCATTTTGTTGAGATTTCAATGTCATTTCTATTGAAAAGAACAATGACCTATAAAATAAGTTCTGTATAGAATTTCGGCACATGTTGGTACCTCCTCCATTGCAATAAATTGACAATTCTAATATCGTTTGCTTATGAGAAGAACATTATTGAAGTCTTTCTAGAATTTCTTCTTTATGAAAATACCACAAATTTTAATTAATTTTTCTTTTTTGTACATAAAAATTTCTCAGCTTTTTATATTTTGATATAGACTTTAGAGAAATTTATATAGTTTAGAATATTCCATACTTCATGATGTATATATAAGGATCACTGCGGCTGTAGGCGAATGGATAATGAACAGCTTACTGAAAATGAAGTTGCAAGTTCGATTCCTGCCTACCCAAAAACTTTGCGGGTAGAGCTGGTTTTAAAAAAAAGTATTGTATTAGAAAAAGGTTGGACAATTCAGGCGACTTGTTTAAATAAAATTATCTCTCACTTATTTTGACTAACCAAATTTCTATTAAAGGGCCTGGCCTCTATACCTGCCTTTCATTTGGTTCTTACACGGAAGCCAAATGGGGACAGAAAAGTATTGCATTAGAAAAAGGTTGGACAATTCAGGCAAGTCATTTAAATAAAATTATGTTCTTCCACGGAAACCAAATGGGGAGAGATTTTTTAGATTCGGATAATTTCCGAGTGTCGCATCCGCAAATTTTCGCTACTCGCACTGGATCTAGTCTTATCTATATCTTATCTTTTCCCTCTTATCTCTCTTTTCTATTCTTTGTATGCCAAAATATTTCCTCTCGAGTCCAAAGTGTCAATATCACACTGATATTCTTTAATATCAGACTTTTCTATATTAGGTGAGACATTCGAACTTTTCATCCATGTGAAGAGATCATAAATTTAAACAAGTTTTTTCTATTTGAAAGGATAGTCAGCCCCCGATTTCTTTTCTAAATAAAAAACACAAGATTCTGTTGGTTCTGTTGTTATTATAGTGCCACTGTCTTTGCAGGCCCTACACAATCAATCCTTATCTTTTAAATATCATACTCTCCCATAAGATTCTAACCTTTTTATTACTGGAAGGAATCTTTAATTTGAGGATCCTCTTCTTGGAAGCTTAACTAGAGGGGTTTTACTTGTCTTATTCTTATTCTCCATTCGTTGCACTGTGGCCGAAAGGAAATTTAATCATTTTAAACGTTCCTTCTGAATATCTGAAAGCATCATGACAGATTTTTTGGCATCTGTTCGACTACAAATTTGTTTTGATTTTCTTACATCACTTGAATGGAGACTTTTTGTCTTCCAGCCATTTATTATGCACATATTAACGAAACCCACAATCATATTTATATTCATATTCATATTCATGCTCGTGAGGCAGTTATTTTATGTCCACATTTATTTATTTATTTATTTTTTTTTTTTGGAACTTTTTACTACGAATATTATTTTTTTTCAAAAACTTTAAACCGTCTGAAAGTGGAAGCTTAAAGGCAATGGAAATAAAATGTGAAACATGTTTGGCATACAAATGATGAAATTATTTTAATTAGTGCCGATACTTTAAAGGATTTAAGCATTATCTTTCGAGCACGTTATAGTCGACTATTTTTAAGTTTATTTAAATAAATAAAAAAAGCCAATAAAATAACTGTCTGAAAGTGCTCATAATAAAACTACTGTTCTTTAATGTGTCAGAACTGACATAAAATATTTATGTGGTTTGTCAATTCGACACACAGTTAAGCAGTGTAAAGTACTTTTGCTTGTCGGTAAAAGAGGATTTTGAACAAAATTTTCTAGTGAAATAAAAAAAATGTCATAAGAAATGTAAAAAACAATTTTCTTTGCGAATAAATATATCGCTTTCATTTTACGAAATGAATGAGAAGTCAAATGTGATTTAACTCGCTGCTTAAGATAAAAAATATAACATAAGCGTGTGAGAATCGTTAAATTTTGCAATATTGAAAATTATAAAATTGTTATAGCTAAAGAGTTGTCATATTAAGTGATTGCAGCTACGTTCCTTCGCTGGCCGCTTTAATTCTGTTTTGCTTACTTACCCTGCATCTTTTTCATAAAATCGAACCTTTGCAATTTTAATATTCTTTTTATTGAATGAATATTTCTCTTCTTTTCTTATTATAGAAATTTTCATTTTCGTTACTTTAGAGCTAATAAAACATTTCCTTTAACACTTTGTGCTTTAAACAAGTCATAATCGTGCGCCTTAGCTGAGCAAGTGATGCATGAAACCGATTGTGTAAGATGATTATATATTATATCTGGATGTTAATTTAATTCAATTCAATTTTATTTTTTTTAAGTTTCTTCATTTCTTTTGCTATAAAAATTAAAAGGTTTCCATTTATTTGTGCTGTTGATATACCGCAAGCGTTCAAATCGCATAAAAAACGCATAAAGTTTTCAAGCGATTTGAAGAATTGGTGTATCAGATAATACAAATAAAAACCATTCTGGCATACAAAAATTTGAAAATTTTTGGTTTAAGTATTTTTAAAGTTTTTTACGATCGTTTTTAAATTTTGTAATATTTTTTTTTATTATTATTATTATTTTTTTTTTATTTTTAATTTTTTATATTTTATTTATAAGGGTAACTGACTAAACGTGGAAAGATTTTCCTAGGAATGGATATTCTATTTAGACATTTTTCAACAAAAAATTTCCCAACGTTAAAAATCTTAATTTATAAAAAGATTTTTAAAAAATATTAAGAAAATAAAATTTTAAAAAATAATTATTTATTAGATGATAATTTTTACTTTAATTTTATTGAATACCTCTGCCAGGTAAATTGCTTAGTGTACCCAATCTGGCAACTTTTGATCTTTTAAATGTTTCACAGATAATTGAAAAACCGACTTGAAATTGAATAACATTTTTTATTGAAAATTGTAGATATTTTTAAAAGGGTTCTCTCTGACAGTTCTTGCATGTTAATATTTAAGAAGAATATGAGAATTATGGAGAACAATATTTAAACCTGTCTCTAATGAAAACAGTTTCTTTTGAAGAAGAGTTTGGTAAATTGTTTGGTTTGTTATGGACTGAAGGAGTCTCTATCGCTTCCATTCGTTATATTATACTTTGGTTGGCAAAAATCAATTGAGAATTACAACCACATAATACAGCAACCCTTAAGAAATAGTTACAAAACAACACAATATAAAAAAATGGTTAAAATATTTCAAATGAATAAATTTATTATATAAACATCATGCGAGTGAAAAGGAAAAACTTAAAAATATTTTTCAAATATTCAGGGAATCGGTACCGGATTTTAAGGAAAAAAATGAATTTATTTAATCTAAAAGCTCACAATGAATAAAGAAATAAGAGAATATTAAAATAAATATAATTTATTTCTTATATTTTCTGGCCACAGAAAATGAAAGTTTGGTAACAGGGAAGGACTTAATGTGGCACCAAATGTAAAACTATCATTATAGAAATAAAGAGCTGGAAGAAAATGGAACAGGAAAAGTTTTTAATATCGATTTTTTATTGTAGTATATACGAAAGGTTTCGTCAATATAAATGCTTCTCTAAGATAATAGTGTCTAAAATATACAAGGACCTCTCGGGAATCCTAAAATTCAAAAGAAGAAAAAAAATATATATTATTTGTAATTTGCAGCCATATATAATGAAAGTTAACCAATATTGGGCACTTTAGTGTGATAAATGAGATATTAACAATAAAACCCCACTTTTTCCCCACATTTTTGTTTTTCGAAAATTATGAATAAAAAAGCACTGTTGCAGGCCATTTAAATCGAAAGTTCAACAATAGGAGACGCCTTAAGACGGCACTGCTACAAAACAATATTATATACCAAAGGACCTAAAAAAAATAGTAGAATAAATAAATAACGAAAACCTGCTTGAAAATTGAGATTGATTATGCTTCTCGTATTCTTTTTCCAAATAATTACCAAAATATTTACCGGACTCGATAATACCAGTATTTGACTAAAAAATATAATTCCCGAAATTGAAAATATTTTCATAAAAATGTTGACAGCGCCAAAACTTTATGCTCAGAAGCAAAGCGTAAGTCACCAAAGCACAACTCCTTTAGAACTTTAATATTTTTGCGGAAATTTTCAACAAAATTGAAACTGGCCGGGAAATGTTATACAATTTTGTATGCAAAAGGCATTTGAATCAGGACTTGGAAATTAATTTTTGTTATGTGGCGACAAGCATTTCCCAACAAACTTTTAATAAATCATAAATGTGGACCATCAGAAAGAAGTCTTGCAGAAGTGCATTTGAAGGCATTTGAAGAGAAATTAAAATAAAATAATAAAAATAATAAAAACTCAAATTGTTTAATATTTGTCAATAATTTACTTTTAATATTCATTTGAAATTAAATATTTTTTTCCCTTAAGAAACTACCAGATCATTTGCTTAAATTTATTTCTTTTATTTAAATTATATTAAAGATAAAATATACAAAATTAATATTAATTCAGTCTTTTTATTAATAAAAAATAATTATAAATATTAACCAACATAAAATTTAATTAAAAAATTGATTGAGAAAATACCGAGCAAATTTTTGTTAATATTTTTGTTAAAAGAAAAATATATCAAAGAGTTTGTTTTTTTTTAAGTTAGGAAATTTTTGTTTTACTTTGTGTTTTGTTGTTTGCTGGGTTATTTAAATTTAAGCTATTATATGTCTCTTTTCATGTATTTACAAACTTATTTACACTTTTTGTTCGTCACAGGAAATAGCAAATAAAATATATTTCGGTAACGAAATTTTGTTCGTTCCAAAAATTATTTTTTTAATATTCTTTTCATACGGTTATGACGTCTGTTAAATCACTTGAAGGTTTGCCTGATGTGGACGATTGTGAGTGGGGTATGTTAATGGCAATATTATCACATCTTGCCGTTTGCTCCGGCAGCAAAGCAGCCTCCTCGTATGAGGGTGGCAGCAATAAGGCGGAGGATGCTGATGTTGCTGTAGAAGCTTCACATGCTAAAGATGTTGACGATAACGATGCTGCTTTGAGCGATCTGCTGTCGAGTGTTTGAGATGATTTACATTTAATGGTTTTGGTGGCATCAACTGCTTTTTGGTCTTCACCTGTTCTATCATATTTTTCCCAGGAGCTGATTAAAGTTGAAGCCTGCTGATGTACAGCTGCCAAGGTGGGATAAATGAACTTCATGCCAAAAGCAAAATGCTGTTCATTGTTTTGCAGTGCTTCATCATAAGTGGGTAATCCAGTGGCGATAGTATAGCAAGGTGGTGATTCTACTTGATAATAGGCCGTCTCGGAGTTTGCTGTAGAGTCGTAAGCCATTAAAGCACCAGGATAAATGTCGTTATTGCATTGAGCTCGAATATCTTTATCTAGGAACAAAAACATATAAACCTCAGTAGGAAAGTTCACATAGAACATAAAGTATTAAAATAAACTTGGCAAATTTCAATTTATCAACAATTTGTAGCATACTATTAAGGGGCTGAAGTAATTCTTATAAATATATAACATATTTAATAATATCAAATTTGTTAAACGGCTGGTAACATTTTTATAAATAATAATAAAATAAATAATGAAATGTTTTTGCCAAATTGACAAAAAAAATGTTTTTAATTTATTTTTAAAAGAATTATCAAGTTAAGACTACTTCTTATCTGGACTTATTTTAGGCATATAAAAGAGGTGTTACTTGTAATCTCTTTTAAGCAAATACATTACGAGTTCTGCCATGTATAAAGTTATTTTGCTTATTAATTTTTTCCTCATTCTTGAATATATAATTAATTAAAATCCAAAAACTATTTGAAATATTGAAAAACAAAGAAATTAAAAATTAAATTTTATGAACGAGTAATTACATTTAATAAATTATAAATAAATAAATAACTAATAACTAAATAATATATTAAATAAAAAAATGATTGCCTATTTTTAGGACATTTGATAATTAATTAATAAAAAAAAATTTCTGTAATTAGCATTATAATTAATGTTATCTTCATATGGTTTGCCATATCAAAAACCTTGATGGAAAAGATGGAGATTTTTGAGCGGCATATTTTAAGGAAATGCATAGAGAGGAACTATAGGCATTTGAATAAAAGGTTCTCGAATAGATATGTGTATGAAAAGGTAGGATTGGATCCAATTTCATTTTACGTTTTGGGTTTGATGAGAAAGTTTCTGGAGAAATTGCCTCATTTTGAGGTTAAAGTGATTAGGGATATCTTATCCACCGAGAGAGAATTCAATTGGTCAAACACGCAATACATATCCAGTATCGGAATTTTACAGGAACAATTGAATGGTTATCCCGGTCTTAACTTCTACTCACGTATTATTAATACTCACGTATTATTATATTATTTTATTTTCATTACTAATTTTTGATTTATTAGCTATTTTATTTTAAGGTTTAGTTTCAGTGTAGAATTTAAGTTTAGTATTAAGTTTATAAATAATAGCTCCAACTCTATTAGTATAAACAAGTGCCGGGAGCAAGCACTGATTGGACCATTAATTAACGTATTTATAATTATAGTTTATAATTATTCTTAGATTGGATAAGCAAGTTGCCTAGGCAAGAACAAGTAATGTAATTAAAATAATACATAATAGTTTTAAGTTTTCAAGAAAAAAATTAATATTTATAAAAAAAAAATTCTATGTAATAAAAAAAAGAAGCCTCAATAAATAAATAACTAACTAACTAACTTAATGTTATCTTATAATACCCCCAAAATAAGGCAATATTTTTTTGGTCAAAACCTGGTAAGCTATTTTTAAAAGTATTATAAATACAGAAACTACGCTAAAAATTCACTAAACACTTTCACAGAAGTTTTGAAACTTTTCATATAATTAAAAGTATAAAATTCATTAGAATAATTATTATATTAGCAATAGAAAATAATTAGATAGTTAAAGGAAATGGAATCAAAATGACTTTGTATTTTTTCCGGCTGCCCCTAAAAGCATGCAACATCTTTTAAACTTGCATTAAAAAATCTTGCAAAGCAAAAGCAAAATGAGGAAAACTTTTTTGCAAATATTTCAAGATTTTAAAAACTTTGTGAAAAGTTAATTAGAAACCGGTTTGCTGACTTAAAGAAAACTTTTGCTATTTTACGTTTAAAGTGCGGATATTTTAAGTTAAGACAGACAGATAACTGACAGATTCTATAAATTTTTAATACTAAAGGCCTAAAAAATGTTTTAAATGAAAATATTTAATACAACAGTCTTAATAACTTTTTTAATACCGAAAAAACTAAGCTCTGCTCCTGGGCTTTTCCATTATTATATAAATATTGCTTGCTTTTGGCATTTAGTTTTATATTTAGTGAATAATGAGGGTTTTTGTTTATTAGTTTTATTTTTATTATCCTCAAGTGCAATTAAAGTATTTTGTTGAACTTTATTCCATTTTCAAGTTGTTGAATTATGCTAAATAAATTTTTTACTTTATTTTTGCGAATAATAAATTTTTCAAATTTTTGCAGGTATAAAAATTTAGTGCACTAAATTTCAGATTTATTGGCCGTTATCATTTTGTTTCGAATTAACATTTTTTAGGTCTGTCGACAAAGTTTAATTCAAATTTGTTTTTGTGTTTTCAGCAAGCCCAAAAATATTTATTGCATATTTTAAGGCATATTTTTATCTTGAAAATTACTTTAGGCAAACATAAAAATATTGTCTATAAATTTTGTCACATTTTTAGAGCAACCATCTAGCAAAGCTAATAAAGCTTTTAAAATTTCATGTGCACAAAAGCATGTTACGGTATTGCAGCCATTAATAATTTTTAGCCTTAAGTTATGCTACATATATGCAATTTTTATATAGCAATTACATAACAACATGATGAAATTCAAGAATAGGCTGAAAACTTTAAAATATATTGCATAAAAGTATGAGAATGGACCAAAAACTTTAAAACGCTTTGGCATTTCCTATTAAGCATTAAAAGCTTTAATGCAGCAGTATTTATAACTTCTTTTAGTATTTTGTTTTTGGTAGTTATGTGGTTTTGCATTTCAGCTAAGAATTTACACTGTTGTGTAGAGGTTAAATATATATAAAATTGATTTATGTTCCTTTTCCTAACACTAAATGAAACTGTCAAATTTGCATAAACTTTTCATTTCAACTTTTGCTAAAGTTTTTAGCAGCTCTTGCTCTTTAATTTAGACTCCTAATTGTTTTCTGTTTATACTTCACTGACACTTGTCAGTAAACAAAGAATTTGTTTTCCTCTGCTTGCCACCTTCATTATTTGACGTAAATTTATGGCTGTAGATTATTTACTGGCAGTAAATTTGCCATCTATAAATAAATAAATAAGTTGTGGAGCCTAGTTAAGCTTTTAGCACAAACAAAAAAGAAAAAACATTGTTTATGTTAAACATTTATTAAACTGTCAAATGCTTTCTTTTTTGGCCTCTACTTTTAGGCAAGCAAACAGGTAGCAAGAATAAGGTGTATTTGTAATCAATTAACTGGATATATTTTATGGTTTTATTTATTGGCACGCCTAAAAGTAGGCTTGGCTAAAAGTATGTGTATAGGAGGAATATGAAAGGACGTAAAGCTTTTTCTTAAGGGCTTTCAGCTTAATGAAGTTGTAACTAACATTCAGGTTGTTTGGTAATTTGTAGCCAGAAGCTAAGTTTGATTGGATACAAAAAAAAATTATAAGTATACGAAAAGCTTGGCAAAACGAATGCTGATCTAGAGCAAGACAGCTTAATATTGAAATATATACATAGTCGGATACAATAGCGATAGCATTATGTTAATATTAATTTTATATAAAAAATACATGAATTTGCTTTTTAATTTTAAAGCCTTGTAATATGCCACAGATGCTCAATATGTAAATGTAATTAATATTTGCTAATATTTGCATTTGTCATTTAAACTTTTATTGAAATAGTTGTTTTAATAATATTGCACATAAAAAGTTAAAGAATGATGAGTCCATATTAAACATTTATTACATATGGAGAAATATATGTATATCACTGCGGCAAATATTAATTATTGAGTAAACAGAAATGAAGTCATAAGAAATTTTTGCGAAAACTAACTAAAATAATTTAACCCCTAAATGCATGCAATGAAATATGAATATACGTATCCCTCGTTTTTATACAACAAAAGAAATGAACAAAGACAGTACGTGGGCAAGTAATCCAAATAAGCAAAAGGAATTTTTTACATTTTTTTATTATTACTAAATAAATAGTTAAAGAATGCATGAGCTAAATTAAACGTTGTATGGGTGGTATTCCGAAAAGTATTTCTTCACTTGTAAAATGCTTAACATATTCTCATAACACTAGTTGTGTAAAACACTTGAAAGTATGCTATATCTATCTCGGTATAAAAGAAATGAACAAAAGTACACATAATCCGTGAGCAAATGGCGAAACTGGATTCAAAAAATATCTATAAGAAATTTCTTTAATATAATTTTAAAAACAATTGCTCCTCCAAAAAAAAAAAAATATTATAAAAAAAGTCAAATGCAATGCCACTTTAGTTCTACCACTGAAATATTACCCATAATTACCACGGCTAATATCTAGTTTACTTCTGTTATTTTTTTAAATTAATAATTCTTACTTTAAAATTTTTTCATATCAAAGAAATATTTATACTAATCCTAAGCCAAAAGATTTAAAAAAACTAAGGAAAAAAATAAATTAGCTAAAAAGTAGTTTTTAAAAATATTTTGATTCTAAAATTACCTGACATGGGAAAAATCTATTTATATAAAGCCCACAAGTAGGCAATATTTTTCAAAATTGTAGATTTTAAACAGTAAAAAATTGCCAAATTAACTAAAGGAACTTTTTAAAACTTTTTAAACTTACAAATATTATTAATATTAAGTTTATATATACTAGATCCACTCTATTAGTACAGATGAGAGCCGGGAGCAAGCACTGATTGGACCATTAATTAATGTATTTATAATTATAGTTTATAATTATTCTTAGATAGGAGAAGCAAGTTGCATAGGCAAGAACAAGTAATGTAAATAAAATAATACAAATTAGTCTTAAATTTTCAAAAAAACAATAAATATTTTAAAAAAAAAAATTCTATGTAATGGCAAAAAAGAAGCCTCAATAAATAAATAAATAACTAATAACTAAATAACTTACAAATATTGATATGAGAAAATTTGGTTTATGCAACGCTATTAAGTATGCAACATATTTTACACTTGAAAAATATTTAACATATATAACGTAAGCCTAAGTGAGATAAAAATTTATTTTAAAAACTACTTTGAGCAAAATATAAATATATTTTTAAATTGTACATAAGAAAATAATTATTCATATAAAGCCTTAATGTATGCAATATTTTTTTAAGTTAAATGTATTTACAAATTAAAAAACACTAAAATTAGATAACAAAAAAAAATTATTACTATGAATATTTTTTAAAAAGCTTGTAGCATAATCTACATAAATCTTTGGACAGATATATAGCATATTTTTAGGCATTATATAAAAAATTCCGCCTACTTGAGATTTAACCAAAAAACACAATTGAGAATTAAACCAAACACAAAAAAATTGAATAAGTTTTACAATTTCCATAATAATTTATCAATGATTTATAAATTAATTCTAAACTTTTCACAATGAAAATTTCAACAAATAATTTAATTAATTGATTTCGGTCTATCTGGAGTTCAAAGTGGAATTTATTTATAAATTTATTGTTTTAAGAATTTTAATGTAAGAAATTAAACTATTTTTTATGATCGATTCAACTGAAATGATTTATAATTATATATAATATTGATAAGATTCCAAAAGTTATTAAAAAAAAGGGCCGGGGTCTCTAAAAAATTTTATCCATTTTTCACTTATTTGAATGCTTTAAATTTAAAAATTCATTGTATTTTATTACTTCAGGAAATCTTTAAGGCGCCAATCGTGCTAATGAAGATCAACAGGCACTATTTCAAAATTATTTTAAAAGAGTTATTTCTATGAAGAAATGCTTTATTTTAGATGAAGAAAAATACTTTATAAGATGGGAAGCTATAAAAATTGCTATTAAATATTAATTAGGTCTCGTAAATTAAGGGAAAATGAATAAAACATTTAAATAGTAAATGAGCAGATGGTATGATTGTATTCAAGAAGAAACCTGATTTATATATTATTTCTTTATAATTTAATAATTCATAACAATAATTTTTAATGGAGTTTAACTTATTCTACGTCTTAAGTTTTTCAGGATTCTAACTTTTTATGTCCTTTTTTATAGATAGAGAGATAAGAGTGTTAGAGATTTTGTTTATTTGGTGGAGCACAAATCAAATTTCAGAGAATAAATTTGGAATTTCAATATTTTTTATAATTCATGTTATTGACAAGATTTTTCCCTTTTATCGGCGTTTTCAAACTCTTGAATTGAACTACAAACTGAACTACTCATCCTTATTTTGATACTCCATTTAACCTGCGTTTTAAAATGAATATTAAAAAAATTCTAGTGTATTTAAATTATAATTAATTATATTAAAATTTATTTTAAATAAAAAATTATTTAAAAAAAAATTATTATCTGACTTATTGTACTGAGCAATATTTTTTTATTTTATTTTATTTATTAACCGCAATATTTTGCCAAATTTTTGGGAAGCTTCTGCGGATAATATTCTATAATAAATAAAACAAAGAATAAAATAAAAAAAAAATCTATTACTCAGCGCAGTACTCATATAATAATATTAATATTAATAATAATAATAATAATAATAATAATAATAATAATAATAATAATAATAATAATAATAATAATAATAATAATAACAATAATCATAATAATAATAATAATAATAATAATAATAATAATAATAATAATAATAATAATAATAATAATAATATTAATAATAATATGATGATAATAATAATAATAATAATAATAATAATAATAAAATAGTAATAATAATATTAATAATAATATAATAATAATAATAATAATAACAATAACTTAAAGTTGAAGAACATAAAAATAAAATATATCTTTTTTTAAAAAAAAAAATTGTCTTTAATACAGAACGCAGGACTCTTAAAATTATAATTTTTTTTTAATTTTATTTTCTTTATAAGACATTGCAATTGCAAAAATGTAATTGCGGTTTTATTTAAAATTATTGCTGAATATTTAAGAAGGGCTTTCCTAAAATGATTATACTTGTGAAATCAGAATGAAATTTGCCAATTTATGTTATATTTTAATTTTTTAACAAAATACTCGTATATTCGTACTTACTGCATTTTTTCCATTCGCGAAACTTTCTGTAGAAATAACAGCTGAATAGAACAAAAATAACTGTTAATATAATTAGGGAAGCGACAACTCCCACCCACAAATAATTTATCAAGGAATGCATATCGGTGCCAGCAAAATATTTTTCCAATCCTGTTAAAGGATCGTCTTTTATATTGGACAGATTTAGAACGGCACTATTTGAAATTTGTTCATGTGTTATAGTGTGACCCATCGAGTCCACCAAAACATTTGTTTCGTGATGTTGTGCACCCGACGTTATTGTATCGTAAGCGGTGTTGCCCACTTGTTCTAGTAGATGCTTGAACTGCATCATATTGTCAATATGCTGATTATCGTGCTGACTAGGTATGACGAAAGATATTTCCGGATGATCTTTTTGTAACTGAGACATCCACATATCCATCATTGTGGTTGACGCAGTATTTGCAGGCAGGTCCATTGCGGGCGCAATAGTGGAATGTGGCAAATAATCCGGTGTTAAGGTGGTGGTAGAAAATGACATGTTTGCTTTTTTTCCTTTTATTTTTTAAATTAAGTATTTGGTTTTTTAATAACTTTGGTTTTATTTTTTTTATATTTCTTTTATTTCACAACTATTTTCTATTTTTTTTTTTTTTTTGTTGTGTCACAAACACTTTTTATTAAAAATTTAATTGATTTTATATTTTTTGTTATCAAAACTTTTCTTCTTTGTATGATTCAATTCACGTAACTTTTTTGTATCAATTCAGAATTTTCATCAAAAATACTTTTCGATTCTAAAAGAGCATGACCGATGTGTTTGCTGTCAGGAATGAAACTGTTTTTAAAATTCTGTTGGTTTTGTTTAGTTTGAAATCATGTTAAGCACGTTGCACTTAATTCAAGCCTCTAACAAAATAATTTCCTTTCTATGGTACGGATATGTTACGAACACGCTTATGCACGCGTATACGTATTAAGAGATATGTATTTGTTTTTGTAAAAGAAAAAAAAATGAAAAAAAAAAATTACAAGCAGTATTCTTGTTTGTTTGGCAGTTTAATGCTCTGCAACTGTTGCCAGCGGTGGTGTGTTTTTTCATTAAAAATCCCAAAACAATGGCCGCTCTCTTTTTTCTTATTCCTCATTCTCTCTCATGATGTTGGCCTTTTCAACTTCGTTTGTAAAGTTATTTTTTTTTAATAAATTGAGTTGAATTGCATTACACATTTTCCTAACGGTCTCTTTTAATCTCTCTCTCCCAGTCTCTCTCTCTCTCTCTCTCTGTCTCTGTGTCGCCTACACTGTTTTTACCAAAAATTAGAGTTTAGTTGGTTTCCTTTTGCCGCATAGTGTTTACTCTCCTTAATCTTTGCATTGTTTTCATATCTAAATGGGATTTATTCCTGAAGGATATTTATTTTCTAAAGGATATTCTTTTAAATGTATATGGGTTGGTGTTGTTGGTGTGTTATTTTTAACTCAACCGCTTTTAACTTCTTTCTTATACTGTAATTTTTTTTTTTTTTTTTTGTTTTGCATTGTAGGAGTTTGAACTCTTTGTTTTTAATTTTCTATACAACTTTAAGTGTTTCGCTTGTATTTGTTTAGTTCAGAATTAACTAAAATAGTACTGACCTAGTTTTGGCTTAAATGTTGAAATATTACAAAGCAGGTTTCAGACAACAAAAAAATTAAAAATGTAAGGCAAATATTAAAAATTCTTTAAAAAAATTTTGCAGAGAAAAAAGAATATGAAAAATTTAAGATTTATATAATTAAATTTTTTTATTGTGACAGTTCCTAAAATAAGCAAAAGAGAGCATAAAAATTTTTAGACGTTAAATTTATTTTGTCGATTTCTGAATTATGCAATTCACATATATGGGTAATGCAAATTGTGTATATAAATTTTATAAACAAAAATTTATTTTAGTTCCCCCATTTTGTTAACAAAATAAAATATATAAATAATTTTTAATTTCCTGATGATAAAAAATATTTAAATACTTTTCAATATTCTGATGATACTCACTAACTAAAATATAAAAAATATTTTAAAACAAAAATAATTGAAAAGCTAAAAATTTAAAAATAAAAATTTAAAAACATTTCCATTATCGAGACACGCAAATTCAATAATTTCACAGTAGAAGTTTTTATTCTCATCAGATCAACATGAAAGTAAAGAATTATTTTAGAATTAATTTCTATAATCTAATCAGGGGATAATTTTTTTTATATTTATTTTTGGCTCACAGAATCCGGTTTAATATGTAAAAAGCAGTTACACAAACAAAAAACTATCGCATGCAAAAAAAAACATAAAAATAGAAATCCCATCTTTATGTGAAAACGATTACTTTGAAGTCCACTTGCCTACACCCGGCACTTGCGGAATATAAAGTATAGCAGGATATATTATAAATTAATTAAAAATCTAAAAACTTCCTTCTACATTTCTTAAAAATTTTAAGAAAATTTCAAATAAACCATTTTGTTGATGCCCATCCGCTGCCTACGAGGGAACAATTCCGCTTAGCGAAAATTGTAGTCGAGTGTTTAAAGGTTAAGCAACAAAAATATTTGCGTAAACTCTACGTTTTGGGAACTTCTGTTTGAAGTTAATTGCATTTCCAACAATATTTCTTTATTAAGAATGTAATTATTCTTTATTCATTTCAATATACAGATTTGGGCAAGCAAGTCTTTAATCAAACCTACGACGTTCAACCGCATTTTTTTAAAGGTTTTTTTCAATGTGTTAAGATTTGGCAACAAAAACAAACGTTTTGAAATTTCACTGAAACAAATATAGGCCAAATTGGATTGTTGGTTTCACTATCCAAACAAGCATTTGGAGTTAAAAATTGGCATGAAAAACAGAGCGCTTTGCTTGTAATAAAAAAAATTTTCTTTGCTCACTAATAAAAGTTTTAATTTGGCTCAACTAATTGAATTTTTTGAAAGCGATAAACTTTTGCTAAATGTGTATGTATGGGTGTTTTTCATTTACTTATTAGCAATTTTCATTTCGTTGCATTAGAAGGACTTCAATTGATTTTTTGCCCTTAAAGCTTTTTATTAAAACTTGTAAGCACACAATAAATACCAAAATCTATTTATTATATTTTTATCTTAAAACCGTCTCAATATTAAATAATAATAAATAGAATTATTTCAAAAAAGTCAACTTTAAATAAAATAATATATTCCATAAATTTAAATTGCGTATACTCAATCTTTTACAATTTTTGGTCTCATAAAGCACTCATTCTAAAACACACTACTAAAACTCAATATACACCGTTTACCACTCAATTTCTTGTAAATTATCCACAATTATTTCTAAGGCGCATTCAAAATGTGAAAGAGAAAATTTCCCTTGTAATAAGTGAAGTTTGCATTTTCTTGCTCTCCACAAAAAAAAAAAAGAGTAACAGATAAATGCAAGAGTGTGCTGCAACGTTGCCAGAGAAGGAAACTTAATCGATTGCTAAATAACTAATAGAGTGTGGTCTGTCTGCAACTTGAGATCAAATTAAATTCAAACAAAATTTATTTTCAAAGGCAAAGCGAAAAAATTAAAAATTAACAATATTGCATTGCTTGTTAAATATAATGGAGCCATTGTAACAGCCCCTAAGTATTCCGGATTATTGGTAATATATTAGTCAAGGAACACTCTTATATATCAGTCTTAATGGTATAGAAAATAAATGTTGCAGCCAAGCTAAATTTGGGCAGATGTTTAACGTTTATATCCTAATCGGATATAATTATTTGCTTTTGTGGAAGCTCTTAATAATAATTGCAGGATCTCATATACATTGCTCGAATTAAAAACACATTTGTGGTTGAGTTGGCATTGAATTATTTATTAAAGGCATAAACACAGAAAGGGGAGAAAGATCAAGCCTATTCTTGAGATATATTTAAAGGTACGGTGGTTAGCAAGGGCAGGGCAAACACTAAACATGTGGTTTTTATCTGGATCCAGCTGTAACTGACTTGAAGGCCAGGTTTGCCAGCCACAGATTATAAGCAAAGCTGAGTTGCAGCCAAATTCCCACTCCAACATATTCTTCCGCACAGAGTCCGCACTCGCCTTGTTGGGAAAGACCCCCTGCTCACGCTCACACCTAAAAGATAACGATAACGAAAGTATCGTAAAAAATGTTCAAGTGTAGGGTATTTGAGAATAAATGCTTTAAGACTCTAAAACTTGTAAAATAATGAGTCGGCTCACGAATATACGCTACTTAGATTTTTAGAGAATATTATTATGTTTTTTAAGTACAGTTTCTTATTTTTATTGCGGTAAATATATATTTAACATTTTTGATACCAAAGTATCTCAATTTAAGAACGCACTGAGCATTATAGCAAGAACTTCGACAGAAAATGGGATTTGAATAATAATCTAGTCTGATTTTGCTGAATAGCTCCTATAAAGTCATCATTTAAATAACGTTGTTGCCAAATGAGAATATTTACTCCGGCTATTCTGTGAAACTATATCAGCATTTGGCCTGCCCAAACTTTGGTCCAGTCATCCATCAGGTGAACCTAAAACATACAAAGCTGAAGTGGCAACACTGCTAATGTAATACCCATAGATGGAGTGAGAGAGTGTGAGAAAGCGAGGGACCGAAAGTGTATGTAAGTATTTTGTAAAATGAGAAGTCAAGAGAGCAAATATTATTTACTTTATTTATGTTTTACATTCCAGTTAGCACAATTTAAAAAGCGTATTTAGTTAATGCTTTGCCCTGCGAGGTGAAAGGTCAATGTAGAAAGTAGGTTGGTGTGAATTAATGTGAGGCAAGTAAATATTAACACGATTTAATACAATTAGTATTATGAAAATGGAGACGGTTTTTTGTACGATGATTATTTATTTATACAGTTTTTACGTACACAAAATTATTAAGACAATGTTGTTAATTCAGACATGGTTATAACACAAGCGATTTACGACATGTATATTCACGTATGCATGTAGATGTGCAGGCACGCAGTATTGAAATATAAATTAGATTTAGATGAAAGCTTTGATCGCAATTTGACTCCAAGTATTGCAGGATTGGTTTATAGTTGCTAACGTTGATAGACATAATAGCGATATAATCATTAAAAATCATGATTGATAACGTTGTTTAAAAATTGTATACAAAATATTTACCTTCTGACCAGTTTCGCTGTATTATCACTTCTGGTCCTGGCTTCAATGTCACTCAATAGAGGCTGGTAAATTTTATATAGTTATATGACAATATTTATCTCTTTAGTCACACTACAGAAATATTAAACGTTTTTGTAATCGAAAAGACAAACTAGATTCCAATTTTCATATTTCAGAATTACAATTTTCACTGGTAGTTTTGTAGGCAAATAAAGTGAAATTTCTATCTCTAACAAAAGCATTGAAAAAAAATGCTTCTCCCGCGAACTGCACTTCTCAATAAATATTTATTTCTTTTCCTAGAAAAATAAAGTTTCAATAAGATTATACTCCTATAGCATTGGTCGTACATGGAAAGGGACTAACTCGAATTTTCTGCATCATTGTTTTTGAAGACTTCAATATAAATTCATATAATAAAAAAAAATTATTAGAAGTAGAAAGGCCCTAACTGGCATTTATTCAATAGGTTATTTTTGTTGATTTCAATATATAAATTTAATATACATTGACATATGCAACGCAAACAAATTTTGCAAAAAAAAAAAAATGCGTTTTAAGTCCTTTCTACACAGGAGCAATAAATAATCTATAATTTATTTATTTCATTTAATCTCTTTTTATTTTTAAGAATTACTTAAAGCTTTTCGATGAAGGCAAAAAAATTTTTCTAATAGTTCCAGCTAAATATAAAACTTTTTATATTGTTACGGTGGTCCAAAGTGGTACATCATTAACCACAACTACACAGAAATCTAATCTAATCTTCAATTAATTTATTTTAAATTAATAAAATATTTTTGTATTCAAATACAGGCAATTTAATTGAATTTTTCGAGTTTTTTCAGTTTTATAGGACAACTCGTACCAATTCCTATCGTATCTTCTCTCAAACCTTCTATTTGGCCTCTTCCATCTATGGAAATATTTATAACATTTAAGGCATACCAAATGATTACTGCGCATCTTATAAAACATATCTTAAATATCGCTTAAAATATCTGTTCAAGACAGTGACTATTATTTATAAATATAAATATAAAAAACTTAAAAACATTTAAAAATTTTTAAATTTTTCCCAGAATTCCTGTACAGTTTTGTTATTATTTGCTTGACATTAAATGTTTTGTAATCTCCTGCTTCTGTTGGTTCTATCCCTTTGGTACATGTGTCACTATCATGTGACACATGACACAGTGACATAATAAAATTTTACCTCTCGAGCTCACTGCACTGCCGCTTGCTGATGAATTATTAAAATGAACAACAAAAACGGAAAATATAAAGTACAGCCATAGATCAACCTGTTATCAACACATAAGCAAACGGTATGCAGGATATAAAACATTTTCCTATGAATAGTCAGATAGAAGGGATTCTTAACGCAAAAGGAGAGAGAGCTTATCGCTATAGTTTAAGGAAAAGTTTTGTCTACAAACCAACTTGCTCGTTTAATAAAACCATGTGGAAAATATAATGAATAATTTAAAAAAAAAATTTTAAGAGTAAAAAAAAAAATTTTAATTTTGATCAACATCAGACGATGAAACAGAGAGGGTGATTTTCCCATATATATGACCAAATATATAGTGCATGTATTACATCTTTTCCTGATTACAAACCCAACATCATTTGGTTTAAAATCTGCATCTTTTACATCTTTCCTTCTACTCTTAACTTTATTGGCTGAAACATCTTTCCATTTTCTAAGTTATTTTATTTGTTGTTTGAGAACCTCTGCTTCTATTATTGCTGTATCGCAGTGCAGTTCTACTGCACTTTTTTTCAAATATATCAAATAAAATTTGTTAGGAATTTTTTTTTTCAAAGTCAATTAAGAATTTATGCTTAAAAGTTTTGCTGCAGATTTTTCAAATAAAATCTTATTTCTCTTCCAAAACTCATTTCCTACTGGAGCATATTAGAACTGTATTTGCCAAAAATACTTTCAAAAGAAAAATGGATTCGACTTTGCAATTTTCGGAATTAAATAGAGCAAAAACAGTTGGCAATATTAATCATTTATCCAGAGCTACGTAATAGGTTTAAATGAGTTGACTTAGGAATTTGTGTCATCAAAATAACATCAAATATGGTTTGAAATACAACAGTCAGTAACACAAATTATTCTACATGCTCTTCCACAAAAGTTTTTCATGTTGTTTTTAACAAATGAAATTTCTTTAAAAGACGGCTGGTTGCACAGGAACTTTTTAAATAAGACATTTCATGTGATTAAGGTGACAGTGCTGCACATAATTAAAGCCACATGGAATGATAAACTGAAGCTTAAAACTTTTTCTTAAATAAAATCACCAGCTTTAAATCAGAACTGTATTTACAATGACCACATTGGAACTATAAGGATATTTCCCCTAAGCTGGCTTAAAAGGTTCAGCTTTCAGTGCCATATTAGAAATCATAATAATGTATGGCTTTAAAGTGAAACTTTTTACTCTTTCGGCTGGAATTATAACACCGCATAAGTCCCTTCATACAATACAATGTCATATCCTTTTTAGCGAAAAACTTTCCACACGCACACACACACACAGCCACATACAAGTATCAAACTTGACAGTACGAGCTGTTTATTTTCGCTTTAAATTACTTCAGCCAAGATACTCTGGGCCGTAAGTTGTGTTTATGCAAAAATTCAAAGTAGAAAACTAAACAAAAAGTGAACAAGAAACTTCTCTAAATTATACTAGTTATCTCATTTGCAGAAAAACACAATAGTTTTTGCTTCAAAAGCGAAAAAATGAATATTTAAAATAAATTTATGAATTTTAAGTAATGGCGGGGTAGTCTGTTGGCTGGTTGCTGAGTTTGCAGCATGAAATGTGAAGTATAAAGGAAAACTGGGTCAAAGATGATGACGACGTTGATAAGTTTATGAAAGTTGCATAAATTGTGCAACAACGACGAGTTATTATAACAGAGTGAAACTAAAGAAAATTGTGTTAAATTAATGGAAGGTGTATGAGCTATGAACGAAAAACTTATAATGAAAGACTCGTACAATATTTTGCCAGAAGGATGGCAACGAGATAATAAATGTGGCCGAATAAATATAAAAGGATACTGTATAGAAATGTTTAAACAAAGTTATACCTAAACACATTGAAGACAGCAGGCGAATCACTAAAAAATCTGCAGCTGGCGTGAGTTTAATTCTAATCTTATTTTCTTCAGTGGGAGGATATTTTCTTCTTATTTTATTTCTTAAAGTGGGAGGCTTTAAAAATAGTTTGTTTTATTTCAATGTTGTAACTGAATATAAATATTTTGATTTGCTGTAAATATAATTTTGAGTGCACAACAGGACAACTACTGTACCTAAAGCCTCGTAAAATTAATATATAAATTTCTAGTTGGCCAAAATGCCAATAAAAAACTAAATCTGTTCGCCGTGTTGGTTCAAAAAATGCAGTTTTTCAATATATTAAATCTTAATATATTTATTCTCTAAGGATATGACCGTTTGTCACTCCTATTACACTAACGTAAACTAATCTCCATATATTTTAAACATGTAACTTAATTTTCTGAAATGTAAAATACTTAAAAGCGGCAACATTGAAATGTTCAATATCAGCTGTTTATTAAACATTTCTATCCCTTTTCATTTGATTAGACAGCTGATTATGCGGCAGCAATTGCATTTGTATACGTTTAAATTAAATGTATTATTATTACTATTATTTTTATACTAACCAAATGAGAGTTTTAATTGGGGTTTCTCTTATTACACGAGTCTGCACTAGACAATATTGATTTTTATTTACTGCATTTGAAAATCTTTTAATTTTTTCTGCAAACTCTTTAATATTTAAATATTATATATCAAAGAAAGATAACCAAATACTGCTTAGCCAGTTCAAAGGCTGCCTAGCAGTTCTATCAATGGGCTTTGCTAGTGCTGGTGCTCCAAAACCATAAAGAGAATAAGATTTACAATCATTATCATGTCATTGAATGCTAAATAAGTAATTTAGTATCATTTTTGTATGCCTTTATATACCCACAAGGACATTTATAGAGCCACATCAAACACTATACAAAGTCCGCATCCGTTCTTCTGCTGTTTGTTTTTTCTGCTTCTCCTTGAAAATCTGGCAGCAAATTAAGTTGTTTTGCGTCTCTTTTGGAATATGTTTAGCAGACAATCATCACATGCAATCATCAGCAATATAAAATTAACAAAATAATCAAGAAGAAAGGAAAAGAAAGACAGTACGCTAGAAAAAAAACCCCACATGATTAAGAGGTGGCATCTTAAAGGATACTCTTTTCGTCTGTGCAGTATATTAAAGTAGTTAAATGTGGCCTGCTTTTATGTGGTATGTACGTTGATAAGTTGTTGTTAAAGATATGAAACCAATAAATATGTGCAGGCAATGTTAGAAGGAGAAGGATTTTAGCCAGACAGATGCTACCCAATGAATTTGTGCGGCACATTTAAGGGTGTAAGTGCTGCTATTAAGGCAGTTATTGTTGGCTTCTGCATTTTCATTTCATTTACTCCTTTCTCTCCCTCTGTCTGATTTCATTTTTATTTCTTATCAAATTGTGCAATTGTTTGTTTTTCTTTCTTGATTGTATTTTATTTTATATATTTTTTTTTTATTTTGTTGCTTGTATATTTCATATTGATCCTTTTTGCCTTAGGATGACTTTGTCCTTTTTTTTGCGTGCCTGTATGGTTCGGTGTGTTTTCTTCTTGACTGTTTTAACCGAGAAAACAATAGCCGGGCCAGATAAGCCAGCAAAAATATTTTCTGTTTCTCTGTTTGTTTATCCTTATTTTGTAGTTTAGTGACGTATCCTGGCTGGCAGCCTTCATTAAGATTTGATTTTATTTTATACTGTTTGATAAATTTTTTTACCCCGCAACTTTCTGTATTGTTTTAGGAAATGACAATAAATATCATCTCGAATCAATATAATGATGATAAATTTGTTGAGATTAAACATTGACCAAAGCAAAGCAATCGATAGTAATGAATACTGATGTTGAAGAGGTTTTCTGTTCGTCAGTTTTTTTTTCCCCCAATTAAAAAAATAAGAATTCCCCAACAAGAAAACTTTATCAACTGAAAATTTAAATTTAATTTCAACAAATTGTTTTGTTTAAAGTCTATATAAACTAGTTAAAAAAATATTTCATTCTGCTACTGGCAGGACACCACCCACAATATTAACAACTTCTCAAGGATGTGAGAAGGAAAGTAAAAACGGGAAAGTGTTTGTTACAGTCGTGCTGATCAGCCTGTCGAACTTTGACTTAATTAGGCGCAGTAGCCGTATAAGCAGCAGCAGCAGCAGAAGCAGGAGTATCATTTTAATTACTTTTAACAGAATTTGCTTGAGCGAAACAATTATGAGTGTCCTTTCATGTTGGCAGTGTTCAAGCACAGTGCGAAAGACGCCCAACAAAAGCGAGTCCATGGCAGTGAAGATGGTGGCGTTAATGACAAAAACTTTGACTAATTATAAATGCAGCACTTGCGAAAGTTAAAGTTGAAAATTATAAAATAAAACTCAGCAGGATAATTGTGTGTAAGGACAGAAAACGGCTACAGGACATTAGACTTTTAAATATGTGAGTTATGGGCGCTTTCATATTAACACCACCGCCATAATATAATATTTATTCTAAAACATTTACAACAAGCTTTTGCTTTCAAGGCGAAGCCAACTTGGGATCGAAAAACTTTTCTTGCTTGGCAATAACAAATAAATTAAATTTAATGTCAAAATTTTAATAAAATTATGGATTAAAAGTGCGTGATTTTAGCGTTCCCCAAGTGAAGTAAAAAAAAATATAAAAAGTATTTTAGGAAAGCAGGGGAAGGCAGCAAAAGCTTAAATTTAAGTAAATTTTTCAATACAAATTGTGTATTAAAAAAAAGAAAAAGAAAGAAAATGAAAAGTGGAAAAAACTAATGACAACCAGAGCCAAGTTTCTGATGCGTATAGTCGTCGCCAAAAGTAAAACATATTTCGGTACATGTATAATGCCCATAATGAACTCTGCTCATGAAATCTGAGAGCTGAACTCTGCAACAGGTCGTTTCCCATTTCCCAATATATTGAATATAAATTTTTTATTATTATTTTATTTGTTTAACCCCTTAGAGGGCACGAGTAATTTCAATTATTTAATAATATAGTCAATAGGCCATGGCGGATGGGCCAGGGACTCACTATATAATAAATTCAAAATTGATTGGAAAAGAGAACGAGTTGAAGGTCTATTGTATTGACTATTGCCCATACGACTTTCAACGTAATGACCACTGATGAATCACGAGTTGAGTGGCCCGTAATCTGGTTAATACTCCAGCTCTGTTACAGGCCAACACTAAATTTTAACCTGCAGGATAAGCATTTAAGTGTTATGCTGATTTATATAAGATCATTCATGCTACCCCAGTACCACCCACAAATTATTAAGCAAACAATTTCAAACAATTTATTCTCCCTTCTTAGAAATAGAGCCAATTATGGCGTAGTCTCGTGGACTAGCCGGATTAAAATATACGTTTTCTAATTAGATTGAAATAGTGGAAGCAGATGAATTAGTTTAATTGGTTTGCGGCAAGCTGTTGCTCATACACGGCTTGTAAGTTTAAGTTTATTGTAATTTATGTTTATACAAATATCGTGGGAAGCACTGTTAACTTCCCAAAAATATATTTTTATTAATTGTTATCATATCTGGGCGCAAAACCAGCTCCTCTCACATCTTTTGTTGGCCAGTAAGAAATGATGCGAAACGAGGCTCAGTAATGACGCCCTGCCTTCGTTACCACTATTACTTTCGCTTAATTCTAGAGACTTTCCTTTAAGACCTGCAGTGGAAAATTAGGGCATTCGCTAACGATTGAAATTACCATTTAAATTTTATTGTTATTTTTTTTGCTTTTTGAGGACGTAATTTGCCTTTTGGGCTTAGAAATAAAAAAATGATTGATTCATAAGTGAAATTTGCTGTCATTAGAAATTTTTGCTTGTGCTAATGGCAGCAAGGAAGAGCTCTATACCAGCAATCAGCTGATTGAGTTATCGCGCTTACTTTTTTAACAACTCTGTCAAACTTTGTTTAACATTTTAAATATTTTGAAATTGTTAATATAATTGCTTTGCACTTATTATTTTATTATTTATTATAAATTGTTATTTCCGGAAAAAGATCCTTTTCATAAAACTAAAGACCTTTTTAGCAATAAAATTGTTTTATTTTTTTTAATGTTTCAATAACATTTTCAAATTTTTCTTTAAAGCCGTTTTGAAATATTCTAAAAAATAAATTTTTTTTCTATTGTAAAACTTTAAAAGAAAAATCGGCCTTTAAGTAATTTTTTTTAAGGATTGCTACAACCCTTTCCCATTTCTTCCTTGGTCTTGAGGGGCTTCCAATTTATTTATTTGATATACTTTGGAGGGAGTGATACTTTTGCAATTCAAATTGATTAAATTTTATAATTTTCAAATTTTTTTTTGGATTAGACTTTTACATTCGTAAGTACATGAGACATGTTTCCAGTGTCCCCTCGTATAGTGAATTAGAAAGGAGTTCTTTCTAATGCAAATCATAATTGTTTGTTACCAGTTGAAAACGTGCAAATACTTGATTCACATTTATTTGTCAACAATAAGAATAATAGTAAAATATTCCTAAAGCGGATTAAGTTATTAAGCCGGCCGTGGTTGACATCTGCTTCACTTTCGCACTTGTAGGAAAATAAAGGCAGGAATAAACCAGAATTACAACAAAACCAGTTCAAATTTCGTAAAGGACTCACACAAAACAACTGCCGTTTGCTCTTTTAATATCGGCAGCAACAACACACACATCAACATTCTGACATTCGTAATCGTTTGAAGCCGCTGCTGCAGTTCAAGATGTGCAGCCGAAAATGCATTAGACTGAAGAGCAATAGAAAAAACGTTATCAAGAAAAAACTGAAACGTAATGTTGCCGTAAGTCTACGGATTTGTGGAAGGTCACGTTTTAGCCACTTTTTTCTATGATCGAATTTTTTTATTGGAATGGTTTTGAATTGGAAAAAAAACTTATTGACTTTGATTTGTTTTTTTTTTTTTAAAGCCATGCCAGCCAATGTTATCAAGAGGTTTTGCTTTTATACTTTCTTACAGACGTTCTGAGGTCGGCTTAAGTTATTTAATATAAACTTTAATTAAATTTAAAAGCCCAGCAAAAACACACCACTCTTGAAGAAAATCAATTATAAAAATTCAAACATAAAAATCTTAAAAATTATTAATGAAATAAAATCCCACATTCTACTCGTACGGTAATGCAAAGCCAAAAGGAAAAAAAAAATTGAAAATTTCCCATTTAATTTTTTCACATGGAAAATAGAAGAAACCACAAATTCTCATTAAAATTTTATTTTCAAACTTCAGCATCTAAATTTATAGTATTTGCGGTTTATTTATCCAACAGAATGGTCAGAGTGAAAGAAAAAAAAATTTGTATGGGTGTGTATGTGCAATGCCTGACCAGTCATGCTCTGTCATGCACGTTTGTGTCCAATGTGACCAGCAAGCTTTAGCTTGAATTCATTTCAGCTACTTTTCATAATATTCGTAGTGCAGCAGGCACATGGATACAGAGGAGAGTCGGCTGGTGGGCTGATAGATTGTGGTTAAGAAACCACTAAACTGCATTCGAATCAATGCACACACAAACACACATACGCACATACTCATCTAGATATGTATGTGTGGATATGTAACTCTTGCCCATTTCTTCTTCATAAGTTTGTGTGTGTGTAGTTGTGATAACCGCACAGCCAAACTAATGACAGCTGTCACGTTCTGTTTAAAAAAAACCAAATATGTAACTGATGCAACCCTTTCCTGTATGAATTTTGAAGAAAAAAGTGTGACCTGCTTGATTATTAAAAGGACAATATTGGAAACTAATTTGGTTACTGCAACTTAAATATGTTGCCGTACTTGATATAGTCATTTGTACGACTTCCTTATTCGCTTTTAAGCCAACACTGATGACTTAATTTCCTTTTAAGAAAAAATAAGATACGAAAATTTTTAAAAAACACAAAAAATGTTTGGTCTACATAAAAAAATATATTTTTTTACATTATATACTTATAAGAAAATTATTAGTATAATGCGAGGAGAGCTTGGCAGCTATGGCCCTAAGCTCAATATTTGTGTTACAATTTTTGTGTTCAAATTAGTTGAGAAAAGTCGTTATTACTACGATTGGTGTTATTGGCAGGGCTTAACGGGGGTGGGGTCAGTTTGAAAAGAGATGACCAATGCTTATTGGGTTGAATCCACAAAAAAGGACATTGTTTGGTTAGGTTTGTATCAATTATATGAGCATTTGATATTCTAGTGTAGCCTAGTCTAGTATAGTCTTAGTCTAATTATTTTAATTTGGTCCCTTCTTATTACCAATTTGCGGTATATATTTTTGAACAGCTTGTAGGCGTTAACTTTAATGGAATTAATTTTCCTGCACCAGTCAGTGGTTGTCTTCCAATTGTACTTGACGTTTCCCTTCAAAAAGGTATATTATAAATTTTTTTATGTCGTCTGAAAATAGATTTGGTGTAGTTATAAAAGGAGCACTTAAAGCCACTTTTGCGGCCATATCCGAAATATATATTTTAAAAAATATTAATTAATGAAAAATTGATATTTATTAATATATCATGAAGACAAAGCTCGTCTTATCAACGTTCAGTGAAGACAAGAACCCATGGTAATACCCGCTTTAGACAATAGGTGAATTTAACCCTTTATCTCAATATATCTTACAAAGCATTCAATATATAAATTGGCAATATAAATAGTGCTTCAATCATAATGGACGAGTTTAATGATGAGCCCCTTTCATTGCAATGGACAGCTTAATAAGCAAAACTGCGGCATTTGGGACAATTAGAATCCATGAATAGTTGCATAGTACATAGTATCTATTTGGTGCGGTTAATGCACTGGTGTACTTCCTCTAAAATGACCCCGACAGAGCAGTTACCTTGAGTGTTTTTCGCTATCGCGAAATCATAATAAAATTTTTACGAGTAGAAGTTTACGATACGCAGTAGGATATGGTGTCAACATGACGGTACCACTTGCCACAAACCTCTCGGGAAATAAAGGCTCTCCTGTGCGAGAAAATAAATAGCCGGTGAAATAGCCGTATGCATTTGCCCGATATTTTCTTTCAGCAACGATTCCTATATGTCTTTCTTTCATAATAAAAAATATTTAAAATATTCTCTAAAGATATCTTGGTTTATATATAATTAATTATATATTTATTTTATGTTACAATTATATAAATATAAATATATTTGTAATATAAATATAAATATAATTGTAATATGGTACAATCACCGGCGGCTGAGGCCATAGACTATGCTCGCCGACGTGACATTGAACTCCGATCTCCCATGTGATAGGCAGGTATACTACGTACCACTTCACTATCGAGTGCCTTAAACATATTTATAATTAACATTGGAGCAGCCTCATTTCTCAATTATGTCATATACCGCCTAAACTGGCCAAGGCAACTCTTCTGAAGGCTTGTTTAATGCGCAGTGAATAACTTGAAAATTAAAATGCCAACAAATTGATTTTACTAAAAGTTAAATTAATTATTTTTGTAATAAATTTAAATGTCTAAACGGGGTCTTAATAATCACAAAGTTAATTTTTTCGCTTGTTGAATGGCTTTTTTAAATACAAAAAATGTATCTGGAATTTCAGTAACAAATCAATTTAGCTGTTGTGTCTTAGCAGAATTCTCGTATGGTCATTGCATAGGCTCTCTCTTTTCCTTAGTATGTTGACATGAAGCTGCTAGAAGAGGTTTCCTTGGCCTTTTGCTTTTATTGAAGCCTACATTTTCAGGGGAAGGCGTTGGTCCAACTAAGAAAAATGTTTCTTTAAAATTTACAGTTTATTTAAGGAATTATGTTTACATTAATTATCGGCTGTTTATAAAGAACGTAACATAATTTTCTAATGAGAATCTATATTTGAGACGATTAATAAACCTGGAAAATTAGTTTTCTTAAAAATTCTTTTCCTTAAATTCCCACTCAGCATTTCTATTACGTCTTCTAATGTACACAAGTCCCTGCGGCATTTGTCAGTCATTAATTAACCCTTGTAGTATTTTTGGGCCTGTAATGAGCGTCTGTGTCATCATCTCATTAAATTGTATAAAAAAAGAAATAAATAGATGAAATACAGAAACACCAAAGACACCTCATTAAAGTCACATTAATGAACAACCTTTTAAAATGTTATTTGGCAATTTCAGAAAATTAATGTCTAATCAAACAGGAAAATAATTAACAAAAATTTCACTGTAAGCTATTGAGAACTCACTCAAGTTAACCCTTTCAAAAGCTATAAGAACTGCATTACTTATAAACGACCACTAGTAAGCCAGGCTACAAACAAAACATTTTAATTGCGTGTCCGCTGAGACATCTCGACTAGCAGTAGTAGCTGTTCTGGCCCCGCAGTTAATTACTAAATAGCTGCAGTAACCTTAAACTAAACTATTTTTATCTTGATCGTAAGATAATTTAGAAAAAAAATTCAATACTTTAGGCGGGGGAAAAATGAGGAAAAAACGTAAAAAAATGCATATTAAAATTGAAATATTTTTTGGTTTTTATTTTGTAAAAAGTCTTTAATTAACATAAAAATAAATTTTACGTTTTTAATTTATTGTCCCCTCTACTAGCCGTTCATTAATAATGCTCATTTAGCTTTTGTTTAAGTTTCGGTACAAGAGTGTGTGACAAGTTGCTTGTTTGTAGGCATTCTATTTAACCCCTTCTCAGCATATGCTCTGCCCTTTTTTGTGTAGGTAAGCCAGACAAAACAAATTTTGTTTCGTTCCCCTTGTCCTACATAGAATTATTAACGCTTAACTGGCCACCTAGAAGTGCATTGTTTTTTTTTTTTTTTTATTAAAAAAAATGTTTCTTTTCTTATAATAAATGCGTTGACATCAAGTGTTTTGTTTCATTTGAAATCATTAACAGAGGAAACACACACACACACAAACACACAAACAAATGTTATGCATTTTAATTCCTGTTCGCATATTTACATAAATTGATTAAATTATTTGATAAGAAGGCTTGATTGTCCAAAGAAAAAACCTTATCAAAAGCAGACTCTGACTGGTGGCAAAAGGAAAAAAAGCAATTAAAATATATTCGAAGTAATTTAATATATAAACAAATCTTAAAGCAATAACTTTTAAACAGGTAACACCCGCATAACATGTAAGTTAAGGTACAAGAACAATTAAAGAACTGCTAGAAAAGTCCGGAGAGCGTTCCCACAAAAGCTGGTCTTATAAGTACTATTATTAGACGGATGTTCTTATTAAAAAAAACAAATGTATTTATTATGTCTGGATAATATACTTCCAGGCTTCCAACACAAGGACAAGGTTTTTATTCTGTATATAATGGTTGATCCTTTGATGTTTTTCATTAAATTAAGTCAATAAAAATGTACGTCTGACCGGGGTATTTGAGATGTTTAACGGATTTAAAAAGATTTTTAAATTTTGCTTTGCAACCATTTTGCACATAGAAACTCTGTTACGGGGTCATGGTTACCATTCTGAAACCTTTCTTAGAATTACCGTGTAATACGAAGGCTACCTGTTCATTATAAAATTCTCGAGAACTATTTCAAACGTTGTACACAGAAGTTCATAAATTGAAATACATATATATGTTTTAAAAACGGAAAGAGTAACAAAATTTTGTACGGGACAGTGAAAGTTCCACAGGGGGAAAATATAATAAATTTAAACAAAAAAATTTACCGAATTTATTAAAAGTTTTATTAAATTTACATAGATTATTTGTTAGATGTAATAAAAGTTTCTTTGAAATAATTAAAGATTTTCATAATACAATACAGTGTATTCGCGATAATATGAACCTCGCCAAAAAAGAACAACTGCGCTCTTCCAGTGAATAAGCTAAAAGGATTTGTTTGTAGGCAGGATTTTAAAAAAAATTGAAATTTTTGTAGCTCTAAAAGGAGTTTAATTGGCAAACTGAAGTAAAAATAAAAATGTGAAGAGCTGCCTTTATCATTTTAAACAGCACGGCAGTGTGCAGGTGTTCTACATAGATCCAAATATTTGACCCTTTACATTTTGCGGTAAAACGTAAAAAATTATTTAAGAATTTTCATACTGCAAGTCACATTAATAAAGAAACATTTTATGTTTCTTGTAACAAATTTGATTTTATTTAAACTTCTCATTTATTTGTAACTTAAATCTCTTCTTGCTCCAAAGTTTTACTGATGATCTACATTAGCATGCAGTGGAATACGCAAAGGAGCTACGTGAATATTTTAGGATCAACGGAATGATTTTTTATTAAATATCGAATAAATTTTATCCAAAAGTCCTATAAAAAAAAGAAGGAACCATTAAAAATTTATGTTTTATTTAAGCAAGAAAATATTTTTTTTTTGGTTACTGATCATTCTATTGAAATCAAACGTGAACAAGCCAATCAGAGAGTGCTTTCAAAATGTCAAAGACTGAATATGGAAATTTTTGAACGTGCCTCTAAGAATGGCGGACAGTATGGCTGCCACCTTTACACCTGCAGGACGATTTTTTTCTCATGAAACTTTTAATACAATCAAAAAATGCAATAAAAATCTCTGGCAGTTCAGTTTTGAGATCTTGAGTTGATTGCAGAGCACTGGCGTAGCTCTAAGGTATAATTTTGATAGCCTTTGGTCGCAAAAGAGCGATTATGTTGGAAATTTTGAAAGTTGGAAGTCCGCTTCATCCACATCGACAGCCAGTTCTCCTAAAACCAAAAAAAGTATCACCCAGCCGCACACAACAGTCAGCTGGTTTGCAATAACTTCTCTGAACATTCTGGCCGATAAAACATCACTCTTTTGAAAATGTTTTTATGGCCACCAACTTTGTGTCTGCTTAAGTTGGAAGGACATACGAAAAATCTCTTCAATGTCAATAATCCCTCTGCTTTAATACAGCAAGAAACTAAAAACATTTATTAAAAACTATAAACCACAAAACATGGGATGCAGCCAGTTATTTATGACTGGCAAAAGCATTAGTGAAGCACCAAAATACAGCGCGTTTACACGTCCACACTCTATAGAAATTTTAGTTTTATTTCATCAGCAAGCAGGTTCCTGTCAAAGGACATATTTTATTATTTATATAATTTTTATTGTTTAGACATTGTTTCGTTGCTTGTAAATTGGATGGCCCTAATAAAAGTACTGCACACGTTTAGCTGTTTCAATGTAGAAAAGCCCTAACCAGTTTTTATATATGGATGTTTCCACACAATTTTTTTTTCCTCATTGACTGTACATAAATGTTTCTATTAATGGGTCTTTAGAGAATCGTTTAACAAGTTATACAAAAAAAAAACATTTTAATATAAAATGAGTTAAGGCCTTCTTGCATTAACACCGCCATACCTAACTCTGTAATCTGTCAACATTTTTTTCTATTTTTCCGCAAAGTATTAGAAAAGTAATTTGAATTTTATGTGAAGATTCTTGAACCTTCTTAGACGACCGTAAGATTTAAGAACAAAACTGCATCTTCGAGATCATTAAGAAATTTATGAGCTTTTGTTTTCTATATTTTTCATTTATTTTCCTCTTTTTATGACCAAAAAGGAATAAAAGCACTTTCTAGATGTTGTAAACAGCATATGAAAACTTTGGACATGGAATGGAACTGTGTGTATGATACACTCAGTAAAGGAGTCTCAAATTATGGGCAAAAGTTGTTTAGAGGAAATTGATTTTGAGCCGTCTGTCGCGCTTGGTTGGCAAGTAAAGATTTTCAAATACAATTTTCTTTTTATTGATTTCAGCAATTTACATCGTTTTAAGTTTTTTTGTTGGCCGTTCTCACAGTTAATGATTGATTAGCATGCGGACAGAGTTTTGTATGATGAAGACGGAATATTATAATATTAAAAGTTGGTTATTAGAGAGAAGCACGACGTGGAAGCAAAAAGGTTATGACAACAGAAACGAAAAATACAAGAAAAGGAGACTTGGTGGTCCTTTAAAAGATAGTCTATGAACTCTTTTAATTAATTCTCCCGACGTTAGTTTGTGTTACTTTTGTTTAGAAATTCTTTTATGCTGAATTGACTGATAAGCAAACACATCCTGGCGACATATTTTGCAATCACTTCTGTCCTAGAAAAGCCCGTAAAAATTGCCAAAAAAAATCCTTAATCAATAATCAGTAAAAGGATACTGACTACGACGACCTGATGCCAGATTAAAGCGAAAGATAATTTCTTCAAGTTTAAAAGCTTTAACCAATAGTAATCAGATATCTCCCCTTTCGCTAAAATGATACCAACTAAGGCGCTCCGATTCGGGATTAAAGCCAAAGATAATTTCTTCAAATTGAAAAGCTTTCTCTAAAATGGTACCAACTACGATGCCTTGATTCTGGTCCAATTCTTCATAAATCCTTAAAAATAATAGTTTAAACATTCGAGCAACTTCCAACTTCATCAATAATTTTTCTTGCAAATATTATCTGGATAAATCGGTATAAAGCAAAGTCTCTTGAAGTTCACTCTGTAAGCAAAGCCACTCCCATTTTACACGTTCGCCAATCGTTTAAATCATTTATTTTAATAAAAAAAAATTTTAATATTTTTTTTGTTATTCAATAATAATAAATAAGTTTTAAATATAAAAAAAAGTTCAAGAGAATACTGTTTAACGTAATTAATAGTGGAACTGCTTCCACGTAATCAATCGCATAGTAAAGGGCATTTATATATATTTAAATGTTTTATTATTTTAAAATATCTCTGTAGAATAAAATAAATAAAAGCAAAAACTAAAAGAAATAAATTAAATTAAAAAAATATATTTTTGTAAATTCTTCTTCTGATTACCGAATTCTTTTATTGCAAAATGTAATTCCTTTATTATCAATACATTGCGAGATTTATAAAATGATTTTTATTTATAAAAAAACTTTCCAATAAATAAAAATAAATTGAAAAAAATTTTCCATTTCATACCACTATTTATTTATTCATCAATTATTAACAAAAGAAAATTAAAAGAATATGTAAAAGATTGTAGAAAATACTACTTGTATTAACTATAATTAATTATTTTATAATTATAGTTATACTTATATCATTAATTCAAAATATTATTTTTGCGGTTTAAGGAAAGGATTTTTTTTCCTTGCAGTTTTAAAGGAGTACTCCTATTTTTGATTTACAAGATCAAAGTTTTCATTAAATTATTAAAACTAATATTTATTTTTTATTGAGTTTTATCAAGTATTTATTAAAAAAAAAATATTATTTAAATATTATTTCATTCATGGTTGGCTTATTTATTTTTGTTTCCAATCGAAAAGATTTACTTTCAATATCATTAAGATCATGAAAAATCTTTTAGTACAACTTTTTAACAATTAGAAATTTTTGGGGGTATATTTTCGATCTTTCTCTTTTTGTCTTCTATATGTGTCTTCATACATTTTCCAGAATACCTTAAAAAAAAACTACACATAAACTCAAAAAAAAAAAAAAAATACATCAAACAAATAAAATTTTTGTACTAAAACTAGCAGAAACTAAATGAGAATTAAAAAAAAGTTAATTGAAGAATTGGAAATATTTCTTCTTCTTTAAATTCCTTAAAACTGTTTTTTTGATACATTCAAAATTTTGATACATTCAAAATTTTGATACATTCAAAATTTTGATACATTCAACATTTTTTGTACATTAAAAATAAAATGCGTGAAAAAAGATCATCGTTAATATTTAAGGTTTTTAAATTTAGAGAAAAACAAAAATTTTAATTGAAATATATTTAATCAATTATTTGATTACAATTCAAATGGGTTTTTCTATTTATTTCTTACAAAAACAGCAGACTATTTTGCTACTACATAGAAAAGTGCTGGAGAATAGTACCAAAGGTGGGGCCTAATCATAAAGAATAAATTTTAAATCTTAAAGGGGGTTTAGGGGTTTAGTTCAGAAATTGTGGAATAACAGGCAAAATTTCATTACAGTAATAGAAGAAACCATGGGCCCGCAAATAGAGATCCTTGCCTTTTGGATAAGTCCTTGAATATTAAGCCTGTCACTGGCCTAATAGCATAGCTGTCACCCACATATTACGACTTTCGTCTAACTATACAGTGTAGAAGCAATTATGTTTATAAGAATGAAAATTAATTTAATTAAATTAACAAATTGAATGCAAAAGGTTTCAATGATAATTCCTTCACCTCTTGAACTTTCCAAATTTTTAGCTTTTCACATGATTTATTAATAATTATATTCCCTAATTTATAAACCTACTCTTAACCCCAATCCCCTTAACAACTTTCCTTCACTTGCTTACTTGCCTCTTGAGTCTACAAAAGAAAAAAAAACCCAGTTTGTCAAAACTTTTTATTTTGATAAGATTAATTTTTAATTTAAATTCACAAAAAAACAGACAATAAACGAAGCTGGCAAACAAAACAAAATAGACAGGCAGAGCGACAAACTCTTCAACCAACAGTTGTCAAAGTTGTCAAAAGTTTGTTTTCTGTTTTTCTGTGTGAGTGCGTATTTTGCTTTTTTTTCTTGTATTCAAATCAGTCTCACCATAAAAACTGTTTAGATAATCCAATAAAGTAGAAAACCGTAAAAAGCAACCCTTTATCATTCATAGCGTTCACTCGGGTCCGACCAAAAATTAAATTAAAATCTGGAAAACTTTTTTTGTGTTGTTTATTTATAAAATGGAACTAAACAGTCTATTTAAATGGATTTGCATACACAGGGATGGGCAGATGGACAGACAGACAGACAGACAGACAAACACACAACGAACACATTAACTCAATCACCTAAAGCTGAAATGTAATTATTCCTGAGGCGTAACTGTCGGCAGTAATTGTTTATTTAAATTATTTGTAGCATGAAGTATTATTTTATCTACAGTATATTATTTTGCATTTAACATTCTGCCTGGCAGTTAAGCAACACTTTTGTTTAATTTAATTAATTGTGTCATGGATATGAGCACGTCTCGCCGGATTTGTTTGGCCAACAGAAAAATTCAATTTAATAAATTGAATTTCATATTCGCCGTCTAGAGAAATGCCTGGCGGAGAACGCTTTTCATCAACCGGTTTATCGAAAGTAGCAACTAAGTATAAAAGATTATTCGATTATTATTATTATCCTTGCAAATGTTAACCAGTCAAGGGCGTTCCATCATTAGTCTACAATATGTACAAGCTGAAACAGTCCTAAACTTGTAATGAACATATGTTCACTCTAGCGAAATGCTCGACTGAGAACGCTTTTCATCGAACAGTTAATCGAAAGCGTCAAATAAGTATAAAAGGTTATTCGATTATTATTATCATTGGAAAGGTTAACATGTCAAGTTTATATAATTTCAGCAATATAATTAATTTAATTATATTAATTTAGTAGCGCCCTTAAAGCATGCAACACGAAAAATATTAGAAATAAAAATTGCTAATTGATTTCAAAAGAAATTTTCATTACATTCATGAAACAGTTTCATAGTAACAATGAATTAATTTGTAACAGTAATTTTTAATTTTATAGTAATTTGTAGGACTAATAAAATAATCATATTATTTATTATTAAAAGAATTTAATAATTTAATATTTTCATTAAAATTTATAATACATTTTAAGTTAATTTTTAGGCAAATAATTTTATTTTTTTTTTTTTTTTTGTAATACTAATCAAACAATGTAAATTTTCATTGTCTTAACGTTGAAATTCATTGAATTTATGTACAATATCAGTGATGTAGGAAAATCTTAAAAAAACCTATCAAAAGCAAAGAATTCCCTTTTGAATTCCATTGCGGTCTTATGTTTAAAATGGGAAGCCGGCAACAAAGTTGTAGAGGTTTCGATAGCGCTTTTAAGGAATTGCGAAAGCTGCTGATGTTACTCGAACCATGTCAGTGAAAAATAAATGCTAAGGGTTTTATACATGCGATATATTTTTAAATGGAGCTCTCTAAAGAAAATTGTGTGCGTAGAAGGAGACTAAAGTATCCTTGAACGGCTTTAAAACTCTCACTCTCTCACCACTTTTTCTTTAGTGAACCCACCGAGGTAAGACTTCAAATTTAATTCAAGTAAATAATTTTCTCAGCTAAATTCACTAATTTCGTTTTGGAATAGAACTACAATTAGTAATTCTCGTATTGTAGAGAAACAAAGTTATGTTAAGCAAATTCGCTGCTCCTAATGAATACAAATGACCTTCAGGAGAGGCAAAAGAGGCATTTGGTTGGCAGTTATTCTTTTTACCTCTGTATAGTGAGTGAAATTTTTTATTTTGCAATAAAACGAACGCTTTTTCATCTAATTGGTTTTAGGTAATTCAAAGGACCGGAGGAACTTTTTTTTTTGTGGCCGATTAAACCATTCAAAACTATTTTCTACGACTACTTAAGTGTTGGGATTTTTAGAAAATTTTGTTTATGTTCTCCGTGTAGTGCCTGCTTCAGATCAGCATGACTCAGCTTTTCACTTAAGTATCTCCTGACGTTTCTTATAACTTTCTAAGCAGTTGAAAATACATTGTTGTGGCTGCTAGTCTGGAAGCATTAAAAAAAATTTCTGAAATCATACTGACACTTTTTCCATGGAAAAATTCCCTGTATTGTTTCGCTTTTAAATCCCATTAAATTTCAGTTGAAAACATTTTGCTTTTCTTCAGTTCACATGAGTTGTGCTGTTGACGTGTGTTTTTGTGGTTTTACGCTTCCCTTACGATCTTTTATGCCTGTTAATCCTTTTTGTGTTGTTTATGTCACGTTGCTTTTAAACTGTGATGCTAAAACACGTGTTTTTACATGATTTTATACATGATGCTTTTGTAGTAATTTGAAAGAAAAACAACAGCGAATGTTTTTGTTTTTGTTGTTGTTGTTGTAATTAAATGCGAGCATGCACTTGTGTGTTTGGCTTTTATAAAATGTGCTAACAAGTTGTTACGGACGAAAATGCTTTAAGTAAACGAAGTGTAGTCTGCTACAATGAATTTCAAATGCTTTGCATGTTATATAGTTTTATAGTTTCGGCGCGGGAATGTGTTAAAAAAAATTATTTGAATATTTGCTGTGTACGCTCAAGTTCATTAGGAAAGGAAAATATTTAATTTTCGCTTTTAATTAAAGCCAAAAAGGTTATTGAAAATTTAAAAAATTTTATTTTTAAAAAAAATAATTTTTCCTTTTTAGTTTTTATGTACCTTTTCCAATGTTAAGGTCTTTTATGGAAAGATTGTAATTATTTTTTTACACTTTAAGTAAAGAAATATTTAAAAAATAAAATAATTTTTATAAAAATTATATTAATTAATTAAAAACTTTTATAAAATTATAGTTTTTTAAATATTTTTATATGAATTGTATTTATGTATGTTTTCTTCACTTCAAGTAAGGAAATATTGAAAAAAAAAATTTATAAATTTATGTATAAATCGAATATATATATATATAAATATTACAATTTAATATTTACATATTTTTATTTACATTTTTAATAAAGAAATATTGAACAACTAAAAATAATTTTTATAAAAATTTTATTTATTAATTAACATTATTTTTAAAAATTATATTTAGTAATTAAACATTTTTTAAAAATTTTTATAAAAAGTATATTTATTTTTTTACATAAATATTTACATATTTTTATTTACATTTTTAATAAAGAAATATTGAAAAAGTAAAAATAAATTTTATAAAAATTTTTTTTATTTTGCTAAATTTATTTTATTTTTAAAAATTTTTGTAAATATTGTATTTTTTAATTAAAATTTTTTTATAAGAACTGTATTTATCACACAACCCATCCAGAAAACGCTGCAAAAGGTGGAAGTGCAATAATTATAAAAGAAAATATAGCACATTTCGAAGAAAACAAAATTCAGTCAGAAGATGTACAAGCCACGATGATAAGTATTAGAACCAAAAATCAAAATATTACCATAGCTAGCCTATATAGCCCTCCAAAGCACAATATTAAACAACAAAGATATTTAGAACTGTTCAAAACTGTAGGAAATCGATTCATCATCGGTGGTGACTACAATGCTAAGCACACACATTGGGGATCGAGACTTACAACAACAAAAGGAAAAGAATTGTTAAATGCAATTCAAGATTATAAATGTGAGGTCATCTCTACTGGAAAACCTACATACTGGCCTACTGATCCCAGCAAAGTGCCAGATCTGATAGACTTTTTCGTCACTAAAAATTTATCAAGTAACTACATGCAAATAGATGAAATCCTGGAGTTAAACTCGGACCATTCGGCTATAGTATTAACACTGAGCGAAACTATAATTTCTAAGTCAACTAATCCGTGCTTAGTTAACAAAAAAACAGATTGGAAAAGCTTTAGAAAATCATTGGAAGATAAAATTGAATTAGCAGTACCACTACAAACCGAAGAACAACTGGATTCTGAAGTGGAAAAACTGGTCAGTGATATTCAGAACGCAGCGTGGCGAAATACACCTGAAATTAAAAGAAAATTGAAAGGTAATCACTATCCTAAAGAAATAGTTAATATTGTTTCAGAAAAAAGGAAGGCGAGGAAAAAATGGCATCAAACCAGAAATCCACGCGACAAAACCACACTGAATAATTTAACATCACAATTAAGAAATGAAATCAGTCAGTTAAAAAATGATTCAATAAGTGACTTCCTCTGTACAGTGACTAATGACTCAAGTACTGAGTATTCACTTTGGAAGACTACTAAAAATCTAAAGAGACCAATTATGCAAATACCTCCAATCAAAAATGCAGATGGCAGTTGGGCCAGAAATAATGAACAAAAAGCAGCAATATTTGCAAATCACCTTGAAAATATCTTTCAACCCAATGCAGCCAATGACACTGATCCTCTACCTAATATTATAAATCAATCAGAGAGGCCGATACCACACGTCACACTAGCTGAAGTCAAAAGAGAAATCAAAACCAACATCAATCCCAAAAAAGCACCTGGATTTGATCTTATTACTGGTCAAATACTAAAGGAACTCCCAAAAAAAGCGTTATTGAAAATAACAAACATAATTAATGCAACATTTCGCCTACAATATGTGCCACAACTATGGAAATTTGCAGAAGTCATTATGATACCAAAGCCAGGGAAGCCGCCTCATGAAGCAACATCATATCGACCAATATCATTGCTGCCGGTTATATCAAAGTTATTCGAGAAGCTGCTTTTGAAAAGGTTGAAACCAATCGTCGAGGAAAAACAACTCATTCCTGATCACCAGTTCGGTTTCCGAAATCAACACTCTACGATTGATCAAGTACATCGAATTACCAATATAATTGAAAAAGCGCTAGAAGAGAAAAAAGTTTGTTCGACAATATTTCTGGATGTTGCACAGGCTTTCGACAAAGTTTGGCATGAAGGGTTAAATCATAAACTGCAAAAGTTTCTTCCTGCTCAGTACTCAAATATCATAAGATCATACATATCAGAACGTTATTTCAGAATAAAGCAAGAAGATGCCTATTCTGATCTAAAGAATGTACAAGCAGGTGTACCACAAGGAAGTGTACTTGGACCAGTCCTTTATCTCCTGTACACTTGTGATCTGCCTACTTGTATAAATAATACAGTCGCTACGTTTGCTGATGATACTGCAATAATGGCCACTGGTGACAACAACATTGAATCAGCAGAAAAGTTACAAACAGCCATTACTGAGATAGAACGCTGGACAGTGAAATGGCGTATAAAACTCAACGAAACCAAATCTGTGCATGTTGATTTCACTAATAAAAGAATCGACCACAAACCAGTCTATATAAATGATCAAATAGTTCCGTACGAGAATTCAGCGAAATATCTTGGCATGACCCTTGATGCAAAACTGAGGTGGAAACCACACGTCAAGAAAAAACAAGAAGAACTCAAATTAAAATACAGAAAAATGTACTGGCTATTGGGTAGACATTCTGCCCTGTCAATATACAACAAGTTACTCTTGTATCAGCAAGTCCTCAAGCCAATCTGGACTTATGGTATTCAGCTCTGGGGCTGCACCAGTCAAAGCAATAGAATGATTATTCAACGATTTCAAAATAAAGTAATTCGTGCCATAGTTAATGCTCCGTGGTACATCAGAAATGACAATATACATAAGGATTTGGATGTGGAGATTGTCGACAACGTTATCAAAAAATTTGCACAAAGTCATGAACAAAGACTTCAACACCATATCAACACTGAGGCTCACCAGCTCCTCGGCAATGTTGACATAATCAGACGATTAAAACGAGTGAAACCTTTTGAACTTGTGTAAAATAGTGAGCTAACTACAGACAAAACATCAAACTCAGTCGCATGAACGTATATAGTGACCAAAATATTTAACTTTAAGAGAAATAAAAAGTATATATCATAGGATAAGTACTATGTAATTTTAACCGTATCAATTTAAGTTAAAGTCAAATAGCTTATTAGTGTTAAGATACTAGATTGCTATAAAATAAATGCACCAATAGGTGTTGTTTATACAAAAAAAAAAAAAAAAAAAAAAAAAAATAAGAACTGTATTTATCTTTTCTTCACTTTAAGAAAAGAAATATTTAAAAAAATTATTTTTATAAAAATTATATTTCTTTTTTTACACATTACGTAAAGAATTATCGAAAAAAAAAATTTATAAATATTATATTTATTTTTATTCACACTTTTAATAAAGAAATATCGAACAACTAAAAATAATTTTTATGAAAATTTTATTTATTAATTAAAATTTTTTTTTAAAAATTATATTTAGTAATTTAACATTATTTAAAAATTTTTATAAAAAATATATGTATTTTTTTTTATTTTAAGTAAAGAAATATTTAAAAAAAAATTATATATAAATTATATTTATTTTTTTACAATTTAAGGCATTTGAATAAATTTATGTTTATTGTTTATTAATTTTTATAAAAATTTATATTTATTTTTTTCACTTTAAGTAAAGAAATATTTAAAAAATAAAATAATTTTTATAAAAATTATATTAATTAATTAAAAACTTTTATAAAATTATATTTTTTAAAAATTTTTATATGAATTGTATTTATGTTTTCTTCACTTTAAGTAAAGAAATATTGAAAAAAAAATTGTAAAAATTATATTTATTTTTATTTACATTTTTAATAAAGAAATATTGAACAACTAAAAATAATTTTTATAAAAATTTTATTTATTAATTAACATTATTTTTAAAAATTATATTTAGTAAATCAACATTTTTTAAAAATTTTTATAAAAAATATATTTATTGTTGTACACTTTAAGTAAAGAAATATTTAAAAAATTATATAATTTTTATAAAAATTATATTTAATAATTAAAAACTTTTATAAAATTATATTTTTTAATTAAAAATTTTTATAAAGATTGTATTTATCTTTTCTTCACTTCAAGCGAAGAAATATTTAAAAAAAAAATTTATAAAAATTATATTTATTTTTAATTACACTTTTAATAAAGAAATATTGAAAAAGTAAAAATAAATTTTATGAAAATTTTTTTTATTAACTAAAATTTTTTTTTAAACATTATATTTAGTAATTAAACATTTTTTAAAAATTTTTATAAAAAATATATGTATTTTTTTTTATTTTAAGTAAAGAAATATTTAAAAAAAAATTATATATAAATTATATTTCTTTTTTACAATTTAAGGCATTTGAATAAATTTATGTTTATTGTTTAGTAATTTTTATAATAATTTATATTTATTTTTTTCACTTTTAGTAAAGAAATATTTAAAAAATAAAATAATTTTTATAAAAATTATATTTAATAATAAAAACTTTTATAAAATTATATTTATTAATTAAAAATTTTTATAAGGATTGTATTTATTTTTTCTTCACTTTAAGTAAAGAAATATTGAAAAAAAAAATTTATAAAAATTACATTTATTTTTATTTACACTTTTAATAAAGAAAAATTGAAAAACTAAAAGTAATTTTTATAAAATTTTTTTTTATTTTTCTAAATTTATTTTCTTTTTTTATTTATTAATCAAAAATTTTTGTAAAAATTATATTTTTTAATTAAAAGTTTTTATAAGAATTATATTTATTTTTTTCACTTTAAGTAAAGAAATATTTAAAAAAAATAATTTTTATATAAACTACATTTATTTTTTTTACACTTAAGGGAAAAAATTTTGAAACAATAAAATTAATTTTAATAAATTTACATTTATTGTTTAGATAATTTTATAATAATAATATTTTTTTTTTTTTTGAATGTTGAGTAAAGATAATTGGAAAAATTATTTTTATAAAAATTAATTTTGTTTTCATAAACAATTTAAGTAAAGAAATATTGAAAATATATATATATATATAATATCTTCATTTTTAAAGACATGTCTTGAGAAAATCTTATCCGTAGGAGGAGGCTAAAGTGTCCTTGGAGTCTAGTAGTTGAACGGCCTTAAAACGGTCGTCTAAAGTCATCAGTGGAAACACTACTTTTTATTGCAAAAAAAAAAATTGAACACATTTGCAGATATTCGAACTACAGATTTAATTCAAGTAACTGATTTTCTTTGCTAAACTCACTATTTTTATTTAATATTTAATTTAATTTTATTATTTAATATTATTTTTGAGGACTCTCGAATCTAATTGCTTTCCTGCTATTTTCAAGAGTCACTAAAAGTTTCTGTTTAATTACTTTTGTCGAAAAGTTAAGGCATAAGAAAAATCTCATCTGGAATAAACTTAATAAAATTAATACTGTAAACATGATATAAGATATTTTCATATAAATATTTTAATTGAATTATTTAAAAGTTTTTTTCCAGTAGATTAGTACATATTACATTGATATACACAGATTTTCATCAAGACGCCATTAAAATAAAAAGAAATGGTCACATAAGAATCAGCGAGTTCGAAAGTCCTGCCATAGCAATTTCACAAGACATGAAGCTTTGAAAAAGGATATTTAAAATCTTGGCCTTACATCTAGAAAGCGGAAAATTCGTGCTAAAGTGGACAAAGAACCAAAACAAAAGCACCAATTTGTGATTACCTAAAAAAGGGATAAAGGAACGAACTTCCTTGTTAATGTCCCGGAAACCGTAAATGTGAATAGCAAATAAAGTCAACCACCTTTTTCTTTACTTGTAGTATCTCGTACTACTTTACAATAGTTAAAAATTAATAACACTACCGGACACCATCGGACACTACCGGACACTATCGGACATTAATATAAGGAAGCCAGTTTTTGTATTGACAAATTGATTACTGATTACACAATCAGTAAAACTAAAACACAAATTATTTTAAACCACCAAATCTTTTGTGGCAAGAAGACATCGTGCTCCTGTAACAGACCATCATGACAAGCCCACTTGAATGTAGAATTATTGCTAGCGGAATTGTAAACAAAAAATAAAAAACTTTACCAAATCTGTTTTACAGAATTAAAATAAATCCTGTGTGACAAAATATGTGAAACTCATTAAATCCGTACGTTATTCCCACACATGTTTGAGGTTATGAAAACAAAATAAAACACAAGAATCATTTCCACTCCAAAAAAAAAAAATGCATAAATAAAAACAAAATAATATTTATTATCTACAAATTATAGAAAAATACCACAAGTGGACCGAATACCTACACACGCACAAGCAAACCAAGAAAACTCCTCTCAAGTAATATGACACATGTGATGACACACTTGCTGACACACTGGAACGATTTGAATCTGTGCAGCAACGAGGTGACAAGTGGATATTTCTTTTATCAGCTTAGAAATATTTTTAAACCAAAACAATTCCAGCAGTCTAAATAAACAATTTTCGGCTTTAGCCGCCGTCCAACTGCAAGACTTGACTCGGACACCTTTAAATCTCGTTTGAATAGAAAAAAGCAGAGAAATTCTTTGAATTATGATACGTCGTTATTAAAAATTATCAATGGCATGCACATGTGTCTGCTTCTGCTATATTTTTTTCTCGTTAAATAAATATTTAAATGGCAGCATTTTTCATTAACAACAACAACAAAAAAATCGTTAATTTATGTGTGGTCGGTGAAAATTATATTTAAAAAAGCGAGAGAAAGAAAAATGAAATAAAAATTTAGACAAAAATTATTTATGCAGATGAAATTGTAAACAAAAAACTGAACGGAAAGGAACGGAACTAATTTGCTACATGACCAAAACATTTGTCAGAGGCGTAGCAAATATTATTAGACACTTTTCTAGGGGCCAGGTCCACTATTAGAAGTTATGAAATTCGGATTTTTCTAGAAACGTAATATTTCTTTAAATCTTTTTAATGCGTTTGCCTATAATGATTTTTCAGCCGCACTTGCATGAAAAGTACTTTTTCCCACAAAAGTGATAATTTTTAAATTTCTTCTTGCTACAGATACTTTTTCGAAACGCCCATATTTCATTAGCTAATTATGCAGAAATGAAATTCCCCAAATAAAAGTGCAAATTGTAATAAAAGATAATAAGTTCCAAGAAAGTACTTTATATATCAAGTCATCATTAACAAGGCACTTTCTCAAAAAAAAAGTCTTTGTAAAACAACTTTTTCAGAGATACTTTCCCAAACAGTTGCATTATTAAAAGGTAATTTAAAAAAAAATACTTTTTCAAAAAGGGACATTTCTAAGAAATTTATTTCCCAAAATGAAAAAAATTTCCAAAACTTATTATTTTTAAAAGACTTTTTATTACAAAAATAGTTTTTTACAAAAGTCTTATCTCAAAAGTACTATTTTCAAGTGGGCAATGCGTTGAAAAATCAATTTTACAAATAGTAATTTTCAAAAAAGTATATTCTTAAAAGTATAATATCCATTTTATTTTCATGAAGTTAATATTTAAGGAAAAATATTTATTTATTAAAAATTTACTTCCATCAGAAAGATTTTCTCTTCTAAACTTTCCTAAAAATTTTTTTACACAATAATATAAAATTTCCTAACTTTTTCCCTATTTTTAATTAAAGGCAAATAATTTCTCTACATAAAAAATTCCTTGAGCTCCCAAAAAAAATATACTTTTAATATAAACCACTGATTTCAATATAATACTTTTAAGGAGCCATTTGAGAAAAGTACTTTTACAAAAGACGCACACTTTTAAAATAGCAACGAGTTGGACATTTCCAATGAAGAATTTTAATGTCAATTATTTAAAAAGAGGAAATTTCTGAAAATGGTACTTTTTTTGTTAACCATATCATTTCCAAATTTGTGGTTTTCTCATAAATGAGCGGCATTTTGCCAAAGTACTTTTTCTTTTATGGCTATTTCTGTTCTTTAAAGGGGGTTTTTTTTATCAATAAATCTTTTAATAAAAGGAAACTTAGATGACGTACTTTTGGCATCAGGTACTTTCTCGCACAATCGACTGTACATTCCAAAAAAAAAGTATGTTTTATTAGAAAATATTTGTTGTTTCTTCAAGGAAACAAAAATTTTAAACATTTGATAAAAAGTACTACTTGGAAAAAAGTGTATAAAATTATATTTAAGAAAATACTTTTTCTATTATTTTTTGGTACATTTTAAATTACTAAATTTTCTGAAAAGAGTTGATTGCTCTAAAATTTAATACTATTAAAATGGATACTATTCCGAAAATTGTTATTAAGCAAATATAAGGGAATTAGTGCAAGAGGCTGGTCTTCCAAAATTGGTTTTACTGAAGAAAAATATGAAAAAAATGACAAATCAAAAAGTCCTTTCAAAAAGAGTCTTGGCGAATGGGACTTTTGCAAATTCCTAATACATTGCCAACATGTATGGGCATTATTATATGCTCACAATGTCCTTGATAAGGATGAAAAAGCAGTCCTGGAGAAGATGTTGTGCAACGTGCGCACAAAGCAATCAGCTAATATGCTGGACTAAACAATTTTTATCGGATGTCCTTTGCCCACTTTAAAACTTTTTTGTTTAAAAAACTTTTCAAATTTCCAGCAAGGCAAAACAGCCAAATCAAACACTGGAAGAGGAAAGTAAAAATAGTGCAAAAGGAGTCCCCTCTGTGTGTTCCATGTAAAACCGCATCTACATCATGTCTGTTTATCTGCCACTGTCTTTACATTCGTTTGTGGTTTCCATGTGCATTCAGATTTTGTTGCATTTTTTGGTTGCAATTGTTACTGCTACAGTTTATCTCCTTTCTGTTTTTCTCCATTTTTGCTATTTCTTTTAAAATGAAACCACTTTACTTCCTTGTTTACTGAGTGACTGGCCAGACAGACTGTATTCTGTATTCTATTTTGTGGTGGGTTGGTCAACAGTTGGTTGGAAGCGCTGATGGCGGCATTTGTTTCATTTTGCCTTCTTCCATACGAGGTAACGTTGTAGTTTCTTCGTTTCAGCTGCCCTTAAGGGCGCCCTGTAGTGCATTAATAAATGATAGTGATTATGCTTGGCTACTAGTGCTCCCCCTACTTGCAACTGCTGCTGCTACTTGTAGACGTTGTTAAGCTATTTAACACAGGAAGCAGCTTACTGCCTGTGCCGTTGTATATTAATGTTATCGCATGTATACGGTGCCCCATGTGGGCTGCCAAAGAACATGAAAAAAATTAGGTGATGTAATCTACGAAACATGAACACTGTCCAAATGGAGTGTTAAACAGAATGCCAAATTGCATTTTTATTCAACGATGTTTGAACTCAGTATTTGTTTCCTTTGCCGTCTTTAAACGTCTTAACACTCTTCCTTGACTATTCTTTGCTTTCGAATTTGTTATGAAAATCCAATATATCACTCAGCTAAATTTACATACGATATCATTTAGCAAAATTTATTTTTCATTTGTTAAAGTAATTCTTATTTAAAGAGAATTTCGTCGAACGAATTTCTAGATTTTGAAAAGCTTTAAGTCCTGCAATCTGTACTTTAACTTGAACTTTTTCCATAAATAATATTCATCACCCAATAAAGGGAATTAGAATTTGGTTTCCGCCCAATAGCAATCATTTCACTTAACGATAATAAAATGTGTTAGCTAATTGGATATAGCCTCTAGTCCGATAAGGTCTACCTTCTAACGCCGTACATTAATGTAATAAAAGCTCTATTTAGGCAAAAAAAAAGCTTATAAGTAATACACTTTATAATAGCATATAAAACACGAGATCACATTTCATTTAACGATCGTGTCAAGTGTTAGTAAAAGCTAATCCTTTAATCGTTTAAATGAAAATTTTTCACATTATTAGAGAAGCTTTTGATACCGTGTACTTACATCTCGAAAACTTAGCACACAGAAAAAAATTAGAAAAATATTAGGTAACTTATTAAACAGGATAAGCCTGTACCAAAGCATGATAATTTATAGGAGAAGCTCCAACACTTATTGATCGCAAAAAATTCTTAAAATTCTATATAAAAACTGCAAAATTTAATTTCTCATAAGCAATCTGATAAGATTGATAACTCAATGGGTTCGAACTTAAAAAAATTCAGAAAAATACGCACTACTACTTTTTCGACATATTTTCAAAACTTCATTAGTTATCCAAAGAAGTCTGAATATATTTTATTTATTCAGTAAAAAAAAATTAAAATTATGTAGTAGTACCTGACGAAAGTGTTATCGTTAGCATGCCGCTGAAAAGTTTGTGGAAAACTTTAGGAAAGAGCTAATCACTTTTCTGGATTTGCATTGATGTTTAAAAATTTACAATAATTATATGCCATTATAATAAATTAGCTGGGTCCGGTCCACGTTGCTGGACCCAAATGTTTCTTTTATTTTGAACTGCCTCTCGGAGAAAATAAAAATCAATGTTTTTAGTTATTTATAACAGAAAAAATTTTATGTATGACTCGGTATCGGGATACTCACCGCCGCCACACGCCGATTAAGAACCAAACGCCGTCAGCAAAACACAGCATAGGTTTATCGTGCAAATACATATTTGCGCTTCTTTAACTTAATTTTTTATTTTATTTTTTCGCGAAAATAGTTTAGATATGATCCAGTATTGGACTAATTAAAGCTGCTACATACCGATTAAGGACGCAACGCTTTCAGCGAAACAGAGCATAGGGTTATCGCGCTAAAAATGCAAAAAACTAAATATTGTGGCATCTGTCGGGCGAACTTCAAACTACACAGAAACTCTCTTTATGTCCCATAGAGCATGCATATAAAATTTGGTCAAAATCGGTTTAGTAGATTTGAGTTTATCGATCACGAACGCACCTGTCATTTATATATATATATATTTATATATATATATTTATATATATATATATTTATATATATATATTTATATATATATATTTATATATATATATATTTATATATATATATTTATATATATATATTTATATATATATATATTTATATATATATATATATATATATATATATATATATATATATATATTTATATATATATTTATATATATATATATTTATATATATATATATATATATATATATTTATATATATATTATATATTTATATATATATTTATATATATATATATTTATATATATATATTTATATATATATATATTTATATATATATATTTATATATATATATTTATATATATATATTTATATATATATATTTATATATATATATATTTATATATATATATTTATATATATATATTTATATATATATATATTTATATATATATATTTATATATATATATATATTTATATATATATATTTATATATATGGAGAGAGAGATATGGAAAGAATAGAGATATAACTAAATAACAATGTTTTGGTTTAATAGCAGTGATCCTGTCGACACGTTAAAATTTTTATAAGAAACACAAACAGCAAAACTTTTACATAGTTTGTACAAGAATCGAAAAGTCTCGGCAGAAATTGAATCGGCTCCAGCAGTCGCCATATAGATATGATTCATAACAACCCCAATACTTCATAGCGTTGTTCTTTTCCAAAAATGTCTTAAGGATATAATGAAGTAAACTGAACAGTAATTGTTTACGGCAAAAGCTTCTTGCAGTTAAGCAAACTTAGCTGCCCAGTTTATTCTACAACCTTTAATAAGTTTAATGCAGAATATAAAACCGCAATGTCCTGTCTACTAATTGACAGTAAAATCAGTCTAAATAAAGTTAATTTAAAAGAAGTTTTATACCAAACTGGTTTTTAAAAAGGTACTATTATTTTAGAAAGTACTTTTTTAAAAGGTACTTTATTATTGTTATATTTTAGAAACGTTATTTAAAGTGGTAATTTTTTAAAAGTTACATTTCTTAAATGGCACTTTTTTTTCAGGATACAAGAAAGAAAAGGCCCATTTGCAAAAACTAATTCGCTATAACTACTTATTTATAATATACTTTCCCAAAAGATAATATATTAAGACGACATTTTTAAGGGTTTTTTTTCTGTCCACCTTTAGTCTATGCTTAAGAAAATATAATTCTAAAAAGTACTTTTCAAAGAAAGATAAATACTTTTGCAGGTTATTTTTCAAAAATTCTCAAGATAAAAGAGACTTTTTAAGGTTTTTTCGACGGTTCCTTTCAAAAACCTCGCCCTTAACAAAACAATTCTAAAGAATAATTTGAAAGGTGGTTTTTGAAGGCTACTTTTTTAAAAGAGAATTTCTTGTAAGAAGCCTCATAAACTTTAGAAACTTCGCCCCTTAAGAAATATAATTCGAAACCACACTTTTGCAAGTAAAGGTACTTTAAAAGGTACTTTTGTAGAAGAGAATTTCTTGTAAGAAAACTTTTAAAGTTCAAAAACTTCGCTCTTAAGGAAATATAATTCGAAAACATATTTTTGCAAGTAAAGGTACTTTAAAAGGTACTTTTGTAGAAGAGAATTTCTTGTAAGAAAACTTTTAAAGTTCAAAAACTTCGCTCTTAAGGAAATATAATTCGAAAACATATTTTTGTAAGTAAAGATACTTTTTTAAAAGAAAATTTTTTATAAGAAAGCTTTTAAGCTTCAAAAACTTCACCCTTAAGAAAATAAAATTCGAACACATACTTTTGCAAATAAAGGTACTTTTTTAAAAAAAATATAATTCGAAAACATACTTTTGCAAGTAAAGGCACTTTAAAAAGGTACTTTTTTAAAAGAGAATTTCTTGTAAGAAAACTTTTAAAGTTCAAAAACTTCGCTCTTAAGGAAATATAATTCGAAAACATATTTTTGCAAGGAAAGGTACTTTTAAAAGGTACTTTTTTAAAAGAAAATCTCCTGTAAGAAATCTTATAAACTTTAAAAACTTCGCCCTTTAAGAAATATAATTCGAAAACATATTTTTGCAAGTAAAGGTACTTTAAAAGGTACGTTTTTAAAAGAAAATTTTTTGTAAGAAAGCTTTTAAACTTCAAAAACTTCACCCTTAAAAAAATAAAATTCGAACACATACTTTTGCAAATTGTTTTAAAAAAGTGCTTTTTACGAAATTCTTTTATAAAAGGTGCTTTTGCAAAAGGTACTTTTATTAAAGGAATTTCATGTAACACTTCCTAAAAATGTAATATTTTTAAGTATTTTGTAAATAATATTTTGAAAAGATAATTTTTACGAAAATTTTTCCTAAACAGGATAATACTAAATCTTGTTTTATAAATGTTTTTTTTTTGAACCATATAAAATGCAAAATGGAGATATTAATTTTCGATTTTTTTAAGCAAACACTTGCGTTTAAGCCTTGTCAAGTATAAACGATATAAATTATAAAATTTATTACCAAAAATTATGGGCATAAAGCAATAATGTAATGCTTAGCGATTTTAGCAGCTGCAATATATTCAAAGTCCTTCGAATCGCCATTCATATTTATGTAACACTACGCACAGTTAGGCGGCATATTACAAAAAACGCAGACGAACTGTGTAAGAGCAGGGAAAATATATTTTATGCCAACTATAGTACAGTAGTGCGCGCACTGCTATTCATTTGGAAGGAGTTAACAATATGTCGCTTTCCTTCTTTCACTACCTGTGCAAAGACGACTTTAACAAACACATGACATTTCCTCAGAAACTAAAGTAGAATCCTTTAATACTCATAAACTGTTAAATAAAATAAACAAACATTATTTTCCCAATAAAAACGTACTGCTTGCTGGCTAGTGTCACTTCATAACGTTAATCAGGAACTGCCGAACAAATGCTAAACGTGTATGTATATTTAATGAACTGAAGAGTAGCCTTTTTGTTTGCTATTATTAAGAAGGTGCACCTTTCCATGGGGCAGCCATACGAGTACATGGTACTTGCTCGCACTGCACTCACACTCACACTCACACTCGCACAAGCATGACACAAACAAAATAAATAATTAAGTAAATAGTTGATTGCGAACATGAATGAGTGGCTTCGAATAGAGGAATTTGTTAAGAATATTGTAAAACAGTAGCAAGCAATGACATGCTACTTTCCATTAAAGTAATACCTTTTAACTTGCTGGCTGTCCGTAGTAATTGCCATACACAACAGCCGTGTTCAGAGGCTGATGGCCTGAACACATGCTTACCTAACAATCGTACATGTACGAGTAAAAGCATAAGCAATTATTTAAAAGGTACTAATGAGTTAAATAAATATGTTTTACTATCGACAGTGTAATTGTAGCAAATAAACATTTTTATATCTGTTTGAATTATAATTCTCATACGGATTAGGAAAAAATATGGAAATTTTATAAACATTTCTTTGCATTAAATATGACAGACAATTATTGAAATGTATGATTAAATCATAGATTATAAATAATTAGCATAAAATTTGTCCTACTCTATAATTCATATCGCTTATAAACAAATTTATACTTTTATAAATACTTTTAGTATTTATACTAAATTAGTAAACAAAACATTTCATTGAACTATTTTTTTTATTTTCCTAATCTAGAGGCCTGCTTTCATTCATGCTGAAGCCAAACTCGTCAGTAGACTGTCAATCAAACACTCTTGAAGAATAATCCCATATCTTGCCATGTTACCAGTATGTGCCGGCTCTCAGAAACCAATTGAGAATTACAAAACCACAATCATATGAAGGCTTGGAAAAGTTTTTCAATTTAAAACAGCAGACAAAATTTGTTCGATATTTGATATGATATTTTATTATTCAATTATTCTTGAAAAATAATCCCATATCTTGCCATGTTACCAGTATGTGCCGGCTCTCAGAAACTAATTGAGAATTACAAAACCACAATCGTATGAAGACTTGGAAAAGTTTCTCAGATTTATACAGCAGACAAACTTTGTTCGATATTTGATATGATTTGATTATTCAATTATTCTTGAAAAATAATCCCATATCTTGACATGTTACCAGTATGTGCCGGCTCTCAGAAATCAATTGAGAATTACAAAACCACAATCATATGAAGGCTTGGAAAAGTTTTTCAATTTAAAACAGCAGACAAAATTTGTTCGATATATGATATGATATTTTATTATTCAATTATTTTTGAAAAATAATCCCATATGTTGCCATGTTACCAGTATGTGCCGGCTCTCAGAAATTAATTAAGAATTACAAAACCACAATCATATGAAGACTTGGAAAAGTTTCTCAGATTTACACAGCAGAGAAAGTTTGTTCGAAATTTGATATAATATTTTATTATTTAAATCCAATTAGACGCCCATTAATAATGCCCGCTTAATAATAAATTTCATTAAAAATGTAATTTATCTTTAATCAATCAATTTTTTTTCAATCTATCGTTAAATCATATATCAATCCTGTCGTTAAATAATATCATTTAATAGGATTTAATTATATTTAATTATTTATATTTGTTATGAAATAAATATAATTAAATGATGATTATAAAAGTTTATTACAATAAGAACTCTAAGTAAAAGTTCTTATCCTTTCAATTAATTATCCTCATAGTACTAAAAAAAATAAATATTTAGTGCAAAAATATAAACAAAAATATAATACAAATTGAGAATTATGCATTCTCTCTGTGTTCCGATTTGCTAATTTTCTTTACGATAATAATATCGTAAAAATACGAATTTAAGATCGCTGCCACTAGTTAACACTTTTAACGATATTCGCTGTGGTTTATTATAGTTTTGTTCTCTTCTACTGTTAACCAAACGATAGTAAATAATGTTTGTGTTCTTATTTTAAATGATTATAAGTTCTATAGTAAAATTTTGATTACAAATTATTTATCTCAACGAAATATTTTTAACTATTTTCTGAGCAGCAACATTGCTGAAATTTTTGTAATAGAACACTAAATTAAAATGTTAAAATTAATTGAAACTTATTAAACTCACTCAAATTAGTTGAAACAGTGATGCCATCTGAAGCGAAATTATAACAATGTTAATACAAAAAGTTACTGAATTAGAAAATCGTCACTGCAACCAAATATAAATGTCGGCAAATTGTGCCGTTTAAAAATCGTTAAAAGTTACTGGAAGGCACTACTGATCTGTTTAGAAAAAATAAAAACGTGTAGTTGAATTATAAATTTAGCTCACATCGAATATTTTATGGGACAACAAAATAAAAAATATTTTGTTACGTAATTTTCAGCAGAAACGTCACCTAAAAAATTTATATGAATTTAAGAACATGAAGTTGCAAAATGTATTACATGCGTTACAAGTAATATTTAAAAAAAAATATGCTTGAAACTCGCCATTTACTTTATTTATTTGCCATTTATAGAAAAGTACTTTTTTTTAAAAAACAATGGTTTAAAAGTACCACATGGTCCGTTTAAAATTCTGCTACTTAAGCTAAAAGAGAATTCCATAAAAAAAAATTTTTAACAATTTATTTATTTCGGTACTAATTTTTACCCATGTTTATTGTAAGTACTTTTTTTTCTTAATTATAAGAAAGAAATAATTATTTGGAAAAAGTATCAAATTGTGTTGGTAACATTTTGATGCCTTTTGGTACTACTGAGCTTTTTTTTTCTTCTAAAGAGAAGACCACAAAGAAATTTCTTTGCTGTGTTTGGGGATTAAAACAAATAAAAGTGAGCTCCAAAAGAGTACCAAATTGAACATTTATCTTTTAGGTGCATTGATATAAAGTGGATTTGTATATTAAGAACTTTAGTTTCTGCTAATCTCTTCTTATTGGGGTCCTTACAATAGGGCAAGAAAACTCATATGTCCAGCCATGAAAAATCGGCGGATCAGTAACATAATTTTTTAATTTCATTATAAACTTCTCTAATGATAATTTTAATGTCTGCTTTATTTATGGTTATGACTATGGATCCTTTCTTGTTTCCAAAACACGAAACCCGCTCGACTTGTTAAGGGGTATTAAGAATTATAGAACATACTCTCGCTTTCTTTTGGAGAATATTAAAATAAAACATATATTGTTAAGGAAAAATTTTAAAAATTCCATATTTAAATTAAAAACAAAGCTGCAACCACGCCTGGTCTTCGGAGCTTTTTCTATATATATTTTTATGGCTTTGCTTTTTTTCATGGGAAATGCATATTGAATTTCATTTCTAAAAATGCTCTTCTTAATGGTCTACATATTTCACAAGTTATTAATGCCACCCCTTACTCAGCACACTGCACTCCCAGCATGCCGGCTGTATCATTGGTGGCAGCAATATCTGCTGGAATATTTCGAAACTACGACAATAAATTGATTTTCCATTGAGTTGTTCGTTAGTTAGTTTGTTTGCCAGTGAACCATTGAAGGAATGTGGCATGCCTTCAAAGCCGTATGGAAATGAAGTAATAAATTTTGAAACTGAGGAATAAGTGGATGAATAAACGAAACTATTTCTAACAAATTAAGTAAAATAAAAATAAAAAATCTTGCTTGCGGGTTCAGTTGGTCGTGCAATTTAATTTAATATCTTAAGATTGTTGGTAATGCATCAAGGAAGGCCAGGATGCAGCTATTCTAGAATGTTTTCGCGTGGGCTTATTTTTATTGATTTTGAAAACACTTCAAAAGCGATTTCTGTTCTTGTTGGTTTAAAAATGTTTGCCTTTTGCTGCAGCGTTCTTGTAAGTCACAAAATATCTTGCTAACAGCAATGCGCCACACTGTATTTACAGTGTCTTTAACATTGTGTTAATTTACCGACAAGTATTGCTGTTTACTACAACGATTTTTTTCATCACTTACTTTCTTTTCAAAACGATGTATGGCATCTCCATATTTAACGACAGTTATTTATTAACAAGGATGAATGGCATCTATTCTTTCGTTTCTCTTTCGAAATAGTCGTACTTGCAGTATTTAATTTAGCGACAGTTACTGCTGTTTTCTATAACAAATTTTTAAATCGCTAACTTTCTTATTAACAATATTGAATGGCATCTATTCTTTCGTTTGTCTTTCGAAATACCCACACATGCAGTATTTAATTTAACGACAGCTGTTTTCTATAACAAATTTTTGAATCGGTAACTTTCATATTGACAACGATGAATGGCATCCATTCTTTCGTTTGTCTTTCGAAATAGTCATACTTGCAGTATTTAGTTTAACGACAGTTACTGCTGTTTTCTGTAACAAATTTTTAAATCGCTAACTTTCTTATTAACAATATTGAACGGCTTCTCTTCTCTTGATGCTGTTCGAATAACTGAGTTTTAATTACCTGTTAATTTGCCAACAGTAATTGTTGTTGCCTGTAACGACTTTGTGTGTTACTCACTTTCTTATTAACATCCGTGTAATGCCTTAACTGCTCACAATTCGTTGATTTAGCGAAAATTATTGCTGTTTATTATAAAGATTTCAATATCCATTAGATTTCTTGTTAAAAATATTATATATGAAAAACGTAAAAAGTAAAACCGAAAATCCAGCTACCAAGAGAAGTCCTGCAACCAGTAAGCAACTCACCTAAGTATCCATTCGGTTCAATATAGCACGGATATTAAACAAGGACCATTAGTATACCAAAAAAAAGCCGTGCATTCGTAAAATTAACAAAGAAAAAGTTATTGGCTTTTAGTTAAGGACAAGAGAAATGTTTGTTGCGGACGGCAAATATCGTTAAATACTTTACGTAACAGGAAAATCGATCAGTTTCAATGAGTTGCAAACAATATCGTCAGCAAACTATTTCGTACTCTGTGTTAAATAGTTACAAGTATTAAAAATATATATGTATTTATTTTTAAACAATAAATTCTCACAAATATCGCCAGCCACGCATCTGTGAACTACAACTCTCCCTTAACTAAGCAACTAATTAGCCATGACTTACAAAACGATCAATGACGAGGGAAAAAGTAGACATCTGATTAGAGAAGCCAAACGAGCTTCTATGGAATTTAATTCAAAGGAAATGGTCAATGCATTATCAATGAATGACAATAACGCCACTATAATTGCTATTAACTATTTACTTGCTTGCAATGCAACATTTCTACAACACAAAGCATGACAATTGGAATAGTTCACACTCGAGCGAGCAACAAAAGGACATTCAGACAACAATTAGGGGTTAATCAATTTGTAATTGCTTTTCTGCTTTCCTTTTCGGTGCGGTACGCATTTAAATAAAAGTCATATGGAATGTAAATGGGAAGAAGTGTTGCAAATATTTGCCCAAAGGCACGTACCACTTATTGAGTGGCATTTTAATTTTATCCCAAACAAAAAGGGGAAAAAATCATTTATTTAATACACAGCAATTGCAAGTTGTCACGTTGATTCCTCTCGGCTAACAAACATTGAAAAGTGAAAATTTTCTCAACTTTTTTTCGCCAACTATTTTCACACGCAATTAATGCTTTCGTAAATTTCTCTGCCTTTAAATATATTTTTATGTTTATTTTTGGTTTGTTGGCAAATCAAATTCAGGATACGGTTAAAAATGTTTCGCTCAGCCATTTAGGGTCCTGGCCATTGTTTTATATTGATGTTTTGTGCTGATTTAAAAATTTCTCACACTGGGATAATTCATTTTATATTTATTATTAATTTGAAATGCTTGCGGTTGTGTTTGAGCACACACTAGACACTAATAATTTCGCAGCAAGGAAACAGTGAACGTAAATCAAAGCCAATAGAGGAGGGATAATAATAAAACGAACAACAACGAATAATAACAATAAAACACTTTTTTTATTATCGAAAAAAATCCTTTTTCCAATGAAATTGTGATAAAAATGATAGAAATAGTTTTGTTATTCAATGATTCTGTCTTCTAAGGACTTTGAATTGGATATGACAACGAAGAACGCTTGTATGGCTCTGTTACAGGATATTCCTGTCAACGTTGGTTTAATAACTTGCTGTGAGATTAACAATAAAATATATTCAATGATAAAAAAAAAAAAATTCATAAACAAGCAGTCTCGAGGAGAATGATTATAAAATTCCTACATCTTTAACCAGATTTACAATTTGGGCTCTAAAATGGGCCATTCCACGGTAGAACACCAAAATTAAAAATGGTCGGAATAGGGTTTTAACTTCCTCAACTGAAGACTGGATGCGTTGGAGACGCTAAACAAACTGGTAGTGGAAAAGCAAGCGGTCCAAAAGCCACAACTGAAGCAGTAACTGAGAGTGTCACAGACAATCCAGAAACCTCAATTCAGTATCCTATACAAGAATTGGAAATATCCAGCAGCTCTCTAGAGGGTATACAAAATTCAATCAACGCAAGAACTGCACCTGACATTAAACCGATGCTTAATTGAAGACCTCATAAAAATGAGTTGATATTTTTATTAAAATTTTGAAAACAGAATGACTCTACCGCGACACTCAACCGCAACTCTCTATTACTTGGCGCTCTGCTTAATGTGGTCAGTTCTACTTGCACAGGCTCTTCTACAATTGCTTTCTTTGAGAGTTTCATTTAGTTTTAACGCTAATTGTTAACTTTTTATTTAATAGTATATTAAAATTGATTGTTGAAGGATATCAGCTGGCTCTTTGAAGGCACTTTACTATATGCTACTGCAGATTACCTGGAATCGTTTAGTAAATTTTCGCCACACAAGTGGTGATTTTATTAAAAGTCTACTTAAAAATAAATGGAAGTTTTAACAGGAACTCAATGAACCTCGCTTGTTTAGTTGATATACCTCTATTTTGCCCAACAGTCGCATAAAAAAGTTGTGGCCTGCAAAAATGAAATTTCCCAAAAAAAAAACACCAATAATTTAATTCTTGAATAAATTCAGAGCAAATACTTCTCAAGCATCACTTCCTATAGTTTTGAAGGTGCTTTTGGGAAGCCTTCATTCTTTTCATTCTACAATTTTTTGACACGGCTAATGACGCTTTACAACTGCGAGGGCAGTGTATTCATTGAATTATAAATACGAACACTAATTTATACAATTCGTGGGGTTGTTGGAAGAATGTTATGAAAACTCTGTCACACCTTATTTGATAAAAATGAATATAAAATATTTCAATTTGTTAGGAAGCAGGTCATTGGATCATGCCCAGTTAAAGTTGGTGGTGGGCAGGTGTCTTGTACATAAATTTTTTTTTTCAACTTTAAAAACATGGAATTAAAGTTGTTAATTAAACACGAGAAAAGGTTGTAAATCATTTTGTGAATTACTCTGCAAAAAAACACATTTTAACATCAGATCATCGTTATAACGATCATACATCATGTTTATTAGAGGATCATAATTTATGTTTTATATTTTTATAACTCATGCTCATTTATTACCAAACGTTGCTACTTTTATTCCAAAGGCCGACATGTCATAATACACCTTTTCCCAGCACATTCTTCATTTTATTTCCACAATAGTTGTTTCAAGCATGTGTACGAGCATGTTTCAACTTTTCCATAATTTGTTTTGAAGGATGTTATTTAGTAGCGATTGGTTTTAATTAACATCCCTTTTTGTCGCTAATGATATTCTTCGTAAATAATCCTGACTTTTATTTAATAATTTATCGACTTTTAATGAAAAAGGACTGTCGTGAACATGTTCACAAGATCTATGAATTTCTAGAGAAAAGTGATATTTAATATTTAATAGTAGAAGAATTCAGAGGAAAGGAGATTTGTAAGACTTCTGTTTACATGGACGATTTTTCGTAAAATAATTTATTAAATTTTCCATGTAACATACGAGCAAGGGAGAGTAAATATTATTGCGTCTTAAAAGCTTTTAATCCAATTAAGAAGAGTTAAATTTTATATTAAAACAGAATAAGTAAACAATTTCTTTATCGATAATTTGCTACTGCTTTGCGTAGTTGCTCCAGGAAAGTAACGTTTGAATTATTTTAACCTAAGAGCTATTCCTTTTGCCTATAATTTTAGAGGGGCTTAAAATGAAAATATTAAGTTAACTCAACGATAGTTGAGAGTGTTAATTGTTTTTAAACAATTTAAAGAGAAGTTAAAAAAGCCTGAAGTATGAAATTAAGGAAAATGAAAAAACCAGGTAAATTTAATTTACATTTAGAAAGTAATAACAATAAAAAATCATTTATTGTTTTGTCATTCCGGCGATGGGTGCTTGGTAGCAAAGAACGACAGTGGTCTATAGACAAAGACTTATACTTAAACCACTTATCCGACAATTCTGCATCCCCGTAATAATTCGCAAGTGAACTTCAAGTGATTATATAACTCTTTATTTTATACAGTATTCTGAATATCTGAACAGCTACTACTACTGGTTATGGAAGTCTTATTGTGCAGCCTCAATGAATATGGTCCAATTTAAAACAAATAGTACTTTTCAAGGTTAAAAATCTGTTGTTTTTGATGAATTTTGTATACATTAAATGTGACATTTCAAATATTAAAGTAGTGCCATAATGACATGATAAGGGCGGTTCTTGCAAATAGTCCTCTTCGTTGTAGAAGAGTTTTTTGTACACAGTGAAGGAGACTCGTCAGATTAGGTCAAATGAAAAAGAAACCGATATCTGTATCTATGTTTCAGATAGAATAAATTGCTCTGCATTTAATTGGGATTTCGTATATGGCTCATAATAAAATATATATTCAGTACCACGTTACTTTTTATTTGTGCTACTATATGGTACAGATTATATATTAAGAGTACCTTTTGGGAGTACCTTTTGGGAGTTAAAAAATTAAAAAGTTGATACAGTGGAAACTTTTTTCCTTTTAATAATTTTTAAATCTAGAAATGTGATGGGGAGACATATTCAAGACTCACTAAAATGGTATCTTATCTGATGGCAAAACTTGGTACTTGTAATACTTTTCTAATTTTGGTACCGGTATTAGGCTTTCAAATAGTTTACTGCGTGAAAAGACATAGGCGGGGGCTAGTAATACATGATTTGTATTCAAGCAAGTTCGATACGTACTCACAAACTAGAAATCGTTTCCTTAAATGTCACTCACTTCAAATATTCTGCTTAATAGAACAAACTTCAAAAGAATGCATTCGTAAATATTTCTATAAAGAAGAATAAGATATTAAATAGCAGCACATAAAGGAATCTTACACTAACCTAAGTATACACGGGCATCTGTTATGTCGCGCTACTAGATATGTACAACTCATTCACAGTAGCACTTGTGCAGCCCTTTAATTCACAAACCATACCGATGAAGAGATGGAAAAAATATTCCATTTCTACCATTTGATATCTAATTTTTTTAACTTTGCTGGAGTGCAAACTAGAAAGAGACCATAACTAATACTTTTTGGTAGAATGAAGCCGTTATAATATTTCTATACCATTTTGCTGAGCAATTTATCTCGTGTCCTTGAGCAAAGTTGCCAGACAAATATCAACTTTGACACGGAAGATGTTAATGGCAGAGTGTGTTGGGCGCAATGGAATAGTGCGCTTTATTGTTTTGATATTATAATTGATATACTGCCTGTCTATACGTGTAGGAGGCAAGCTCGTGCCTCACTAAAATTATATCTTTTTCTGCACTCCCTATAGCAAAGTTGCCAGATAAAACATCAACTTTGAAACGGAAACTCTTAATGGTACTTTAGGATGCTTTATAAAGTATCTTTGGCTTTTTTTGGTGTCACAAGTCTTGTAATTCTTCCCTGTACATGTAATACCAATACACGTAACACTTGTGCAGGCCTTTAATTTACAAGTAGTCTGGGCACTGTTTGCAAGAACTCTTTTCTTTTACGGAATAGTACGCTTTGCTCCTTTGAAAGCAGAGTTCTAGCGTATTCCCATTACATATATACTATCCATATACAGTAATAATTCAAGCGCAAACGATAAAGTACACCGATAGGGGAAAAAGTGGCGAAGTATATATTTTATCCTTTTGATAGCTAATGATGAACTTTATCTTATGGAAGTCTCTAAGTTTTAAAAGTATCCTTCGAGCTGCACGAGATCTCAATTAAATTCAGAGGAATTTATGCCACCAGAAAGATATGAACACATACAGATATCGCTTTCTTTTTCGTTTAAGCTAATCTGACGAGCCCTCTTGACTGTGTAAAAAAAAACTCTTCAACAGCAAAGAGGGCTATTCGAAAGGACCCCCCTTATCATCTCATTATCGAACTATTATAATATTTAAAACGTCAAAAGCTTCTGCGTTTTATCAGAAAAGTGTTTTTCTTTTATTGTGAAATTGGAACTTCTCACAGAAATAACTTTAAAGTGTTTCTTTTTAATCCAGAAGCGAAAAACTTATTTAAATTTCATGCAACAACAGATGTTTGACATCAGCCATCAAATTGAATTTTTTTTAAACAAAATGAGAAACAAGAAACAGGCGTAAAGGAATAAGTGCTTCCCAAGCCAGCAGGTTTTCTTTCCAAATAAATTGTTTATAAAGTACTCGTATTTAATTTTAAGAAAAAAATACAATGTATTTGGAAAGATTCTAAATATTTAAAGAAGAAGAATAAATTTTGGATTTCTTATGAAATTAAATTTCTATGAATTTTATTTTGGTTTGTCAAGCAAACAAAAAAAATATGAATAGAATAACTTTTTTACTTTACAAATAAAACTTTTAAGGTTTCATTTGGTCTGCTCTTTTTTCCAAAACTGTTCATTAGCCAGCTAGAATATCAAAAGTGTCAAAACCTATTAATTACCTTTATCATCAGTTCCATTGTTGCTGTCATATTCACCACTTGCGTCAAACCTCTTGTGCCTTCATTTGAACTGTCTTCAACTTTGTCTTCATCATTCAAGTTTTTTCTTGCTTTATCTTCAGTAACCAGCATGTCAAATAATGGTTTCTATTTGTTTACTTTTTCATATTCTTGCCCCATTTCAATCACACCTTGTTACCTCAATAGCCATAGATTCTCACAAAATTCCTATTCCCTTCCCCTTTTATTCCATTTAAGGTAATAACTTTGTTTTTGTAAGGTTTCATTGAATTGAAGTTGCCTCTGCAAGTTGTAGAAAATTCGTCGAATTGCTTGAAATAAAAAGATTAAGATCTTTTTGTTCAAATATTAGATTTTTGTATTCGTGTCTTACAGGGAAACCAAAATGGGTTACGATGGAAATGTGACTGATTTGACGGCATTTCAATATCTTTGATCATGTGTCAAGTATGGTTGACATTTTCTAAATCATTTTTGACAGTTGCAATTCGCTGTGAATTGAAAATATAAATCGAAAAATGTTGAAAACTTTTTAATGCCATAACTACAATTTTGAGCCTGATACGCATTTGGTTTCGACAAGGCGTTTCCATATTGCCAACAAGCAGGATTACAATGGAATTACTGCGAGAACTCTTTCCACAACAAGTTATTTCAGGAAATGGTAATGTGGGGATATCTGAAAAGTAAGGTCTATGCAAACAAACCAGAAACGCTGGAGCAACTCAAACAAAATATTCGGGATGAAATTAATGATTAAAATGGGTGAGAATGTAATGAAAAATGAGCTCGCATTTGTCATAAATAATGGCCGATCTTAAATCCATAAGATCCATTTAAGCATAAACTATAAACTAACAAAGTATACCTTCCCTGTGGACACCCTGTACATTTTTTGTTTAAGTACAATACGAGAGTTATTAATATTTCATATGTGACTCAAATTTACCTTCCCCTTTTCCTCTAGATTAACCCTTAGAGCTCATTAGCATCCTCTCAAATGTAACTTCTTCGTTCTCTTGTTCTCTTATTGCCTTGTTCTCTTCCAAAATTAAAAACATCATCATCTTCCCGGGACTTTTACATTTCAACAGTCAATTAGACAATTTTATTAATTACAAATTATGAACTGACAATGGAAGTTTCACATTATAATTAGTCTCGAAAAACATTTCGAAAAAGAAAAAGAAACGAAATTTTTTTATGAAAAAAAAAAAATCTTTTAAGAAATATTTTAAGCAGAGCACTTGGACAAGTATTTAGCATTTCAACATGACTAAGTAGCTAATTAATAGATAAAGAAAGGAAAAGACCTGCTATGGACTGCCAAGGGAAACTGCAGTAAAAACAGATGTTTTTGTCTGGGGAATACTGGAGCACAATATACAATATAAAAGAAACACAAAAGTTAAATTCCCATTAAATAAGACACAATCAAGGAAAAAAGAAAAATTGAATTATATTTTATCAAAGCGAAAGATTGAGCACGAAATATCGTTACAATTGGGAAGAAAGCAAATCAGTAAGGGTATTCACTATTTGCTATTATTTTGCTAAGGAAGTTTGGCAACCTGTTAGCCGCTAGCTAATCAGCTGTTGCTGACAATATATTTACGCTTATAAATAAATAATGTATTTTAGCAATAAGAGATTAATAAAATAAAAAGCTAAGCAGTGCTGAAATTGTGGGAACTAGGGGTTGCACTATTCCGCGTTTTCCCCCCAGCAAATCAAAAATAACTTTTTTTCGGTCGCGGTTGCAACAGAAACATAATTAGTCAGTGATTTATTTCAATTTTAATTATTATATTTATTTATTTGCTTAATGTGAATACAATTTAATATGAGTAGAAGCACCGGCTGCTGAGGCCATTACCCTCAGCTGATTGATTATATATTTTTTTTAAATACATTTTTTACAATTTATTTTTGTAAAAATTCAAAAGAATTAAAAGCATACGTGGACGTCTTTAATTTAAAATTTCGACTTGATGGCTAATTTTAATAGACGAATATGAAGATACGGAGGAAGATCTTAATTATGAAGAAGAGTTTGACCAAATCCATCTTGTGAAATTGATAGTGAATTGATTGGAAGACTTAATTTTTTAAATAAAATTTTTCACAATTCTTTTTTTGGTAACCAGTGCTTTTCCTCGGTCCATCCATATCCTTGAAATATTCAGACTTCCTTAAATTATCCTTCGTGTTCATTATAACACTAGTACAGTTAAAGGAGCTTCTTTTTGATGAACAGTGACCTACTTTGGCCCAGTCATACCTTTCAAATACTCACATTCTTTAAATTGTCCTTCGTGTTCATAAAAAACAACACTAGTACAGGTAAAGGACGTTTTCAGAAGGTAAAAGCTAACTTTGAATTCTGACTGCAAACAAATAATTCTGTCCAGCATTAATTTACTGGATGAATAGAAACTTTAAATAGGGAGGAAAAGCCAATACCACCTTAGCTGTGCTAATGTTTTAATGAACACGAAGGACAATTTCAGGAAAAGCTGTATTTCAATCTTAAGTTTCCATTGATTTGAACAGACTCTTTATTGGAACCAGATATTATTTCACATTTTTCATTTGCGTGCATTAACTTTTTAGGTTTTCTATTTCGTAATTTTAATTCGTGCTCCTGCTTTAACAACACTCTACTTCCAGCTTCCTGAGTAGGCCTCTGAAGATTATAAATTTTTGTATCAGTTCAAACAAAAGTTCAATGCTCAAGTTCATGAACTTGTGGCTGCTCTGGTGGCAGATTGTTTGGACTTTCATACTTAACATGCAGATTTAAAATTTCCTTATGGAAAATACTTTAAATACAAATATAAATACAAACAGTTGAAGTGTGAGGAACTTTACAGTGAAGGGCAATAGTAGTCCGGAATGCAGTATACAGTAAGCGGGCTGGCTTGTCACCAGACTTTAGTCAACAACTAAATAATTTTTTCTTTTCATTTTTGTGGTTTGTGTGTGTGTGTGTGTGTGTGTGTGTGTAGCAAACACTTGAAATATAAATAATCTGAAATGTAATGAAACGACGATAAACACACAATTAAGAGTGTTATTTGAAATGTAAATAAATGTAAGATTTGAAAAGATAATTTTTATTCTATTTCTCCTTTTTTTTCTATATTTTCTAAAACAAGCATGAAACATTAATTGTGTGGTTTTAGATAAAAGACAAACAATTTTTTTTCCACAACTTTTCCCTTCTTTGTTGTATGTTTTAACGAGGTTTTCTGAAAGTAAACACAGACAGAAAATTAAATGTTACACGAGACCTGCACTTTCAGAAAGATACAGAGCCGAGGAAATGCACACGTTGTTTGAACACACCGCCATAAACTTGATAGTGGTTGCTTTAAGGGTTGTCGAGTGAAATAAAGGTCATGTTTCACCATCCTACACAGTGGTACAGTTTATCCACATGAAAATATGATATTGATTCCCTTCTAAAAAAAAATTGCATCGAAGTGCCATTTTAGCTGCCACACTATCATATACATATGATGTAACCAATTTTTTCTTTGCTGATGGAAGTAAAAACAAGTCTGATTGCATGAAAAATGTCATTTTATGTAGGTTGTCTTAAGTTTTTACTTGTCATGAAAATCTGATTCAAAATCTATTCAATTTTTTTCAGTAGAGATGTTCTATTTCACAAATCGTGCGACTGTGTAGGATAGTGTATCTGGGCCCTAAGTTTTTATTCACTGGAAGAAGTCAAAGATACAAGTGAGTTTTTCTTAATCGGCCAACTTGCCAAAAGTTCTACACGAAGTGGATGAGCAGTAATCGGTGCCGGCAATAGACGGGACGACAAAAGTAATCTCAAAAAAAAAATAGTTGACTTTAAAAGCCAACTGTGGGCTTCAATTAAAGTGTTACCGTTGCCTTAGTTTGAGCAAACCAGATCGAATCCTATCGATTATCTTGTATTTTTAAAGACAATTTTCAATATGATGTTTACAAAAAGTTAACTTTATTTTTAATTAATTTTTTTTTTTTAATTATGCAGGGATTGGAAATCTAGAAGTTATAAATACCTCACAAGGTCGCGAAAACCCCAATAGAAGGTCATAAAAAATTCTTCTGAATTTCTTTCTCAATTGCCTTAAAATAAATATGCATTTATTATAAATGTCATGATCGTAAGATACATGTGAGCACTTATACACTCCTGCGTGAGTCCTCCAACCCTCTAGGATGTTGCATAGGCAGTCTTGTGTATTTTTCGTACATGAAAAGTGTAGGAGAAAATGTGTAGAAAATAGTGATGTTTAGCAATAATTGTTTTTCTCCAAAAAAAACTATAAATGAAACACCACCGTAAAAGTCCTTGTAAAAAAAAACAGGACTTTACAATGGCTCATGGTATGATGATTGACGTAATTATTTTTCAATTTCAACAAAAGCAAAAATATTCCCTTTTTAATTCAGAGTTATTGACTTTGTTGCTAATCTAAATTCCACTTTAGCGGAGTGATTGAAACGCATCTTTTTAGGTAGAAGTTAAAAAAAAATTTTTACGAAATGTCAGTTAATGTGCGCTTATTTAGTGCCTTTTAATATTTCATTCGATTGAATAAGAAAAATTATTATCCTTTATGTTTGCTACGGCTAAGGGGCAATGTATATAATGGGTGATGGCTAAGCCGCAAGTGCCAAACAGCCAGCTTGACCTGTGGAGTTTTTATAATGGCCCATCACAGAGTTTGAGGAATGTCATAACCTTAAAAACAGGTTCAATATACTTTTCCATTATTATACCCTTCCCCAACAAAAACAACGGAGGGTCTATATGTGTTTGATACAGTTTGCGTCCCTATAAAATACAAGTACATATTCTGGAGTCATATAAGAAAAGAAGTTGATTGAACTTTGTCCATCTGTCTGTGTGTCTGTCTGTACACCACCCCCCCCTTTTCGTTGAGATGTGAATTGAGCTTCAAATTTTATAAGGAATATGGCAAAAATCATATTTTACATTTATGGGCAAAAATTGAGAAATATTTCAAACCACTATTGCCAACTGGCAGTCCAACTCGATTTAAATGCACTATTATTATCTTCATATCAATAAAATAAATATATGTTAATATATGTTATTTAAATTTATTTATTTTTGTGATTCCCAATCGAGAGAAATTTATTGGGAAATGAGAGAAGCTTACGTGAATGCAGAGTAATTACAGTGCACAAAAAAACTACGAATCAGATTTTTGGAGAATTTTTACTTTTTTTTGAAATGGATTAAAGAATTTTTTTAGCAAAAAATACTTGCAGAAATATGCAGTATGAAAATCTTGAAATAGAAAATCTGAATCTAGTCAGGATAAGAAATTTTCAGGAACGATTTTGAGCCACGGTAGTGTCCATTACGGCGCAGTGTATATTTACCACTTAGTGGCTATCTGTGGAAAACATCTCTGACCGCCTTTCCATATATTTATTTCATTGTAAACCGTATTGCATTCGCTCACAGTGTTTCTCTATAAAATTGCATCACTAACACTTTCAAATCTTTTTGTTATCCTCATAAAGTATCTGTATCTGTTAGTTAAACACACTTTATCTTTCACTGTCTCTAGTTATGTTTACAATTGTTTTAAATTTTTTTCTTTCCTCAAATACGAGTATAAAGGTACAGATTTGTTTATATATTTTTATTAAATAAATCTTTAGACTTTTCTTTTAACATTCTTTAATATTAAAGTTACTGGTAAATGGAATTTAACAAAGAATAAAATAAAATGCAGTGCATGAATTGCAGCACATCAACAAATTTTTTTTCTTGAAGAGATTAATTCTTTTTATTATCTGCACTTGCTTTATGTGCAAGCAAAGTATTTATTATGAAATTATTTAATTTTCGCTTCTCAAGGCATTAAGTGAGTTGGTATTGTTGAAAGTAAGCAAAGATTTTGTTCAAACAAAAACGTATTTATTTGTTTAAAGCTTCGAGATGCAAATATAATCTCACTGGCAGAGATTGTGGCATATCGTTTAAGTACTTCTTTAATAATCGTGCATTTAAATACAGTTGGAAATTATTATCAAGCAAATTAAATATAATTTATTGAAAGCAGAAAAAAAAATTATATTGTGCTTGACGGCGTTGCAGAACCACTGGCAAATTATTTTGAAGAATCCGCACATCTTTTGCTCACGCAGACTTCTCGAATGAAAGAATTAGGCAACGAGAATGTTGGCAGAGAAGATAATTTTTCAACTGAGAAAAATTTAAATAAGGCAGAGGTGAAGGGAATATTGGCAGAGAGCCACGCCCTTATGAAAAAGCGGAGTGAATGCCCCTCTGTTGCCCTCCATTAAGTTTTCTTGGTAAGAAATTTTAAACGCAGGACCTTGTCGTAACAAGAGAAAAAACTCACCAAAAACTTTTTAGAAGCATCTACAGGGGTAGAAATCGTATCCACGATTTTCCCAGCCTTTTACAGTTGACAAACTTATTAGCTTAGACAGCAATAGGCAAACAGTTTACCAAGTTATTGGGGCAACGCTGATATGCGGTAAGTCTATAATAGATTTTCTTCAGTCAAATTGCGCAAATCTGTTCAATATTTCGGCTACTCCAAAGGGCTGCTTCTAGATATTTGTAGGGGAAGTAACAAGAGTGTGAAGAGTTATATTTTTGCCAAAAATTTCTTGGCCTTAGTGCCGGCTTAGCCTTGTCAGCAAAACTGACGGCTTGTCCACATGATCTATTTACTTATATTTAAAAGAACAACAACAACAAAATTTCGATCTATCGATGTCGTTCAGCATCGTGGAGCACTTAAACTCAGCTTCTTCAATAACGATCGTTTGTTATTTCTCTTTTACAATAAAATTTCCAATCTTATCGTATCTTTCATATGTGGCAACAACACCTTTCATTTAGATTATTTCACGGGCCAAGTGGTGTGACACATATAAACCGAACATTTTGGCCTTCAATATATCAATTATTGGTAGCTTATCGGCATAAGCCTAACGAATCAATATCATCCATATTTTTAGAGAAAAACTTATTGCTGATGGCGCATTTTGCTCTCCATTCACCGCAACGGCAGAAAATTTTGCAAGACTGTCTGCTCGGAGCAAGTGCAGTAAAATTTTTATTTTAAAGTGGTATTGAACTCTTACACGAAGCACTCATGTACAAATTGTCATCAAGTCTGCAAGCCTTCGATTTCATTGAATTTAGAGTGGTAAAAATCCTACTAGAAAGTTTTTTTTATTCATTCGAAAGGAATAAATGTATTCTTTAGAAATATCAGCTGTTCTAATATCAGAGTTGCAATGCAGCTCTCATAGCGAATTCAAAACTCAGTAGGAATTCAATTTAAAACTCAATGACGTTGCGAAGAGAAATTTTGCATTCCCATCTGCTTTTTCAATACTTATCATTACGGTTTACACAAAACGCTTTGCAAGCAAAGAGAAAAATCCACTCTCTTCTTCACTTAAAAAGAAGCAGCGACACAAATACTCTTATTCGGAGTTCACTAAATATAACGATTTGATAGAGGCCAACTATTTTGTTTACAATAAATTATAAAAGCATATTTATAATATTTAACACACAATAAATTATCACCCTTTTCATAATTTGCCTTTCGCACCTTCAACTCTTATTTCTCATTAATCATTATATTGCCAAAAAACTCAAAGAAGCCACACTACCATTCTGACACATTCTTAAATGATGAATTGCAAGCAGTAGCAGTGGCCTCACTCTACACTGCGGCACAATGATAAGACTAACACTCCCCCAAGGAAAAATTAATTGCATTACGGATAAAGAAGAAAAGCGATAAAAACACATGATTTTTAACGAAAATAAATTATAAGAAAATGAAATTAATAATAAATAAAAGCAAAATGAAAAGCATGACAAAAATGCAATGAATCTTTTGAGAAAAATATGCTCAAAATCCAAGATATGCAGCCGCAAAACTATAATAATTTTTGTTATTTAGAGAACTTACTTGGGAATGGATGTGATAAGCACATTCCCAACAACTCACTGATGTCTAACGAATGATACAAATAGAAAACAAATGTGTATGTTAAACATTTTCTTAGCCACAAGGCAGCTACACGACGACAGAACCACTTTTCCAGCTATCGCAAACAATTTGCTTTGTTTTGGAACGATAATTACCAAATTATGGCCCAAGTATAGCAAGATTTGTGTGAGGGCGTAAGAAAATATTTGATATCGATAGATTTCCTTTACATATTTAAAAATCTATAAAAGTTTCGTTCGATATCGAATTCAACAATTTGTTAATAAATTTATTTATATTTTAAAGAACGATGATTTTTTTTTGCAATATTTTTTTTTATTGTTTGCATATTTTAAATAAATAATTAACTCCGAAACATTAAAAGTTACAAACTGTCGTCATTGAAATGTTTCATGACAGACGATATGCATGATGCTGATACATTCTAAAAACTTATGTAACTGGCTACGAGGCAACAATTGCACTGAGCGATAATTTAAGACGCTAAGCCCGTTCTAGAGAATATTTACAATGCGGAATCTAGCGGCATTTATAAAATCTTTATCATGTGTTAAATGCGCCTGCAGTAGTGAATGTGTTTAAGGCATTAAGCGGCATATTCCCCATTAAGTAGGGTAGCTGGCTACAACGCAATGATTGCATTGAGCGACATTTTTAGTCGCCTAGTCCGTTCTAGAGAATATTTCCAATGAGGCTACTATAAACATTTATAAAATCTTTATCATGTGTTGAATGCGACTGCAGTAGTGAATGTGTTCAAGGCATTAAGTGGTATATTACCCGTTAAATAGTGTAGAGGGCGATAGCGCAACACTTGCATAGAGTGATAATTGAAGACGTGTAGTCCGCTCTAGAAAATATTTCCAATGCGGCTTCTAGTGGCAATTATAAAATCTTTATCATGTGTTGAATGCGCCTGCAGTAGTGAATGTGTTCAAGGCATTAAGCTGCATATTCCCCATTAAATAGGGTAGCTGGCTACAACGCAACGATTGCATTGGGCGACATTTTTAGTCGGTTAATCCGTTCTAGAGAATATTTCCAATGCGGCTACTATAAACATTTATAAAATCTTTATCATGTGTTGAATGCGCCTGCAGTAGTGAATGTGTTTAAGGTATTAAGTGGTATATTACACATTAAATAGTGTAGAGGGCGATAGCGCAACACTTGCATAGAGTGATAATTGAAGAAGTCTAGTCCGTTCTAGAGAATATTTCCAATGCGGCTACTATAAACATTTATAGAATCTTTATCATGTGTTGAATGCGCCAGCAGTGGTGAATGTGTTTAAGGCATTAAGCAGCATATTTCGTATTAAATAGTTTTTGCATAATCAGCAGATATAAATCAACTTTCTCTGACGCACGAAACGAAAGCTTTAGTTTTATATTACTAAACATTTATTACAGCCGTTCAAGAGTTATGCGAGCAAAGTGAACTTGACGCAACTTCTTTCTTCTAAAAGCCCAGCCATAATTTGTTCATAAAACTATAATTTTTATTATCAATGACTTTTGCCTTGTAAACTTCTATTATTACTTGTTAAATATTTGTAATTTGAAACTGATTTATGTTTAAATATCCTTAAGGAAATTGTTTTAAGACTTCCCTTTTAATAAAAGTGCACTATAAGTTTTCTATATTACAGAGGCAGCCCGTTGCTTGCTAGAGAAACGTTTGTTGAAGTATTCTTTTTATTTGACCATTTCCTTTTTGCTGTGCTCTCAAGTTGATGCCATAAATTTATGTTACCAATGCATGAATGTCCTTTTTATTTGTTTGCATTTTTATGGTTTTTATTGGGGCAAAAAAAAAGTGTCTTTGAAAATTGAGAAAATTTTCGTCAGGCCTTGTGGAAAATTCAGACTATAAAAAACATAATTTTTAAAAGGCTTTTTAAATAAAATAAACACTAAAAGAAATGAATTTGGGCAATTTGAGTTTTTAATTTAGTAATTTTTTTTAAAGAATTTTGTTTATATATACAACACGAGGAGTATTAAAAAAGACCAAATTAAGCTTTCCCTCATATGGATACTTTCGTTGTATTTATTTTACATAAAGGAAGTAACTTATAAATACACAGATAATGGGATTCCCCCAGATGATGGAAAATATTCAATAACAGAGAATTATCCTTTAGCAATAGACACAGAGAGAGCGCAATAAAGATTTGTAGTAATTTCGAAAATATAATTATCAAATTGTATCTGCTCTTCCGGCGCAATGCAGCACTGCCTTAGTAGGGGTATTCAATATGAAAAATTATTATAGTGCCTTATCATATGTGCGACAGATTTTTGAAAAAGTACTACGATTTGCAAAACTTTATGAAAATTTTCATAAAAGGATCATTTCAATACGATTATAGTGGCATTTACTTTAATCAGCAAAGGAATATAAGATTGGAATCATTTTTGTATGATAGTGAGCCACATAAGACGCCATTTTAGTGCTACTTTTTAAAATACAGTGGAATCACATGAGATTTTTGTGGGAATGAATCATACGACTTTGTAGGTTAGTGAACTATGAACTCTTTTAGGAGTTCGACGAAAATTTCGTTTCAAAAATAAACATCTACATGTTTTATTCAAAAAAAAATTGTATGTTTTTATAAAATTAGGAAAAGCAAAATTTTAAATAAAAAATTTAAAAACAAATTAAGCAAAGAAATATTTTAATTATCCTTGTTGAATTTTTAAATAAAATTCTCTATTCAATCAAATCCAATATTTATTGCAATATGAATTTTAATATTTTTAAGGACCTCTTAGTATGTCTGCAGTATAGGAAAAAGGAATGGACAAGAGCCATATCTTCATAAATATTATGAGCAAATAAATGATAATAAAAAGGAAAATGCATAAATCCATAAATGACAATGAAAAGTCCTAAAACTTTATTTTAAAAATGATTATTAAAAAAAAGCCAAGATTTACATATTTCAAAAAGGACTTCTTAAAAGCTTTTTTTTAACGCTACGAAAAGCCAAGTTTTCCTCCCGAAAACCAGTATAACTTAATTATATAAATGGCTTACTTTTGTGAAAATATTTTAATTATATTTTTAAAAATTTTATTTCTAAATACACTGTAAATAAAATTACAAGATTTTTAAAGTTAATAATAATAAAATAAAAATATTAATTAAAAATTAAAAATAAAATATTAATAAAAAAATTATATTTTAAAAGCCAAACCCAGTAGAAGCCCCTAAAACGAATTTTAAAAAAATTACTTTCACTCTTGCAAAGCCAAAGAATTTCTTTCTCTGCAATTAATAGTAGGAAAATGTCTTTTCATATAATTTTTTTATTCTACATGTGATTCATAATTTAACTGCAATGCAAGTGTTCTCTGGATATGATTTACTTTTATTTGTATTAAAAATTCTATTTGTTTGTAATGCCATTTTAAAGGAAGGCTGTTAATATTTATGGCAAAGAGCACTTCGTAGTACACGATGCAATACGCAACGACGTGTTTGCCGGCAATTCCACATGCACACCATCTTCCTCTCTGGCTGGCCAACAAGTCCATTAATCAAAAATAATTTTTCCATTTTTATGCTACTGATCATCATTTAGACAAGCAGATTTTATGTATGATACTTGAGCAGCCATAAAAGAGTTTGTTTTTACGCAAAATCATAAATCCTAAAGAAGATTTTTTATAAATAATTTCATATTTTTATGAGCTTATTTCATAATTTATGATCGAGCCAACATTAAATGGCTAAGAAATTGGATATTAAAAAAGTTACAAAAATTATAAGTTGAATGGGAAAACTAAAATGAAAAGCTGAAATTCAAAATGGCGCAAAATGCATTCCCCAATCGGCAGAGGGGCAATTTGAAAATGTCGCTGGAAGTATTGTTTGGTGAGACATCTAAGATCATACTGAAGTCTTGAGATTTGAACCTCACCAACGGAAATTATTATTCACACTGCAAAAGTGTGCAATGAAAAATTAGACGACTTTTTATTATTATTTTGTTTTGCAAAAGCACTTCCTCCTCCTCCAAAGTCTCTTTCATTTTAAACAGCTGTCAATTATATTCATGTGCACTTGGCGTAGTGCACGTTTTACACGTCAATTTAACATGTGTTACATGTCGTCGATGCATTCGTTTAAATTTGTTGGCATGTCGCCTATGAATTTTTAATGTTGCAATATTTCCATAACTGTCAGTCGGTTTAAAAGCTTTTTCCTTATAAATAATAAAATATAATAAAGAATAAAATTTGGAAAGATAAATTTGGAAAAAAAAAAAATTTCAAAGTAAATTTTAAAAACGAAAATTTGTATCAGCCCTAATTTATTTTTAAGATTTTTATAAAGAATTTTAAGCACAATTTTGCCAAAAAAAAATAAAAAATGAAAACATATTATCGACGGCCTGTAAAGGAATTTCAATTGACATGTAAAACATGCGCTATGCGAAGAACGCATAAATATAATTGACAGCTGTCTCCTAAAAAAAAGAACCTGTTAAATAAAAAATCAGCAATTAAAATGTTAAAACGAAATTTTAAATTTAAAATGAAATTGTTTTAATGAAATCAGAAAGCGAAACTTTTCCGCCTTTTTTTCCCATATGCGAACTCTGCAGCAAATAAAGCGAGAATTTTTTCTACAAAATCAAGTGGGCAGAATCTTTTCCAAGGCTTGTAAAGAGTTCGGATTAAATACCCCAGTTGAAAAACTCAGTTTCATTTGTAATTTAAATTTTTTTTAAAACAAAAATCATCGTGTAAACCAACAAAAACAATATTGTTGCAACATTTCATTTTAATAGCAATATGCTGCAATATGCTGCAATACGCTGAGATGCACACAACATGCATTAATGCATGTACGAACTTTATTATTTTCTATTGGCACACAATTGACAACATGTTTTTTCCAGTTGTTAAACGAGAGTAGTGGCAACCGTACCAGCCAGCAACCATTGTCAACAACATTATTTCCACCATCGATATTATGAGCAACGTTATTGAACAGTAAGCAGCTAAATAATTCAGTGGGGAAATGAAGGAAACTGCAATAAGTTGGCTTTTTTCATCTACTACATGACATGTAGAAGACAAGTGCAACAATGTCAACATGTTTGTATAGATGACAACCGACAGTGTCACACAGCTCGTTCGTCAGTTCTTCATTAAGTCAACCAATTGTTTTTATTGCCAGCCAATGACTTCATTTAACAGCGAAGCAAAAAAAAAAAATTTTTTTAAGCGTTTTTCGACACGCAGAAACTAAAACTAATAAAAACGTATTTTCAACCAAAAAAAAAAAAAAAAAATAAAAATTCCTCGAAATCAGTGGAATGTGCACAATTGGAAGACCAAAACAACACAAAGTTTTTCACAGTTCTCCTGATGCACAAGCATGTTTTAGCCATTGTGGCACGATATCAGTTCTCCATTCGAGTGTCACACAAATGTTGTAGAAATTTTTGTTTTAGCGTTTAAAACTGTCAGAAAATATGAGCAATTACTTTGCAAAAACAATGGCGGAAAGCTTGTGAACAACATTTTGAACTTCAGCCATACACACGATGTCACATTGTTTGTTTTTGCCTTGTAAATCATATTGCTTTATGCTCCCTGTTGTCAGAGTAAAATGACATGTAATGAGTCATAATTATTGTACAAATGACAACTAAATCGGCAACTTAATTTATGAAAAATGTCTGCCTGCAACAAAATGTTAATGAATTGGTGTACTTAAAATATTCTGAAATGGTGTTCCGAATACACTTGCACTATGATATGACAAATGAATGTTTTTATTCATGGAAACTCATGTTTGATGAATGTCATCTTCTCTTTATGACATAATTCTCCAACTTTTTTCAAACAACACATTTATATTTACCTAAAAGTATGCTACGTTGGCACCCAAAGGGTTATCTTGAATTTCCTATTAAGATTTTAAAGATATTTTATATATTAATATTTTATATTATATAAAATATTTTATATTAATTTTGTAAAAAAATGTTTATAAAAAAAATATATATTTTTTTTTATTTCTTAAACTCTTTGCGTATTCAAAAAAGAAAATTATTTAAATTTTAGTAAAATTAAATTATTGAATTAGATTTTTATTACGTCGCTATACACTGGCAGAAAGTCATTTCGGAATAAATGTCGGAACACATGCTGTAAAAAATATTATTCTGCTTTAAAAATTACAGATTTAATCGGAGTAATATTTTTGTTATAAAACTAAAGAAATCATAATTTTCGGACTAAATTCGGAGTAAGTGGTGAATCGAATCTTATTAGCAATTTTGTGATGAGTTCGAAAGAAGTAGAAAATACAATTTTAATACTAGTTATATAATAAATTCGGAAACATTTTTTAATAAATGTCAATACGAAAGTATATACTAGAAATTAGAAAAACATATACAGATTAAGAAATTATTCTGCATTCAGAATTATCGATTAAATCAGAGTAGTATTCTGTTTATAAAACTAAAGAAATTATAATTTTCGGACTAAATTCGGAGTAAGTGATGAATCGAATATTATTAGCAATTTTGTGATGAGTTCGAAAGAAGTAGAAAAAAGAATTTTAATACTAGTTATATAATAAATTCGGTATAATTTTTTAATAAATGCCAATACGAAAGTATATACTAGAAATCAGAAAAACATATACAGATTAAGAAATTATTCTGCATTCAGAATTATCGATTAAATCGCAGTAGTATTCTGTTTATAAAACTAAAGAAATTATAATTTTCGGGCTAAATTCGGAGTAAGTGGTGAATCGAATCTTATTAGCAATTTTGTGATGAGTTCGAAAGAAGTAGAAAAAAGAATTTTAATACTAGTTATATAATAAATTCGGTATCATATTTTAATAAATGTCAATACGAAAGTATATACTAGGAATCAGAAAAACATATACAGATTAAGAAATTATTCTGCATTCAAAATTACACATTTAATCGGAGAGTATTCTGTTTATAAAACTAAAGAAATTATAATATACGGACTAAATTCGGAGTAAGAGGTAAATCGAGTCTTATTAGCAATTTTGTGATGAGTTCGAAAGTAGAAAAAAAAATTTTAATACTAGTTATATAATAAATTCGGTATCATATTTTAATAAATGTCAATACGAAAGTATATACTAGGAATCAGAAAAACATATACAGATTAAGAAATTATTCTGCATTCAAAATTACACATTTAATCGGAGTAGTATTCTGTTTATAAAACTAAAGAAATTATAATTTTCGGACTAAATTCGTAGTAGCAGGTGAATACACTCTTAGCAACAATTTTGTGATGAGATCGAAAGAAGTACTAAAAAATATTTTAGAACTAGTTTTATAATAAATTCGGTGTAATTTTTGAAACCAATCGTGCCTAATGAATGGATTGCAAAGCAAATTATCTGCATGCAAGGATTCCAATTAAATACAAAATATAAATGCTTTATAAACTTTACAAAAAAAAATGTTTATAAAAAAATGTTATTTACTATAAAAATTGTTAAAATTTGGTCTGAATTTGCAGTGAATTAAATTTCAAAATCAAATATAGCATTAAATTCGGAGTAAATTGTGGAAAAAAGTTATAAACTGCAATTGCTTTTATTTGCATTTGCTTTTATACAGATTTTTTATAGAAAAGGTTTCGAAATATGGAGAATAAAATTTAAGGAACTCTAGAAGGAACAAGAACTTCCTAGAACTGAGATCTTTAGGATTGGTTCGTGAGAGAAAAAATTATTTATATTTTTATTTACTGAAAATCACAATTATAGGAATATAATTATATCATGGGTAGAAGCATTGGCTGCTGAGCCTATCGGCTAAGCTATGCTCCTTAATGGGAAATTGAACTCCGGTCTGTTGCATGACAGGCAGATATACTAAAAACTACACTCAAAAACAAAATTTTTTTTTATAAAGTTTTTAAAAGAATCTCAATACAATTGAGTCCTTATTTTTTAATTTTTAAGTTTAAAATAAATTGATTATATATTTTTTTAATTTATTTTTTTTTCTTGATATTTTATAAAATTCGTCAAATTTTTACGCCCATCTACTAAAGTAAAAATATTTCATAAATATTTTTTATCATATATTTTGAATTTAATTTTTTTTTTTTTTTTTGATTTAAGACTTTTTTTATTTTATATAAAAAACTTTATGAAATATAAAAAATAAAAATAAAAAACTTTAATATAAAATAAAAAATAATCTTAAATCCAAAAAAAATTAAAAATATATATAATGTATAAGATTAAGAAAACTAAGCAAATTTTCATTATTAGAAAAGTTAAATAGAAATGCAATGAATTCGTAACACATTTTTTTTTAAAAATCCTTAGCACAGCAGGGCAAAATTAAAAAAAATATTTTTTGAATAAATTGGGAAATAAAATTTAAAGAAAATTCTAGAATGAATTCAGCACAAATTTCATAGAAACATATTCCAGAATGAAAAAACAAATTAAATTTAAAAAACTATTCTTTTTATTAATTTTTTGATATTTTTATTATAATAATGAATTTGCAATAATTTTTTTTAACACTGTTTTTATAGTAAATAAAAAAAAAAAGGAAAATTCGTAGATAAAAGTTTCGAAAAATATTTGCATTAATAATTAATAAAAATATATTAAATTTAGGAATTTTTAAATAAATTCGGATTAAATATTAGAGAAAGCTTTGCTTACGAAAATATACACTCGAGCAAACCGTTACGAAAAATTTCACAATGAATTCGGAGTAAATTTTTAAAACCACATTATATATGAACCATATTTGTTTTTGAGTAAAAGTAATCAATACTTTATTAATATTTATTCCAAACTCAGTGTACTAAACTCATGTAGAGATCTATTGATTCCAAAAATAATTGTATGTGTACCTCAATAGGGAATTTTAATTACATGACACGTGCCATGTCATGCAAACCCGGCATTATTTTGCACTCTAGTCACGTGGTTAGCCAGCGATTTGCTCATTTCCTTTTAAACTATTCAATTGGATGCTGTTTGCGAAATTGCAATATTCTGGAAGATTTTTTTTTTATGCCCGTTTAATTAAAATCATTTTCAAATTGCGCAACCTTTTACTCAACCGTTCGATTATTTTCTAATTAGTAAATTTGTTTACTTTTATTTTTGTGCATCACAAACAAATTGTTGTGCAAATAATTTTCTTGACAATTCACATGAATTGGCTTTTAGAATTTAATTAGTTGAGTGGTAAGGATATGTGTTCCATGCCACTCCATTTATGGTTATTGAATTAAAAATGTGTTGGCTAGTGTTGAAGAGTGCACAATGGGGCAAAGGGGCCAATATGGGCAGCCAACTGATTATAGGATAAGAACAGAAGAAAGAAAACTCGCCAAATCTTTATGTAATTCCCACCTTTATTAGAAAAAGCCCTAAAAAAAAATTTTTTTTTTTTGGAAAATATTCGTAATAAAATAAATAATTTATAAAAGTTATAATTTGTGACAAGATTTATATTTTTTTATTTTGGCTGGCCCACAGTGCGATTGTTTGGTGTGCTTTACAGAAACATTAAACATTAAACCTTTTATTCTCAACCTGCAACAGCATTAATTTAATGGTACGCATTTCTTTTTTTCTTTTTTGTTGTTGTTTTTGTTTTTGAAAACATTAAATGCAATTTATCGATTTTGCACTTCAGTAAACAGCTGCCTGTTGGATGGCGTTGCCGTGAACGTGTTATAATACTCAATGAAGTTTTAAATGCAATTACAACTGTGTTGCCAATACAACGTTGTATTGTTGTACCTGCAGTATTAACAAATCAAGAGGGCAGCCCACGAACCACCCACTCACAACACGTTTATGGCAGAAGGCGCATCGCTTACATTCATACTTATTCCTCTGAAGAGCAGTCGGCATGCAGTTTTTTTTTTGCACATGCATTATGCATGCATTCCATTTAATAAATATATTTGCCGTTGAAACAACAGCAATTTATTTTTGTTAAACATGGTTGACATCCGGAGACGTCTGTTGTTATTAAATGCCACAGTGTGCGTTAAAGTTTTTATTGATTGTGGTGATTTGGCTGGTGGCCGGCTGTGGGTACATGAGGAGTTCTGTTGTGTAAATAAATGAAGTTTGATTTAAATCTGCATGACTAAATTTTCGGCATTTGTTTTAAACAATTTTATATTGTGACAACGTACATTAAATGGAAAGCAATTTAAATGATACTGAAAGGTGACTTTAAGCGGAAAATCTATTTAATTTAATTGTCTGAAATGAGGAGATAAGAATTTTGTTTAGGAATCATTTAAAAATCATTTTAAAAATTTACTACAAAAATATAAAAAAAAAGTGAAATAAAAAAGTTAGCGATGGCAGAAGGTCCTGGTGCTTTTTTAATAAAAAATTATTTCCAAACTGGTGGACCGTTAAGGAGGCTTTTTCCTTTCTTCCACAGCATTGTGCAGAACCACTTGTGGCACTCACACTAATTATCTGAATCGATTTTTAACCATTTTTTTTTTTTTTTTTTTTTTTTTTGAGAAAATTTCATGTGTATGCGAAGCTCGTTGAAAACCAGAAAGTGCTTTCCTTATTGGCCCAAGAGCTTTGAAATATTTCTCTTTATATAAAATAGAAAAAGTTATGAAAGGATTATTGTAAGAAATAAATTATAATGAGATTGAAAATGATTAAATTTGTATTGCAAAAGCTTTTGCAGCGAAAGTTTTTAAGGTAAATAAATAATATTTCTTTATACAGAAATTCACTTGTTTTGTGGAAGGCCCCGTAGGCAGTTCTTCACTAGCTCAATTCCTGCCAAAAACCAGTATTCGTGCAATGTTATTAAAATAAGACTAAATGGGCTGCAACCTTCCCCTAAATATGGCCTGATAACTTAAGTAAACTCAGGAGAATCCCCTACTGATGCAATGCATAATTAGAATTAGCAGAAGAGGTAGTGGTAGACAAAATAAGTACCCCACAATGGCCATTCCATTAATGGTTAATGGATGTAGTTTGTCAATGGAGTACTCTCGCAAAAGCTGGCTAATTGAAGGTAGCCAGACTCTTAAACTCTTCCAACCAAAATTAATAATATTCCTGACAATTACAAATCAAAATCGAGACCCCACTGAAAAGCAATTGTTACACTGCAGTTCATCCACTGCACGTCAGCACTATATAAAGGAGATCCAGAAGGAAGACTAATAAAGATTGCTTCCTTCATATTTTTACTTGAGCTTATCAGCAGAGTTAACATTGTGAAACATGCCAGTATATAAAAATGGTCCGTCTGTCAATAAGATATAATTAATTAATATAATTAAGCAATCGTAAATCAAACTCAAGCCAAGACGAAATCTAAATAAAATAAAGGCGTGTTTTACATATTTTTTCTACAAATTTAAATTTTTTAAGCCTACAAGCAGTGCGTTTTTTGGGGGAAAAGTTAATGCCGCTTTTACCGACAATTTGCGTGTCTTTAATGTTGCCATCATAAAACTGTCACAAACTCATTTAGATGGAAACGTATTTAAAAACCAAAACCAATAAAGTTTTTTTTTAGTCTTGTGAAGCATTACAAGGAAGGTGTGTTCCATATGAGAATAGCATGGCTTGTTTCAAGAGCTTTAAGGACAATCCGGCACAGGACTTTAATAAAGGAAAGAATGTTTGCTTGTTGGCTTATTTAGTTTTACAACAACTACAGATTTCAATTTGTTGTTGAGTTCCATTCCGGCCACAAAAAGGCCATAAAAATAACCACTTATAGTTTTAGCCAAAAAGGAAGAGGATTATCGTGTATATCGTAGCAGCAATGGGAAAGCAAATGCTTTTTAAGCACGAGTACTAAATGAGAGATATGAAATGACTACATTACTAGAGGACGAAATATAATGTTGAGTTACGTTGCGTTGATATGACTGTGTCATTGTACTCTTGTCTTACACTCAGAAAATAATTAATTTTATTTAACCGATTTTCCTTTGACAAATTTTTTTCTTTTTCACATTTTTCACTTAAAATTAATTTTTATCAGCTCAAAGATAGTTTTTTTATTTTTTTTTTTTTTTAATTTTTTTAATTATTCATTTTTTCTAAAAATCATTATTAATTATTTCTCTCAAAATATTAATAATTAAAAATTAATTAATTTAATTAATTAATTTATTATTTATTTACCAAATATTACAATTACATGAATATAATTGCAATATATATAGAAGCACTGGCTACTGAGGCCTTTGGCTTCTGGCTCCCTGGGGAATTGAACCCCTGACACCTGCGTAACAGGCGGGTATACTAACCACTATACTATGAGGGGCTTTGAATAAATAAATTTAATTAATTAAATCGATAATTTTGCAAATTAGTTCTGCAATTGGATAATTTTAATTAATTAATTAAATTAATTAATTTAATTAATTCATAAGTAAATGTGTTTAAGAAAATATTTTTTAGGTCATTCTGAATTTATAAATATTTAATAAATAAAGAAAAAATAAATACAGTACTTACCATACAGTACAAGAATTAAAACTGAAAATATAAAAAAAAAAAATTAGAGATTCCAATTAAATTAATTAAAATTAAAACACAATACAGTGAACTCGCAAAAGCGAAAAAATCCATTAGCATGAACAACTACTGCAAATGGATGATTTTTTTTACAGTGACCACTCTAAAATATGAACATTTTTTTGAACAATTAAATATAACTTTGTAAGTCTCTTCATTTATTTAAAAGTCGAAGAAGGATCCAAAGACATGAATGAATTTTTATAGAGCTCATAATACAGTGTTAATATGGACTGGCTGACAATGGAGATGTAAATCAAAATGATATTAGAGTATCAGGAAACGCAAAGGATAATCAAACCAAGCAATTCCAACAAAAGATCATCAGGTATATTTTTCTTTAGCTCATCCTCTTAATATCCAGTCTTTTCCTTTGTTCACTTAAAAAATTATTATTTTTATTTTACCGGCCAAGAAAAATTGTGATTGCTTCTTCTTCTTATTAATAAAAAATTAATAAATAAAAATGTACAATTAGCGTAATTTCTATTCAGCTGCCTATATTTTTGCTGAATTTAATAATACAATTTAGAAATTGTCTTTGCAGACGTATCTAGAACATCCATATCTATATGTAGTTAGATGTAGATATATAATAAAATACAGCAGGGACTTACAAAAAGGAGACTTAAGAGAGTTTCAAGATTGAGCAAAAACCTATTTTATTTTAACTTCAATAAAAAAAATTAAAATATATAATAAAAATTTAAGCTAAAACATGAAAAAAATAAATAAAATTAGATCCCATTTCTGAGGGTTCACTGTATACTAAAATAAAATTAAAGAAAACAAAAAAAAATAAATTTTAAAATAAAATAATACAATGAAAAGATCAGGATATCAAAAAATTTTATTTACCGAAGTAGATATCGGGGACATATTTCAGATGCAAATGTCTACAATATTAGTTTGCTATCCTATAATCTTTACATATATATTAAGGGTTTATATAAGAACGGATGTTGATTAAATATTCTATATCTGTCTATCTGTCCCCTAATAATTTTTTTATTTTTGTGGCGCTGTAAATTGAGCTTAAATTTTGCTTAAAATAAAAACTTTTAAATGCCATCCGGTCAGACTTTTCTCGACATTATTCAGCAATAAATGAAAGAAATGCAGCCAAAAAGAATTATTTTATACACTTAGAGGTAAAATTGCAAAAATAAGCCATGAATATCAACAACTATGAAACCAGGAACCAGCAACAGCACAGACCTCGTAGTCAAACCTGGTAAGTTTGATTGTATCGTTAGGGAGGTACGTACAATGCGGTACAATTCTAGTGTACAAAAATAGGTATGAGCCATATTCCTGGAGAAGCTGTATAAGATTCGGCACTTAAAAAAATTTTTTTCGATTTATTTATATATATATATATTTAGTGCATTTCATTTTATTGTACAGTGTGGCGCAATAATTGTGCTACAAAACAAATTTTTTTGTTTGTGTTCAAAAGGCCTTTTTTAAGCTGACGAAAGCAACTGAATTGAATCCCGACTTCAACTCTCCATTCTGCTATGAGTAATTATTAGATTCGCTGTCGCATATGTATAAAGATCATTTACGGTCTATCGCTTTCAAAACCGCTAACAGTAATAAATATTACGAAGATTAATAAAATAACATTTTCTCTCTACTTTCGCTTCAAGTTTTATTAAAAACATTTTCTTGCACCAAATTTTTCTCTCTGTGCACACTTAACGGCCATGAGTCATTACTGAGATTGTCCTGGCAGTTGATTGTAAGATGTTCCTATTCGTATTCTCTGTGCTGGCTTCAGTAATAAACAAATTTTGATAAAACTTTAATCGTAAACATGCTTCAACTAAAATGTTCAACTTGAAGTTTTATAGTCTGATTTCGGTTGAAAGTAGAAGAAACCAGAAAATTAATGATAAATTTGCATGCCACATTTTGTATCTCTTGGTGTGTAGCAATTTCATATTTTAACAAGTAGTTGTATTTATAATTTTTCATTTTTTTTCTTCTTTTTTTTCGTAATTTTATGTAAAACAGCAGGTTACAATGTTTGACTTTAGAAAACATTTGTTGTTATTTTAATGTGCATTTCTTTTCTGGTTTATTTTTTTTTAACAATTTGTTGCAGATATTATTAACACTGCAGGTGGCATAAAATAACACACATTAATATTTTTCTTTCCGAAAAGTATAAAATTCAAAACCTTAAAAAGGAGTTCACAATAAAGCGCAGCAATTAATTTTAAGCGCTGCTTAAACGAGCACTTTTTATATAAAATTAATGTTTTGGTAACAGATGAAGTAGATTTTTAGAGTAGAGATTTTAAGTAGAGTTAACAATGGACTTTAGTTTGAATTTGCAACTGCTGGTGCATTTTATTCAAAAATGCTTAAAACAGAAGCCATTTTCCCATTATAGAGATATCGGTTCAAATGAAAGCCTTTTTGTATACAAAAAGCTTATAAAAGATTGCTTACTCGTAATAAAGAAAGAAAAAAAAAAACTTACCAAAAGTAACAAAAATAAAAATTCTAAGATTTCTAAATTTAGAGCAAGTTTTGTGCTATATCATAAATCGTCTAGTTGTGCTTCTGAAGTACTGATCGCAGCCACTTTTCATAAGCTTTAAAAAATATATATATTATTGCAGACTACTGAATCATCCGAGGAGTTTCTTTTTTTAAACAAATGCATGACAGCAACATGCCTCGTTATCCCTAAATTTCATGAACACTTTTCAATACAGCGAATATTAAACATTTTAAACTACTACAAGACAAAATTAAACCTCTTACTGGCATACCCTTTTTCACTATCTTTTGCATGAACCATATAAGAACTACAAACATAACTTATTCCTAGTAGCCTAGTATGAAACTCCCAGCACTGGCTTCCAACTAAGTTCTCTTTTCTCCTCTTCATTCGTTTAATTGAAAGATCCCGTTAAATAAGTTTTCTCAACATTTGCTGCACCGTCCTTGTCAATAATAATAATAATAATATGAACTTCTGAATGGACCCTTTCCTTCTGAATGCCTTTCAGTGCAATCATTTTCCTGCTTAACGATCTGTTATAAAAATGTATTGCTGGGAAACCCCAAATTATTTGGTGTTGCATAAAAATAGTGCAATAAATGTCAAGAGAGTCGTAAAAAATTTTAATTTCTAACAAGACGTAAATAAAAAAAAAAAACAGAGAAATGAAATTAAAGAATTATGAAGATGGAGGAGTCCAAGAAAGAAATTTCTCAACTGCAGGAAATGCTAAGAAAATTGTAAGCTATTCAAACAACCACCCTTTTACTACAAATTTCAGATGTGTAAGGCTGTAATATGATCTTGAAGGGCTCTTTAAACTCTCACGCATACACAAGCAGGCATCACAGATGAAAATGAAAGTGACAACATCTTCCACATCATAAACAGTGACGGTGTCTTGACATAATTATGAGGGAATGAAAAAAGAGAAAATACGCCGCAGAAAAAAAGGGGAGTGAAATAGAGGCAAATACACGCGCACACATACACACACACACAAACACACACCCAATGAATATATAAATAAAAACGTTTATTTACATGAGTGTTTGTATTGGCATCTTTATATTTAATTAAACGCACGGGACAGATTTCAATGTCGTTATAATTCATATTTTTCATTTCTGAAATGTTCATATGTGTGTGTGTGTGTGTGTGTGTGTGTGTGACAACATTTCAAATAAACTAAAGAGCATAAATTCAAAATAAACATGATCACGATCTACATAAAATTTTATGAAATATTTTCGTTTCATGTTCAAAGTTTTTCTTTTATATTTTTCTTGAATTTCGTTGCCAGAAGATTTATGGCTTATTGCGGGGCATTTAAGTTATCAACGTGGGATCTGGCTGTTGTTATACGTTTTATGATTTTCTGAAATATTAAGTATTGTTTGAAATTTTAATCAACAGGATTATATTCTCAACTAGACAGGGCAAGAGCGTTTACACTGGCTGCGAATTCAGGAGGCCGGTAAAAGTTTGACAAGCCTGTGTTCTCACTACAACGTTTATGCTTATAAATTTATAAAATATTTTCTTACTTTGATAGTGAAAACATTTTAATAAAATTATTAAATGGGCGGCTTACACATCGAAAATTCCCAATCAGGGAATTGTGGATATGACTTTCGAGAGACTTAGCTGATTTAATGATATTTTCGTTTAAGGCATATCCTTTACAATAAAATGTGAATAGACATTCCACTATATATGATCACTAATACGATTTACGATTATATGCATTATTTCCACTAGTGAAGTCTCTAATACCTTCACTAGATCATTCATAGTAATAAAATTGTTATAACGATTAGGAAAGTTAACACTTGCAAAAATTCAGAAAACAGTCCGAAAATAATCTAGACAGACAGGGTCTAAACCATCCAAAATATTTAATCCATATAAAGTGGCGGAATGGCCTTTTTCCCTGGCTATTCAAAGTTAAAATTCAATGTTCAATCTGATGGCCACAATCTATAGCCAAGAGCGACCTCTCCGTTTCTGAGGTTGTAAAGTAAACTTTATTTTACTTTCAGCTGTAAATGTCCTGTGTTATTGCTAAAATAGGCTTATGTGTACCCATTTATTCTTTATATATCGGTTTGTGTGCCTTAAAAATGCAAACATCATGTTAAAAAAAATCAATCTCATCTCCACCATTTTAGCCATCCTTAAATAATATAATTCTTAACTCGTTACTAAATTTCTCTTTTTCAAATTTGGGAGGGTCTTCAAATTATGAAGGATGCATATTCGGAGGTATATTTTGTTATAAAAAAATTTGATCTAAAATCCAATTAGCTGTAGAGAAATTTTTAGGACCTTATATTCTGAATCTATAGGCGGCCAAGTTTTATATTGCTAATAGGTGAATCCAAAAATATGAGCAATTCTCATTTAGAAAGCTTTTGCAATATAAAGAAAACTTGTTCACTAATACCCCCTTTAGACATATTTTATTACGGTTTTATTTTCTTAATGTGTAATACAAATTTATTATAAGTAAGTTCAATTTATAAACTATAACGAGGAATTTTCAAAATCTAAAGAAAACTTGTTCACTAATACCCTGTTTAGACATATACTATCTACGTTTTACTATATTAATACGTAAGTTATATCAAAATGTATTAATGAATTTTGAGAAATTTTCGCTATCGAAAGAAGACTTGTGCACCGATGCCCTGTTTAGACATTTTCTAGCATTGTTTCATTATATTGATGTGCAAGTTCTATCAAAATGAATCAATGGAACTTTCAATTTTTAAATTATGTTGAGAAATGTTCGTAATTTAAAGAAAACACATATTTACTAATACCATGTTCAGACATCTAACAAAATTTCTGAGATTAACATTTTATTGTAATCAACGTGGAAATTGAATTCAAAGGTTTCACAAATGTATTCAATTTATAAACAAAAAAGTGAAATTTATTGTTGTACAAGTTTTTAATTTACAAATTGTACCCTGTTCAGACATACAATTTATTATATTATATATACAATTTTAAAGTGGTAACTTTATTTGGGAATGTGACATAAAGTGAATAAACTGGCCAATGAAATCCTTGTAAAAGTTATTTAGTGAGCAGGGCAGCACTACATCGAAAGATATATAAAATTAAGAAAAAGTTGTTCTCGAGCGTTGTGTGTGGTAGCAGATGCAGTTGCTCTTTCAAACTTCTGGATATCAAAAATAACAGAAAAAGTTCCCCTTGTAATTTTTTTTTAACTATCTTAACGTGCAAAGATTTCGCCTTGAACGCAGGAAAACACCTAGCGTCTAGGCAGGAATCAAAACCGCAAACCCGGTTTTGTAGGACACGCATTATGCATTTGCCTACGGTGGCACAGAGGAGCCGACGTACCCCACTGCATTCAATTTCATTGTATTTTTAAATCAAATTTAATTTTTTCGGCATTTAAGTGCGTTTTGAAGTGAAGGAACTCAATTAATTTAATTCAATTATTTTTGGTGATTGAAAATTTATCTAAAATGAGATTAAGCCATTACCAAGTAATTCCTGACCAAAATTAAGTTTTATTCAATAAATCCCTTAAATAAATATTAATATTGGCCGCAAATATACATATATATAATTTTTCGCCGGCTGAGTAAGAAAAATTAATTTTTAAAATTTATGGTCATGTCACAGTGGCAAGTGTGTTACATGACTTTTTTTAAACAAAAGTGAATCAACATTAATTTTGTTTGTGGCTGCGATATCATTTTCAAAAATAATATTTGGCTGACAGTGTAAATAATTCGCCTTGATGTTTACTGTAATTTTGTTCTTTTTGTTGTTCTTTTTGCTGTTCTTACTTTATTCCCATTGATTTAAGACATTTTGCATGTTGTAGTTATTTTAAACATTTCATTTAAATGATTTAAATGCCTTTCAGACAGCCCAGCGGGTATGCGTAGAGCAACAATGACTCGAGCATTGCAGCAATGCAACAGCCCCAACATCAACAGCAAATGTATACAAAAAAAAAAAAAAAAAAAAAAATGCAACACATATCACATGTATCCATGTGTCTGAGGCATCGATGCGACTGTGGCTGCGTGATGGCAGATGAAGTGCCGATTTTCTGTTTAAGGGCAACCAAGTGTGTTTTCTGTAGGTGTTTCCCTGAAGCAAAACACAAAGGAAACTCTTCGCTTGCTTCTTATAGGAAATAATTCTTTTTTTTATGGGAATGCTTGAAATACTCACTCGTACAGTTTGGAGTTAAAGAGATGTAAAGAAGATTTATATGAAGTAAAGTTTTTCTTTTAATGTTTTGTTAACAAAACACTGGCGTTTACATATATTTTTTATTATTATTATTTAAAATGCATGTAAATCACCTGCCGCGCTGCATTTTCTCACTGCGAGTATTTATTGTATTCGTACATTGTAACATTTGCAGGGCTGCATTTAAAGTTGTAGTTCTTTAATTCAGTGAGCTGGTGGAAAAAATACATTTTTTTAAAACTCTTTTGTAGGGGTTCTTCTTTTATATAGTGAGAGCTTAATTTCGGCTATTATTTTGTAGTTTTTTATTTTTAAATGACAGCCTGCTTTTAATTGTAACGGTTTAAGCAGCAACCCTGCTGGTTTGAAAAGGGTCCTTAAACTTTTACAGCCGACTGTTGGAAAGTTTACGCTGCTCTTTTTTTGTCTTTTCGTTTTTTGGGAGGTAATTAACAGGGCCATAAAATTTTATTGTTTTTAATAAAAAGGAAAAAAAAAACTTCAAATTAAAGTGTATATAAATAAATGCGGATGAAGAATGCCCAAACCATGAACTGAATGATAGAGGAATTGCATGGAAGAAGACGTTTTAATATAAAAAAAAAAATAAAAAAGAAAATCATCAAACAGAATTACAAATATTTGAGGTAAAATAAAGGAGCTCCGCTTACCTCAAATTCCGAAAAAAAACTTAAGATTTAGTAATAAAATAAATTAAATAAATAAATGACTACATAATAAGTAAGAAATTATTATAAATTTGTATTAAATATGTATATGCATTAACTGAATAAATTATTAAATTCAGCAATTTTATTACATGTCTGAACAGGGTATTAGTGTGTATGTTTTCTTTAAATTGCGAACCTTTCTCAATATTATTCAAAAATTTTAAGTCTCATTAATACATTTTGATAGAACTTACGTGTTAATATAGTAAAACATAGATAGTATATGTCTAAACAGGGTATTAGTGCACAAGTTTTTTTAGACTTTGAAAATTTATCGTTATAGTTTACAAATTGAACTTACTTCTAATGAATTTGTGTTAAATGTATGCATTACCTGAATAAAATATTAAATTTCGCAATTTTATTATATGTCTGAACAGAGTATTAGTAAACAAGTCTTCTTTAGATTTTGAAAATTGCTCTTTATAGTTTCCAAATTGGACTTACTTGCAATAAATTTGTATTAAATGTATACATTAACTAAATAAAATATTAAATTTTGTAATTTTATTATATGTCTGAACGGGTATTAGTAAACAAGTTTTCTTTAGATTTTGAAAATTTCTCGTTATAGTTTATAAATTGCATATTTTTGTACTGTATTGGGATACTATTTACGAATTAAGAGAATAAAACAGTAACAAAATATGTCTAAAGGGGGTATTAGTGAACAAGTTTTCTTTATATAACAAAAGCTTTCTAAATGAGAATTGCTCATATTTTTGGATTCACTTATTAGCAATATAAAACTTGGCCACCTATAGATTCAGAATATAAGGTCCTAAAAATTTCTCTACAGTTAATTGGATTTTAGATCAAATTTTTTTATAACAAAATATACCTCCGAATATGCATCCTTCATAATTTGAAGACCCTCCCAAATTTGAAAAAGAGAAATTTAGTAACGAGTTAAGAATTATATTATTTAAGAATGGCTAAAATTGTGGAAATGAGATTGATTTTCCTTAACATGGTGTTTGCAACTGGGTGACATTCCGATATATAAAGATGAAATAGGGACCCATGCAAGTTCGAAACACTCTCAAGCCCAACATTTCCATTTGAGTAAAACCGTGCAGATATTTTTGAAATATTTTTTATTTGGAGAGAATCATTTAAAAATTTTTTTTGTATTAAAAATTATTTATTAAAACCGAAATCTTTAACAGCATAGATATATTGAAAAAAAAATTTGAATTTAGAAAAACAAGTGCGCCAAAAGCAGGTTGTTCACAGGTGAAGCAACATTGCGTACTATTGCACGTGGCTGAAAATTAAAATACTAAAAAAATCTGATGATAAAATCTCACATGTAAATGTTAAAAGATTTCAAACAAGTATATACATATATTATTGGTTGGTAAATAAATAAACAGTAGCGTTGAAATAAAAACTTTTGATACTTTTGCTGAAAGAAAAAAAAAACATATTTTGTGAATATTGCTTATTAAGTCACATCTCTGCAATCTTCTAAAAGTTTAAGAAATGCCCAAAAAGTATTCCCGAATTTTTGAAATATTGTTACAAACTTAGATTGCAATGCAAAATTTGAAAAACAAAAGAGAGAGCAAAACTATAACATTCAACTCGGTGTACTTCCCTTGGAAGTAATCGAGAGGTAAGACAATACAGAGGGAAGAATTGCTGAGTAGTAGGGAGTAAACTGGTAAGCCTGCTGACTCTACCACTGACTCTAATTATTCTAATACTGGAATAATGCATTTCGTGGGCAGGGACTACGAGTATTCCAAATCTAACGGTCTTAGAGAAAAATCAAAAAAGAAAAGAAAATAATTTTTGTATTCTGTTTGCTGTAAAAACTCAGTTAGGCACTGCACCGTTATCGAACTGGTGCTCTACGATTTCTTAGTACAGTCTCAACTTCCTGATTATAATTTTAATACAAAATTTCATTTAAGCAACACAGAACAAACAATAGACTCTTTTTTATTACATGTCAAGCTCAGAAGAGAAGTTTCCAAGCAATTCTTAAACCAAAAATGGAAAGGCACTGTCGCTTGACTTTCCTCCACCACGTGCCTTTCATTTAAATTTAAAAATTATAAAAATCAATTTAAAACTCTTAATTTATTAATGTGTTTTAAAAAAGCATGAATCCTGTAAAAACGTTCAATTATCTAAATACACCCCCTCCTAAAAGGTTATCGAATAAAATACGAAAGAGAAATCAATTAATAAACAATACAACGTAATAAACCTTCATTAGAGAAAATCTTTTAAATTAAAAATTATTTAAATTAGTCATTAATGTGAACAGACAACAAACATTTAAAATAAAAATAAATAAATAAAAATCAAATTCAATGATAATTTAAAATTTGTCCAAATCAAAATCAATTACAGCGTAGCTGAAGAACATTCTCCTCGTTAACGAGAGAAAACAAAATTTTTATGTTAAAAAGTAATTCAAATGAAAAATGACAGAATGGAAATTTCAATCTTCTCTAAAGCATGAATATGCGGGTCCGTCAGCTGAAGCGTGCCATTTATTTTCTAAATAAAATCAATTAAACAGATTCAGGGAGAAATCGAGCAGACCAACAAGACTTTTTGCTGCGCCAGCAAAATAAGTAAACAAAATACTGAATAAAAATTTAAAATAATCTCTTCAGTAAAATTTTGATAGTATCGATTTGATATTTGATACACGCGGGAGACTGATGTGCGATTCGCCGTCTAAGAGCTTAGCCTATGACCTCAGCAACAAGAGCTCTACCCAAACTTGAATTATATTTATATAATTCTAATATTAAGTAAATAAATAAATAAGATCATCTACAATACCTTAAAAGTTCTTAGGATGGGCGTACAAACCTCCACGCCCACAAAAACAATTTTTGTACTTTTTTATTTATTTTATATTTTATTTTCGTGCTTAAAGAAATACTTGTAATTATTAACTTTAATTTCATGATTATTAATAAATAAAAAAGGGCGATAAATTGTTTGCTGGGTTATTTGGCAACTAAGTGACCACACATGTACCGCCTCCTACTTGCTGAAATTTAATATTTTTTAAACATTTCAAATAAAATAAGAAATGTTAATTTGCCTGAAAATAGCAAACGAATAGCAAACAGCGAGTAAACTTTTCACGCCTTAAAAACGAAAAAAAAAAAACTTTAATAATCCGGTAAATAAAAATTTAAGCGATTTTGAATATAATTTGAATTGCGTGTGAGATACTGAATGCTGTAACTTCTGATTAGTTCCTTTTGTCCCTTACTGGTTAAACTCCTCATATAGGACCAGGAAACCTTGCAAAGCCTGAACCATTTTGAAGTTAAGCAATATAAAATTTAAGACGGATGCTGAAGGCGCGACTGACGGAGGGAATTTGTCAAACAAACCGGGCAAAAAGGAAAATTAGTTTCTTATTATAGATGTGCAAGCCCTAACCCCGGTGGCTAGAAAAACCTCATTAGATTTCAAAGTTTCAGAAGAATTACTGATGGGCTACGTATGGGTGTTTACATTAGGTGCGTACACTCTTTAAAAAAAAAACAGTTTTTATTTTGAACAGATCTATTTTTTATTAAAAAAAAAGGTGCTTTCCTTATGGTCTAATCACACATCATAATGTACACCTTTTAGTCCCTCAACTGAAATGGAGGTGGCAACGGAAAAAGTTATCACAATCAATAGTTTGTTAAAGTATAAAAAAGCGTCAAAGCAGATCCATTTTGTATCGCAAAATGGTGCTTTCCTTATGGTCTAATCAAATATCATACTTCAAATGTACACCTTTTAGTCTCTCAACTGAAATAGAGGTGGCAACGAAAAAGGTTTTCAAAATTAATACTTTTTTGAAGTATATAAAAAAGCTTAAAAGCTGTTTTTATTTTAAACAGATCAATTTTTTATCGAAAAATGGTGCTTTCCTTATGGTCTAATCACATATCATACTTGAAATGTATATCTTGTACTCTCTCAACCGAAATACAGGTATGAACAGAAAACGTTTTCACAATGAATACTTTGCTAAAGTATATTAAATCATTTTATTACACAGAATATTTAGGACCAACCGGTAAGCAAAATGTTAAAAGTTCCCCCCACCTTTCGTACATGGTGTTAACGGACACGTACGGTTTACAAACAGGCTGATATGAATACACAAAGTTTAAATTAGTAATAAATAATATGCAAAACCGGCCGTAACTGCATTTAATCCACGATAACATTTTCTTCGCTCACAGATAAAATTCTCATTCAGTCAATGTCTTATTTTCTAGACCAATCCGTTTAAGCTTCACGAAAACTTTTTATATTTAAATGACCTTAATCACAAAGTGAACAGTGAACAAACAGAAAAAAAGGAAAAAAGGAAAAAAAGAAAAACATTTCCCTACTGAAAATCACTTAAGCATTAATGAAAAACTTCTAATAACAAATATTACTTAATGTCATAATCATGGTGGATATCAGAAAAGTTACCTTCTCTTTTCGTACACCCGCATCTACTTTCATCAAGGCTGTTATGCGTAGGGCCGGAAGTGCGTGTTACAGTACACTTATATGGTTAAACATAAACACATACAAACAACCTAATCAAACACACACACAAATGCATATACGTTTACATAAAATGTTACGAAGTTGTATGAATTACGTATTACTTAGAAACGTGGGTGTAAAGTTTTATGCGGGGGTTGTCAGAAAAGTTATTGTAGGGGTTTGTAACTGTTAAAGTAGCTACGGAATTGTCCAGACAACAGTGGACACAATTTCAGAGTTACAAATTTAATTGAAATAATGTTTTCTTTAATTACACTCAATTATAGTTTCAGTTCAGTTCTGCTAAAAAGCGACTTTTTTCATTAAAATATAATTGTATACTGATCTTTAAAATAATCAATTTTTTCAAATATTTTGCAAAAATTTTATTTTTTACGCTTCAAGACAACCAAATGATTTAAGTCAGTTTTGCTTATGTCGCCATTGACGAATATAACTAACACATAACCACTGGTCGAAACTTCAAGTCCCTGTAAGGCCTTAAACGTGATGTTATATTTTCTCTCAGCTTAAAGGACTTCCCATCGCGCAAAAGATTATGTTTATCTAAAGAAGGTCAACCCGACACAAAGTTTTAGTAAAAGTGAGTGAACTTTTTTTAAAATCTTTATAAAATTTCTAATATAATTATTATTATTTTATTCAATTTTATTAGCAAAGTTACTAAAATTTTCTCCTACAAGCTGATGTATATTTTGTTATACATTATGGATTGCATATTAGATACGCACAGTAGGCCTACTTTGGTTACATATACGTATTTATGAAATTCCAAATCAATTTGGTAAGCACGTGTATGTGTATTTAGTTGTAAAAGAACGCGAACTTAAGCTTGAAATAAACTGAAAATAATAAATAATATTATTATTGTTATTTTTTTTAACTATCTTGATCTGCAAAGCCTTTGGCTTGACCGTGCGAAAACGCCCAGTGTCTGGGCAAATATCGAACCCCCAATCTCTGGTTTAGTATGCTGTGTATTATTCATTCGAAGAAGTTTTTTCCGGTCAAGACAGGAAGAAGCTCTTGTTCTCAACATTGATCCGGTGAGCCGTATTTATAGGACAGGAAAAATCTCCTCTTCTCAAAAAAAATCTGCATTTTAGGTACTTGAACACATTTTAAATATTTAATAAAAATATATATAAATTTAATTCAAATAATAAATTTTAATAAAATAAATTTACATATTTGCAATAATAAATTGAACCAAAAATGTATTAAAAAAAAATTTTAAAATTTAAATTAAAATTAAATTTATTTCTCATAAATATTTATTTATTATTACAAAAATCTTTTAATTGGAACAGATTTAGAAAAGTTCACTTGGAGCTAAAATGTCAACCTTTTTTTTATTAAAAAAAAATTTTTTTTTCAATTTTATTTTTATTAATTCTTTTTGTTAACAAATTTATAAAAAAAAACGCCTCTTTACAAATTCAAATCATTTTCTTTTTTCTATATTTTTATATATTTTTTTTTTTATTTTGTGATGATTTAATAGAATTATGCAAGACACCTGCACGTCTTTTAGCCTAAAAGTTACGAGGAAATTCCTTCATATGCTCTTGTATTGACTTAATTCCTTAATATCCAGTTGGTTGCCTGTTTTTGGCAGGAATTTTTATTTGTAAGAAATTTTTGTGGGAATTTGTTTCAACTAGCTGGAAAAACAAATCAATTTATTTCGTAATAGAGCGCTGCCTCATTTGCCTGTGCTCGTAATTAAAAATTAAGTGCTTCCAGCTGGAAGCCTTCTCAGTCCTAATTTATGTATCTGCGAATGCATTCGCTTCTCTCAAGCGGTTACCAAATTATACGTTTAGCCATTTTGACTTATTGCCTTCATTTGTTAGGCAAGCTTCGCTGCTTTTGTGTTAGCAGTTGCTCTTCCTCTTCTGCTATTTACATTCAATTTGGTTATTTCTTGGCTAAAGTGAGGCAAACAAATTGCTTGATATTATCTGTTGAACTCAAATTATAATTTACTAAAAGAACGCAGTTGTTCTACAAAATTTCTTTTGTGTAATAGAAACAATTTTTTAACACAAATTCTTTGAATGGAAGTTACTTGATGGTTATGATTTATAAGTTAATTGCAGGCTGTAATAGAAATTGAAGGCTCTGCTTCGTGTTTGTAATGCATCGCCGAGTAGCAGAGGTTCAACCTCAAGTCAAGTCAGGTAATGAGTATTAATAAGGGCTGCTCCTTGAATATTTCCAAGAAGAGATTGATTTGTTGATAACTATCTAGCTAATAATTAGATATACTTTCCATAAAGCTTAATAGTTGAAGAGAATTATTATAAAATCTGAAATTTTAGGTTGTTACTTTCTCTTCACTTTTATAATTTTATTTATTATGAATATATTGTATACTCAGGCTTCTGTTCTTCTAGTTTTTCTTTAAAATAAAACTGGATATTGTTGTTCAATATTTCACGCAAATTCGTTTGCTTTTCACAAGCAAAGGTTTGTACTCCAATTCAAAAGGATAAAATTCCTTTTCTTTTTAATTTGTAATAAATCAAAAATTATATATTTTAATAAGAAGAGCTCTTTTCAGCTGCTTCTTGATTAAGTATTTTAAAAGAATTAGAAATAAATTTATTATTTTTTATACCCCTAATAAAAAATACTCATACTTTTTACTCGTATTTGTAATATTTTATTTGCCATAATTGTAATACTTTTAACAAGTTCATCAGGAAGAACAACAGAGTTTGTTTGAAATATTGAACAAAAAAAAATATCTTTATTTCACAGAAAAACTTGGAAGACCTGAAGCCTGATTATATAACCGCCCACTGCCTAATAATTTGCTATATTTTTACTACCAGACAACTGCTAATACCCAATAAAAACTGGCTCTCCAACGTCTGAAGTGAGTGAAAAAATTTTATATTTTTTGTCCAATACAAATTCATTTCTGCAATTGCCCCATGAAGAATTTCTTCTTCTTCTTCTTCAATTTTTTCCCAAAAAAAAGTTTTTCTAATTTAGGGTATAAACAGTCTACCACTGAAGCAATTTTTAACGTACTTTATATTACAATTGGGTTTTTGTAAACCAATTTTCAGACAAGTTTTATTTTCGAGCTGTCAAAACCATTGACATTTCACTGACAGGCTAAATGTTACATTCATACAGACATGGCTGGGGCTAGTGAAATTTAAAAAAAAAAAAAATTTTTGAGCACAACAATATTATTATTAATTATAAAAATTTTATTTAAACGTGAATAAAAAAAAAATTATTAAAAATTTATTAAAATTTATCACTTTGGCGTATCAACAGTTCAACGAATGCAAAAGCAAATCCTTAAATAAATATTCATTTCAATTAAATTAATTAATAACTTTCAATTTAAACAAATATTGCAACAATAAAATTTTTTAATATTTTTTTCAGCTTGGGATCTTTTATAAAACTTATTTTTATTTTTTTCGATATTTATTATCAGGATTTTATAATACTAAATAATAAAAATATTATATAATTTCACGAGTAATTAATTTATAAAAAAATTATATTCAATAAAAAATAATAAAGAATCAAATACAAAAACTTTAATTTGTTTTTTTAAATTAATAAAATTAAAAATAAAGTTAAAAAATTGTTTTTTGTTCGCAATTTGTAAAAATTAAAATTCTTTTTCCACATCTCGCAATTTCTTATTTTTTTTCTTTTTAATATCAAGTATTACACTGTCCCCATAAAAAAGCCACAACTGTTACTTCTCTTTGCTTTTAAATGCAGAAATTTTTTTGTCTCACAAACCGAAAAAAGTTCTAATATTTTTTCTTCAGACTTTTTAATATCGAAACTTTTCACCAAAAAAAAAAAAGTTATAGAAGGCAGCCACGCATTCCCACCGTGAAAAATTTTCTTAAATTGTCTTTTAAATTTTAATACGTGCTTGCACACCAAAAAAAATTTTTAATAAGATTTTATTATTTACCGAATTTATTTAAGAGTGTTTTTTCGTCTTTAACATTTCCAAAATAAGTTAATCGTATTTTGATTACTAATCAGTTGATAATAGTAAATTTCAGACTACTTTAGACGACATGCCCGGCTAATCCTTGTTCTCGCCATCCTTTACAACACCAAGCATATTGTGAAGTAGGCACACTAATTTCAATTAAAAAAAATATTTTTTTAAAATCATTATAACAACAAGAACTTTCAAAGGCAGTCATTGGTATATGTGTATGTGTGTGTAGTTGTTACATAATAAGTCAAAATGGCGGGCCAACCATGGCAGTTGAATTAAAAAAGCTTCCCTTTTCTCCCTAAAATAAATTTTTTTTATTATTTTTACATGTTCAATTATATTGACACTGTCATTATGTATTATCAGCACTGTTGCCAGAATTGACGATTTCTCCAAATACTGACGATTTTCACTTCTCAAAATCCACTAGTGACGATGTTTCTGCATTTCATTAATAATTTTTATTTAATTAATTAATTTTAATTTTTAGATTAAAAAGTATTTTTACAGAAAAGTCTGGCATCACCAATTTTAACAAATTTCATTCGCAATATAATGATTTTACAACATTCATACCAAATGCCGAAAGGATCATTATTCAGCTGAATTTAAATAAAACCAAAGTTCGCAAACGCTTAGAAAATTATCCTTTAGAAGGCATCCTTTACAGAAAGGACATGAAAAATCAAACTGCTGACACTGAGATCAGTTAAAAGTTGTTAAAAATGTATAATTTTCATATTTATACATATAATGTTTCTATAAAAAAATGTTTTTTTTCAAATTATCTGTATTAAATATATATATATATATATGTACGCATGTGAATTTTGATTTCATATTAATTTTGATATATATAGAATGTTTTATTTATTTAAGTCTATAGACTGAACATACTATACTGCCAAAAGTAGTACAAAATTGAGGAATAGATTAGCTGGATGATTTAATAAAAGAACAAGATATCCTTCCCCTCGGATAAATCAAATAAGCGATAAACACGCCCCCGCTGTTATAGCAGCGATTCATTGAAGCTGAATTAGTCCGAAAAGAATGTCAACATCCGTGTTTCTTCTGCTGGAAGGATATCAAACGTTCTTCACCCGTATCTTCAGGAGTGATTTTCATTGTAGACTTCTGAACGAAAGTGGTCTATTCAGTTGCCCATTCGATGCATTCAGCCGGGAAATATTTCGCAAAAGGGCGCATGCAATATGTTAGATCATCCGATTTAGACTTGTGACAATTTTTTAAATGAAATAAATAGTTTCTCATTTAGAAGAATATTTTTAATTGAAAAACCAACTGAGTAGGATTAATGCCTTCATGTTAATTTTAAAGTCGTCGGCACCATCAAAAAAAGGAAAGAAAAAAAGTCACTGACTTATCGGCTCACATAAAGTAAATAAAATGTTTCTAACTTGTGCCAGCAATAATGACGGACACGATGAAATGTAATTTGTTGTAAAAGCGTGCGTTTCCTGTTCCTTTCCAATTATAAATTGAAATAATTCATACAACGTACCATTTCCAAAGACCAGCAAACGCACTTCAATTTGTTAAATAAAATAATTGTGCATAAAAAAAAGTCATTGTGTATGGGAAAATATGGAAAAAGTTACTAAAGAATTTAATGGACGGACAGCCATGCCAGGCTTTACATTTAAGATAAAATGAGACGGTTTTCGCAGGCAAATAGACAACAATTGCGTGTTTTAAAGTCATTAATAATAAACCAGTAGAGCAAAATATACAACTGGTGCGGCTCGGAGGCAGGAATTTGTTCAACTTGCTTATGTTTCTCATTTAAATTGAACGAACGTTGCGCACAAATTTAGTTTTTAATTTTTCTGTCAAAACTTTTAAAGCTTTTAGGGAAAATACCAGCACAGTGTTTAAATTTTCCGAATCCAACTGATGAAGAGTTTTTTTTAACGTTATACAATTTGTGTACAAGGCTTGATTTTAGATTTTTTTTCTGAATGAAAGAGGTTAAAGGATCTCCTCCAGCCTCTGCAGTGAATGGAAACAACATAATTTTTTAATCTAAAGGACTCATCACCTTTAAATTTAATTTGTAATTGGCACTTTATTTTAATAAAAAGCGCATTTTAAATCATTTTGCATTTTGTAGCAAAAATTAGTTTTGTTCAAACTAGTTACAGATGAGATGATAATTTTCAAGAAAAGTTTTCACAAACTTCTTCTAAAGAAAATTAGATAATTCTTTTAAAAAAAATTATTTATTTTAAAAATGAAAAATTTAAAATTCATATTGCAGTTCACAAGCAGACCAGATAACAAACAACTTCAGTTAGGACGAACCCTCGCATATTGCCTTGACCAGTGACAAGGATAAAAGAAAATAAACAAAAATTAAGAACCAAATCAGCCACACTTATGATCAATTGACATGGAAAACTCACGTAAGTCATAAGTTTAAATAAGTTTGATATTGAATGGTAATTCCATTCATTAGAGACTTCAAAGTTTGCTGGTTGTTTCCTCCCATGTAACTGCGTTACGTGTTAACGTTAAGGATGTGTAAAATGATTTGCCAGAATTAGAGCAAATGGCTGTTTGGAGTTTGTTAAGAGAATGGAAAGCAAGTAGCAACCGTGTACGTGCTGCAAGTCTGTCGGACTGCTTGTGGCACGTTGAGTACGCACGTGTTAGTTAACGCTTACGTAGCAACTGCCTACTTTTACTAACGAGTGTTGTTGCAAAAGCAAAAGTAATTTTATATGCGGAAGTAATGAATATAAAAGAATCCATCGCCGAAAGAAGGAAGCAAAGCTTTTCGCTACCAGAAACCCTTTAGCTGCCGGCATACCAAGAGCAAAAAGGAGGGCAACATTTGGCACCGTCTCGTATTATTTTGTGTGTATGATTTACTTGTTATCGTATTTAGTCCTTAATTTTTGTTTATTTTCTTTTATCCTTGTAAGTAGTCAGGCAATGAGACGGTTTGTACTGCAATACGATTTTCACGCTTTCCATGTTTAAAATAATGAATTTTTTCCAATTAAATATCTAATTTTCTTTTAAAGAAATTTATGAACATTATTCTTAAAAATTATGAACTGATCTAAGTGCCATATTTCCTAATGAAATACTGCTATCCCCTTTCCTCTTTGTTGAAATTATTCATAACCAAAACTCTAAAAATTACAATTGAAATTTTATACGGCAAGTAAAATTGCCACATGTAGCAGCTTCTGGAAGACAAAAACATAAAGAAATATCTGATTGGATTCTAAACAAAGAATTGAGGCCTGTAAGCGTGGAACGAATTGTCGGGAAAAGGTACTAATTCTAATACCGGAAAAATTTTGAAAATATAACGACAATTTTTATACAAAACTTGCTGTATGAAAAGGAACAACAACGCTAATGCGGCCCAGAGAATACGAACTTGGAAAATCAACAATTTGCACCATAAACAAGCAAAAAAAAGTTATATTTCAAAGCATGGAAAACATTGCAAGCTTCAAAGCTAAATAAATATAAGTATTACATTTCTGAAATGAAAGTGTGCAAAGTGTAGTTCTTCACGCTTCAATTGTTCTCAAACTTGAAGTTGAAACAAACATAAAAGAGAAATTTCTTTTCATTCCGTAGAATAGAAAATTTCAATATCAAATAAAGACAATTTTATTAATAAATTAAATAAATAAAATTAAGTACATGAGTGAGCAATAAATAATATAGTTTTTCACCGTTCATTTTAGCGGGAGTTGACTGTATTCTTTTTAAATATATTCAAATGGAAGCTTTCTCGCTAATTAAAAAGCCTACAAGGACACTTTTTCTGTTACTGATCCGGATAAGTTGTATTTACAGACCCCATTGTTTCACGTTGTTAATCTGATGCCTGGAAGCAAAACCATCATGGCCGTCCATTTTGTCCACAATGTCAAAAAGGTTTCATCTCCTGTTTGGCAGATTTTGGGTATCAGATATTAAATTCATTCTTCAATCTGACGATTCTTTTACATGTTATTATTGAGATTATTTTCCATGAAACATTTCTTTTAAATAAAATATCCTTAGAAGGTTATTATTAAGGATCTTTATAAAAATGAATAAATGAAATAAAATAAACTAAAGCAAATCAAAAAACACTTGACTTCTGTTCCTTTTTTTTGAAGTACAGTCATTCCTTTACAATGACACGAAAGTTTAATTAGCGAAAAAGAAAAGAAGTGTGGAAAGAGAGATAAATGAAACGATTTTAAAATTAACACCGTCTTTTTGTAATTCAAACGGAAATAAAAAATGAATTCCAACTTCCGCTGGCTTTATAAAGAAAATGCCCATCATAATTTATAGCCTCATAATGATTGGGAAAATGTAACCATCAAGATCATTTTATAAATAAACCTTAACCAATTGAAAGGAAAAGAAAATAACATTTCAAGAAGACCACTAGAAAGCCGCTCTAAAAAATGCCACACCAATTCAAAGGATACCGGCACAGGTAAAAAAAGGATGATTTTATCGGCTTCCCAATTTGTTTGTTGTCTTAAACACTGGACATTGTCTTGAGGTATTTGTATCTGATAAAAATAACATCTGCTTGATGTTTGCGCAAATCGCATTCCGAAGACTCATTGAACGTCTGAGCAACAGAAAGGCAAACAAAGCATGTTAGTTACGCAATAAAGGATACGCCAATCAGCAAGTTATGCCCAGACAATAAATGTAACGATGCGATTGAAAAACATTTAGCTGATAATCCAGAGAATGCAGTGTGTATTTAACAAATGGAACTTAACAGATAAGCGACTTAAAACAAATAATTACTAAAAGAATTTCAAATAAATAAACAACTAAATTCGTTTTAGGTCGCTAAAGAGGGCCTAATAAGTGACTTTAGTAGAAGGCAAAGAAGAAAATTATATAACGAAACTTATAAATAAATTTTTTAAAGCAATTTGGCGGTAACTGAAACGATTTATAGAGTGTGTGGTAAATTAAGCATAAGAAGGACATCATACAGACGTGAAAGGAAACTTGAAGGATACTTTTATAACAGCAAAAGTAATTAAGAGTCTAACTTTTTTCAATGACTTTTTGTATCAACACCAGCAAAATGGGCAATCATGATGGTTTTGTCTCTAGGCAGCAGAATAAAAACATGGAACCATAAGGCCTGCCAAACCAATATAGCCAAAAAGTGAAAGGATCTACATCCAAGTTGAATAGCAATTCAGGCATTAATTATCAACAAGATATTGAAACGTAAGTCCTTTCACAACTTTCAAATTTCTGAAAATCACTCTTCCCTCAAGACATGAGACATTTTCTTACTTTCTTGTATTTATGTAGAAAAATTATATAATTATGCTTGAGTTGCGAACTAGCAATCTTGTGATTGGAGACAACTAGCAAGTGAGCAAGCAGTCAGAAAAACCTTCTCTTTAGAAAACGCCTATTGCCAGTATATTTACTCGTATTGTGCAGATGGTGAGAGAATAGCCGTTCGTACACAAATTGATACAGGTACGTATTCATTGCAATTCTCAAACAATTGATAGTTTACGCAAATAACTGTTTGCTATATGACGCTGCCATCTCTTGAGGTTGGGAAAATCAAATTTGCGTAACGGCAAAAACTAAGCTCACCCCAAAGTCTTGGAAGGAGATAAATTTCAAACTTTATAGTTCTATAATAGAACTTTGGGACATTAAATTTGATAGCATAACCAAGAAAACAACTAGAAGTAAGCTGTTTGGTCTGTTTCTAAGGAGCCGCATTGGCTTTACAGTAATCGCATACGGAAATTATGAATGAAAATTTGTACGAAATCCATTACTCTTCCCTGCCCCACATTAATCTATGCTTGCCAAACTATTACAAGCTGCCTCTGGGTCTACCTTAATAGGTCGGAAAGTACTTCCATTAGTCTTCCCTACCCCACATTAATCTAAAGTTGCAAAAGCTGTCTCAGGGTATAGCTCAGCGGGTCGGAAAATAATTCCATAACTCTTCCCTACCCCACATTAATCTAAACTTGCAAAACCTGTCTCTGGGTATAGCTCAGCAGGTCGGAAAATACTTCCATTACTCTTCCCTACCCCACATTAATCTAATTAATCTAAAGTTGCAAAACCTGTCTCTGGGTATAGCTGGGTATATAGCAGGACGGAAAATATTTCCATTACTCTTCCCTACCCCACATTAATTTAAAGTAGCAAAAGCTGTCTCTGGGTATAGCTCAGCGGGTCGGAAAATACTTCCATTACTCTTCTCTACCCCACATTAATCTAAACTTGCAAAACCTGTCTCTGGGTATAGCTCAGCAGGTCGGAAAATACTTCCATTACTCTTCCCTACCCCACATTAATCTAAAGTTGCAAAATTATTAGAAGCTGCCTCCAGGACTTGGTCTATGCTGCTATTGGGATACCCGTGTAGAGAGAAGAGGTAGCATGGAAAATAAAGAAGTAGTCTAAAAAACAGATTAAAGTGAAATCGCGCTTAAACCAAACCACCTTTACAGTGTTACCACCCGCTAATCCTTATGAATTTTTTCAGGATTTTGATTTCATTGCCTGATATGGCGGTGAGGCAGTTAAGAATCTCTCGCCAGACAGATTAAGTCACTGATTTTCTATTCCTGAGCATTTCCAGAGTAGATGCCATACACTTTCCTCTGCCCCTCCAGTGTTGCAATTGCTACTCTACATATTTCAACAGAGAGCCATTTCATCAGCATGGCGCTTGAAGTCACAACATTTTTCTTGCTAATTTAATCCTTTTTTCAAAACTACTAATAATAAATCTTGCCACGTATTTATTTTATGGACTCCAGTTAATACATTTAAAATATTTTACTGGTCATTCGCATATCTACAACAACATCTGCCACATTTTTCTTCATCCATTTCCTACTCGTACATGCTACCCGTTTACATTCTGTGTGCGCTGCAATTTGTGGTCAGTTTTATTTAATTTATGCCCCCAGTAAAAACTATTTTCCTCCCCATTTAATGGCACATTTTTGAAATATGAGCAGAAAAATTAAAGTGAATGCAGTGGCCTGCAGTCATGTAAATGCTCTCAAACGAATGAATGCTTTTGATGATTTTAATGACGTTTTCATAATGCTGATGTTCATGACGTGAACTTTTTGATAAAAAAAAAAAAAAAAAAAAAGCTCAAAGTGTTATTAATGACTTGTTATAATGAAATTTATTGCTTTATGTTTTTGTTTCAAGTTAATTTTTGTGCGTTTGAAATTTTAATTTATCAATGAATTAACAACAGTTTAATGAGTTAAAGGCACGGCAATTGTTGTTGACTAAAAAACCGAAATTTAATTAAAAAATTAAATTAAATGTTGTTTTAAGGGGATCACAAAAGGAACGTCAAATTTGCATTGAAGACAGTTATTGGTCGCATGGGACCATTGATTGGCTTGACAAGAAACTGTCACATGTCTGGCGTAACGGCAAAAGTTCTTCTTATCCCTAACGACAGTTTAGGGTCCCATTATCCGCCATTGAGCCAATTAGATCATGATAAGAAAATGAAATCATGAAGGAAAATTAATCAGTATAACCATTTTTCTTTAAATCAAATTAACTATAACTGGGCTGTTACAGGATCCTTTTAATTCACTGCTGACTTCAAGGACTGCCTACATTTCTCAAAAAATTTCACTTGAAGAAAAGAGCGCAGCTGTTAATAAGAAAAACAAAGAAAATTCAAATCCTCTTAAAAATATGACCGCATTTTTGCACTTTCCATTTTACATTCTTCCAGCAATTTTAAAGAAAATATTCAAAAGAAATGTATACTGACTAAAAATAAAATTATTTATTCTACGAATATCCTTCTAAAGGCAGAGAACACCCATCACGTCTAAATCAGGCTCTTCACCGGTGTGATGAGAAGCTGCCACAACAGCTTGTTGATGATGATGTTGATTTTTATGGGCAGGCAAAACAAATTGACTTGAATTTCATTTTTTATATCACAAAATTATTATAAAATATAAATAAAGAAAATTTTTTATTATAAACTCGCACTTCCATACTTTATATGGGCCATATCGTTTTTATACTCTCCACTAATAATGTAAAAATCTATTGTTTTACTTTCCTACCTGCAAGCGGTCTTAAATGCTTTTGTTACAACTCATCCTTAAGCATCCTTCAGCAGACGTGCGATTCAGATGTGGCGTTTTAAATTTCCTTTGGCTTCTTCATTGTCTTGACTGGTACCACGAAAATAGATTTCAGTTGTTTCACTTTAAAAGAAATTTATTACAAACAAATAAATTAGGAAAATTTTTCCTGACAGATTGTGTGGCATACAGAAAAGGTTATTTCGCTCCATTTCTCTTGTCTGAACACATGGGTTCGATTTAACAAATTGGAGGTGGCTGAATTAATTACCTGCGCTTTGTGGAGGTTTAATATTGTGTTTTAAGTTAATTAATTTTATCAGAGAGAAATATTTTTTTTTATTATAAAAAATTTTTTATAAAAAATTATTCTTTCCAAAATTTAATTTTTAATTTTAAAAATTATTTAGAAAATTTTTTTTTAAAAATTGTTCTTTTCAAAATTACATTTTTAATTTAAAATTATTATATAAAATGTCTTTTAAAAATTATTCTTCGCAAAATTAAACCTTTAAAACCTTCAAAAATTATTATAAAAAATTTTTTTTAAAAAATTATTCTTTTCAAAGCTATATTTTGAATTTTAAAATTATTATAGAATTTTTATTTTAAAAAATTATTGTTTCAAAAGTAAATTATTAATTTTGAAAATTATTGGAAAAATGTTTTTAAAAAATTATTCTTTCCAAAACTAAGTTTTTATTTTAAAAATTATTTAGAAAATTTTTTTTAAAAAATTATTCTTTTCAAAATTAAATTTTTAATTTAAAGACTTATTTAAAAAATGTTTTTTACAAAATTATTCCTTTTCAAAGTTAAATTTTTAATTTAAAAAATTCATTTAAAAAATTATTATTATTTCAAAAATAAATTATTAATTTTAAAAATTATTGTAAAAATATTTTTAAAAAATTATTCTTTCCAAAACTAAATGTTTAATTTAAAAAATTATTTAGAAAATGTTTCTTTAAAAAATTTTTTTTCAAAATAAAATTTTTAATTTTATAAATTGTTATAAACATTTTGTTTTAAAAAATAATTCCTTCCAAAATTAAATTTTTAATAAAAAATTGTTTAGAAAATGTTTTTTAAAAAATTATTCTTTCCGAAACCAAACTTTTAATTTAAAAAATTATAATAAAAAAATTTCTTTTAAAAATCCTTCCTTCCAAAACTAAATTTTTAGTTAAAAAAAAATATTATAAATTTTTTTTTAAAGAATTATAAGTATCGAAACAAAATTTTTTTTTAAAAATTGTTTAGAAAATGTTGCTTAAAAAATTATTCATTTCAAACTTAAATTTTTAATCTAAAATTTACTATAAACATTTTTTTTAAAAAATTATTGTTTTCACAATAAAATTTTTATTTTAAAATTTGAAATGTTTTTTAAAAAGTAAATAAATTTTCTTTTCAGAATTTTTTTAAATAATTTTATATTACAAAACTTTTTTAAAAAATTATCTTCTTCCCTTCAAAGCATTTTCTGTTAATGAGTTTCTTTCCTTTAATTAAAAAATATTATTAAAAAAATTTCTATATTTTTGCAAGATACAATTTTCTTTTAATATTTTTTTTTGCTTAAAATTGATTTTGCTTTCAAAATATTTTCTTTTTTTTTTTTTTTTTTTTTTTGTATAAACAACACCTATTGGTGCATTTATTTTATAGCAATCTAGTATCTTAACACTAATAAGCTATTTGACTTTAACTTAAATTGATACGGTTAAAATTACAAAGTACTTATCCTATGATATATACTTTTTATTTCTCTTAAAGTTAAATATTTTGGTCACTATATACGTTCATGCGACTGAGTTTGATGTTTTGTCTGTAGTTAGCTCACTATTTTACACAAGTTCAAAAGGTTTCACTCGTTTTAATCGTCTGATTATGTCAACATTGCCGAGGAGCTGGTGAGCCTCAGTGTTGATATGGTGTTGAAGTCTTTGTTCATGACTTTGTGCAAATTTTTTGATAACATTGTCGACAATCTCCACATCCAAATCCTTATGTATATTGTCATTTCTGATGTACCACGGAGCATTAACTATGGCACGAATTACTTTATTTTGAAATCGTTGAATAATCATTCTATTGCTTTGACTGGTGCAGCCCCAGAGCTGAATACCATAAGTCCAGATTGGCTTGAGGACTTGCTGATACAAGAGTAACTTGTTGTATATTGACAGGGCAGAATGTCTACCCAATAGCCAGTACATTTTTCTGTATTTTAATTTGAGTTCTTCTTGTTTTTTCTTGACGTGTGGTTTCCACCTCAGTTTTGCATCAAGGGTCATGCCAAGATATTTCGCTGAATTCTCGTACGGAACTATTTGATCATTTATATAGACTGGTTTGTGGTCGATTCTTTTATTAGTGAAATCAACATGCACAGATTTGGTTTCGTTGAGTTTTATACGCCATTTCACTGTCCAGCGTTCTATCTCAGTAATGGCTGTTTGTAACTTTTCTGCTGATTCAATGTTGTTGTCACCAGTGGCCATTATTGCAGTATCATCAGCAAACGTAGCGACTGTATTATTTATACAAGTAGGCAGATCACAAGTGTACAGGAGATAAAGGACTGGTCCAAGTACACTTCCTTGTGGTACACCTGCTTGTACATTCTTTAGATCAGAATAGGCATCTTCTTGCTTTATTCTGAAATAACGTTCTGATATGTATGATCTTATGATATTTGAGTACTGAGCAGGAAGAAACTTTTGCAGTTTATGATTTAACCCTTCATGCCAAACTTTGTCGAAAGCCTGTGCAACATCCAGAAATATTGTCGAACAAACTTTTTTCTCTTCTAGCGCTTTTTCAATTATATTGGTAATTCGATGTACTTGATCAATCGTAGAGTGTTGATTTCGGAAACCGAACTGGTGATCAGGAATGAGTTGTTTTTCCTCGACGATTGGTTTCAACCTTTTCAAAAGCAGTTTCTCGAATAACTTTGATATAACCGGCAGCAATGATATTGGTCGATATGATGTTGCTTCATGAGGCGGCTTCCCTGGCTTTGGTATCATAATGACTTCTGCAAATTTCCATAGTTGTGGCACATATTGTAGGCGAAATGTTGCATTAATTATGTTTGTTATTTTCAATAACGCTTTTTTTGGGAGTTCCTTTAGTATTTGACCAGTAATAAGATCAAATCCAGGTGCTTTTTTGGGATTGATGTTGGTTTTGATTTCTCTTTTGACTTCAGCTAGTGTGACGTGTGGTATCGGCCTCTCTGATTGATTTATAATATTAGGTAGAGGATCAGTGTCATTGGCTGCATTGGGTTGAAAGATATTTTCAAGGTGATTTGCAAATATTGCTGCTTTTTGTTCATTATTTCTGGCCCAACTGCCATCTGCATTTTTGATTGGAGGTATTTGCATAATTGGTCTCTTTAGATTTTTAGTAGTCTTCCAAAGTGAATACTCAGTACTTGAGTCATTAGTCACTGTACAGAGGAAGTCACTTATTGAATCATTTTTTAACTGACTGATTTCATTTCTTAATTGTGATGTTAAATTATTCAGTGTGGTTTTGTCGCGTGGATTTCTGGTTTGATGCCATTTTTTCCTCGCCTTCCTTTTTTCTGAAACAATATTAACTATTTCTTTAGGATAGTGATTACCTTTCAATTTTCTTTTAATTTCAGGTGTATTTCGCCACGCTGCGTTCTGAATATCACTGACCAGTTTTTCCACTTCAGAATCCAGTTGTTCTTCGGTTTGTAGTGGTACTGCTAATTCAATTTTATCTTCCAATGATTTTCTAAAGCTTTTCCAATCTGTTTTTTTGTTAACTAAGCACGGATTAGTTGACTTAGAAATTATAGTTTCGCTCAGTGTTAATACTATAGCCGAATGGTCCGAGTTTAACTCCAGGATTTCATCTATTTGCATGTAGTTACTTGATAAATTTTTAGTGACGAAAAAGTCTATCAGATCTGGCACTTTGCTGGGATCAGTAGGCCAGTATGTAGGTTTTCCAGTAGAGATGACCTCACATTTATAATCTTGAATTGCATTTAACAATTCTTTTCCTTTTGTTGTTGTAAGTCTCGATCCCCAATGTGTGTGCTTAGCATTGTAGTCACCACCGATGATGAATCGATTTCCTACAGTTTTGAACAGTTCTAAATATCTTTGTTGTTTAATATTGTGCTTTGGAGGGCTATATAGGCTAGCTATGGTAATATTTTGATTTTTGGTTCTAATACTTATCATCGTGGCTTGTACATCTTCTGACTGAATTTTGTTTTCTTCGAAATGTGCTATATTTTCTTTTATAATTATTGCACTTCCACCTTTTGCAGCGTTTTCTGGATGGGTTGTGTGATATATCTTATAACCTCGAAATTTAATAAATGATTGTTTAGTTAGATGTGTTTCTGATATTAGGCACACATCCACTTTATTTATGTCTAGGATTGCTTGTACCTCAGTTTGACGTTTAGGCAATCCATTTGCATTCCACGACAGAATTTTAATTGTGTTGGCCATTACTTCTTTTTTGATTTGGGAGTAGTTTTTTTGTTACTACTTTCCAATTTATTCACTCTCTCATTCATTTTTGAAAATGATTTTTCAAGTTCAGTCATTTTGTTCAGAATGAGTTGTAGACTTTGGTTAATGTCATTATTTTGCTTGTTTGCCATGTTTTTTTCTACTGTGTTCATTTTAGTGACCGAGGCGTAAGTTATCTTATTTTGTATGTTCTTTGTTTTATTTACACTCTGCATTTCTGGAGCGTGTTTAATATTATTTTTGTTGACTTTATTAGTTTCAGCAAGTTCAGATTTTTGGTGTTTGTTGGTCCTCAGTTTTTGTAATTCCTTTGCTACAATACATCCTCTGTAGTTGGCTGGATGATTTCCTCCGCAATGGATACATTTGGGTTCACTTTTATCACTTTTTTGGCATTCCACTGTATAGTGCTTACCAGCACATTTGACACATCTGGCTGGTTTGTTGCAATATTTACTAGTATGCCCGAATGATTGGCATCTTTTACATTGCGGGACAAGTTTAGTTGCCTTAATTGGCTCAATTTCTACTTTGCAACCAAGGATATTTTTGATTTCATATATTTTATCAATATTTTCACTGTTTTCAAAGAATAGCATAAACATATTAAGTGGAGTTTTTTGCTTCCACGCTAATTTATTTACTGCTGCTTTTATTTTATATCCTTTATGTGTTAGTTCTTCTATAATGCACTCTGGTCTGCATGTATGATGCAAGTTTTTAGCCATAACTCTAATGAGTCTAGTTTGTTTATTTTCATATGAGTGGTACGAATATTCACGTCTGTTTAATATTTCAATTACAGCTCTGTATGTTTCTGTATTATTACAATTAATTTTAATTGTTGTATTATTAACAATTTTTGTTTGAAAAACTTGGTTATTGATTCTTTTTATGAGCTCTTGGTATAGATCCTCATATGAAGAAACATTGTCCACAATGATAGGTGGAGGTGACTGTTCTTTTTTGGTGTTTTCAGTATTATTTTGTTTGTTTATATTTTTGTTTTTAGGAGCAGCTGGCGAGGGTGGTGTATTCATTTTTCTTTTTTTGGTATTATGCTTGACCCTTATCCAATCAGTCTCCTTAGCTAACTCATCCTCATCTGTATGAAAATCAGTCTCTTTATCATTAACAGGTGTTGGTGTACTTGCTTTTGATGAGATATAAGTTTTTGATCCTCCAGCCCTCGAAAAAGTAGCCGGTCTTCCTCTTAGCAGATTTTCCTTGAGCTCATCAATTTGTTTTTGTAATTCCGATGCGAACGCATTCAATCGGGTGATCTCATTATTTGCATCCTGCCAGCCATTGGTCGCATATTGCCATTGATTGTACAGTAGCTGTTCATTTTGGCTTCGTTGACAATTTTCTTGAAATAGTATCTGATTTTGTTGACTGAGTATATATTGTTTGATGGTATTTTTTTCTATTTTTGCTTGTGTTTGTTTTTTATTGCATGCCGAATTGACCTCCATTAAAGAATAGAAACGACAACCAATGAACGAACACAAACTTTATGGTAAGTTTCTAAAATGTTAATTTTCGTATCACTGGAATAATGCAATTTTTATTTGTCTCTGTCCTCACTTAAATGCAATGCACAATAACAGTGTTTATGTTTAACATTTTTTTTTTTTATACCGTTTTCTTGAACTGTTAATTTTAAGAAATATGTAGTCCTTGTGTATTTGATTAATTTTTTTTTTTTTTTTTTTTTTTTTTTTTTTTTTTTTTTTTTTTTTTTTTTTTTTTGGTTTTCTTTTATGCGATAAGAAGAATAATCAACCGTACACGACGACGAACGTTATTCTACTATATTTTCTTTAAGAAAAAATATTCTCTCACATTCTCGAATAAAAAATTTACTTGTGAAAAATTTTTTATTGAAAATAGTCTTCTTTCTGTATCGCAGAATGTTCTAAATTTCCCTATGGAATTCGAATATTTTTTCGTAAATTTTCTCTTTAAAGAGTTGTGACAATTTTTAAATGTTTTTAAACTTTTATAGCATGTTTTTCTTATTATATTTTTAAAAAGAAATATAATTTTTGAAAAAAAATTTTTGAATAGAGCTACAACTAGATTGTCCCGATAGTCGTGAAATCTGTATCAACTGTATTATCTCGAATGTTGTCAGTGTTACTGTCGTGTTGGAAAGTATCAATTTCAGTGTTTGGTTTACGTAGGGTGTCAATAAGTCCTTTTTGTCCACGTGAATGATGATTTGAAGAATTAACTTTTATGGGCCGATCTTAACGTTGAATCCGTCACTACATATATATTAAGGGAAACGATGGCCTCTCAACTGTAAATCATTAGTTTCCTCCCCTTCGCTAAAAGTGTTATTTATGACTAATTCATTTTTGGATATGCTACAAAATCTGACATATACACTTAGTCGCAAAACTTTACATACGATATCAACCTTTCATTAAGTCCTAACATTACTCCAATTATAAAACAACTTTTTTCATTTTTGGAATTATATAAAACAGATATTTAGGACTTGAAAAAGCTTCGTCCATCTTATAACTGAAACTGTGTTCAAGGGCAAGATCAGAAATATTTCTTCGGAAGTAACAAAAAATCTAAAAGACTTCAGAAAGTTTTCAATGCCATAAGAGGCCTTTAAAAATTTTCTAAATTACGCCAATGTGCTAAACAATATATCGGGTAGACTTTTGCTGGAATATTAAAGACTGATTTTTTTTTTATTGTTGATTTCTTATTTTATCGATGATCCTGTAAAATAAAATCCAAAAAGATTTTGTTGTGTTTCTTTCAAATATTAATATTTATTGTAATATTTACATCGGATGTAGACTTTTGCGACTAAGTGTATATGCGATATATAATTTATTATTATGCTTTGTCATGTTATCAAGTAATGAATTGGTGAAGACTAAGAAAATTTCCAAGCCTTGTCTTACGGCTTGTTTCTCCGTAACTGAGATAATTCGAAGCTGAGCTTTCATCAAATCGAATGCGGAAAGTGAAGCCAAAATAACTTTTATCTAATGAGTCTGAAAGTTTGCCTAGAATCGGTGTAAGTTGTAGAGATTTTAACGATATCGAACTGGAATTTAACTGACCAGAGTTATTTGCAGTTTTGTCAGTGCTGTATGCGTTGCTTGCGCCGTAAAGATATATCCTAAACATAATAAAAGCTTCTTGCAGAAAAAAATTAAAAAGAAATTCTCTATAAGAAAATTTTATGCTAAAGAGTTGCATTTTTAAAGATTTTATATAAAAACATTTTTAAACAAAAATATTCCACAAAATTCATGGCTTTGGAAAAATGATTCTTATCAGGTATGATAATGCCGCCCATATTTCTCACAGTTTTAACTTCCGTTTCTGCTACTCCGCCTTTTTGATAATTAATTTAAAGATTTCAATGTTTTAAACCATAACAGAAATTTTTTATCGTCTGAAAAATTGTCCTAATGAGCGACATACGTTTGCTTAAATAGCTAAGCTTGTGAAAAAAAGGCAAACATAAATTGAATTATCACAAAAAATAGTAACACCCTCTTTTTAAAAGGAAGTTTTTTATTGTGCTCAAAACAAACTATTCATTTAATCCTGCTGCGTGTTTTATGAGGGTATGAGTGAAGCAATTGCAAATAAATTTAGCAGCGCCCAGAATGCGTTCGCTGAAAATTGTGACAAGTAAATATCACGGTGGGGTCACTGTAACATTAAAGTTGTCTGCAAAGCAGCCACGAACAAAATAGAGAAATACGTAAAAATTACACCGTCCTGAGATTTTATTTGCCTGATGCATGTTTTTATTATTCCACAAAACACAGGAAAATTCCGATTGCTTTGAAAGTTCTTTCACAAGCCATCAATAATGGTTTTTTTGTATTAAATCCTGGCAGTTACTTTAATGCTTACGAAACAGAGCACCACTTTCAGCTTCTTTTCTATCATTAATAATTAATTTTTTATAACCAAAGGACTTTAATAAGCAACCACAGCTGTGTTTAGCCCAACTTAAACGCATTTGTTTAGAGCAACCTTAAATTTAGTAAGCAAAACATGGAAAATTTATAACAAAATGTAGAAAATTTCAGCTCCAAATACTGAATGATGGAAGCAAAGAGGAAAAATAATAAAATAAAATGTTGGAAATTTTGTTAAAGAATTTGTAACATTTTGCTGCGCAAACACTTAAATAAACATTCAGGGATAGTGAAGTGCATTATGGCGCAAACAGCCAGAGCAAATGCTGTAATTTATGTCGTGCAAATTCCTGCAATACTTAGCAAAGGAATTCCTAACACTTTGTTCTCTCTTATTTTTTTCTGGTTTTCGCCCGACTTATTTAATATGTTGGAAAATATCAAGAGACTACACTGCAAAATATTCAAATGAGTTAAGCCGAATCTTAAACACTCTTTACTAGAAAAGAAAAATAAAAAAAAGAAACGAATTTAGAAAATTTTTCCAAACTGCAACTCCCACATTTTTATTGAATAAAAAAGTATTTGAATTTTTCGTCTAGCATGTTCTGAATCGAGCCCGCGACCTCCAGTTAAGTAAGCACTGCGTTATTCATTCGCATACAGAGGCAACGATAAATAAATGCTGTAAATAGTTAGTTTCCTTCCCTTGGCAGAAAGTATGGTTTATGACCAGTTCTTCTCTAGCCAGTAGCCCTTTCTGAATTAAAACCTTATGAAATTTCGTATTCTCAACTGTATTATCTCGAATGTTCTCAATGTTGCCATCGTGTTGGAAAGTATGAATTACAGTGGTTGATTTACGGTCGCTGTCTATAAGTCTTACTTGTCCATGTGATTGACGATTTGAAGAATTAACTTTTTGAGGCCGACCTTAACATTGAAACTGTTAGTATATATATTAAAGGAAACGATGACCTCCCAATGGTAAATTGTTAGTTTCCGTCCCCTTCGCTGAAAGAGCCAGTAGACCATTCCGAGTTGAAGCCTTAGACCAATTAAACGTTTTATTAAAAAAAATTAAGCTTCATGACGTACTCACTACTGATTTCAATACGCAGATTGTAGTGCCACACAATCATCATTAAGACGGTGAGAACGTAAAAATGTCTTAAAAATAAAATGGAAATGGACAGGACCATTGCCAACTCAATGTAATTTAGAAAAGGAAGCAAGGCAGTGAAAAAATAACTTTACGCCAAGTATCTCACACTCAGAAAGTATACTCGTATGCGAGAGTCCCTCTAGAATTACTGTAAGCAAATAGGAAATATATAATGGCAGCAAAAAAATAATGCCTGCCTGCCTACGACTTTTACTTCTGGCTTCGTGCTGTTTTATCAGTGTAAAGAGAATTTCTACAATTTACTTAAAGACATCGAATATGATGTATTGAAGCATTTGAATGGCATGATTGGGATTTCATATGACTTATGAGAGTGACAAAGAGACAGACACAATATGACGGTGAAGGGAAAAATAAAATCACTGCAGTAAAAGCAACATTTTATTTATTTTATTTTTCAAGCAATTCCATTTGCAACTCAAGTACTATTGAATTTCTATGTGAAATTTCTAAAAGTAAAAATAATTTCAAATATTTTCTAATTTTTTTTCTTTCACACACATCTGATCCCTTGTAATCAATTCAGCCTGACAATTTGTACGTTATATAAATATTTATTTAGTTACTGAAGTCATTTTAAGATTTTGATTAATTTCTCAAATAATTTTCTTCTGAGGCATCTGTTTGAAAAATGTAAGATATTGAAAAACTTCAGTTTAAATCATTTAATTGTGTGGCAGTTATCAAATTAAATTTATAGAAGAAAAATCGTCAAGAAATTTGGTAATATAATAGCAATACTATTAAGCTTTATATTTATATGTATATTTCCTTAAGGGAGAATTTTAAAAATATATTTGAAGGAAAGAATAGCACTCCTACCCAATTTTGAAGACTCTTATAAGCAGATTATGTGGGAAAATATAATTTACCTTCTACAACACTGGAATATAATACTTTCCATTTATCATTTCTATTTGACTCATGGGCTCAGTAAATGCTGTCTGTCATAAAGCAAAATTAATATCACGATTTATTTAATGAACTATAAAACATTACTAGAAAAATTGTTATAGAATTTTACTATATTAGGAATAGAACTAAGAAAAAACTTTAATTTTTTTAAGCATATAAATATAGACACGAGAATCTTAAAAATAATTGGAGTTCATCCTATTCATAATTACAGTTAAAAACGCTTAGTAAAAAACACAAAAATCGTATATAACAGAGTTTATAAAACCAAAATTTCCCCAATCCAACACAAAAATTTGTTTTAAAAAAAAAGGATATATAGCAGGCAGTCATATCCTTCCACGGATTGGATTCAAACTTGCACTATAGCATTAGAGCTCCATTTTACAAATTGTTAACAAGTTTTAGTTCGTTTCTGTAATTTTCTTTACTGGAATTCAAATTATAACATGAAGGATATATGGAGGAAAAGCGTGTCCTTATTAAATAAAAAAATTTGATTTGCCCAAAAAATTCTTATTGGTATAATAAGTTCTATTTTCATAATTACTTACATACAAATTTCGATTTTTAAAAAAAGGATATATGACATACTGTGATATCCTTCAACCGATTTGAATAAAATTTAATGTGTAGGTAAACTGCTTCATTTTACAAGTTTTTGCCAAGTTTTAGGTCATTTTTATAATGTATATTGCTTAAATTCTTATTATAATATATGGCACACATAGAAAGAAAGTTCAGTGGTAAATTCTGATTTTCCGAAACGACCAATTGCTATATTCTAACAATAATTTATTGATGAATTAAGTTTTTTATTAAAAGGATATATGGTTTAACTAAAATTTTTTTGCCAAATAATTGCCTGGTTTGTCTGATCTTGGCTACCAGCAAAGAACATATGGAAACGTAAGTGTAAGTGATCATTTAAGGCAAAAATTTTATTTCCGAAATTAGCACTTGTGCCCTAATTTTTTTTTAATTTTTTTTTTAATTTGGCTTTTTATAAACAAGATTTATGACAGGCTGCGGTATCCCTTAATCTATTTAAATAAAATTTTAATAACAGTTCAACCGTTTAGCTTTACAAATTGTTATCAGGTTTTACTATGTTTTTAGAAAACCATATTCAGAAAGAGAATTTAATTCTCCGCAATGACGAGTGTTTAAGTTGTATTATATTCTAAACATAGTTTAAGCACAAGTTTAGTTTTTCAAATAGAGTATACTGGCCCTTTTTAAATAACATTTACATCAGAGCGTAAAAAAAATTCCATTTGTTAAAAAAAATTAATTGTTGCATTCTGGCAAAAATTTACTTTTAAAGGATATATGGCGAACTTACACGTCCTGGCGCCGATTGCAATTAAACTTGGCATAACGATTGCCAACAAAATTTAGGAAATCATTATAAATATTTCTTATTATATATTGATAATATATCTAAACAATTTTAATTTGGAAAGCCTTCCTTTTAGTTGTCTATTGCCAATATCTTACATAAATAAAATTCTGTGCATATTTTTTTATTTTAAATTCATATTTTGTATACATTTGGAGAAATTTTTCTAACACTGAAAATCAATTTTGAGCAACACGCAACCTGCTGTTTATAGTTATGAATTGTATCTTGTTTTTGATACTGAGCATGGAGCGATTTCCACTGATTGTACTGATTTATGTACTAAAGCCAGCCAGTCAAAAATCTGCCATGTTGAAAACATGACACAACATTTCTCGTTACAAGTTCTCATTTCAAATTTAAGCTTTTATTATTTCGCTATGCTATTCGTTCTTCGAGAAAATTTTGCGTGGTAAAGGAAAAAAAAGTTCCCATGATTATACAGTTTTTTATACAAGCAACACACAAATTGCAAAAGAGGGTATTTTAAAAAACATTCGGGAAGCTTAAAACAAAAATTATTAAATCTGTATGACTCAATTACGTACTCTTCAATAAATTGCTAAATAGTACGTGTACAATTTTTTTATTTATTATAAAAAGTGGTAACACGAAGCTGCACATCGCCGCTTCTTGCTTAAATCCTTACAAGCATATCAAATCATAAGGGTTTTTATTTATATTGGCAGCAAAATAATAGATCAAATTACGAACCAACCCACTTTGAATAAACTTTTCCAAACGAGCGGCACTCTCAAGCATTCAAAAATAAATAAAAGCATTTCGATAAAAAAAAAAAAAAAAAGGATTATTCAACTCCTAACGAAAGTATTTTTAAATTGTTTAAGTAAATATTTTCAAATTCAATTAATGCAACGTTACATAATGCCGAATAATTTCCCAGCTTAATAAAAGAAATTCTTATTTTTGTTTACAAAACAAACAGAAAAATCATTATTAAAACTCACGTGAGGGAAAACATGCTGCCTGGAGATGAGTTGCAAGAAAAGAATTAAAAATACTTGAACAGTTTATGTTGTCTGTATGCTGCAGGATACGACTATCTGTGTACTGAGCAACCCTTAAGGATTTCCATTTTATGCGATACCTCAAGCGCAATAAATATCTTGTTTGATTTTTTTTCTGGTTTCTTTTTTGCCAGCCTGCGCGATGGGCAAATAAAATTTTTCTTTATTATTATCAAGTACCATTGATTATGCTCATATGCGAACGAGTACTTAAAGCTTAAAATGAATTATTATAAATAATATTCAACAATTATATTTTCATTTCCATTATAAACAAGTTTTCCCTACAGAGAGAAACGCATCCTTTTGTTTATTCTTTTTTTTTATTTTTTAACATACGCTCAGCTACAAGCATCCATTTTTAATATTTGCTATAAGATAAATAATTAACCACTTTAATGTACATTATACAGTGACAAGCATAACTGTTAGTTCAATGCTATGATAAAAAGCAACTTTGTATTATTTGTGGAAAATCTAGTGTGCACAAGGATGTGCCCCGTTTAATAAAATAATTAACCAATAAAATTCATTACTCAACAAACAACTACTGCAAAGGCCACTTAATTGAATCTAATGAATAAATGTGTGCTCGAGAAAATCTAAGACCAATCCTAGTCACGAACTCAGATGCCTGGTAATTAAAGTCTAAATTTTTTAAGCCTTAATTCTTTTGCTACAGTTTTACCTGAATAAAATAACCAAACACAAATATATCAAATATTGCCTTTGAAGGGAAGTGCACGCTTCGAACTCCCTGGGACACTGTTAAATTGTCTTCATGGGAAAATTTTTACACCTACTGCTCTTGGCAGCTCTATTGCTTTTTCTCCACTTCACAAAATACCTAAAAGGTTATATATTTTTGATTGCCCATTTGCACATATTTGCTCCGTTGCCAGTAATTTGCCTAGTCTGAAAAAATATGTAAACATGTACATATTTGATGCATTACCAGTAAGTGGTTATTAAAAATAAAAAAAATAATGAGCTAAGGAATTCATAGTTCTATATGTATATGTGCGATATATACACGACTGAAACAGATCAGGTTCCAAAGTGTGTATTGAACCCACAACTTCTGGTACTCGATGATGGAGTAAAAAAAATTTTTATAAAAAATATATTACTACAGTGGGAAATAAGATCTGATCAAAGATATACAATTTGATCAGAAAACTAAAGAGGGCAAAATGATGAAGAGCAAAGCTAACCTCAATTATTATGAGTACAGTGATTTACTTTGAGCAGTACATTTACGAAATCTCATTTAAGCTAGTAGCATTGCACAGTGGGGCTGTTTTTAACAATTTTATTATTACTTTGTTATTTGAAATTTTTTAGCAGTGTCTAGTGATATTACGGGTTTTTAAGAATTTTTTTTGGAAATATCGTGTAATAAAATTATATATTAAAGTTTTTGAATATAAAAAAAGAGGACCTTGAGCGGGAGAGAATTTGAATATTGGAAAATATTAATAATAAAAGTTTTCTTCTTAAAAAAAAATTATTAGAGACTTGTAGGTAAATAATATTATTACGTGCTTACCTTACATTTGATATGGTGAAAGCCAACATAGATGTGACCTGCAAAATAATACAAATAATATATAAATAATATAAAATAATAAGGATAAAAAATATAAATGTATAAATGAATTTATTTTATAAATTTCTGATTATTTTTAATCTGATTTTAAATTATCTAATACAGAATACTAAATTACTCATCAGTATGAATTAATATTTAAATTTTGTAAATTTTTTTACAGTCGATATTAATTACGTTTTTATTTAATACAATCATTTGTTTTCGAAGTGCTTTTAAATATTAAATAAACAAATATTTAATAAACAAATCCTAATTTTATCTTATAGATAAAGAATTTAATTTACAGAAGAATTTAATGCCGTGGGGCTTTACCACACCAGCTGATCACCAGCTGATTTAAGCTAAGTGTCTAACTCTTTATAAAATATCATAACTAATATATTTTAAACAATATGGAGCCTGACAACTCGGCAAGATTTTCGATCATATCCACTCTTACACAAGCAACAAGTTGTACAACTAAGTTGTACATAAACCGCTAAAGGAAATCTATAAATCTACGTTAGTTTATTGCCTTTAATGCAACATTTTCCCCTCTGTTGTATAAATTGTAAGTACAAATAAAACGTATTCTTACTGAACGTTCAATTGAGTTTAAATTTTTTTGAACATCATTGTCTATCACAGTGGTGGTGTTTGGCTGGAGATAAAAATAAGGAAGGATATTTTTGTCAATTTTTTTCCTTGCCAAAATAATCATAATATTTATACGCAAAAGGAAAACTGAATACAAAATAATAAATTTTATATACTTAACATAATTTTTGAACGTGAGAGAAATTAAAAAAATTATTTTCAGCTCTTATCATTTAAGGACTTTAGAATGCGGGTTTCACTTAATCAACGTCAGTTTGTTTGCTTCGGAAATTTTGTAAGTGGCATGTTGTAATAAAAATGCAATTACTTCAATTGAAAATAATTATAAATAAACAAACAGGGATTTATGTGATCTTCTACCAAGCCAGAAGGTGTTTTTTCTAGATAAGATGAAGTACCAACAGCATTGCACATCCTTTTCCTTAAACTATAATTAACTCAGAGAGTTTGGTTGGTTAACAACTAATTAAAGTGGGATTTATCTGCAGCGCAAAGATAACGTTTGAGAAAATATTTACTACAGCAAGTATTTGTTAGCTTAAACGTGACTCCTTGTTGCATGTGGCTAAGCCAAAGGATAATAAGAATTCGCACTACTTTTAGTGGTATAATGTGTAATTTCAATCAGTTGCTGTTGAAAACACCAACAAACTCGGCTAAAAATAAGGAAAAAATTCTCAGAATGTTGTACAAAATAGAAAAATAATAATCAACTAATTAATCACTTAATTGCAAAACAAGACCAACTTAATCCACAAGCAAAATATAAAAACAATTTCCTACAAAAGTCCCTGAAACGTAATTGTTGCAACAAAAGTAAGAGGGTAAAATGAGGGTGTGGTTCTCACTTAAAGTTTAAGGTAAAAGTGAATAGTTTACATTTCATATCTTTAGAAAAAAAAACTTTTCGACCGTTGAGCTTTAAAAGGGATTAATAATAAAAATCATGTTAAAACTTCAAGATACCCAACAAGGACACTCAATGGCACGCTTTTCGCAGATAATTCAAGAGATAAGGCGAACGTGCCAGACTTTGAAGGAGTCAAATGTCATTCACTGATGAAGTGATTCATTAAAGAGGAATAAAATCAAGTTTAATAATAATAAAAAAAACTTTCCAGAATTTTTTTGTTAAACTTATAAAACTATTTGTTTTTTAATAATAACGCACAATCACAGGGTTTTGTAATAAAGGCTTTGTTTCTCACAAGAAAATATAACCGCAATTTAAATGGAGAAAAAACTGTATGAGACAGATGGCCACCAGGATCATGTATTCAGCAATGTCGCACTTATTTTAGTAATTACACCAGGCATTTTGAGCTTTAAAGCTCAAATGCTCCTTTTTTTAATCGACTGGTATTAAATCGACCGTTCTAGACGGAGAACTGAAAACTGAAATTTGTGAACTTAAGCTTTCGATAAATTTAATTGCAGGTTTGTTATGTAGCGCAATCAAATCAGCAATAATAGACAAAAATTTTGTGGTTAAGACCCATCGATAATACGACGCATTGACATATGGTTCAACGCTGCCACTAAGGGGCAGACTGCATCATACAGTGACACGTTCAGCATACAAAAACTTCTCAATAATTGTTTTTAGATTTTCAGAAATACGGCCATTCCGCTCCAAAAGATTTTAGTACAGAAAAATCAGAAAATTTTTCACTATAGCGAAAGTAATGGGTTCTTCTTAAATCGTTCTGGAAATTAATAGGTCAACAAGTAAAATGAAAAAATGGTCCAGTCTCACCAAAAAGTACTAGTTGGAGTAATATCTTCATCCATTTCAGTCGCTTATCTTATAATGCCTCAACCTCGTTTGTTAACACTCTTCTTTAAGTGAATAATTTTATTGCAGGCACGGATCAAATGCGGGCCACTTTTACTGTAGGATGGATGTTCATTATAAAAAGGTTCCTTCAAAGAAACAATAATTTTTTATTTGAAATCAACATACAATTTGTGAAAATCTACAAGATAAATAACTCTCTAGCTAATCGACTCAATTTTAAATTAGGATGCAATTTGTAACTTTCTCGAGATTCGCAGCTGATTGACAATACTATTTGTATTGTGCCTGAAAAATTATTTTTATTGCAAGAATGTATTTTTCATCACGCAAATAAAACCAGGAAATGTAGCTGTGAAAATAAAATGGATTCCATTGGCCAAGCACTGAAGTGGCAAGTGGCACGGGATTAGCAACTATATAGTGAAATTGGGCATAATATAAAATGTATTAAGCAGCTCAATATGCAAATTAGGCAAATGAAATATCTCAATACCCAATTTCAAAATATATTTCATTAATATTTTACTCTATTGAATCAAACAGATTTAGCGTAGAAGGCTGCTCTACTACAGAACTACAAATACTGCGCAGTTGAAATTGTGTCCATTTAGCCAACAACTTAATAACGGTTAAAACGACACCGTTATGATAAACAGCTGATTATGATTGCTTTAACAATGATATTTTCAAAGGTTTGACATTGGGGAAATAAAACAAGATATTTATTTAAAATTTGTTAAATTAAAATAGTTCTTCTATCTTACATCAGGTCAAGATTTTTTTTAAATATTAATTTTTTTATAAATGTAAATGCTTTTAAGAATTTTGAAGGGAAATAATTTTAAATTTTCATATTTGCAATGGAGGCTGCAAAAACAGTGTGTAGCTGTGTAGCTTTTTGCCTCGAACAAAAAGGGTGTAATACAAATATGTATGTAGTCGGCAGCCGGTTGTCGTAAATGTGTTTCGTTGATATGAAAAACATAAAATTTTTTATGTGTGAAAATGACCGCGTCAGCTAACATACCTCTCTCTATCTCTCTCTCACGGCAATTGAAGAATTTTCCCCTCACACCCTCCCTTAACTAACTTTTTCTAGGAGATAACTATTGTTCACGTTCAGCTACTGTTAAATATTAATAAAAAATAGCAAATATGAAATGTTTATACATTTTTTTTTAATTCAAAAAGGCTTTCAAATACATATTACGAGTTAAAAATTCTGAAATTTAAGATTTTGATAAAAATAAGAATTTTTTTAGTATTCAAAAACGGCAAAAAATTATGATGATGGGAAAGAAGGGTTTGCAGGCTGAATTTTGAGTCCTCAAATTTATAAAATTTGTAATCAAACATTTTCATGCGTGTAACTACCCTTTTGTTGAGAATAAAAACACCGACCAAAAATCAATTGGTTGATAAATATGGACTAATAAGCTTGGAAAGGGATTTCCGAGGCTTCCAAAAATGTTTTGTTGTATTTTTGTAGCTCTTCCAAAAGTAACCAACACTGACTTCAATGCATAAATTATTTAACAGAACTTCATTTAAACAATGTGATTTAATTTACTTGTTTATTGTTAAATTTGTAATTTATTGTTAAATAATTGAATATTTATTAAATTATCCATAAAATGGCTTTATTACTTGAATGAAATCATTGTCATCATCGTAATTAACAATTTATTAATATCCAATCATCAGTACTGCTATTTGTCAGGAATACTCTGACCATTCACTGCGAGCATGTGCATGCAGTTGTAGCATAATTTGAAGCAAGTTTTTCAGGCCCTTAATTTTCGTTATTACAATGCACAGTGTAGCATGTGACATATATTTTAAGACAAAATCCATTAATTAATTCACAACTGATTACTTTTTTTTGTAGACGAATTGAGATACTTTTTCTTGAAAACCAAGTTTTTCCCTCACACATAATAACCTTTCATAGCAATAGAATATTCCCTACGGGTACTTTTTCAGTAAGTACTTTCTTTAAAACCAAACCAAATTTCAAAGAGTAGTTTTTCACAATCAGCTCTAATTTCAAAATAAATTAAAAAAATATACATTTTTTTATTTAAATTACTTATAAAATTTTGGATAAAGAGTATTCCCCACAAAGGTACTTTTTTAATGTAAAAAATTTTTAAAAGTTGCTTCAAGACAAAAATAGTTTTTTTTTTCAGTCACTTTTCCTTAGAACACACATTTTTTTTTTAAAAAAATTTTCCTTTTACCAAAAGAACAATTTTTTTTAAGAGTACTTAAACGAAAAGTATTTTTGTACTTATTTTTTTCTACTTCAAAGCTACTGCTTTAGAAGTAATTTTCTAAAAGACTTCTTATATAAACCTATTTTTTTAACAAACGCAATATAAAAAAAAAAGAAATACTTCGCTTTGCAAAAGGGACTATTTTAAAAATCTTATTTTGGAATAGACTTTTTTTACAAAGTACTATTTCTGAAGGTAATTTTTTTGGAAAATTCTCTCTTAAACTATTTTTATAAAAATGGATTCTTCGTAAAGATGCTTCCTGAAAAGAACAAACTTCCAAAAAGTTAATTTGTTTTATATGCCAGTTTTTAATAAAGTTCATATTTTCAAAGCGTACTCATTCGAATAGATGCCGCTAGCAGTACCAATAAATATTGTTTTCCATAATAAAAATATTAAAAATTATATTTTACAGAGACCTATTTTGCAATGTGTCTAAAAATTCGAATCCTTTTCCTTGTAGAAAAAGTACTATTCGAAAGTACTTTTTATAAAGGTATGTAATGTAAATTACACTTTTTGGAAGTAATTTTCCAATCATTTTTTGAAAAGCTTCTCAACAGAACAAATCAGTGTATTTTTCCATAACAAAAGTAGTTTTTGTAAGAAAATACACTTTCTTCTACCTTAATTTACTTTTTGTAAATTAAACTACATGAAAAGGTACTTTTTTCGAAAGAGTTTTATAAGCGGCGCTATTTTCAGTATGTGCAAAAGGATGTTATAAAAAAAGAACTTTTTAAGGCGAAACTTTTCAAAATATACTTAAATAATAAAAATTTTTTTTAAAAGGTACTTTTTTGCTTATGCAACTTTTTTAAAGATAGTTTTGAAATAAAACAAAAACACAAAGTGTACTTTTTAGAAGCATAACTTTCTTACTACAAATTTCTTTAAACATATAATCCTACGAAACTGACTTTTTCTAAAAACGACGTCTGATTCTTTTACAAATAACTTTTGCATGTCACATTTCTTAAATGTCAAATGCAGTAGTAGTCCATAGCAGTTTGACCAAAACCCACTTATGTACTTCAAGTGTACTTTTTGGCAAGAAGTTAGCAAAGGCTGCTATTTTTAAACCTTTTTTTTTCGTTTTTGTAAAAGATAACTTTTTTAGTGGAATTTTTTAAAAATGTCCTTGAAATACAAAAACGATCATCATGCCATCGCTAAGGGAATACGGTGCGCTACATACTGCTGAGAACTGCATAACAAGTAAGAGTATCCTTTTCCATTAAAAAAGCGTGTAAAACTTTTTCATTTGAATGGCGTTCCTAGAGCTTTTCTTAAAGGCAATTTTTTTTTATTGAAATTGTTTTTATGAGAGTGTAATATGTCTTATGAGTGGACTCTCTAATGTTACGTATGCATGTAAATGAAATATTTATTAATTAGACCACGTGTCTTGAAAAAGTAAATAGAAGATTAGCGTAATTATTTTTTTTAAAATTAGACTGTTTTTTTCATTTTCGCTCCATTGTGCACAGCCTTTACTTGCCTACAAAAAATCCCTCAAGATGGCAATATTTTATGATTAAAATCTGTCATAATAAATTTTAATCACTTCAAAAGACAAATTACACTCACACACATTTCAACAGTCGACTGCCAGTCACGGCAGGAATATCGCTCCACAACCCACAGTGTGTCATAGAATCAGGCAATTACGGATGGATATTTAACAAAAACTATTTCCCAAATAACACTGCAATTTATATTTTGAAAATTAAATCAAACAATTGTAACAGATTTATACAAAACAATTCCAGAAAAAATCACACAATAAATAAGCCCTGATAAATATTCATCACATTAATTAATACTACTTACCATTCATGCATCCTATATGATCGCTATAATCCCTTTATATGTATGTATGTGCATATGTGCGTACATAAAAACATTCATATGTATGCGCGTACATATTTAACTGAGTATGTTCCGGGCAGCCATGTGAGGGGATGACTGACTGACTGACTGACTGGCTGACTGACTGGGATGTCTGACCAAATTTTTATTTAGCCAACACTCGCACAAAAAAATCTCAACCAAAAATTAACTTTCAATTAATCAGCAGCAAAGAATAAATAATGCCGGCAAGCAAAGAATTAACTGAAACATCAGCCGCATTTAACATGCTGACCGTCATCGCCATTTTACATACAAACATTTTTTACACCAGAATGACGACACTGAATGCCCAACAGAGACCGCAAGTATTCATTGAACAGACGACAAATTTACTTGATTGAACACGACTGACTGCATTTGCTGAAAAAAATTAATTTATTGGAAATTTACATGATTTAGTTGTAAATCAATTGGTTTAATAAAGATATTTACTTTATTTCTGGATATATTACTTTATTTATAAGGTCCGCTTTGGCAAGCTATCGAAAATTATAGAGGCTCACACATATCGTTGACTGGAGTCACCTCCTTTCGTAATTCACTCATAAAAGGGTCATTTTAATGCAGCCTTTTGTTCACGATTCACTTTTGTATTTTATCGACGAATGATTGTTTGACTGACACATTCACTTTTTAATTAGTTTATTACTTTTTGTTGCACCGATTTGCGTCGGTTGGTTTCTGTCGTTTTATGGAGGCGTATTGAAAGCAAATAGAAAATTACAGATAATGAAAAACTAAAAAAATTATGTTCTGATCTTTTGTGGCGGCTGTTTACAAGCAACTGGGAACAGCTGGCGATAAAACTTTGCGGATGATAAAATGTTTTGCAGTGTCCAGGCTGAATGGTTACACCGAGTCCATTCTGCTGGCTGTGATGCTGATGCAATTGATGTGGAAACTATGAATGGAATTGATGCTCATCGCACAGGTAAACGAACAGAAAGGAAGCCAATAGTGTGAAGCTTTCATATACTTTTTCGCCGAGATTTTTGGTTTCAGTGTTACCGCAGTGGAATTTGGTAAATCCAGTGTCGTTTTAGTTTTACTATAAGATGTGAAAGGCGAAAAATTGTGCATTTTGCTGCTGAACTGCCTAACCCGAGGTAAGTGGAAGATTTTGTATGCAAGGCCATTATCTAAATAGGAAATGCCACAGGGCGACAAGAATGATGAGAAGTCGGGCGTGAAGTCAATGTCAAAGGCGAATGTGACGCAGCCACCCAGGATGAGGAGGAAGATGAGGCGCAATAACATCGAAAGTAAAGTAGTTAGTATTCGTGCTCAGAAGCGGGTGAAACCACTGTATCCGAAAGTAAAAAAAATATGTGCTGCTGGCACTGGGACATGTAAACGACGACAAAAGAAGTCAGTAAAGGGTGTGACGCCGTCATAAACTTTTTCCCCAAGATTTTTGAGTTCATTTTGTAAATCCATTGTTGCCGACTTTTGCAAAACTATCGTCGACGCGAAAAATTGTGAATTTTACTGCTGAACTTACTAATTCGGACTACGTGTTAGTGTATAGATTTAAATATATGTTATCGTGGTGGAATTTTGTAAATCCATTGTTGCCGACTTTTGCAAAACTATCGTCGACGCGAAAAATTGTGAATTTTGCTGCTGAACTTACTAATTCGGACTACGTGTTAGAGTATAGATTTAAATATCCCTACAAGCTAATCACCTGGATGAAAATGCATGTCGTCGTCAAGGATGATGAGATGTCGGAAGCGATTATTCAACCCTCTTTCAGCCACCGCTTGTTGGCTCCAACTTTATCAGCGTGTAGCAAGTAGGCAAATCGGCAATTAATATTTCTTAATTTCTTTTTCGCCTCAAATATTAACACAAAATATTTAAAAAAGCTGTAAAATTTGTCTTCCTCACTGATGTCACATCTACATACTTGACATTTCAATTGCCAGAAAAAGAAAAAAAAAAAAATATGAAATTTCAATACAAAACAGTCATATTATATTTGGGATTTGTATTAACTTCCATGCCAAATTACTATGGCATATGCTTCCCAAGTTCCGTGTAATAGTCATATCAATTGAATGCCTTTATGGCATTTGTTATCAAAATTATGTGCAAACAAAAGATTAAATTAAGTAAAACGAAACCTTCTATGGCAATGTGGTAGAAAATTTAGGAAAAGTAGCAGCTTAAGGCTGCTAGCAGGCAATGCAAACAAATTTACAAGTTAATTCCTTTTATATGTACTTTTTCCAGTTTCTACTTGGGAGTCATAGGCGAACAAACATGCAAATGCTTGTACTCTGCTTAAGGGAGTTTCTTGTTGGCCAAAGTGTTGCAGTTAATTTGCTCAAATAGCAAGCGAATTGGACAACTAAAGGTAGTAACATGGCCAGCAAATGGCAGAGGAAAGCTATTGAAATTAGATATTAATTGCCAATGTGACCACAGTCATACTCCCTACAAAGTATGGTAGCTGCTGTTTCGATAAAAACAGCAGCTACCACAAAGGACACTGCTTAAAAAAAATCATGTGCATTGAAACCTATAAAGAACTTCGGACTTCTCATGAGGAAGTAGAACATAATAAGCCATTTCACTATGCATGCAATCATAACACAATCACACTTTTACTTAAAATTTAAATAATATCCATTAGTCCTTTTATTTACAAAATAACATTAACAACAAAAAGAAAATAACTTCGCTATGTCACTTAAGGGAAATGTGTGCATGTGCTTAATTACGAACCTGAAGGACACAAACTTTTGCATGATTCCATATAAATAAAAGCCACTTAAATAAAATCCTCATCAGCAAACTAAAACTTGTTAATCCTTTTTATGACCCACTTGCCTCCTGGCACTCGAAATTAACTAAAAATTGTTCATACAAAAAATGTGGGGAAATGGAGAAAAATATAGGCCATCATGTTAAAACCGGAAATGCCTAAATTTATGACTTTTAGTGTAAATGTATGATAGAAAATAACCTCCATTTCTTTTTAGTGCTGTTTCGCTATACTTGTTCAGAAAACAAATATGTACTTGATAACAGAAATGCCACACGAACTTTAATTTAATGGCTTGTGGGAGAGCTCCTAAAAATGAATTTTCATAAGTAAATGAACTTACTTTAAGTGCAGTTTTTCGTCGACGACTTCCGCTTGCAAGTCAGGCAAGGCTCAAGCGATTAATTGCTGAAACGTATAGATTTTTCCCAGAAAAAAAAGTTTATTATTGTTACCCCGCTTTTAAACTTCCATTTTCCCCACAATTTGTTAAAGAATTCATACAAAAAAGTTTGAAAGTTGAACGTTTCTTGTTTTAAAAACTTGTGCAAACGAAAATCATTAAGAATTAAAAATTATAAAAGCTTTTATCATGTAATTTAATAAAAAAAAGGTATTCCCTTTTAATCTACATTGCAGCGATATTTTGTAATTTATCGTCAAAATAAAATAAAATAAAATAAATCCGTACAAAAAGGTTAAACTTAACGACAAATTTGCTTATCTGCGTAACGAACTATTGCTCCAGCGATTGAATAGCAAATATGCCACTGCTTTTTATATTTTATGTAATGAAATATTTTCTTGAACTAAAAGTTCTTAAAATAATGTGAAAACAAATTTATCGTATCTGGGCTATGAACTCATACTCTTCAGATTAAATATTTTAGAATAAAATATATAATTCGTTTGTTGAATTTCCCATTGGAACTCGTGCTCTACAGAATATTATATTTAATTAATTAATTTTTTAACTAAAATGAAGTTCTTCGGAAAATCATCGTTTTTACGAACCCTTAAACACAAATCCATCGCTTCTCCGATATGAACTCACACCCCGCACTATTATATTTAATTTTATATATTTTTTTTTAAAATAAACCGTGTTTGGATTCTTAATTTTAGTCCTTAAATACTTTAATGACAGTTAAAATAAAATCACTCCTCCTACAATATTTCATTTAATTTAATATTTTTATTTTTAAATTTAAAAGCAAAATGGTTTAAGAACAAACTTGTCTAGTAGTCTGCGATGTGAACTAACGCTCTTCAAGTAGAAGGGAAAATATTCTACTGTTTGTTACAATTTATTTAATTTGTTTTTCATCCAAAGGCTTGTTTTGACCATCACTTAGTTTTTAAAATTTGTCTTGTCTGAGTTACGAACTCATGCTCTACTGCCTGTAATATATTTAAATTTCTTTAATATTTTTCTAAATTAAATAGAACTTCTTTTGAAAGTCAAGTTATTTATAAAAAACTTAATAATAAATTTGGGGGGGTAAACTTATATATAACTTATACGTATAACTTTACATACCTGTATTTTTTTCAAAATTTTAACGGCAAATATTGTCAAAACTATTTGATTTTTATTAATTTTTTTTTAATCAAAACTTGTTTGGAAAGTCAATTTGTTTTTAAAATTATTTTCTAACAAGTTTACATTGTGGGCGTAATGAACTCACGCTCTTCAGTTTGTTGGGAAAATATTTTATTGCATATGAAATTAATTTTTTTTAAACAAAAGCTTCTTGAGAAAATATTTTTCTTTTTAAAATCTCTTAAATAACAACTGTCAACAGTGTCCGCTTCCTTCGTAAAATTGAAACATTAAAGATCAACATTTTTTTCATAAATAGTATGAAAGTTTCATACATTTTATGATGTAACGTCTTTAACCAAGAAATTTTGTTACTAAACAGTTGCGCATACTATTTAAAATGCAGACAAGCAACTTGGAATCGAGGTGGCCTAATAAAATTATGGACTGGAATTCCATGAGGACAATTTTCGTACATTTTACGAACAAAATAAGAACGAAAACTTTTAAGAAAATGCGTAGATTAGGAATTAATTTTCAGAGGCGCGAGGGGCCTTTCAGCGTGATTTCTGGTTCCACATTTCAAGATCAAATTGAACAATAATATCACTCGTCTACTGTCTTCCTTCCAACACCAATTTTTTCCTGCTTGATGGCTGCTTTAGTACATCAAATTTGTTGGAAGGATTACAATTTTCGACAAACGAGTCAAACAATGGTTTCAAATTCACACGTATTAAATAGTTGAGGGAACAGCGGCTTGTTTAGATATAAAAAATAAAACATAAAATAAATTTAAAAAAAAATCATTACTTGTTATGATGTCAAACCCTCCAAAAAATATATATATTGCTTTTTATTGTTATTTAGATCGTTGAACAATAATGGCCTCAAGGCTTCAGTGAAACCTTAATGGAATGATCTGAAAGAGTTTTCTTCTTGAATAAAAATAAAAAACATTTAGAAATTTTAGGCAACCATTGTTTAGCAGTAAATGGAATTGATAAATATTGGAAGGTTCTTCCCCCTTTTTAACTTTTATTCCTGCATTGTTCCTTTCGAAATGATGCGTAGATTGCAAACCCACATGACATCTCAACGAAAATAATAAAATTATACGAAATAAATTCAGCTTATTGTTCTGCTTGTATTTTTTTTGGTTTTTTTAAAGTGAATTTAATGTTAAGGGAACAATAAGAGCAGCGCGTACGTGTGTTTGGACGTTTCTGCCTTAAAACATTTGAATAGAATGGCATAGAATAGAGAAAACACTGAAGTACAGGTGTATTGTCACTGCAGTAAATGTGAAGATTGCGTGAGAAACTCGTGAAAAGATTGTGTAAAGAAGCACTGTGGGATGCAACAAAGAAAATTTCCAAATGGTTGCAAGTGAGGTTATTCAATTAAGAGAAGTAAATATACAGATATATGTATATACATATATGTATATATTCAATAAAAAGTGATGCAGAAAGTATTTAATCCAGAAAACTGGCATAACCGCGATATCGAATTTTTGTTAAATAATTTATATTTAATATAACAATTAAAAGAAATATATGAAGTAAAAATTTTCCAAATAGACAAACATTTTTCCATCATTAACAGACTGTTTGAGAAGCTTAAGATAAAAAAAAATATTTAATATAACACAGTGGTAAACAGCGGACAACTCTTATATGAAAAAAATTTCCAAACGATTTGTTATAAAAAAATTAAATAAAAAAAGGCTAAAGCCTTTCAATTGATAATTTAAGAATTAAATTAATTAATTAATTTAAATAGTAAAAAAATTAAAAAAAAATGTATATGAAAAATCTGTTTGAATTGCAATTTTATTACTCTACACAAGATTTTTCCACGCATATTTTTAAATTCCAAATAATAATAAATATCCTTAATGATTATTTGAAATAATAATTTTATTTCTTTTCACATTTCTAAAAATGTACAAATTAAATGAGAATAATTGCGGTATTGCTTATTTTTAATTAATCAAAAGCAGAGTGTAAAAAACGTTTTCAAAGCCTTAATAAAATTACACTTCATTAACTGCTTAAACTGTTTAAAAAATTCATACATTAAATGAGAATTACAGCGATTGAAATTGAAAGTACTGCTGGAATTGTTGGTAAACTTTGCACAGTAAATTCTCTGATCCAGAAAGAAACTTTTACGGTGAAAAATTGTAATTTAAAAAAAGTCTCATTTGTAAAGTTGTCTTAGCGATTTAGTTCTATTGACTACTTATTTCGATAACTGTATCTGGTGAATAGCCTTAATTTTTTGTTGCATTTAATTCAATATCTGTTAATAAAAATCTTTAAATAGCTTGAGGCAGGTATACATTGACGAATATGACAGACGATTGTCAGTTTTACTGGTATAATCTGCCATGTTTCGGATTGACAGTACCACAACAGCTACATCTTCCGAATTTAAAAAGCCGAAGCTAGTCAGAAAGGTAGCGCTTTAACTAACACTTTCTAGAAAATACTTACACCACCCCACTGTGCGTTGATTGGTAGCTTCAAGACGAGGAATGTTTTTTTGAGGCGTTTCCCAAAACATCGCCTTGCTTTGGCTTACTATTAGAAGAATCCCAATGATTGTGTTTTAAAACAAGATGTTTTATATCGGGTCCATAAATTTCCTTTCATTTTCTAAGGGAATTGTGGTTTTTGTTGTTGATTAATAATAAATAATTGCAACCTTTTAACGTGTTTAAGTTATTATTTTTTTTTCAAAGTGTATTTTGTTAATAAATTGCTAACTTTTCTTCTGGTTTGGAGCAAATGTTTGTCTGCGATTGACAGAACAGCGGGGGTTTGGCGCCGGCCAAATTTGTATCAGCTGCCATTTACTGTACAAGCTACAAAAAACTGATTGAGTTGAAAATAAATTGAATTTTGCTTAAGAGAAACAAGAAATGAGAAAAGATTAACGCTGGTATATCAAGAGATTAACATCAACAGTGGGGAGGGCACAAAAATATCTGTCGTCAAAACCGCATCAACTTTGCAAAAGTTTTGCAGTAAAAATATTTCAAATTTTGGCAATCAACTAAACAGAGTTTTTTAATTCAGATTTTAATAGAATCCATTTTTATTAGAATTATTTTCAACGAGTAAAAGTAATATGTTCGAATTGGCCGAATCTTGCATACCCTTCTCCAAGAATATGATCCATATCGCTTTTTTTGCGCACTACATTGAAGTAAAGTTCAATGTACTAGAAGAAATGCTCTAATCATCCTACTAAATTAGAACTTCACAGGGAGTTTGACCGCGAGGCCAGCGTTCGTCGTCGGATAAGATAAGATATTTACCTATAAATGTATATTATAGTTTTTTGACTATATTTCTTTTATTTATTAGCCGATTTTGGTACTAAATAATTTAGAAAAAAATCTGAGCAGATAACTTTTTGAATTCTAGATTTTGAGTAAATTTTAAGGTTAATTTACATAGCATTAAAATACTACGTACAGGCAGACAGGGAGACAGGGACACATTCGGACAAAGCTCAATAAAGTTGCCTTCTTATGCGGATCCAGAATATATACTTATACTTTATATGTATACAGTCGAACGAACTGCAAGGGACTGGACATTACATATAGTTCGTTATAGATGTAGTAGAAAAGTTTGCTTGTTTTATTTTAATATTTACTATACAGTCGAACACGCTTAGAGCGAACTCAAACGGGTCGGACATTTCAGTTCGACGTAGTACAAAAATTTGTCAAAAAAAAAATAAAAATGAAAAAATTAGATAAAGTTGATTTTGGAATTTTATAAAGTTCATAGATTTGTTGTTTACTTTTCTTTAATTTTATTAATTCTTTGCATTTTTGCCGCAAATTAAATGGAAATCATTTTATTTTTATCCATATTTCACTTTCCGACTTTCTTGGATCTAAAAATCAGTCATTTATTTAGATTGTTTGTTTGAATAGTCTAAACTGTGATGTCGCTTTTAAGTGTCGCCTTGTGGCGATTTTTTTTTAAATTAGATTTTTCTTAGTTCGTTCTAAAAATTTTAATGTCTTGGCAAATCTATTGTGTGACTCACCAAAACTAGTTCCCTATAAAAAAAAAATCGTTATAACCGTGTTCTTTGTAAATGTAGTGATTTCTATGAAAAATAAGTAGAAAAATATTGGGATTGGAGAAAACAGTTCGCTTTGGCATAGTTAGTTGTAACCGGTGTTCGTTATAAACGTGTTCGACTGGACTTATAATTAATATTGTATATACATATATTTTTTTTTATAGCTTAAGATCTTTTATAAAAATGACTTTATTTCTTTACATAATTTGCGTTACTTCTTAGGGAAATTACAAATATTACAAACTGTTCCACAAAGTGTAAAAAAAAAATGTGGAGAATATAATTTTTATAAAAGATCTTAAGTCGAAAAAAAATTGTTTTGACATTTTTATAAATTATTCTAATTTAAATATAATTTTTCAAGTAATGTAAATGTTTGGAATTCAAGTCCGTACAATTAGAAAAAAAAAATTTCTTTGCTTGAAAAGTGAAAATTATAAAAATATTACACATATTACATTTAATAAAAAATATAAAATAAATTAATAAATAAATAAATCGGTTTTTAATTTGCTGATGTTGTCAACAGATTATTTTCGAAATAAAACATAAACTAAAATATAACATATAAAAAACAACTTTAAATAATATAAAATCAAATAAATTATTTAAATAAAATAACTATAAATATTAAATAGCTAGAATATAAAACAATATAAAATAAATTATTTAATAAATAAAAGGGTTTCTAATTTGCTGATGTTGTTAACAAACTATTTAGGTAATAAATAAAATCTAATATAAAATATAAAAAAAAAATTAAATAAATTCTTTAAATAAAATAAATGTAAATATTAAATAATTAGTATATAAAAATGAATATACAATAATTTCAATTAAATGTTTAATAGATTTTAACAATTTTCATTTAACAAAATTCGTTTTACGTTTAGTTTTACTAAATATGTAAATAATTAACTTCAATTAAAATAAGTTTAATTAAATTTAATACAAACAAATAAGTTTAATTAAATTAAGTTCAAATAATTAAGTTTAATGGAATTAAGTTTGACTAATTAACTCTAATTAATTAAGTATAATTAATTTTTATTATATTCAAAAACATTTTCCATTTACTGTCAATTTGTAGTAAGATGACTTTTGCACCACCCTGTACAATTTAAATTTAAAGACCTACACTTTCTTTTATTTATTGGATTTATAAATAAAATTATTTTCATTTGATATTTAAATCGTGCTAAAATCTGAATAAAAATGGTTTCAATAAAATTGTTTTTATAAAATAACATAAAAATAATAATAATATAAAAATACAAAAATATATTTTTCTATTTTATATTTAATAGCTTTATTAGGAATATATTTTTTTTAAGTACTTTAACGTTGTTAGGCAGCTTCTGATTAGCGGGAAACCTTTACCCACTCGCTTTCTCAGAACAACTAACGTTTTAAGAAACTTCCAAGCATCTGTAATTTAAATATTTATGCAAAAGTTTATATTTTCAGCACTTTGCAAGGCAGTTTTAAATAGTCCTTGTGCCGTTCACCTCTACATTTTTACACAGGACTGCCATTTATAATCACCCTTTTTACGTGTCAAATTCATGACACGTTTAGTTGGTTTTTCCTAGAATTGTGTATAATTTCCTTTGTGACTGAGCTCAATCAATGAAGGTGTCGCACTAAAGTGTTTCATTGGATGCCCATGATTAAACCATTTTCATATTTAAATGATGTTCTTGCACAGGCAAAACAATCGTTAATCATGAACAGAGGCCACAAGAAGGGAGAGCAATACAAAAATATGCAAACTTTTTACAATGCACCGGCAGTGAGAAAAGTGGGAGTGACCGCTTAAGTGACATTTTGCGTGCCAAAAAAGTGTGCACAAGAATAGACCTATATGGGCTAATTGCAAGTGTAGAAAAAAATATTTTTCACACAATCAATTGGATAAAACTAAAATCATATCAAAATATTTAAATTTCTATTTTTCTTTAACTTTTATTTTTATCTTTCAATACTTCGCCAGGCTTTAGTGAGCTTCATTAGGAAATTATTAGGATCAGTTTTCACAACGTTATCCTTTAAATGTAATTTGAAGACTTCTTTAAATTCTTACTTTATCGAATAACGGCCACTAAAATGCGATACGAGAACTATAATTTTTAAACACTATTTAAATTTAAATTTCTTTTTCTTGGGTAACTCCCACCCTAAAGGAAAATTCTACGCCAGAAATTGAAAATGCCAATACAAAACCCAACATATGGATGGCAAACCACAGGGAGAAACAAGCTGCGACAGGATGTACGGCATGCCTTGGCTGCGTAGGGTAATCATAAACCACACAAATCAATTCGAAGGCGTTATTGAAATTATCACAGCCGCAATCCTTCTATGCCATTGAGAAAGAGGAGACGTTCGGAAAAATCGAAAACAAAAACCGAAATTTAAAACTTAAAAATAGAAGGAAAATAAATCTGCCAAAGATACACCCACTTTCGTCCTTTACGATTAAAATAAAAATGAAAACAACAATTTAACGCAGTTTTCAAGGAAATAAATTGCAATTTACATTTGTTACATTCTCTTCTTCTTTTTTACTTATTTTGCTCGCTCAACTGTGTTGTACAACATTCAAAAAGGATTCACTTGTCTTGCTCAGTTTTTTTCAGTTGACCACCGGAAATTTGAATTTTGTTTGTTAATGTTTAAAAGGAAACATTTGCAATTATAAGACAAAGGATTGCATGTCATGGCTGGTTAAGAATATTATGGATAGAAATGTGTGGGCGATGTGTGGGTGGGATTGCAAAAATGTTTGCAGACCCCTTATTATGAAATTTATGATTCTTTTTTTAATAATTTTTCAAATATGAATGCAGTGTGCAGTGAAATTTGAAAGAGTGAAATCATCGAAAATAAATAATTATTTAAATGCTATTAATTATTAAATTATTTAAACTCTTTAAGATTGGATTTAACTGCATTAACTTATTAGGAGGACTTCTGCTGGAAACAGAAGCTTTAGCTGATGATTCTTTAAAAGCGAATGCAGGCAATCACATCCCTCTGCCATGGATATGCCTGCAGCGTACAGGACTGGTCAAGGCACGCCTCTCCGCGATACACTAGACTTTTTTATTGTTGCTTTGAGGAGTTGCTTCAATTTCAATATGACAGACTCTATCAAAAGCCTGTTTAGCATCAGGAAATACAGAAGCTCTTACGATGGCTATGCGGAAAGCCAAATTCCTAAGTGGCTAAAATTTCAACATTTTGCTTTAAGAATTTTCAAGCAATTTTGAGCGAATTGGCAGCAGGCGAATATTCCGAATTATTTTGTTTTTTCAACAATACGAAACTTTGCGGGATTACTTCGAAGAGAAAAATGATAAGGACTAAAAAGGACTAACATTTTAATTACACGATTGATAGCAAATATAAATACTGAGCAAAATATTAAAGATGCATTTAATTGGATTATTTCGGGATATCAGCTGGTTCATCGCAGATCTTTAGGAAACCTTCACCCAAATACTTTATAGAACAACTGCAGATTTTTCCACCTTTCAATTAAGGAAGTGTACTTAAATCGAAGTTGTAACAACAACAAAGCACCCAATTGAAATGCACTTCCCAGTTATCTTTAATTGAAACACTAAAAGCTTTTGAAATTTTATAAATTCCTTTTTTATCCTGTTTTTGAACAACACCACTACAAAGGCGAATGCTTCTCAACTATATTCAGCAGGCAAACTATACTTAAAGCATGCAATAACGCAACAACAAAGCATTCTTTTAAATCTCTGCATATTTTATTCCTTTCGACATGCTATCTAATATTCTTTACACTGCGGTCAGCTCAGTGGTAGTTTTAAAACATTTTTATGGCTGCCATATGAAAGTCATGTTTCTGATAGAAAAGAGAATGTCTTGACAATGTCTTAAAACCCCAGACACTGCTGAAGAAAACTACATGACCAGTTTCATCACATTAAGGGTGTTGACTTTACATGCATAGTTTTGGTCTTTAATTTACAAAATCATTTAAACTTTTTTCCATAATTTCTGTCCAAAGCATTATTTTACATGCAGTCCTTAAAAGTCATAAGCACGCCTTGATTCTTCAACTAATTTATGACTGTTTAATAAAATGTTACACAATCCTTGTTTATCCTTAAGAAACCTTAAAACAACTTAAACATGTAAATTTCTTCTTATTTTTTCTCCTTATTTTGCCTCCCTTTAAGTAATTTTTCAGAACGTTTTATATTTCTTATGAAAATTAAAAAAAAATATATTTGAGTAGAAAATTAAAATGAAGAAGAATGTAAATGTGTATTCGGCTGGTGGCGTCGGCACTCCAACTTTGTTATGGTTGAATTGCGTAAGTGTCATTTAATATGCAGTAAAGCATAACATATCAAATGTCAGATTGACAGCTTCTGACTTGCGTTAATGCGTTTAACACAAACACAACAAATAAAGAAAAAAATAACTTGCACTCTCACTTAGCTCTCATGCTAATGCTCTCGATGGCTTAAGCAGGCATCAACTGACACATTTCGGTGCGTACATTTGTGACAGACTGGCAAGTCCTTATTTCCACTTTAAATATGTTAAATGTTTCACAGTTCAAGAGAAATTTCATAAAATATTCTTGTAATCAACACATTTACCAAATATTTCTTTCATTTTATTCTACTTCAGCTTTTTCCAACCGCTAAATTGATGTAAATTAATTTTATAATTTTTGCTCTCCACTGTCTTCTATTGCTTTGCCATTTTAATTGTAATTGTCATTAAGTCAAGTGTTATTTTAATGCGAGTGATATTTTTCATAACTTGTGGAAATAAAATGATTATTTCAAGTTGAAGATGACATGCCAGCAACCAACCCGAGAAACAATTAATCACCCCACTTTGAGATTTAATAATTATCAGCGGAATGAAAATAAAAAAGAGAATTTCTTTTTGAATTGTTAGAATTTGTTGAACAAATTACTTTCTTAAATGTTGATTTCAAATTAAATTTGTCAAACATTAAGTGAATACGTCAAATGCTTTTTCTGATCTTCATGGTTGACTTTGAATGTTTGACAGATGGTGGTTGCCTTACGCCATTTCGAAATTAAAACAGAAGGAAAGAAATTCATCTTAAATATTTTAAATCTCGCATTTAGAACTCTTCAAGATATTCTTTTTATTAAAATAAAATGGAAACCAGGGAGCGTAACAATGTTTAATTACAGGCAATTATAAAAGAGACAAATGAAAAATATTAAAAAGTATTTAAAAATATAAAAAAGTATTTATTTATTAAAGATATTTGCAAGAAAAAAATTAGAACCCATTTTGAGTCTTGATTTCTTTCTTAACTGAGACTATTTTCTGTACACACTATCAATCAAAATATGACCGCAAACAAGCGAATTTTTTGTGGTTGACTGTTTACTGACGAAATTAATGGACACAGAGTGTAGCACAAGAAAGAAAGTTCTAGCAAAACTTTCAATCAAACTCAAGTTGTGTAACCCATTGGAGTTTTGCTATAGGGACGCAGATATGGAATGCAACGATACATGTAACGAATGTAACGAATACATACATATCTACATTACCGTTCCCTTGCTATGAAAGTTCTATAGTAATAAACCCTAAGTATAGTTACAAATATAAGCATAAGTATAAGTACAAGTGCAAATATAAATACAAGTATAAGTAAAGTAAACTAAAGCAAAGTAACGTTAAGTTAAGTAAAGTGAATTAAATTTAAGTTAAGTTAAGTAAAATAATGTAAAAAAGTAAAGTAAAGTATAAATATAAGTAATACAAGCTTAAATATAAATATATAAATGTAAGTATAAGTAAAGTATAAAAAATAAAAGGAAATTAAGGTAAAGTAAGGTAAATGAAGGAAAGAAAAGTAAGTAAGTACGAATATAAAATTAATATAAATATAAATATAAGTACAAGTATAAAAATAAGTACATATATGTAAAGTGAAGTAAAATATAAGTATAAGTGATGTAAAGTAAAAAGAATGATATGAAAAAAAATGAAAGGGAACAAAAGGAAAGTATATAAATATAAGTACAAGTATAAAAATAAGTATATGTAAAGTGAAGTAAAATATAAGTATAAGTGATGTAAAGTAAAAAGAATGAAATGAAAAGAGAGGAAAGGGAATAAGAGGAAAGTATATAAATATAAGTACAAGTATAAAAATAAGTATATGTAAAGTGAAGTAAAATATAAGTATAAGTGATGTAAAGTAAAAAGAATGATGTGAAAAAAAGGAAAGGGAACAAAAGGAAAGTATATAAATATAAGTGCAAGTATAAAAATAAATATATGTAAAGTGAAGTAAAATATAAGTATAAGTGATGTAAAGTAAAAAAATGATATGAAAAAAAAGGAGAGGGAGCGGAAGGAAAGTATATAAATATAAGTACAAGTATAAAAATAAGTATATGTAAAGTGAAGTAAAATATAAGTATAAGTGATGTAAAGTAAAAAAATGATATGAAAAAAAAGGAGAGGGAGCAGAAGGAAAGTATATAAATATAAGTACAAGTATAAAAATAAGTATATGTAAAGTGAAGTAAAATATAAGTATAAGTGATGTAAAGTAAAAAGGATGAAATGAAAAAAAGGAAATGGAATAAAAGGAAAGTAAAGTAAAGGAGTGTAAAGAATAAGTATAAGTAAAGTAAAGTGAAGTAAATTAAAGTAAGCAATGTAAATTAAAGTAAAGTAATGGAAACTAAAGTAAAGTATAGTGAAGTATTGTTATATATAGTGGAGCAAAGTAAAGTATAAGTATAAGCATAACTATAAATATAAGTAAAAATGTAAATATAAGTATTATTACAAGTATAAGTGTAAGTATACTCGTATGAATAAGTATAAGTATTAGAAGTTTACACCGCTTTCTACCGGGATTTCATTTTCATAACCTAAAAAATTTATTAAATTGTAAAATAGATATATTATTTTTATAAATAGAGATTGAAAAAAAATTCAGGAAATTTTTTGTTTATTCAGAGCAAAAAACAAAATTAATCGGAAATAGCATCGATATACATACATATATAACATAAAACCCAAGATTTTTAAATTTTATATTAAACAAAATTCGGCAAAAATTTGTATTTGCGTTACTAAATACTACTCGATTTTGGGCAGATTTTGTAAAAATCTAGAGACCTACATGGGATCTCTGGTAAAAATTCAGAAATACTTTTAACAAATTTGTAGGTTAAGTACAAGTGCAAATATGAATATAAGTATAAGTAAAGTAAAGGAAACGAAACGAAATGAAAAGAAAGTAAAGGAGACGAAAGTAAAGTAGAAGAATGTAAATTAAAAGTATAAGTAAACACAAATATAAGAGCAAGTTAAATATAAGTGTAAGTAAAGTAAAGTAAAGTAAAGTAAAGTAAAGTAAAGTAAAGTAAAGTAAAGTAAAGTAAAGTAAAGTAAAGTAAAGTAAAGTAAGGTAAAGTAAAGTATAGTAAAGTAAAGTAAAGTAAAGTAAAGTAAGGTAAAGTAAAGTAAAGTAAAGTAAAGTAAAGTAAAGTAAAATGAAGTAATAAATGCATTGGATAGTTAACTCAATTACGGATCCATTTGAAAATAAACTGAACATTTCGGACTTGAATACTTTGAATGACAAATTGAAGTAGAATTTAAGGTTATCGTCATGGCATTACATTTCAGCATGGTTTGTTCTATATGGCTTTGCCTAGTCTGTGAAAAATTCGCACTGTAAAAAGGACGAAGTTGTAGTACACCACAGATGCCGACATCAGGAAGCATTGCCAAAAACCACCATTAGCATTTACCGGCCAATAAGGATTAGTAAAGGAATTCAAGTCTTTCCGGCAAAACAAATAATCGTTTATCAATTAATCAATTTTTCAGTGGCTTAACTGACTCGAGTCTACTTTGAGCTAAGCAAACCACAAGGAAACTGTTATTGCATGAAGCCAACAAAACTGCTTCCTGGCAGTAGTTCATCGCTTTCAGCTATAAAAAACCTGCATTTTTCATCAAAAGCCATCAATTTTGTTTTTCATTTAAAATTGAAAGAGAAAATCTATAATTTCCCACTACCCGCAGCAGGATATCAATAAAAATTTTATTCTTTCAATTGTTTTATTTCAAATTTCTATAACAAATTGTTTGTTGTGAAAGAGAAAAAGAAAAACATTTTGCATGAAACAATTTGTTGCACGAGCATATCCTTGCAGTTAAACGAAATTGTGCACAACTTGACAGGAAATTTGCTGGCAATAAAACAACTTTTATAAAATGTGCAACAACAATGTTGCAGCAAAATATCTGTAAACTGTCGTATTTGTGAAATACTTTTGTTTTATTTTCTGTATAAATAAAAACCAAATTGCATATTTCAAAAACAGCTTGTTGTTAAATTTATTTAATGGCTGAAATGCAGCTAAAAGCCTTTTAACAACATGCACACATAAGTAAACATAGTGCACGTATGCGTGCCTGTGTGTGTGTGTAAGCAAACATACAAGTGAATACATGCAGTATGCAGCAGTTGAATAGAAATAAACCGAAAACAAATTTTAACAATTTGACAGTTTTAAAAGCAGGCCGAAGGATACGATGAGGAGTTTTAAAATGATTTTTCAATGTTGCCAATTGTACGCTACACAAAGTCAATGTAACTGCATCGATCAGCATGTAATCCTTCAACTATTTTTTAGGAAACTCTATTTCAATTCAAGAAATTTCAACGTCGAAGAAGTTATTAGTAGAAATATGTAGTGCCTTTGAGTATGTGGAGATTTTTTGGGGTTTTTTTTATCAGAGTGTTACTATCTAAAAGAGGTCAAAATAATAGCACATCGCCTTAAGCAAAGTTTTTCAAAAAAATTTAATACAATTGTGATATTTTCAGCCTTCATATCAGCCTATAAGGAAATACAAGAACTTTTATTTCTTCTACTTTTCTTTTTTTTCTACTTACTTTTTTTACTTTAAAAAGAGTTTAGGAATAAAAGTATGGAGAGAGAGAGAGAGAAACAAATGAATTCTTTTAAGACTCTGCTTTGCAACTGTACTGATTTCGTTTTCTTTTTGTTGTTTTTCACCTTGAGTTGAGATCTGTGATCAATGCCAACGCCTTCTTCAATTGCGCTTTACAATAAAAATCAGGACGTAAAAATGGGTACCTGATAATCCGCAGGATGATCTGTCAGCCTTCAGTATTCAGTCTCAGTCTTGATTTAAATCAAAATTTAATACTATTCTAAAATTTCTACCGATCGTTAGTTTTCAAAATTTAGTCCGATTTAAATACCAAATAAAAAGGAACATTTAATTGTGCAGTGGACTAATCCGTTTTCGTTGATTCATCTTTGCTTTTGCACAAGGCCGAGTCACATAAGATAAGCCACACGTGTACTTTGTATTTTCTCAACTTAAATCAAGGTGATCTCTTTTGCGTCATTAATACGCGATATTAAATCAGCTGTTTTTATCGTAATTACTCGTAGTAAATTTTAAATAATAAAACTTGTCAAAAAATTAATTACACGGATGTGATTTTAGTACACATTATCAAACTTTTGCAGTAGGTATGCCATACTTGAAAAGAGCCCAGTCAAATGGAATACGTCATCCGTATACTTTCTATATTTATTACCTAACAGCAAGGCGGCAACAGAAAGGTTGGCACAATCAACCGCACCTTGTTAATGTATATTAAATCAGCTGTTTTTACCGGACCACTAAGAACCAGCTGAATAAAACTGTAGAAAACAAAATAGTATTGAATGCATAGAAATGTGATAAGTTGGCCAACTTTTGCACCTGACCTTGACGGGCACATATTGATTGTAAACCAGCTGATATGAATATACATAGCCTAACTTAGTTGTCAATTGAAAAGTACAAAGTATACGTAAAGCGTATTCTATGTGACCAGGCCTTTAGACTCTTTAAGATTTTGCAAGAGAATGATACGGTAAAAGAGAATAGCTGTAGTTAAAATGTAACGTAAATATAAAATTAATTCTTCGAAAGCTCTGCATTTTTTTTAAATTTTTATATTACTGTTTTTTTCTATATTATTGTTTAATATTTTTATTTTTTATGGCATTAAAAATCACTTTAAAAAATTACTAAAGTGATGTTAAAGGCATAAGATCAAAGAGTTACCGCAGGACTTCCTTGTTGCAGATTTTATAAAGGATATTTGAGGGTCATGATGTAATGATTCATTTCTTATAAACGAGAGATCCATAGATTGAAATCTTTGCAGGACTTCTTTATATATTTGATATATTTGTAAATTGATTTGTAATTTCCGGCTTTGTAAAATGTAGAGTCCATTCAAAGCCTGCTTATATGGTGTACAGAAAGCAATTGCAGAAAAATCAGCACATATGCAAACAAAATAATCAAAGGACCTGATGTCTGGGCAAAAGGAATTAAAAATAAAAACTGGTTTTTAAAGGTGATGACTAGTAAAAGAGCAAACAGCACAATAAAGGTTGTGCAAATCAATGAGCAACCAAAATCTAAATCCATCATCTACGCGAAATCCAAATGAGGGTTGAATTTCATACAGAATAAAGGATACAAATTACAGGGATACATTTAAACTGAAATGTAGTTTGACAGAACAAGTATGGTTCAACAAGAATGTTTCGACACAAAAAATTTCTTTGCATTTAAATACAAGTGACACATGTCCTTTTCACAAAATCATGGCTGCGTACGTCTCTTTGATGTTAATGTCCTTTTTATTTCGGACAAGTGTCAAGTTGTATGACACACTCACTCATGCAAAAAGACCTCGTTAATTTGTGTTTTGTTTACAAAATTTTTTGCCTTTAATTTAACAGAAATTTTAAATTAAAAAAGGTTTAATACAATTTTTCTAGGGCCGGCTATTAGTTTATCCTTTTGTTAAGTGAAGATTTCCAAAGGGCAACATTTTTCCTAATTTTATAGAAAAAAGGATTAAAATTAAGCAAAAATAATAGGAATCCCATTTTCCCCTTTATTCATGAAATCATATCTGATTGTTTCCATATAGTATTTTCATTGCATGCCTGAGTGCAATAGTTTCATTCATGAATAGAGGGAAAATTAGTAAAATGAGATTAATAATTGAGATTTCATTGTGTGCTGTTGTTTTATGGAAAGCTGGAAAATTCCTTACACTATTGCAATTAACAGGCTTCTTTATAAGGAAAATTATAATTGGATAATGGCAGGAGTAAAACCACAACATGCAGAATAAGACATGAAAATTATAAAACAAATTATACGTAAATTATATAAATTCGCATTCTTATCTCTGTACATGATCCTTCAAGGAACATCTGTCAAGAAGTGCTTACAGCAAACAGACTTGCCTAAAACTCCGGTAGGAGGAACTAAACAACTTATTTAGTTTACAACATTGCCTGCCAAAAAAGTTCATTTCAGAAACAAGTCATTGCCTGTCAATGCTTTAAATCCTAGTAAGCAGTCCTGCAGGATTCGCACAAAATTGCCGAAAATTATTCCAAAAATTTAACAAATTTATTTGAAAGCAGAGGTTATTCTGTTACAAGAGATAATAATTAAATTAAATAAATAATTATTAACGAAGTTCAGAGAATCCTTTAGCCATTTTATGCTCAAGAAAGATAATCCTCAAGGCGTCAGGCATTTACAGTTTCTAGTGCGTTTTACACACATCCGTCACCAGCAAGCAGCGATGGAATTTGGGAGGACATATAAAAGTCGTCACGCCAATGAAGGCATAGTATATATATATTTGATTGTGACAATATAAGAATGGAAGCAGAGGGCTTGGTAGGGAAAGGCCGGCTAGGGGCTAACATGTATTCCTCGCTGGCATAACAGAGTCCACGATATTCCAGCTTTTTTAGCAGATCATACAAACATTTCATTTCGACACGAGGTATGGGACTTAATGCGTATCGCAATGAGATACACATATCGACTAAGAGTTACCCTCTAATACCACGTTATAGATGCTTAGAAACCAGCACGTAACGGAGGATGGCAGTAAGACTATTTGTAGCAATGAATAGCGCTCTGCGCTTGAAACAAAAGTTTAAGCAAAATAAATAAACACTATAAAATAACAACTACGTAACAATCTTTGAAGAAGCTGCCGATAAGATGACTGCTTCTCGAAGACTTGGTAATCGCTACTTTCTTCCCACAAATTAATCAGCTAAAATTCGATTACAAAATCGATTTGCTGGCAACTTTAAATCCATAAGTTTTTCTACTGAACGGAAACTCATCGGAGCGATCTAAAACTTTCGGGTTACTCTTTATGGTATTGATTTATGCCCAGAAGACAACAACTCTTGAAGCTTTGAAGTTAATATAAATAAATTAGTCGGTTCGAAATGATCGTGGAATTCGCTGCCTAAGAGAACGGAAGTTGGCAATTTCTATTATCCTTTTCAATTATTATTCATCTAAAAAAATTATATAAGTCTATAGAAACACTTGATTTATGTATATGAAATAAAAATCTGAAAAAGGAATGGCGGAAGCTGCTCATTGGGAGTTAATAATCACCCGAATCAGTTTATATTTTATTGCACAATAATTCTAAAAAGGTAATGAAAAGATCTGTTTCTAAATGAACAATGAATAACTTGTATTGCCATTTCGAAACTTTTAAATACGATTTCATAAGAATACTCATATAAACACCTTCACTCCTTAAATCCTTAATACATTGCAAAAAACAAATTCCCACATTGGCAAAAGGAAATTCCACATTTTATTGCTTTGCAATTTCTGAGGCAAATTGGGAAATTACATTTCTGGCCCAATTCCATTTTGAAATAGTAATTTATGCCGAAACAAAAGCGGAAGCTCAATTAAATTGTTAAGGATCTGGAATTATTCTAGAGCACTGTAACAACAAAGACAATAACAACAACAACAACAAAGCTGAGAACAATTGACACAAATCCCTACGAAATAGTACCAGGAAACGAATAAGGATCTTAACGTCACACAACCACTCGGCAAATATACAGAGGCACACACACAACACACCAGCTCAAGAACAAACAAACACAAACAACGGGGGCTTAAAAGCAAGAAATCCCTGCTACTTAAAGGCGAACACGCTAAACACATGTTGCCTCATTTGAAAACAAAAGCAAAAAATATATTGCACAATTTTTTTTAATATCTCGTGTTGATTTTATTGTACGCAAGAAAAAGCACTTTCAGACTAAAATCAGGTTAACAATTCAAATGAAGATGTTGAGGCAGAAACTGTGTGAGGCAGCAACACGAATAGAAGTAGTGAAAAATATTCAAACATATGAGAACCTTAAAGGATATTTTCTGCTGCCATTGTTAATGATGTACCGCTTTAAAGCAAATTCAAAATCGAAACATATTTCGTAAAGTATTAAAGCAAACAACCAGGCCATCAACCGAAATGGGAGGGGAGGGTGTTGCTGAACATTGGGAAAGGATATGGTTTAAGCACCATAAAGAAAATTCATTGACAGCAATAAAATTAGTATGGTATTAAAATAGAGACATTAAAAGAAATACACTCAGAGAAATTATAGTTGCAAAAAAATAAAAAATTAATAGAAAAAATTAATTTTTCAAAAATCTTAATCAAAGGAAACATTTTAGCAATTATTATCATTTTCTTTATTTTCTTTATGCTCTTTATAAGCAAAATAAATTATTATTTTATTTTTTATTATTATTTTATATTTAAATCAAATTATTACACTTAAAAAAAATAAAAAAAAAACTTTTCATTGAAAAAATTCAGTTTTTGAAAAATTTTCATTAATGCAGTTTTTATAAATTTACAAGTATAAACATTGTGGGAAATTATTATAATATTTTTTTATTTTAGTTATAAAATTTATAGACGAAACTCGTCTTTATTTAATATTTAAAACGCAAAAAATATTTGTGAAATTTTTTATTTTTAGTTTTTCTTCTAAATATTTTTACCTTAAAGTATTTTTTTTTTATGTTAAAGGAATTTAAATTTATTTATTTTCTTTTTAATATTTCCTTACTTCAAGAGGAAAAATATTATTTACAATTTTTTTTTATATAAATTTTTGTAATAAAAAAGAGCTTGAGCTGAAAGCAATTAATTATTTAATTGAACAGAGTGAAGGTTAATCAGTTAAACTTGATTTTTATGTGATGGCCGGCATTGAAATTCAGAATCCTTGGCGTTTTCGAAAAAAATGGCACACAGGTTTTTTTTTAACAAACTTTTTAATACTTTTCGCTTTTGCGGCGTTTATTTTAAGCACGTATTAGAAAATATTTTCAGTCAAACATATATTTTTTTAATACTAATTTTTTACTTAAAAATACATTGGAATTGTTTGTTGTGCGGTGCCAGGTAGCTCCTAAATTGATGTATAATTAAAATTTGCCTATTTAAGGCTTTTTCTAACAGCCAATGTCGCCAATATGTTCATCCAATTGCAATAAAAAAGTGTCTGTTTAGCGTTTTTGTATACAGAAGCTGAATATTTTTATCAGTGTAGGGCTTGTTAATTACATTCTTTCTATTCTATTCAATAAAAGCCATTAAATTACGCAAATGGTGCATTTTAAAATTTAGAATGTGTCAAAACACAATTGCATGCACGAACTGGCAGCAGCATGCACACACAATTAAACAGTTGTATGCATTTTAATGCAACTAACAGAATGTTTAAGCCTTAAAGGCAACAATATAAATGTTCATTGCAATTAAAAATAAAATTTGTTAATATGTTTATCTGTTTTGCATGTAAATGGGAGCAACTGGGTGTGTGTGTATGGGAGTGTTGTTGTGTGTGTGTGCATGTTTACATTTGCTGTTGTTGGCTGTCACTGTCATCAGCAAGTATCAGCAAGTGTTGAAAAATGTCTTTGTACGAAAGTGTACGGGCGTAAGTATGTTTGTTTAGGCTATTAATTGCACTTGTACCAGATGTCAATTGCATCCTGATTTCGCAAAGGACATGCATATGGGTGGGAGCATATCCTCTAAACAATACAAACATACAAGCCTTCATATTTATGCACATGCAAGTCTTATCTTGCATTTGCTGGCTGTTTAATTATTATCGGAAAATGGGGTGTACAGATACAAAACACACTGACCTACTTTATGGCCAAAAGCATAGAGCAAGAGAGAGCGAGAGAGACAGTGAGATGCAAAATGGCAACATGTGTGGGTAAATGAGTATGTTTCCCAATGCTTTTAAAATGTTGCATTCTCTACGGGCGCAGATTTTTTTTCACCAAAGCGCTTTTAAACGTAGATAAGGATGTGTTACGCATTTTTAGCATGTAAGTGATGCTAAAAAGGATTTTCTTGTTTGTGCTGCTGTTCTTTCATTGTCAGCATTATTTCCCTTATTAATCAGGAAAAATGCCTGGCAGTGTGAATGGTGTTGTTGCTAAAATAAAATGATTTATCAGGATGTGTTAGCTTGTATTCATAGGAATATGTGTTACAAGCTAATAAGTATGGCGGTTTAGCCTGGCAAAGGGCCATGTATGCAAAGGGCATGTATTTTATAAGTTTCACTGTTCCTCTAAGCTTGTGCATGCTAATGCAATTGTGTGCTTATCTTTGATGTGCGAACTTCTATTATGGTGCAGTATTATGTAAAGTGTCAGCGTGCAATGTTTTCCTTGTTATAATAAGGACTTTTAATGGGCAAAGAATGCAAAACAGTTGAACCATGTTCAGGGTTTTTGTTTTTTTTTTTTCGAGAAGTATAATCAAACTGAGCTTTCCGCAAAACCTCGTTTTAAAGCATTCACATACGAATGGGATTTGAAACATGTAAGGATTAAGGCTCAGCGCATTAAAAATATATAATTTGTAAACTCAATAAAGAAACCAATTTTCCTAATTTACAAAATAGCATGATGCCTTTAATCGGTGTATTGGGCCAAAGGGATATTCATACGAAAATTTAATTTCACGAGGTTAGCGGGCTCTTAACCGCTTGTGAAGTCATGAAAAACAATCTTTGGTAAATCAAATATATCAAACGTTTATGAGAGAAATGGCACGATGCTTGAGATCAATATTGTGCTCCTGGTACATTGCCAAAAAGTTTTGCTAATACGTGTTTAAAATAAACACCACAAAAACGAAAAGGGTTAAAAAGTTGTTAAATAGAAAAAAAGTTTTTAAACACTAACTTGTAGGCAATTTTTTTTGAAAACGCCAAGGATTCTGAATTTCAATGCAGGACATTACATAAAAATCAAGTTTAACTGGTTAAGAAAAATTAATTGAAGTGATTAACTTTCATTCTGTTGAGTTAAACAATTAAACCCCTAACAGTTGGTTTTTTTCGCTTTGAAGAAAACAAGACATAAAGCAGATCCTGTAGCCGCTTGTTAATTGAGCTTTTAAATATATTTCTAAATTTTAATTATCCATAGTTGTGACTGCAGTTGTTATAGTTCAGCACTGCATTTAACAGATAATTAAGTTTCGATGGTGGCATAAACAAACTTCAAAGCAATCTATGCTGTTCGTGTAAATTCGAAACAAATATTTCTCTGGAAATCCGTTTAATTTATTTAATTTTAAATGCCTCCTTGAATATTAAATTTGTTTTAAAGCTATTGAAACGTGCCCATGACACTCTTTTACAATGTTCACTTTTTCCCATTGACACTTTGACAATGTTGGAAATTTATAACTGTATCGCTATTTAAGTTCAGCATCCTTTAGCTGTTTTATCCTTTATGCTTGCCAAGTTTTTTCCCTTTTCATTCCTTTTTAAACCAGTTGATACACTCCAATAGTCAGTTAACAATTGTCGTGTTAACTGGTTTGCAGCTGATAAAAGTTTTCAAAACATTAAACTCTTTTTCATTTTCTTGGCTTTTTTTTGCTGTTGTTGTGGTGCCGACTCCTCGTTATCCTTTTAATTCCTTTCTTTTTTACAGCTATTATTGTTTTCTTCTACACTACGTTAGCGCTTACTCTACATATTTTTTCTGTTTTACTTTATTTTTATGCGGTTTTTGTGTCAAATGGTTTTTAGCTCCATTGAATATAAAATTGTCTATCGAATCCTTTCTATTATTATTACTTTGCTCGGTATTGTTCTGAAAAAATATTCTAGATTTTTTTTCAACTTGTTTAGCGTGTTTAATCGTCTGCATAATTGTTTTGTACAAAGATGTATGTGACTGAAAAACAGTATGAAAGTGTGCAAGATAAAATAGGGATCATATCCTGGTTGTTTGGCTTAGCTCGTTCTCCTAGGAGACTGGAGTTGGTTTTACAATGTTTAACACTTTAACAGCTGTTGGCTGGCTGCGCGTGTGTATATTTGAGTATGTAATTCCTGTTACTCGTATTAATAGCCTTTTTCTTTTGTCTACTTTGTCCTTTTTGTTCGTGGGTGTGTGTTTAATTTAATTTTATGCGAAACTTTTTCTTTACATTGTTTTCTTTTCATTTTTGTCACAAAATACATTAAGTTTTTTTTTCAACGATTTGATTAATTATTTTTACCCAAATAAACCTTTTTCCTAACAAGATTAAATGGCGTGAAATGAATGAGATTTTGCTTCTGCTAGAGAAAAGAAAATATATTTTTATTTTGGTGGCATATTCGCAGGACTGCACAGCAGTGTAAATCTGATTAAATATGTATTGTTTAATTGTTGTGGTCTTGGTTGCAAAAGGTCAAAGGGGACATTAGCAAACCGAAGATTAAGAGCGATTGAAAAGTGTACTTGTGATCGCTGTTGGTCACTGCAGAGCATTCCAGTAGAACAAAAGGTATGAAGCACTTGGCAGTGTTTACAACTGCGAAGGACTACAAATGGAACTCGATATGTTTGGGCAAGTTAACATGACAAGCTTTGAAAATAGCTCAACTGTGATTAGAAGTTTCCTCAGGAAATGAAGATACTTCGAGTTGGTAGTTGGTAGTTGAAATTTCCGCTGCTGCCACAATATTGAAGTGAAAAGAGTTTCTTCCCTGCCGACTGAATTGTTAAGCAGCATCAGGCTGCTGCCACTATACTGAGTGTTCCATTTTATTCCTTTGGAACTTTTCTCATATTTGATGAGACTATTATGGAGTCCCTGAATGGAGATCGAAAAAAGCTACACTGGGTGCGGATTTGCTTTCTATACAAGTAATTTACCATTTCCTTGCAATTTACGCTAAGCAAGTGGTACGCTTTCGGTTATATTTTTTTTATTAAACGAAACTTCCACAGAAATTTCAAGATTTTTAATCTCATAGTGTAGCGTAGCAGCTTCATTATCAATTGTAATATTTTCAGTTTCTTTTTTTTCTAATTTTTCTCACAGATTTTCTCCAAAAAGTGTTAAAAAAAACACTTCCTGCTCTAGAAAGTAACGACAATCCTGTATAAAAAATTACCCTTTCTAAGAAATTGAAAAATTATCCATTTCCTTGGCCTTTTTGGCGCTTTTCTTGTTTTCCATTTACATTTTTTGAAGCCTTTCATATTAAACTGCAATCAGCGGACTCCATTTCTTATGCCTCCAAAATTTAATAATCACTTCAAATGACTTCATTATGAAACACTTAACGAAACAAAATATACAAATTTACACTCAAATTATGCACACTCATACATTATTTTCTTGCCCCCCTCTTCTCATGCTAAACGAAAAATCATATAATTTAGAAGGAACATTATGAGCGAGAATGAAAAGCAAATCTAAATGTTGATTCAAATGTTGCCAAAATGACAAAAAAAAAATATTAACATAAAAGACAATAACAACAAGGAGGCAAATACAACACAACTGAAGCAACAACAACACACATTTACATGCATAAATACATTAAGGACGAAGAGCACTTATGATGTCTATGGATTAATGTGCGGTTTGGGGAAGTGGCCTGAGTGAGAACCTCCACAGGCACGGAACATATGAGGCAACAAATTTACGCAACCAAAACTGACAATGAACACAAACTTGTAAACACACAGAAATAAAGATTTCCTGAAGGGGAAAACTGATTTGCGGAAAAAAGTTTAAAGAAGCGTGCAAGTTAAGTGTAATTGGTCATGGTTGACGGAAGACTGGCAGTAACGAAACTGGTATCACCTACTTGAAACAAATCATGAACCATTTATGGTTACAGCCATGGGAGAGGCCTAATTCGAGGAACAGCTTTCGCATTGTCAGGTCTTCATTTTGTTCCTTGGCCTGCGATGTTGATTGTTTTGAATGGTTGTTTGTTGCGAAGCCTTTGCTACTTCCTGTGTGAAGGCACAGTTCGTTTGCTGGTGACTCATAAGATAGTCAGAACTATAGAAATGCTTTTCATAGCCTCACAGGCCTACTCCAACCTTGTCGAAATCCCAAAATCCATTTCTAATTGCTTTTTATTTTTCTTAGCTTTATTATAAGATTCTCCATCAAAAAGGATGGCGGGTGTAAAGGGTGAGGTGAAAAAACTGCAACAAAGTAAAACGCCATAATTTTTTCATTTTTTTTAAATTTCATTGAATGAAAGCAAAAAATGTTGGAAATAGCATCTAATTTTAGAATAAGTTTAGATTTGTTCGAATTGGCCACCTTTGGCACGAATTATGGCTTTCAATTCGCTGCCCGAATGTTGCTCTGCGGTATTTTGGCCCATTCCCGGCGAAGCGCTTGCTTTAGGTGATCGACACTTTGGTATTTTTTAGTGCCAACCTTGCTTTCCAAAATACTCCAGACACAATAGTGCAACGGATTGGTATCCGGAGTTTTTGATGGCCATTGTGCGCTGGAAATAAAGCGAGGAACCTCATTTTGTAACCATTCTTGGATGGCGCGTGCTGAGTGCGATGGTGCTGAATCCTGTTGGAATTTCCAAGGTCTGCGGGCGAAATGTTTGCATGCCCAAGGCTTCAATACACCCTCTACAATATTTTCGCGATAATATTGGGCATTTATTCTGATGGCACGGCCGATTAATACGAGCGGAGAGCGACCATCGGCTGCTACGGCGGCCCACACCATCACCATGGCCGTCGCTTGAGTTCTGGTGGCCAACCGAAGGTGCACATTTTCAGCTCACCTCTTTGGCAAGTAAACACGATCATTTTGTTTGTTTACAAACTGCTGGAAAACGAATGTTTTCTCATCGGAGAAAACCAAATTCGGCAGTTCACCACTTGCGGCCAAGCGAAGCAACCCTTTGGCTCTTTTGAGTCTATTTTCTTTCTGTTGCGGTGTAAGTTCTTGCACTTTCTGGTTTTTTAATGGCTTTAGCCGAGCTCATTTTTCAATATTTGCCGAATGGTATATTGCGATATATTCATCTCACGAGCCATTTTTCGGCCTCTGCGACGCGGATTTCGATCAAGTCGCTTCTTTACCTTTCGCACCATTTCTGCTGATGTTGCTGTTTTCTTCCGTCCACTTCTTTGACGTCGGGCTACACTACCAGTATCATGGTAACGTGCGATGGTACGAGACACAAAAGATTTATTCACATTTAATTGCTGGAGTGCTCTAACGATAGCCACTTGTGGTTTTCCAGCCAAATATAAAGCAATCACACTATCAAGCTCGAATTCCATCACGAATAACTTTTTTTCTGGAAAATTCTCACCAAAATGCTTTTTTACGCTTGTAAACAATATAATGAGCTGTCACTGGAATAATTTTCACAGCTGTCGGACGACTGGTTTAGAAATGACAGCACTTTGAAGTTGATTGCAGTTTTTTTTATCTCACCCTGTACATGGGTTCGATATGGGGATTAGAAACACTTCAATATTAGTTTGGGAATAAGAAGGGAAGTTGATTGAGCTTTGTCCTTCTGTCTGTCTGCCTGTCCTCGGCAATTTTGTTGGGATGTAAATTGATTTCATATTTTGCTTAAAATCAAAAATTATTCACTTTGAAAATCACCGAAATCGTGCAATAATTAAGAGGAATATGCCAAAAATTATTTTATATATGCCAAAATAAGCCATGAATATAAGCAATTATGAAACCACGAACCTCTTAGTCCAACCTGCTGTCAAGTTTCAATAGTATCATTAGGAAGATAAGAGCATTCAGTATAATTGCTAAAATAAGCTAAAACAAGCCAAAATAAGCTTAAATAGTTACACAATCAACTGCTTACTTCATTCCAGTACAATCAGCAAATGTTGTAGGGTACTCGATACAAACTTTCTCTTATCTCTCCAGCAAAAACAGCTGTTGAGCAGATTCTTGGCGAAGGGTGTATAATATTATCCAGAGCTCGAATATAAGACTATTTTGGACTTTTATAAAAAAATATAAAATATTTCATAAAAATAATTTTAATAAATATAGATTATAATACATATATTTTCATTTAAATTAGTTTTATTTGACTATTGACGAAAACTTGATCGATTGTGTAATGCTGGGAAGCTGCTTAGTCGATAAAATAGGTTGCCTCATATAAACATAGGTATCCTGTTTTCAACAAATTGCGATCTGAAGCCTACAGTGTCGAGTATCGTAGATAAAAAACTACTCATTTTCTTGAGGGGCATAGCGAAGCTCTCAATCTTTATTTATAATTGGAACGATCAGATCATATCTGCTCGCAGGCCTGGATAATAATATTCTTCTTACTACAGGAAACTGGTTTATTTATAAGCTATCTTTGACAAGGTTGTCTTAGGTCTAGAGTTGAGTGATTTCCTAAGACCAACTCAAATAACTTAAATGACACTCATTAGTTCTTAACATTAGCTACATGGAAAATGACCAAGAGATCATGAATTCTGAGTGATTAAAAGAATTCGTGGTTGAGTGGTAATTATTGTTAAAGTACAATCATGGGAACAATTTAATATGATTCAAAATAATTCATAAACAAATTTGGAATGTTTAACATATGTACGAAAATGTAGTCTAAACAAAATAAACAGATATGGGTGGCATCTGTGTGTCTGTGTGTGTGTGTGGTGCATTAAAATAGTGCATCAAAACATAACGACACGGTATTGCTTCTGTTTTGCCTTTTCAAGTGCATGTCTGAGGTGTCAAATGACCGCAACTTGTGTGAATTAAAAGAATGCATAATAATGTTGGCAATAACGGTTGTTATGTTATGCTACCTTAGACGTGACATACTGACTGCCTAGGTTTCACTACAGCATGTTAGACTCATAACTCAGATGTAAGAAAAAATTAGTTGAAATAAAAGTGAAGATTGCAGGATAAATTACTATATGGCATGCCTACAAGCTTGACAAAATTTCGAAATGCCTTGGCAGTGCCGAATCGCATGGTAACCCCATAAGGAAGGTAAAGTACCCCTTCAAATCGCAACTAAAAGTTTACAAAATACGTTATGAAAGAGAAGAAGGGTAAATTATGCTAAAACCAGTTACACAGTCAACTTCTAATGTGTATGCATATGCTTTACTTCATGCCAGTACATGCAGCAAATGCTGTAGGGTGTTCGATATAAACTTTCTCTTATCTCTGCTGCAAAACAAGCCAAACATACGCATATTACACTTGAACGGAATATAAAATAAACATAAATTTCCTCAGCATAGAAACTCCTTCAACAAAACTAAACCGCAAAATGAAAAATCCGGTTCCTTTGCTGCGACAGAGACCTCCTTAAACATGCTTTTCGAAAATGCGAGAAATTAAGGACGACACAATTGTATAAAAATAATGTAGCGGGTGGTGGAGCTGTAAAATAAAAATATGCTAAATCAACATTAAAATAATAAAAACAAACTTTTTTCTATTATTTATTTGGCCGCCTTTTGACTCTTCTAGGCAAAGTGACGACACTAGAACAGCAATTCCGGTTTCAAATATGTATGTGTGCATGTTAAGGAGACATTTTTTTTTATTGTTCCATATAAAACTCGTAAATAAGACTAAAATTATTTAAGTTAATAAAAATTATGATTATCACTGCTTAAGTGCTCTAATGGTGCATATTTTTGCTGAGGATTATATTTTTCTTTCTTTCTGCAAGGCCAAATACTTATACTATATAATTGAATTTCAAGTAATGACGGTTAATGGCTGACTTGACAGAAAGTTAAAAAAACATTGGTAATGGTTTTGCATATAAACAATATTTATATCGCCTACTTTTTTTCTTAAGGCTTTAGGAAGTTTTATAATTCTCAAACAATCAGTAAATCTCAGCGAGAAGAAACGAAACTCCGTTCATGAGGGCATGGATAGTGGAATTCTCAGTATCAGAGGAAGATTAAGAATAAAATTATCATAAAAAAGTATCGCTAGTTAGAGAAAACATAACGATAAAGCGTTTTCCAAACATGAAAAACTTTTCTAGTTTTATAGCTTTTAGTGCTCCAGGAATATCTGCAAAAAAAATTAAAACAAAATATATTTGAAATTTGTTTCCCAGTGCAATAAAACTGAAGCGTAAGATCAATGATTAGTTATGCCTACTTAGTGTCACAATATTAGGGGTGTATCATTTGCTTTTTAATTCAAAGAAATACTCTGCAACAACTAATTTCATATAAAGTCAACTGTTGTATTCGATTTTCCTGCAACAATGCTTGCAAAGAGATATTTCTTATTGACAATGTTTCTTATTTAGGCAAGTGTTTAGCTCCAGCTCCACGTGGCAGATATCCACCACCTAAGCTTGGCCGAACAACTATCCTGCCAAATACTTTAAAAAATTTTACAGCATTTAAGATAACTAAAAAATCTTGTGCTTTGCTCAATAAATTTCCAAACATCTCCATTACACTGGTCATTTCCGTTTCCTTTGTTTCCTTTCTTTCTTTTGTTTCCTTTGTTTCGTTAACAAATATTTTCAAATGTTATTAAATCGAATATCATCATTTTTTAAATCAATTAAGTAATAAATTGCATAAAAGAGATTCACTTTAGTGATTTCGTTTTTTTAGTGCCAAATAAAATAAATCAATAAATACAACAAAAGTATACAAATTGCAGACTTCTAAGGACACCATTGTCCCTGGCCAATAAGACAAAAACTTGTCTCTTCCAATACATTTGTAACTCAATTGTATAATTTAATTTTCTTTTTTACTTAACCGTACAGTAATAGCAACAAAGACTATAAATATTTATATATTTGTAGTCTTTGGTGACTGCCATGCATGCAACAAAGGAAACCATTCTAAAGATCCTGCAGCATCAAATGTTATTTAAAGAATTTTTTTTTTTTTAATTTTTTCTCTTCTTTCAATAACAATATAAAGGTAAAATTTTTTCCTGCCAGAGCAGGGCTGCCTACACACACAAAAGTTGAGCTACAGGAAGTGTGTGTGTTGCTGCAATTGAAGTAAAATTTTTAATGTTGCAACAGGATGAACAGCAAACAAACAAACAAAAAGTGAAAAACATAAATCTTAAATGTTACCGCTTGACTGTTGAAAAATAATATTTTAAAGAGGAAATTAAAAGGAAAGAAACTAAATCGTCTTTCTTTCGTAACTATTGAGATGTTATTTGGTTCCGTTCAATACCAAAAAAAAAAAACAAATCTTCGCATAAAAGCATTAAAATATAAGAATAGTAGTAGAAATAAAATATACTGAATAACTCCCACGTAAATGGAAATAAATGTGATATTTCGTTTTCTCTATACAAATTCTAAAATGTTCGAGAAATTCCATCTCTTCATACAAAGTACCCTTCCTCAGCCAAAGTGCCCTATACAGCCATGATGGCAAACGTTTCTGCTATAGAACTGCATTTATGGAATACCTGAATTGAACTTGTAAAATTTTTTAGAAGCGCTACAAAATACGACTTAATGTAAGATGCACATAAGCTTTATATCTGGGAGGGGTATGAAGAGTATGGCAAAACCATTCATCCTCAGCGAGTCAAACATATGTACCAATAAAGGTCACTCTCCTTCAACGGATCAAACGTATAAGGGCATGAAAGCAATAGATTAGTCTATAAAGCTGCAGTTATAAAATATCTGAATCGTATTTCTGAAATTTTTTAAAAGGCTCTGAAAATAAGACTTAATGCAAAATGCTCATAGATATGACATCTGGGACGGAAATGGCCACTGCGGCTAAGCCACTCTTCTTCAACGGATCAAACGTAAAGGACATTAGTCTATTCAGCTGCATTTATAAAATATCTGAATCGTATTTATATAATTTGTGGAAGCGCCGGAAAAGAAACTTAATGTAAAATAATTACATACTAGACATCTGGGACGGAAATGGCTACAGTGGCTAAGCCACTCTTTCTCATCTGATCAAACGTATAAGGACATGAAGCTAATACATTAGTCTATTCAGCTGCATTTATACAATATCTGAATCGTATTTATATAATTTGTGGAAGCGCCGGAAAAAAAACTTAATGTAAAATGATTACATACTAGACATCTGGGACGGAAATGGCCACAGTGGCTAAGCCACTCTTTCTCATCTGATCAAACGTATAAGGACATGAAGCTAATACATTAGTCTATTCAGCTGCATTTATACAATATCTGAATTGTACTTATATATTTTCTAAAAGCCCCTGAAAACAAAACTTAATGTAAAATCCTCATATACATGACATCTGGGACGGAAATAGCGCCTGTGGCTAAGCCAATCTTCCTCAGCAGAATAAACGTATAAGAGCATGAAGGCATATTGGAATATTGGCTTCTATTTGCGAAGTTTTGTTTACAATTTATAACTCATAAGCCAGCAAAATAAATTGATAATATATATATGAAATCTTTTTTATGAAAACTGAAATTATTTTTATTTTCATTCAAATATAAAAAGGAATCTGATTTTTAAGATTTATTAACCACAATTGAATTTATAAAAATTTACAAAAATCTTCCAAAACGAAAAGCACAGAAACGTTTAAATAAATTTAGGAAAACAGAAAATTCTTTAATATAAAATACTTATATCAACCACAAAAGTAGAAAATGAAAAACTACAGGGAGTTTTTTTTTAGAGCTTCACAAATTTGACTTGGCAATGCAAACTAACTTGCTCCTCATAAAGATTTTTTTTTTTTTTTGCAATTTTTCAGACAGAATAGCGACTGCCGAATTCGGTGTATCAAGCACTGTTATTGATAATGAATTCCCATTGCATCGATGCGGAATTAAGTAGAATTGTTGGATTTCGAATATGCTTTATGCGCTGGCTTAGTCTTTAATCCATATGCCTTCGAAAGAGATGTGATAGTGGGGATGTTACTGTAAATGATGGCCGACATTGGGACAAGGTTATAGTTGCCTTCAAAAGCGATTATAGACAGAATATTACTTTTAATGATGATTGACATTTGGATGAGATTATGAGCTGGTGCAGTCAGCTTTCATAGGCGGTGATGGGCGGAATGTTATTATCAGTGCATTGGGGCGTGTTTCGATCATTTTTCGTACCGCAATTAGCTTACGTTATGGTTCCTGCAGGACAGAGTTTAATGCTGCATTGCGAAGGCTAGAAGTGGTTTACTCAAGGAAACTTTCGAACATTTCGATAAGGACAGTAAAATGGCCACCAATATCATGTGATTTACACCCAATAGGATGTTTTCTACCCCAATATGCCAGAGTAAACGAAAAACCTTGGAGTCAACATTCGAAAAGTTATTGGCCAAATACGCACCAGCCGTGGAAATTTGTGTAGCTCTAAAAATAACACCCTATAGAATAAAGTTATCAAGTGGAAACTATTGAAATAAAAGCAAATTTTATATCGAAACCATAAAACCAAAAGATTGATTTCATGTGCTTATTAAAACTATTTATGGATCACAATATGGGCCAGGATGCATGTATGTGTGCAAGATTGGGCTTACATGTTTTTGATTGTGTGTGTTTTCATAACAAAAATACAGTTTCATTTGATTTACAAGAAACTGGAAATCAAAATATTTACAATAAACAAGAAATAACATTTAGTGAAAATAATAAAGGAGCAAAACCGACAGACGAAACTATAAAATCACAACATGGAAAAGATTCGACAAATTGGAATGCAGTACAATAAACAAAATAAAACAAAAGGAAAATAAAAAGGAAGAAGGAATCTGGCTTTCAGGCATTTATTGGTTTAAATGCTGCCAGAAATACTGATGCAAAGTATGAGGGGCTATCAATAAGTTCCCATTGTACCAGAAGTACTAAATTTTTCGCTTTATTTTTTTATTTAGGTCGTACCATTCATTGAGCTTCAAGGTCCTAAAAGTTACGTAAGGATTGCGGGTACCAGCAACTCATTTCCGACGACTGTCTTTAAGCTATATAGAGTATCTCAAATGTTAGACAATTTCTTCACGCCAAGCTGAAACACATTCAATGCTTCTCAGCCAAAAGTACGTTAAACTCGGCGTCACACAGGCAATTCGTAGTCAATTTGCAGAAAAGTAATTGTAAATTTGATCATCAAGGTGAAGAGTTTATTCGGACAAAATTATTTTTAAGAAACAAATTCAGAAATTGAAACTTGTATAGAATTTTTAATTTAATTTAAATAAAAACTTGCTTTAAGGAGTCCTTGTGTTATGAGAGCTTTAAGGATTGTCTTGGGTGCGCAACCAAAGCTTTACACTGACTACAACTGTTGTATGTATGTTTGTAATATTTACAATTTCTATACATTGAAATTTACATGGTGTTACAAAGACGAGTTTACATTAAGGGCTGTTTTATTTTATTTTTATTTTTAGTTTCATGATTTATTTTCTCAAAACGGCGGTCTCCCGTTTTGTCCTGAATCACGCCTATCCTGTGAGCTACTTTTAAAATTTAAAGTTCATAATAATAAATTGGCTTCTCTTACCTTTCTTAAAGAATGTATTCGCTATTCAAACGCCATCCAAAAATTTCACCATCCAACTAAATAACTAACAAATATTTTAGATACTTTCTAGTCTCCCTCGTAAACCATATTTTTTTTTTTTTTGGTTTTAATGAAAATATAACACTTTCATTTTGTATACATTAAAAATAAAATATCTTCAAGGATATTTGATTATATGCATTCATTTGCACACACCAACAAATGCAAACATTTTAAATAAACACACTCAGCCACACTGATATGGAAAGGCAAAGGATTCGATTTTAATTTTCTGGTATTTTTTTTTAGATTAGTATAAATATAGAACCCTTTTCCAATTTATTGAAAATGTCTAATACCTTTTGATTGATTTGAGAGAACTCCAAAATATAATTTTACACTGCCAGGGGCTAGAAAGGCTGGCAGGATAACATTGGGTGTTTGATTAAAATTTCGATAAATGTTTACTTTGAGATTTGAGGCTTTTATTTACCCAGCCACTGTGATGTTGCAATTAAATTTACCTTAAGGCTAGGAAGAAGGATCTTTATTAGAAAATTGAATTATATGTAAATCAGCTGAAGGAGCAGCCTACAAACAATTCATCATGAATACTGTTCTGATTTACAATAGAATCAGTTAGCATTAATCACAAATGGTTTATCATGTGGTAACTGAAATGATAAAATTTTTTTTCGAGTGTATATTAAAATTTTTTTATTGAATTGAAATTTTATAAATTTTTTACTTTAATATTTTTATAAATTTTTTTTATAGCAAAAAACCAAAAGTGTGAAAAGTATTCTTAGATTTGAAAAAATTGCCACAACATTCTTCGCTAATTTAGATAATTACTATTTGAAAGCAGCTTCTAGGATAGTATTTTAGAGACTTGAATAAATTTGAAGTAAGTAATTGCGTTCTGCAGTTCTGAATTTTTATCAAAGTTATTGCTTTTGTATTTGTTTATTTTTGCCACATTATTTACAGATTAATTATTATTACAAGTTTTCCTTAATCTGTTTCTTTTAATATGGTGTGGTTTATCCAGTTTCTTGCCTTCAAAGCAATCGCTTTAATATGAGCAGGTGGTGACTTTAGTAGGCTGCTATGAGGGATGCACCAGAGTTAAACTGAAGGTAAAAAGGGTTTTTATTCTATTGATGGTTTTTGAAATATAAATCATATTTTAAAAACAACTGCGTAACTTTTTTTGCTTTAATTGAAGTGAAATTATTTCTATTTTCTATTCACAAAAAGCAGGATTTTGATTTCGCCACTGTCCAACACACTAAATATAGAAAAGAATTCTGGTAGAAACTTATAGAGCAGGAGATTTCCATAAACAGTAATAAGGAAAATGTGAAAGCAATACCAACAAAGGCCATCCAAGCTGGTACGTATCAGCAGGAGTTCCTTCAAAGTAATTTTAAGCGTGTGAAAATTAGAATAGGCTAAAAACTAATTCCATAAAAAATTTAAATTAATTAATACAACGAATTTTTAAGTTTCCTTGCTTACAATTCAGAATATTTAATAAAATATTTTTTTGCATTGCCTTCCCCAAAAACCTGATGGAGCCAAAGAAAAGCCTCAACAAATACAAAATAATATTCGAATAAAACTCAAAAGATTTGCTGCAGGATTTTTTCTTCTACACTTTGAAAATCAATCAATAAATCTTGTATAGAAACGTATTTATTTTTCCTTTTCTACTACTACTGAATTCCAATAGCAGCGCTATTAAACACCCAAAGAAAGCATTTAAGTTTCTTCTTATAGCTTTAATGCATTAAACAACACAGCAAACATTTTATAATGGGAAACTAACACGTAAGTAATTAAATTTCGTTTTCAATGAAAAACTACTTAATAAATTAATAAATAAGTTGATTAGCTTGTTTGTTCGACGTAATCTAGATGTCATGCTTTCATTTGGCCTTAAAGCCAAATTCATCAGTAGGTCTTTGACCAAACGTTTTTGAATAAAATAATCTTAAAAATCCAAAACCTGCTACAATGTACCAATTTCCATAAAATAATTGAGAATTACAAAATTACATTACAACTTTACATATTAAATTATAACATTTTGCTCATAAAGCAATTGAGAATTACAAAAGTACAATCACAGCAAAGAAAATAATAAATTATAAAGGAATTGGTAGAATATACAATAAAATATTGATAGATTTTGTGACTTATTGAATCTCCATTTTGGAAACAAAACTTGAACGTGTTTGTAAACTAAAAATAAAAATAAAATTATAATTCAGGGGAATCACCAATTTTTTTTTAAATTATTTATTAAAAGGAAAATGAAATTGTTTAAATATAGTTAATGCGTAATTAATTATATTGCAAGCAAAAGTGAGGCAAATGGTAGAACCATCCTAAACCAATATGGATTAGACGCTTGCCCAAGACGTGATGATGGTGTTTCCATGGCTTCGTATGCGAACCCCCCGGAAACTGTGTTGTATACTCATCCGCAAGAGCTGAATATGTACCTTTGAGTCGTATAAAGATTTGACATATTCTCTCTATCTGATTCGATATGAATTTCGATGGAATGTTTATCCCTTTCTTGCCGCGAAAGAAGCATTTGATGTCCCTTTCAAACTTCAATATTCAAAGCAACAGTTTGCCTACAAGTATTAACTCTACAAAAACATACATATTTGCCGAATCTTGAATAATGCATTTGACAAGTAGGATTCATTCCCAGACAAGTACAACTTAAAAAAAATATGTATGTCAACATAAGTCGGTAAAGATAAAATATTTTACGAACGATTGAAAATTTAAACAATAATAAGTAATAATAATAATTTTTTTAAATATTTTGATTATTTACATCAGTCTCAAGGCCCTAATAATATATACATTCATACTCATTAAGGACGAAAAGCAATACAAATTATTTTCATGGATTTACTCGTATTTAACTAGAAGAAATTTTTTATTCTAAAAATATCTAAAAATTTTGAAAAAAAATCATTGATTAAATAAACAATCTCGTTGTCCATTTCGATTCTATTTTCCGTAAAACATTTTGATTTTGCCATCCAATTTGATATCTTCACGAAGGACTTGACCCATTTGGTGTAAACATGCACCAAAACAGCCGAGGTTTTAAGACTGATTTTATTTATATAACTTGCATTAAGAAATTATGGAACCAGTAGGAGGGAATTCAGACTGCATTCATAGCAAAAATATATATTTTTTTAATGCATTGAAATACTTAAATATTTTCAGCCTAACAAGGCAGCGTATGTTTTGTTAACCAGTGTTCAATCCAGTCTTAAGGCGAATTAAGCTTCGAACGATATTTAATTAATTATGTGTTTTTTTTTTAAAAAAAAAGTTAATAATATATGAAGAAAATAAGGGCATATACTTTTACCTTCCGTCATTGTTGTTATGGGCTTTTTCTATATGAGAAAGAGAGAACAAGAGTTATTATTACAAGAAAACTGTAAGGAAATAAATTCTCTCTGCTTCTTTATTTCTTTAGGGAAATAATCCAATTTTCAAAAATATTTTTTTAAAGGCTCTGATACACTGTCCTACACAGTCATACGATTTGTTAAATATGGCATCTCTACTGCAGAAAATAGGACAGTGTGGCCAAAAAATGTCATACAAGCAAATCTTTATGAAAATATTTATAAAATTAACAATTTCATGCGATCAGATTTATTTTTACTTTTATCAGCAAAGCAGAAATTGTTTGCATCATATTTGTATGACAGTTTGGCATCAGTAAAGCCATTTGGATGTGTTTTTTTAAAATAGTAGGCTATCACTATGAGGTTTTTGTGCTCATGAATTGTACGACTGTGTAGGATAGTGTAACATGGTCCTAAATAACACAAGCACGTCTTCATATCGTTAGTCGAAATTCAAAGCCATGTATCTGATAAAAAAAAATATATTACAAAATTTACTTTTGCAATAATTATTGCGTACTCGTAAGTAAGTTCGTGGCTTCGAACTTTGCAAGGTTTAGCTCTACAAGATCTTCCAAATTTTTAATATTTTAGTATGATATTCGAGCACACAACTTTCCAAGCTTCAACTACCGATATTCCCCATAAGAAGAACGTCATAAAAGTAGCAGTTGGCAGGCAAATTTCTTCTTGTGCCGCTAGACAGCGTACAAAAGTGAATATTTTTTAAAGACTAAAATTTCACATCCAACAATAACTGACAAAAAACAATATATGTTTCTTCTGCAAGAGGCAAGCTCTCCAATGTTCATTGGGTTATCTCTCTGTAGTGCTTATACAAGCCCAGGATTAGTTCTGTTTGTAGAATGCTAAGGACTGTTAAAAAATTTGCTAAAGCTTTTAGTATTGTTTACATTTGTTGACGCTGTTATTGTTTACATTTAACAAATACCCCCTCTTCCTGCCGACATGAAATCTTCTTCAAGAAGATAAAATTATAGTCTGACAAGAAGGAAAGAAAATAAAAAATAACAATAAAAATCCCTTGACAATTTTACAAATGGTGCGAAAATTGCAAAACAAAAACAGTATTTTATCAAATACACAGGAAGTTTTCTATACACGCAGAGAAATATACGGACGTTACACAAATTTTGTGCTCAAGTAAAGTAAAATTTTTTGCATTGAGATTGTAATGCAAAATAAGTGAACATTTTGTTTGAATGTCCCAACAAACAAAATTAAATTCTATGGTAGACAGCAATTTATCTTCTCTTCTATTCGATAGCCGCAATTCGCCTAGCCTCTAGGACTAGTTCAAAGCAACTAGGCAAGACTTTGTATTGACAAGGAAGGGTATCCTATACAACCTCCATAATCATCTGCGAAATCAATACATCATGGATGTATTGAGAGGTATAATGCAATGGGATCAGTTATATTTTTTGCAGTTAATATAGATCATCCAAGCAGGATATATCCTTTACTTTTACATACAAAGGACGGCCTTCCGGGTATATCGGGGATTTAATTTATTAAGTTGCGAACATGATCCTTCACATGGGATAATAGTGTTCGCCATAGTGCAGTACAGTACACAGTGCAGTACACAGTGCAGTACACACTGCCATAAGCCAGAGCATCTGGAAACAAGTGCTCTGACATCTCATTCTCCTTTAGCACCGATATAGTTATTTCCATTGTTTTTAATCATTCTCAATGATGTCAGGACTGCAACGCCGTTCCAGCTTCTCTGTAGAATCGCTAGAAGATTTTCTATATTAGTATCTCTGTTAGTCTAACAGTTCACCAGCTTAATACCAATGTACCTCTCTTAGCTCTACATTTAATTAAAAAATTCCAGCCATCCTTGCCTTTGCTTGACTCTCCTGTCGTGTAATAATTATTTCAGTATCTTTCATTATTATGCCCCAATATGCTGATAGCATGAATGCCTTAAGGACTACATGAATGGCTTTTAAGTTTCACTAGATTTAATCCCATATTTTCTGCAAGTGTATTTATTCGTAAACTCCTTTTGCAACAACACAAAATTATACGATTTCCGAAAGTCTGAAAAACAAATGTTTAACTTCTCATGCTTTACATTCGCTTACAGATGGGGAGTTGAAAACATTTTTTGTTTTTTTTTTATATTTGAAAATTTCAATTGATTTTCAATTGTTTCGTTAAAAAGTGGTTTTATCGGTTTCTTTAGTTTTTCTTATTTGTTTTCCTCTACTCTTCCTTCTTTCAAAACTTCTTTGGCAGTTAATACTTTTCGAAATTTTGACAGCAGTCACAAGCACAATTTAAAGTCAGTATTAGCAATTTAAAGCAATTGTGGAAAAAGAATTATGTGTTGGGGTTTTAAGAGGTATTTATTCCATACAGTGAAATCACGCTATTGATAACTAAATGAAGTAAAATTGTTTAAATTGATGGGCAACACATAATCAAAATAAAAGTTTCCTTGTTAAAGAATGTCACGAATGTTGAATTTTCTACTGCAATTCCAATATGCCGAAAGCCGGCAGCCGCAATCCGATGTGAAGGATCACGTTTGAAACCTAAAAAAATAAAATTCCTGCCGCCTAATACCGAGGGTTTTAAGAACTTGTGCACTTTCTGAAACCCTTAGTCCATATTTGAAAAGCTGTTGTCTGTAATACACGCTTTTGATAAAGAAAAAGCAACGTCAAGCCGAATATTTTCCCTTTGATTGATTAGCGTAGGACCTTTAACAAGGCTTAAATAAGTCAGCTTGCATAGAACGTAGTCCACAGAGCGACTTTCTATTTCCAGCTTTAGTATTTTTATCAATATCAATGCAGAGAGCCACAAATCGCGTTCCTTTTTACCATCAGCCTATCAAAGGAGTTACCAGAACTTTAGAAGCGCATTCATAATTCTGTGAGATTTGCGATATACCTTCTCTCAATCTCCATGCGAATCATACAGTTTCTAGTAACCGACAGGAATTTCTTCTAATGGCCCCTAACCTACGATTTGAGGGACTGTGACGTAAGGGCGAGACTCAACATTCGTGGACAAGGCATGCTGTAGCTTCAGCCTCTTTTAGGATCTGTTTAGATTTATCACTCTCCTGGTTATCCTTATCTACAAAGAACTGTGATCCAACTTATACAACACGTGCCTGCAATTTGATTCGAGTTTACGCCCGATAGTTCATTACATCCAGCCTATTAATGTAAATCCAGTCCAGTCGCTGTAGGGTATTGCCATATACCGGAAGATAAGGTAAATCCCTATACAACAAGCTATTCAGCTACAGCCCATTCCATAGCGGGAAAGGAAATGGTTATCAAATCGTTTACTGAACTACACCTAATGAGCTTCGAAGCACAGTTAAGCATTAATGCAGTCTAAATTAAAACATTAACCCAGGGTACACGTATATTGCTATGCCTCCCAATTGACATCATTACCACCCGGTTGACTGATCTTCGATACTTATTCCAGCATCAGTCCAGATTATAAATTTGTTAGTGCCCCTCTTGACTAGTGCCACTAGTTTACCGAACTATATCTATTGAGCTTCGAAAAAAAACACTTAATCATTAATCCAGGCTACATTAAAGCATTATTCCAGACTACACATTTCCTGGTAATGGAAATTTATTTTTAACCTCATCCTATTAAAAGCAGTGGAACAAAGTCTTCCATAAAAATGAGGTGAACTGAGACCATATAGCAAAAGTACCCGAATTTTTGCCACCACAATCCCAGCATGGGCTAGGCAGCTTCTCTAATCAGCTGTTTCCTCATGTTATCGCAATTATATCAGCAGTCGAATATTGTATTAAGAGCTTTAAAGCTTCAATATGAATAACGAAAAGCAATTAAAAATATCCCAAAATCTCATGTTGAAACAACTCCAAATGGAAACATTCATACACAGCCAATTAAAATTCCCTCAGCAACACATTAAATCCAGATTTAAAAGAAATTTTTCAATTAATGTTTATATTTTATCTCTTATTTCTTTCTAAAAGAGAGTGGAGCTCATAATTAATAATTAAATGTTCTTCAATCATACGAGTATTTAAAGAAAAAAAAATTATTTTTTATGTTTTTAAATCTTATTATAACGTCAAGTTAATTAATAACTCCCAAACGAACATGCAACATTTTATTTATGGGCAGATCTGTTTATGAATTTTCAATGTTGTTACGTAACAGATGCCCTTCTGCTGCGCCATTCAAAGGTGGAGATTTATGGACTCCAACACCGCATTGAACCACAAAAGTATGTTGCTGTGTGAAAGTGTCGCCAGCAATTTCCTTTTCTTACATTGCTGGTAACCAGACATTCACTTCATTTCCCAGAAAATTCTAATTCAGCGCCTTTTGGAGCAGGAGCATGTGTCTGCTTCAATGGCTGCCTGAGCATTCTTGGCCTTCTCTTCTTCTCTCTTTTTTTTATGTTTAGAAATTCAACTCGCTGATGTTATTTCTTATAGAATACTTTTTCAATTTATTTTATTGAAGATAATTATTCATAATTTGTGTGAGTTTTATGATGTTATTAGTTAAAGCACGTGTGTCTTCGAAATTTTTAAGTGTATTTTGGAAAAATACAATAAAAATGTCATAATTTCCATAATTTATTATATTTTGGGTTTATTTTGTATTGTTAAGTTGTGTATTTAGGGGCGGGTAGAAGGAAAATGCTGATTGTAAAAAAAAACATCATCTACATGACGCCAAATTAGCGGAGCTTCTAGATTTTGTATGAACCCGAGAAAAATATTTGGAGCCAATTTTTCAACCAGACGTCGTCTGGAGTCACCTTTTCGTTACCAGATTAAAGGAAAGCCGATCCTATTTAGGGTGAACTTAAACAGAGGGCGTTTAAAACTGTAACAGGATCATGTTTGTACAGAAAATGATTTTCATAAAAACATTTTTCAGTCCTTCTCCGTCTGTCCATCCATCTGTCCGTCTGTCCGCCGCATATTATATAAAATAGATTTAATGTTTACTGATAATACTTAGCGCCAACATCCTTTATGATTTTGTAAAGCAAACAGATTATTTCTTATGCTCGTAGCAATTAAATGTTTACTTTGCTATTGCAAATAATGAAAATGCGTAGAGTTTTATAGAAGATAAAAATGGCAAACACTGCATTTTCTTTCCCTTAATTATGAAATGATTTACTTTTTTAATTCTTACACAAATTCCGAAGCAAAGGATATCAGTATGCATGTAGCGGGTTTTTCAAAATAAAAATATTTATTTGAAAATATTTTATAAAGTAAATATGCAAACTATTTGTGTACCAAAGCAAAACGAAAGGACTAAGCAATATGCATGCAAAATCCTTAATCATACATAAATTCTACAAACGATCTCTAATGGCCTTCTCGTAAAACAAAGTAATGGCTGATGAACGAAATTTATCAAAAGAACAGCATTTTTATGAGGTTACTTGCGCTCAATTAGCCAGTACCATCAAAGGCCAGGACTCAACATAAGCCAAGCCGTACAAGAAATAATAACAAGGAAAATAAAATAAAAAATTTATACGAAAGTTATTCAGACTGAATTTTTTTCAATATTACTATTGCATTCATGCTGCAGTGTTACCAGATTAGGTGATTTGGGATATTTTTAGTTGTTTATGGTATGACAATTTTGTGCTAATCTTTAGGGATTTTTTCGGGGGAAAAATATTATAAATCCTGTCTATATAATTTGTCTGTCAATAGATAATTTTAAGCATATCCTAAATCTAACGAACAAGCCTAAATTGATTCTTTTATTATTCACTCTTACTTCAATTTTGACAAAAAAAAAACAGTCCAAGTTTGTTTGTCACAACCATGTCTTGTGCAAAGCAACCACAATACGATGTCTGATCAAAACTAACCGATATTTAATTTTCCCCAAAAGTATTTATATATTCATCAATAATTATCTTCTCCCCTTCAAAGTTATACCACTCAGATACAACTTACTTATGGCCAATCCTCGAAACATTTATGAAACAGCTTCTGTTTCGATTTTTCTTTTATCTCAGCAATCGTAGCAAACGCTTTCCTTTCTTCGGTCTCTTCAGTTTTGGAGTGAATACGGTAGTTGAGGTATGACTACGGTTTTTTTTTGGCCAAGCATCGATCTGCGAGCTGGTGCGTTATCATGGAAGAAAATCCCTAATTGGTTTTTCTAAAATTCTGTGCGTTTTTGACGAATTGCTTTGCGCAGAAGGCGCATAACTTCAAGGGAGTATTGCTTATTGACCGTAGGACTTTGTGGCAAGAATTCATGATGCACCACGCCATTTCGATCGAAGAAAACCGCGAGCAAAATCTTCACATTTGACCAAACTTGAACTGATTTTTTTTCTTCTGGAAGCTTCCATTTGGATCGTTGGGCTTTGGTTTCAATACTATAGCCATATAGTCGTGATTCGTCACCAGTTATGACTTTTCTGAGCAAATATGGATCATCGTTAACGACGTTCAACAGATCCCATGCGACGTTTTTTTGCTCAAAACTTAGTAAAAAAATAGTCAAAAAAAAATCGAAGAGCACATCAGAACACAATTGACCTTTTCATATGTCAAAAACAAACTGACAATCCAAAATGGCTGACATTGCAAACATACACATGTATATAGCATGTGTGATGTGTACGCACATAACAGAAGGAAAAAAAATCCCAAATTCAAACATACGTAATTCTTGAAATGTTTAAAATAACGGTTATTTTATGATCACACCTCGTATAATGTTTGTATGTATCAAAGTTTTCTTCATGACTACAAAAACCCCAATAATTTTATTTAGTTTTTATTTAAACGGAAATATCATACAAGAGGGGGTAATAAAAAGTTAAAACTACGTTGACACTATTCCAGGAAACCTATATATTCGTAAATCAAATGAAAATCTAAAATCTAAACTACCAATTAGCCTACCAACCGATGTATCCTTTCCTCTTAAAGACCAACCATATTTAATGGGAAAAAGTAAACGTTAAAATCCATTCATTTCATGCACAAAACATGTGCACAACCACAGAACAAATTGGTGCAACCATTTAAAATGTTTGTCAATAAAAGTTTTTTGTTATCCTTTTTCTTTGGTAATTAGCATGATTTCACATGATCATTATTATTATTATTATTGTTATTGTTATTATTGTTATTGTTATTATTGCTCAGCATTCATTGCTTTCTGAGCTGAGGCGCCAAATACAATAAAAACTGTGTCCCATGCAACTTTAAACAATATTCATTAACTATAAAACATTTATGAAATTTAAGATATTTTCTTTTTTATATAACGATTACACATATTTTTTTTTTTTATAACTTCTACGAATTGAAATGAAAAAGGGTTCTCTCCAATCTTAAACATTGTTTAAAGGGGCATTCTTAGGCAGTTAAATGCATGTTGTTAACCATATTAAATAATATAAATTTGTGTTTAACTACAAGCGATTTGAGTAAGTACAGTTTGGAAAATTCGTATAGAAGCATGTGAGAATGCTGGTATTTTCTTTTCATTTATTTATTCACAATAATATTATTTATGACTATTTGGGCCCGGTGCGCGTTGTTGGATCTCAATTTTTCTTTTGATTTAAAGTGCGTATCGAAGAGAATCAAAATCAGAGTTTTTAATTAACGCTACTACGGGCTGATTAACGACCCAACGCCTTCAGCGAAGCACAGCATAGGTTTATTGCGCAAATAGAGATTAAAAATTAGAGATACATATTTATTTAATTTTTTTTACTTTACTTTTTAAATTATTTCTTTCACGAAAATAGGTTAGGTATGATCCACTATTGGGGTAATTAACGCCGATACATACAGATTAAGCACGCGAAGCTTTTAGCGAAACAGAGTATAAGATTGTCGCGCTAATTTCTATCGGGCAAAAGACATAAAAACTAAATATTGCGTCATCTATCAGACGATCTTCAGAGTACACAGAAACACTTCTCACGGCCCATACGGCATGAATATAAAATTTGGCCACAATCGGTTAAGTAGTTTTTGAGTTTATCGATCACGAACATACACGTCATTAATATATATATGTATATATACATTTTTTCAATCCAAAATGGCTGACATTGCAACCATACACATGGATATAGCATGTGTCATGTGTACCAACATAACAGAAGAAATTGAAATGCCGTTGAAGCCCTGCTTCCTAGTCAAAAAAAAAAATATATATATATATAAGATAAAATAAGATTGTATATATAGGGTCTAGGTCCTCCAATAGTTTACTTTAAATAAAACCTACTGATGTTGTTGTTTTTTTGTTTTCTTATTCTTCTTCAATATTTCAAGGACCTCGGCTCCCTGTCATTAGGAATAATTTTATAAAGACTCGCAGTTACTTGCACATATTTTCTTTATGGTATTCACAATTTTTTATAAATATTAGCCTTGCCCCAATAAGGACCTTAAGGAGCCCAGAAAATTAAAGATTATTTGAAAACGATTTTGATTTTTAGTGTTTTTATTACGAAAACTAATAATTGTTATTCTAAATCGCCGTAACGATCCCAAGCCTAGATATTAAGCAGGGATCGCATATGTGCAGGAATAGTTAAGGAATAGTAAGGCTTCAAATTCAAAAACTGGGTTTTTCGGTTCTTCTGGCAAAATAATTATATTTTGCAAAATACAAGATTATTCCGCTAAACCATTTTTATTTTATTCAAGGTTAAAGATCAAAATTGTATGCCTGCATACGATAAGAATTGCGTATAAGAATTGTTAAAAATTTTTTGCTCAAAAAAAAATTTTTATTAAATTATGGAAACCTCCTCTCCCTTTAAACTGGAATATTAAATTAAAGAACTTTACAGAGACGTCGTACTAAAGGTTAATACTGAACATTTAGCCAAAAAAACACAAACTTTTGTGTTATTGTTTTATAACGCCCTTGACTAGCGTTAAAAGCGTTACTTCCTGGCTCTGTAGGTGTTGCAACGAGCTGCTATAAAAGTTCTAAGCGAATTATTAAAGCATGACATTTCGTATCACTAAACACCTTCTAATAACTCTCAACTATGTGAACTATTACATACATTAAACTGCTTCACCCATATTCAATTGCCCGCAAGTGTAAATTGTCGTGTGTTCATTGTATTTTTATGCTTCTACTCCTTCTATCATCTATTGCATATTAAAGCCATTTTTATATGTTTTTTATCTTTAACTACCCAGTTGTATCTTATATTACCTGTTGCTCTATTGTTGCTTGTGGTGTATTTTTATATTTATATTTTTGTTTCGTTTTTCATAATATTTTCTAAATTTACGATTATGTTTTACATTAATTAACAACGTATCCATGTCCACCAGACTTGGCCACAATAATAAAAATATTAAAAATGAATTCAATGGCTTTGTAATGGAAAGGAACAGTGCCACTCATTGTTAAATTAAGTGTGATTAGGGTTAATAAGCTAGAAGGGATTGCTTAATAAAATGTGGCAGGAGTCCATTTCAAAAAAAGGATATAATATAATATGTAACATAAATAAAAAAAAAAATTATATATTATATAAATTAAAGGACGTTATGAAAAATTACAAACAAATTATTTAAGGATTCATTTACATTGCAAGCTTACATTGGATGAATTGATGCTAATTGCGAGCTAGATTAACATTTCGAAATGGAGCTGGTTGGATACACAAGTACACTTTTTGTGGCATGCGAATTTAAAATCTCCCACCATATAAAGATTTCTCCTATCTGCGTATTATAACGATAAATACATAAATAATGGGTCATCCATTTCGTGGTTTCAAAAGTATACGACTGGAATTCGACATCTGCCAAACTAAGTTTTCTAACTAATTTATTTCTTTTCGGTTGAAAATCCGACATTGACGAAAATGGACCGCTCAACTATCACACAACGCATTAAAATGATCAAAACATACTACAAAAATGGTGATTCTGCCACAGCCATATATCGTGCTTTAAGAGCAGATTATGGTTTACATAGTCGTCAAACTACGCAAACAATTGCCAAAATTGAGAAGAAATATGAAGAGACTGGAGCGGTTACAAATATTGTAAGGCCTGTGCATCATCATTTCGCTTGTTCCGCTGAAAATATCGCTGCTGTAAGTCAAAGTCTTGCCGAAGACTGGAATATGTCGATTCTTCATCGGCCTCAGGAATTAGGACAGTCTTACGGCACATTATGGCGTATTTTGCATTTAGATCTACACCTACATCCATATAAAGTCCCACTCACAACAAGTGACAACATCGTAGATACGTGGAATAGGTGCTTGAACAACAGGCGGTGGACGGCGATTTTTCGAGCAAAATTTTCTTCAGCGATGAAGCACATTTCTCACTCGGTGGGTATATGAATAAACCAAATTGCCCTATTTAGGATTCTGAGAATCCTCAAGTAATTGAAGAGAGCCTATGACTTCTTCGAAAATGACTATGGAACGACTGTCACCGCCAATTCAGAGCATTATGGTCACATGATAACCGCCTTTTTTTGCCTGCTATTGAAGAATATGGTTTAGAGAATATGTCGTTTCAACAAGACAGTGCAACATGCCACACAACTCGAGCGAATATGGTTTTATTCCAAGAGACATTTCCTGGCCGCTTAATTTCTCGTTGTGGCGGTATTAACTGGTCACCAAAATCATGCTATTTGGTTACTTAAAACCAACATTCCTGAAGTTATGGTTGAGATACCTTCCAATATGTGTCAAAAAGTGCCCGAAAAATGATGTACTGTTTTACACATAATGTCAAAAGGTCAAACTTTATAATAAAAGAGAAATATTTTATATGTGTTTTATGAAATCGCAAAATGGATAACCCGTTATTTATAAACAATGGAAGGCACAATAATGCTACAATGGTTTTAATTCTACATTCTCAAACACAAGTGCTATATATAATGATGTAAAATATTGCAATATTAATAGTCAGTATATTCAATATATATCACTATAGAAATAGTTCCTGAACCACTAAAACTATTGTGCCTTCCATTGTTTTAAATATTTATGTATTTATTAATTGCATATATATATATATATATATATATATATATATATATATATATATATATATATATATATATATATATATGACATCCAATATTTTCTAATGTCCTCATTTTTAAATTTAAAAGTTCAAATATGGCAATATAAAATTATATATTTACAGTTTTTTAAGCCCCAGTTGATATCGTTAAAAAACTACAGTTTGTATTAAATTCGATAAATAAACGCCCATTTACGGGCTAATCCCCGAAAACCGTTTGGTTTTAAAAACTTTCAAAGAAAACATTTTATAAAGAAAAAACGAATTATATTATGCCTACAGTAGCAGAAATTAAATGAGAATTAAAATATTTATAAAAACATATATCGAAATATAATATCTACGCTATACGCATAATTTTGTATCAATTCTGTATATAAAAAAAAATCACAGTAATATTATGCCTGCAGTTGCAGAAATCAATTGAGAATTCCAAGAGCACGCCTTAGAAAATTGCACTACAGAAATAAATTCGTAAAGAATAAATTTTTAGTAAGTTAAATAATATTAATAACATTTTTTTTAAGAGAAATTCAAACCCAAACCGGGTTTTTCCAAATTTTTAATATTTTTTCATAAAAATTATTATATTAAAATTATTTTTATATTTTCCTGCTCCTTCTTTATTAGAAAGTATTTCACATTTGAATAATTACTGATCAAAGTCCCTATCTCTCTCTGTCACTCTTTCAAACTCTCCTTCTCTAACCCACATATACACACTTTCTCCTTCTTTAATAGAGGCTTTTAAGAAGTAATTTATTTAGCAGCAGCTGTAGAACCTGAACTTCGGCTGATTGCTTTATTCCTTCATTTTAAGTTTATTCTCAAGATCAGGCAATAATCACCAGTGTGTTATTAACGAACTTTTATTAAGTTGTAAATCAACAGGTGATCTTTTTCTAAGATTTTTTCCATTTTAGTTTGTGGACATTTTCTTTTAAGATCATTTCATATTTTATAGCCCGTCATAAACTTTCAGATAATAATCTTTTATGGGACATTTTATTTATTATCAGCTTATTTTCTTTCAACAAAAAGTTTGTTTGCTTTTAAATTTTGTACGCAACAAAGTTTGTGGCCATAAAATCATAAAAAATATTTTTCCAACTCTTTGTGGGGACATTTTCACGTTCTGATTTTTATTGCTTTTTCTTTTCTCAAACTTTATTTATATTTTAAAAGGTATTTGAAGCTTAATTGTATATTTTCATATTAAAATGAAATTGGTTGCTTCTTTTAGCTGTTTTAATTATTTTCTTTCTTTGAAAAAAAGAAGAGAGACAGTGCGACCTCGTTTTGCTTAACTAATTGCATTTTTACAAGACCATTTTTGCAAGGAGGTAAAATTGCAAGTTCTTAAAAGTAAAGATATTTTGCAAGTATCCGTATTGCCTTACAGTGTCGTTGAGGAAGAGTATTTACGCTTGGCTGAGAAGTAGGTTTTAAGAAGAATCTTTGCCAGTGAGGAAATATTTATTGCACAATATTTACTAGAATAATATTTCAAGCCATGACTTTATAATTGAATTCAGAAATCGATTGACTTACATACATATGTACGTTACATACTACGTTACAGGTTAACACCCAGTTAACATTCAGTAACTGACCAATGACAGATATCAATGCATTCTGTCATTCAATCTCTCTCAAGAGGTTTGATTGCCTACCGCCCTTTACGTATAGATTATCAACCAAAACCATTGATTCCAATGAAGAAACCAAACATATATAAAGAAACATATATACATACGATACGTATACATATTTTAAAAATACCTTATATCAATGTAAAGGCAATATTTATACCAAAACTTCTAGGGTTGAAATCTTTAAAACTACAGATTTCTATCAAAAGTCAAATCAAATTTATTTAGTTTTTTTTTATATTATTTTAATTGTTTTATTACAATAAATATAATTTTATTAAGTGAGAATCGTCAAAAGTGCAGAGAAATTGTCAATACTGGCAACAGTGTCTATGATAAATGCAATCGGCCACAAAAAAAAAATTGTTGAAAAAATAAAAAAAAAAACAGTTGCAGAAATCAATTGAGAATTGCAAGAAAATAAAATTACTAAATTCTTAAATAAATATCAGTTAATCCAATACATAAAAATTGTATCCAAAATATTTTATTTTTTATTTGGTTTATGCATGCAATATATACTACAGATGGAAATGCCTTCAGCTTGTAGCCTGCCCGCTATATAATCAATTTGAAAGGAGCAGAGACTGCACAAAAGTTGTCAGAAATGTCACTGTCAAACATTTCTATTTTGAAATATAAAATTTTTTTTTATTTTAAATACATTTACAAAGTGCTTTGCAAGCTACCGACTGTAGGGTATTGTTTTTTAATATGGACACTTAATCTGGCTATTAAAAAATAAATTAATACAATTTTGAAGTCGCGGCGTTATTCGTGCTCATTGTGGAGCTGCAGAGGTCATGTAGCCATGTGGCCTCCTCACCTTGCAAATAGTCATTTTCATATACACATTTCTGAATTCTGAATTTTTAGAAGTAACGCCAACAAATTTTATTGTTTAACCACAAATTCAACTCACAAGGAAGAGCTTTTGAAAAAATTGACACAAAACTTGCAAAAAATTTAAAATAAAAAAATTGAAAAATAAATAAAAATTTAAAAAATATATATAAATTTTATGGAAAAATTAAAATTAAATATTTTGCTTAGAAAAAAAAATGTTAAAAGGCAATATAAAACTTGTGACGAAAAATTTTCCGGAATACTCAAGGATATATAGCAGGATTGATTTAATAGACGTTGAAATCATAATCCTTTTACCGTAGCACCCATTACATTATATACTTGTTAACATCTTTAAAGTCGTATATTTCCTAGAGTGTTTAAAAAATAAAATATCCTTTTTAGTGAGGCTTTAGTTTTTTGTTTCTTTCTCTCCTTTTATGTTTTTTTTTTGATACGACAGCACAGTGCGCACATAAAAATTATTACCCTGAAATTACTGAAGATAAGCACAGGACTAAATTGAAAAAAATCTTGATAATTTGCCTGACTTGTTATAGCATATGTCTGCAGCTGGCGATTGCTAACGCTTGTAAAAAATAACAAGATATTTTCAGCAATTAGTAGGCCACCTTGTTGTCCTGTTTCAACCGTTTCAGAATCCAACTTCAATTATAACAATTTTAAAATAAATGATACTTGAACACCAACGCAAAACCATGACAACAGTAGTTAATTGTTGACTGCTGCAAATCAAGTTATCAAAACAGGAGTCCCCAATAAATTTCTAAAAGGAAAATCTATATAAAAAGGACACATACGAAATTAAAAAGGCCAAAGGACATTATTGAATATTTAGGAAAATAAATGCAGCTGCTGAGAAGTTTATATAGAAAAGGACTTCTAAGTGAGCGCCAAAATAATTTAGATGTTTAAATATAAACAGTTAAAATTTGGTACAACTGCACAGCATTAAACACAGTTTGACAATAAAAGAGGACCTCCTACTAAAAACAAAAAGTCAAACCGACAAGCATTGTAGAAAGTGTAGTGACACAGTTGCTGACTCTTTGGCTGGCCAGCAGAAATTCAACTGTTACAAATTTTGAAAACTTGCCTGTAGCTAAAGCAAGCAGACATTTAAGTCGTAGGCATTAGCTCTAACAGCAGGATATGTTTGTCATTTTACAACATCATTATTGTCAACAACAGAATATGACATCATCCTGAAAATGAATGTTCTTTTTTTTCAACAAACGAAAGACAATCAACAGCATGACAGAGATGAAAATAACTACACATAACGATATTTTTGTGAAAAAAGTAGAGATCCTTTGAAAAGGACGATAAAGACATTTATCCTTTTGCATTTTATAATCTTTGTTATTGCAAATCCTCCTTATAATTGATTTGTTTCTTAGACAGCCTTTCAGCTTATACAGCCTTGTTAGCATTAAACAAAAAATATATCATGACAAATCATTTGAAATTTCTCTAAAACAATTTCTGAAGAATTGCATTTTCTGTTTAAAAATTTTTTATACACAATGAAAAATATGTCTTTAAACAACCACTGATCGTTTACGAACAGTGCAATTATAGCCAACCCCACATCTTAAGGCAACAAAACTTCCATAAAATTTGCCATAATCACGGTTGATTGTCCTTTTCATGTTTAAAAATAAAGAAGAAAAGATTTTCTTCCTTTTGTCTCCAGGATTAAAATACATCTCTGTTTTATTTATTATTTTTTTATTGTTGTAATTGATGTAATGAAGATCTTTATTTTTATCTTTATTTAAAAAAAAGAATATTTTAAGGCGGTTTTTCATTTTTATTAATTTATATTTTTTTAAAGGATCTTCAATGGCAATGTGTCTGCACATGTTGCCATGCCCAGCATTTGTGTCTCTGTTGACACTTACCATGTTCTTTATAAAATAAGCAAATTATGTTTTTATACTGCAGATGTTTAAAAGTTTAAATGTTATAATTTTCTTAAAAAAATAAATAAAATGCTTACAGTGATAATCATGTTGGCATTTGAAACAGGATTAAATATAAACAAACGGTCAAAGGAAAAAATGCCAGCAAACAGACTCTGATTTCCTTTCCCAAATTAAACAAATAACTATTGGAAACAATAAAATAAGCAAACATAAATACAGATGCACATATTCAAACATTATTTGAAGGATGAAGAGCTCTAGATTCAAAGCCTTTAAATTACTCTAATTTTTTTTGTGATTCATTCGCTTAGAAATTGAATTTGTAGGGGAAAGAGGGACTCAAAAATTTCATAGATTGCCTTACATAAATTCCTGCTGCTAGTTTTGTTGCCTATTAAAACCTAAACATGACATACTTTTAAATCTAAAATATGCAAAAATATGCTGTAAAAAAAAAGTATGCAAAAATATGCATTAACGATTTTAAACATTTTGCATAATTCAAATGTGCATTGGAGAAATAGAGTAGAAATGTGCTTAAAAACATTAATATGAAATATATTTAAGACCAAAATATGTAAGAATATGCTATAAATATAAAATATGCAAAAATATGCAAAAATATGAAAAAATATGCAAAAATATGCACTAATAATTATAGAATTTTGCATAATTCAAATATGTTTTAAGGAATTAGAGTAGAAATAAGCTTAAAGACATAAATATAAAAAAAGTATTTAAGACTAAAATATGTAAGAATATGCTATAAAAATAAAATATGCAACAATATGCTTTAAAAATAAAATATGCAAAAATATGCATTAACGATTTTAAGAATTTTGCATAATTCAAATGTGCATTGGAGAAATAGAGTAGAAATGTGCTTAAAAACATTAATATGAAATATATTTAAGACCAAAATATGTAAGAATATGCTCTAAATATAAAATATGCAAAAATATGCACTAATAATTATAGAATTTTGCATAATTCAAATATGTTTTAAGGAATTAGAGTAGAAATAATCTTAAAGACATAAATATAAAAAAAGTATTTAAGACTAAAATATGTAAGAATATGCTATAAAAATAAAATATGCAACAATATGCTTTAAAAATAAAATATAGAAAAATATGCATTAACGATTTTAAGAATTTTGCATAATTCAAATGTGCATTGGGGAAATAGAGTAGAAATGTGCTTAAAAACATTAATATGAAATATATTTAAGACCAAAATATGTAAGAATATGCTCTAAATATAAAATATGCAAAAATATGCACTAATAATTATAGAATTTTGCATAATTCAAATATGTTTTAAGGAATTAGAGTAGAAATAAGCTTAAAGACATAAATATAAAAAAGGTATTTAAGACTAAAATATGTAAGAATATGCTATAAAAATAAAATATGCAACAATATGCTTTAAAAATAAAATATAGAAAAATATGCATTAACGATTTTAAGAATTTTGCATAATTCAAATGTGCATTGGGGAAATAGAGTAGAAATGTGCTTAAAAATATATGAAATATATTTAAGACCAAAATATGTAAGAATATGCTCTAAATATAAAATATGCAAAAATATGCACTAATAATTATAGAATTTTGCATAATTCAAATATGTTTTAAGGAATTAGAGTAGAAATAAGCTTAAAGACATAAATATAAAAAAGGTATTTAAGACTAAAATATGTAAGAATATGCTATAAAAATAAAATATGCAAAAATATGCTTTAAAAATAAAATATGCAAAAATATACATTAACGATTTTAAGAATTTTGCATAATTCAAATGTGCATTGGAGAAATAGAGTAGAAATGTGCTTAAAAACATTAATATGAAATATATTTAAGACCAAAATATGTAAGAATATGCTATAAATATAAAATATGCAAAAATATGCACTAACAATTATAGAATTTTGCATAATTCAAATATGTTTTAAGGAATTAGAGGAGAAATAAGCTTAAAGACATAAATATAAAAAAAGTATTTAAGACTAAAATATGTAAGAATATGCAATAAAAATAAAATATGCAAAAATATGCATTAACAATTTTAAGAATTTTGCATAATTCAAATGTGCATTGGAGAAATAGAGTAGAAATGTGCTTAAAAACATTAATATGAAATATATTTAAGACCAAAATATGTAAGAATATGCTATAAATATAAAATATGCAAAAATATGCAAAAATATGAAAAAATATGCAAAAATATGCACTAATAATTATAGAATTTTGCATAATTCAAATATGTTTTAAGGAATTAGAGTAGAAATAAGCTTAAAGACATAAATATAAAAAAAGTATTTAAGACTAAAATATGTAAGAATATGCTATAAAAATAAAATATGCAACAATATGCTTTAAAAATAAAATCTGCAAAAATATGCATTAACGATTTTAAACATTTTGCATAATTCAAATGTGCATTGGAGAAATAGAGTAGAAATGTGCTTAAAAACATTAATATGAAATATATTTAAGACCAAAATATGTAAGAATATGCTCTAAATATAAAATATGCAAAAATATGCACTAATAATTATAGAATTTTGCATAATTCAAATATATTTTAAGGAATTAGAGTAGAAATAAGCTTAAAGATATAAATATAAAAAAGGTATTTAAGACTAAAATATGTAAGAATATGCTATAAAAATAAAATATGCAAAAATATGCTTTAAATATAAAATATGCAAAAATATGCAAAAATATGCAAAAATATACACTAACAATTATAGAATTTTGCATAATTCAAATATGTATTGGGGATTTAGAGTAGAAATAAGTTTAAAAACACAAATATAAAAAAAGTATTTAAGACCAAAATATGTAAGAATATGCTATAAATATAAAATATGCAAAAATATGCACTAATAATTATAGAATTTTGCATAATTCAAATATGTATTAAGGAATTAGAGTAGAAATAAGCTTAAAGACATAAATATAAAAAAAGTATTTAAGACTAAAATATGTAAGAATATGCAATAAAAATAAAATATGCAAAAATATGCATTAACAATTTTAAGAATTTTGCATAATTCAAATGTGCATTGGAGAAATAAAGTAGAAATGTGCTTAAAAACGTTAATATGAAATATATTTAAGACCAAAATATGTAAGAATATCCTATAAATAAAAAATATGCAAAAATATGCACTAATAATTATAGAATTTTGCATAATTCAAATATGTATTGGGGACTTAGAGTAGAAATAAGTTTAAAAGCATAAATAAAAAAAAGGTATTTAAGACTAAAACATGTAAGAATATGCTATAAAAATAAAATATGCAAAAATATGCTTTAAAAATAAAATATGCAAAAATATGCATTAAGGACTGTAAACATTTTGCAAAAGTCCAACAAATATAAAATAAAATAGATATACAGCAGAGAAAATAATGTAACCGTTTAAAAATATGCAAAATATTCTCTTAAATGTAAAGTATGCAAAATTATGCACTGAACTTATATAAGATTTTATTAAAAGAAATACTCGTACATGTTGTGAAATTTTGAAAAAAAACAAAATTGAAATAATAATTCCCAGTAAATAAAACGTTTCACTTAAGCGGCTCTCCTTCTAAAAATTATTTCGTTAAGCAATAAAAGGCCAGTATTAAACCCACACCATCCTTAAGCCTCCCAAGAATTTAACTGCAGAAGATCCTTAAAAAGTATACAAAACCATTTGCAGCTTTTTCTGCATCTTTTTATGTTGATCCTTTTAAAACTGCTGCTCGTTGGTTCAGGAGGCACACTAAGTATAAAAAACAAGGAGTCCAATTATATCACGCCATCTCTCTCACACGTACTCTGTAAGTTTTCTATTATTCTTCTATTATTCGCAAGTCTATAAAATGGCAACTGTCGGCGAGTTGAAGGAGTCCTTTCATTAAATTACCTGCTGTTTAAAATATTAACACCAGGACAAATTCTATTAAAAATTCATTTTACGGCTGCTTTATTTCAGACTGTTAAGCCATCAACGGTAGTATCGGCTGTTCTAATTTCCAACAGCGAAGGGGAACAAAAGGAAAATTTTCTTTTTGGTGAAAATAAAACACATGATGATTGTTTTATATTTGGGATTATATTTGAGTTTTACTAAAAAGGAGAGAATTTCCTTTAAAAGGTAGCACGATGACTTCTCGTATAGTTTGCTGAAATTTAAGCACCAAAATAAATTTATTTGCGATAATGAACGAAATAATTTCAAAAAAAAAGGAAAAATAGCAGCACAGAGAAGGAGAGTTAAGCAATTTATTAGTTATGATCGTGTTTAAGTTTTGTAATTCTCATTTACCTTTTGAAAGTTATTATACAGAAAGCGAAAAAGTTCATTTAATCAAAAGATAGCAATGTGAACGATAAAGTCTTCGTAAGGATTTCTTGAAACGAACTGAAATAAATTAAGTATTTAAATTTTGTAGATCTCTTCGTTTACTACGTTGCTAAAACATTTTCCAAACTGCAATAAAACTCTTCAATGTCCAGAACCACCAGACCTTTAAGCCCCAAATTTAAAACTTATTCCTCCTCCTTAGAAATTACTTTTCTATGCAAAATTGCAATAAAAGTTAATTTCAAGAGTTAAGAAACATGTTTTTTTTAATTACATTTCTGAATTAAGAATTATATTTTTTAAAAAAAATGTAAATTGGAATTTTCAAGGAAATTTAAGGATATTTTTTGTTCATTTTAAAAATTCGGTTTCGATCACTGATACAAAGGATAAGGTATTTAATAATGTAACATATTGACTTATCAAAAAGGCAACCTTACAAATTGTAAATTCTTTTAAAAAGGATAATAAATTAGAACATAAAAACACAAATTCGGCCTATTTTACTGCCAATGAAGAAATATTCAATATTTTGTAATTCTCGTTTAGTCTGTGCTAGTTTTTAAACATATCAGCAAAAAAAATGTTTTTTTAATTTGTATATGCTACTAATGCAGTATCAGAAGCTGAAATGGCTTTGTAATTCTCGTTTACTTTGTGCGAATTTTCAAACAAATCAACAAAATAAATGTTTTTTTATGAGAATGTGCTATTAATGAAATTGCAGATGCAATAAAGGTAAACTAAACTAAAATCTAAAATATTTAAAGAAACATTTAAGAAAATAAACTTATATTTCATACTTCAAGTGAAAATATTTTTAAAATTTCAGTGATTCGTAACATAACACTGGCATATTCAATGAAAAACAATAAGTTACATAAAATATTTATCAATATCCTTGTAATTGATACTTTTCAGAAAACAAGCATTATGGCAACGAGACAATACATGGCCCATATCTTCAACTGCTTTAAAATTGCACATTGTATATGTTTAAGCGTCCTTTTTAATACAACATACTTTATCCTGCAGAGAATGTTTAATTTCACATTCTCGTTTTCTTTTTTGCATTTAAACGTTTTATTATTCATTAATGTATCGATAACAGCCATGTGTATTGAATGAATTATTAACGCTAGATTAATTAATTTTTTTTATTGCTAAAGAGAACGCAACGCCAGATAATAGCGTTGCACACTTAAGGATATCAAAGTGCAAAAAGGAAACAGACAAAGCGATTCATAAGTGCATATAACAAGGAGAGCGAAAAAAAATAAGATAAAAATTAAAAGTAGGAAGTAAAAAATAAGGAAACTTTTTCATGCCAATCGTTTCATAAATTTATTAAGCAATTGAAGTAAAAATGTTTTCAGATGTAAGGAAATCTGTTAATAACTTATGAAAGCGGCAGGCTTAATTAAGGAGTCCTTACGCAACAGTTGCAAGGAGGCAAACTAAATCTAAAGAAGGATCCAGAAACGATACAATGACACGATTAGCGACCGATATCGATATTTATTAATAGATCTTTATTACAAACCAAAAGTAGGCCAAGATTTTTGTGGGGTAAGTTGGCTTAAAAATAAATGGTGACTTCCGTGAGTTCCCGCTGCTTTTGCGCCTATCAGAGCATTATTTGATACATCCATCATTCCATTTGCCGTTTTAGCAATTTTCAGAGACGTGCAGAGAAAATAATCCTACATTTAATTCTACACATTAATTTTGTAATAATATATAATAAGAACAATTTAAAAACTAATTTCTTTTAAATTGCTGTATTTTAAAACAATGGGCGTTTTTACAGCAACCGACAGGACACCGACATCGGCACCGTCACGACAACTGCAAAGACATCAGTGGTGCGCACACATATGTAATCATATGAACATATCGGTGCCGTGCTGGTGTCACGTCTGTGTCATGTCGGCAGATGTGAAAACGTCCAATTTCTTCGAAATCGGTTGGATTATGATAGTTATAAGATAAATCATGTGGAAAGTTTAAAAGCCAATAGAAGCATTCAGATGAAGAATTATATATAGTACAAGCTGTAAGTCACAGTTCAATTAAAAACTACCCAAAATATACGAAATCGAAATTGCAGTCTATGCGATTGGGGTAACGTAGCATGAAACCTTATTATTCTACCTCAATACACAAGTAGACGAATGGATAAAGAGCAGCCCTCTAAACAGAATGTCGCAGATTCGATTCCTGGCCAGACTCTGAGTTTTTTCCTGCGGTAAGGCCAACAGCTTTTCATTTTGGGTTGGTTTAGTAATATTTAATACTACTAATATTTCATTACATCGTTGGATTATGTTCCAGTAGCGCTGCCTAGTTCACAAAAAAATAACTGATTAAATCACTATACAACGTTTGTAATGGCTTTAAAGCACAAAAAATGAAACAAGATTTCCCGGTTTTAATTTCGATTATCAAAACAATTACAATTTTCATCAAATTAATCAAAAATTTCATTGAATTTACTACATACTGATATAAAAGCAATTGAAAAGATAATAAAATTAATTAAAATTTTAATTGCATTTATTAAACAATAATAATTAAAAAAATAATTATAATTAAAAGTTTAAATGCATAATAATTAAGATTAAATTTAATGAAATATTCCTTCAAAAATAACTTTGTATAACTTTTATAAATAAATTCTTACAGGCTCTTTCCCTAATAAGTGTATTAAGTTCTCGACATTTAAGAATTTCCAGGAAAAGGCAATTTTGCAAGACAAACTTGCTTGTAATTATTTCCTAAGATTATGCGAGCCAGCAGACCAATAATTGTTTAGCAGCGGCCTGTCTTTTCACAAGTTCATGCTGATTTCTTTTTATTTTTTTTATCGTACAATTTACAGTATGCATGTTTCAAAAATAAATCCTTAAAATCTCGTGACACTAGTAAAAGGAAAACTCAGCTGATTACCGATAAACAATAACTTTATTCAAGTGACAGTTGGATGTCTCATGTTGTTGGCGTGGTGAACAGCAGGAACTGTGAAAAGAAATAAAAAAATTATTTTCTTCCCATATGCTGAGAGAGGATAGTCCTAAAATGTTAAAGGCACACTTTTTCTATTAGAGACGTTTGGCTGATATGTTTGACTCAAGCGAAAACCAAATATTATTACAAGCCAGTATGAAAACTGATAACAAGGCCCAGTCGGAAATTCAGCTGACGTCATAAAATCAGAAATAAATTTTTGGTTTAACAAGCAAGCGAATATATCAAACATCACTTGATCATGCTCATGTAAAAATTGCCATGCACAACAATGACGGCCTGAAGTGTATGTACATTGCAAACAGTTCCTTAGCAACTCTCGCTTCTTTGAGAAGATTCAGTGAAAATTTCAGAAATATGTTCACAAAATTCTTTGTCCTGGTCGTCCTTTTTAGTTATTTAAAGGTTAATCACGCTAAAAGTTGCGTGTTACGGCAATATCTCTCCTCCGCAAATCTGCTTTAAAAGTGATACGCTTGAAGATAAATATTAAAAATTGCACTTCCTCTCTGTGCGCACAAGGCTCAGATTTCTAAATAAAGGAAGGAAATGTGTAACAGTATCTCTTAAGCCATAATAAAGTTATTGTGCTGCAGAAATGAAATTATCCTGCACTAAATTTAATGTAGTTCGTTCGTATAAAAAATAAAACAGCCGGTCTTCAGAATGATTTCTTTTACAAAACAGGAAAAAAATTATAATCTTTTTTCAAAATGCTTAAGGATGCACGAAAAGACAGAATAATAAGATTTCTTGCCAAATACCGATTGATCTTTAAAGAGCTAAAGAATAAGCCAGCCTGGCTTTATTGTTGCCAAATTAAGATCTGTGCAACACAAGCAGAGAACAAATTTAAATGCTTCTATTGTATGATTGACCGGCTAATGGTTAAATTCGTTTACTGACCACAAAAATGGCAAAAGTATATCTCGCAGACATTAAGACATGCGCATAATAAGAACAGCAAAAGAGAACAGACAGTGGAAGACCAACTAAGCAAGAAACAGCAGATGTACGTTAAATGATCAAGCGATCAAATTCCTGGTTGCACTTTTTTCCTTTTGTTTCAACATCCTTTGAAAGTTTATGCTCGATCACGTGTCGTTGATAAGACTGCAAGGATGCCAGCATTGTGCGTTCGTATTTTATATGTGCATATTTTAAGGTCAGAGAGATATATAAATTATAAATTGGTTGTCAGCAGTACAAATAGCACAACATTTTCATGCATCTTGTAAACAGGATGCTTTTTCAAAAAGTTGCATTAATTAATGAAAAAAAAAAACACACACACACAGGCGCACAATGGAGTTACCTGTAAGCATTACGTCGCTGGTTAATGCAAACGGATTAGAGCAGAATAAGCAGTCGAATTAAAAAGTTCTTCCATTTCAGGGAATATTTCAGAAAATAAACATTAAAATAATAGTAAAAAATTAATAATTGTAACAAATAATTATAAGTATTTCTTCAGAGAACAAAAAAAATCGCAAATTTTTGTTTTACTTATACATATATTAGAAATACATTTGTATTCTAAGGCATAAGATATATTAGAAAAAGTGATATAAACGCAAGTTTAGCATTAAAAAATATATTAATAGGCTTTATCAATAAAAAGCGCTAATATGACTAAGAATCGTCAAAAATCTCTAATTACACAAATCGCCCATTTTTGTTTTACTTGTATATAAGAAGAAAACTCGTATTCTAAGACATAAAATATACTAAAAAAAGTGATATCAACGCAAGTTTAGCATTAAAAAATATATAAATAGGCTTTATCAATAAAAAGCGCTAATATGACTAAAAATCGTCAAAAATCTCTAATTACACAAATCGCCCATTTTTGTTTTACTTGTATATAAGAAGAAAACTCGTATCCTAAGACATAAAATATACTACAAAAAGTGATATAAGCGAACGTTTAGCATTAAAAAATATATAAATAGGCTTTATAAATAAAAAGCGCTAATATGACTAAAAATCTCTAATTACACAAATCGCCCATTTTTGTTTTACTTGTATATAAGAAGAAAACTCGTATTCTAAGACATAAAATATACTACAAAAAGTCATATAAACGCAAGTTTAGTATTAAAAAATATATAAATAGGCTTTATCAATAAAAAGCCCTAATATGACTAAAAATCGTCAAAAATCTCTAATTACACAAATCGCCCATTTTTGTTTTACTTGTATATAAGAAGAAAACTCGTATCCTAAGACATAAAATATACTACAAAAAGTGATATAAGCGAAAGTTTAGCATTAAAAAATATATAAATAGGCTTTATAAATAAAAAGCGCTAATATGACTAAAAATCCACAAAAATCGTAAATTTTGGTTTGACTCAATTACTAGTAAATACATATGAAATATACTCCTATTCTAATATTGGAATTAAAAAAAAATAAATAAAAGAAGACCGTATTACTTAGAATAATAAGTAAAAATATAGGATTTAATTATTTGTTTATTTTCAAGAAATATCCCCTCTTAATACTCATCTGGAGCACAGGGATTGCGGACAATTACTAGGCAGACAAAGATGACATTATCGCACCTCTCTTAGCACCCAATAACTGCAATATATCAGATATTAACAAGTATTTAAAATCACGATATTTCAAAAATACCGTGCTCTTTTATCATACATATTTTTTTTAAAACCTTTCGAGGGTTTTGGGCATACTGGGACACTGGATTTGTGCCATATAGAAGTCCCATTATAATTAATAAAAAAAACTTATAAAACCGACTCCATGTGAATTTTCAATGGTCTTTCGAGGATCGTAATCACAATTGCTCATACCTCTCTGGCAATCCTTTCCGTGGATCGAAATATTCTTGATTTCCGAATTGCATTCAGAGATATAAGCATATTTATATAAAACAGAATTGTCTTGAAATGAAAACCTCTTTAATATCCTAAACACTAGACCGGTTCTAATTTAAAACGAAACACAGTTTAAATTTTAGGTAATGCTTTCAAAAGTAAAAATTAATAATAAAAAAAATTTTAATTCAATTACAGGAAAATAAATTTATTTTTATATGTTTTGGAAACTACACTTGAAGACCTCTCCAATTATATATAATATGTGGCCCTGTTTTTTCTTTGCATAAATGACTTTTTTAAGAGAACTGTTATAAATTATGCACAAAACCGGGCCTTCTAGACGCCTCTCATTACGTCATTCTACGCTCTTCCTGAATACATTTTATGTTTTAGAAAACTACACTTCAGGGCCTCTCCAATGATATATAAAATGAAAGGCATTACTTTACATATACCAGCTTCTCATACCAACACGGATACTTTTCTATACGAAGTGCACTTGCACTTCACGGCAATCCGCAACTTCTTGAAATCGACTTTTAATACGTATTAAAAAGTACATATTACGGTTTGAGTAGAAACACTTTAGCAAAGACTTGCAAAACTTCTTTCGCAAACGACTTTCTATTGGCAACACTGTTTCAGATCATTCATAAGCCAATAAAAACGGTTCAACTTTACAACCTCTCTACTAATTTGGTGATAATAAATTTCAACACCAAGGGCTACAACCTGAATGATGGCTTTACAAAATCCATATAAAAAACATGTTCTTGCTTATTACATGGTTCGTGTCTAAGAACAATAATATTGTAGCAAATTAAAATGCAAACTATGAGTAAATGAACTACTTTTAAAATGTACCACACTTTGAGGCATTACATTCTAACACGTTATGGAATTTTCGAAATTGTTAAATATTCTGCTCAAACTTTATTATTTAAATAAATATTTCATACTATTCCTAAGGAAAATATATATCAAAATATATAGAAAAATTTTATTTAACTGTTGGATTTGCTTTAACAAAGTTATTATCACTAAAATTCCTTGGAATTAAAACAAAAAACTCTCACTAAATTATAATGATTATTTAGTGTGCAATAAGCGAATAAATGCCGAAATATTTCAAATTATTAATATTTACATGAAAATGTGGTGAAAAAATGTATGTGCAATGCTGATGGAATATATTTAAAATTATTATCAACTTATTGTCTAAAGTAGCATTTAGATATAAAATGTATAGAATGTGTGATTCACTACTTACGACTTAATATTGATTAGTAATGCAAGTTTCTGTACTTGAAATTTTGATGTGTATGGAAAACATATTTTAATTACCTGAAAAAGAGAATTACGTGGAATTAATATAAGAATGAAAATTAATATAAAAGAAGTGATATGGAGAATATATTTAATATTTAAAATTAAATTCGGTACAATATTTAAATAAAAAATTTTAGAAAAACTGAAATATAAAATTCTAAAATACTAAGAAATAAAAAAGCAGAATATAAATGGATTTTAACAAAAATGTTTTATTTTTAATTTTCTAAAAGACAAAATCAACAACAAACTTAGTAAAAAAATAATACACTTCAAATAAAACAATATCATACACATTCTAATTTTAAACTTTTTTAAAATATCTAATTTAAGATTGAGGTGCAATTTCCCAATATAATTATGGCCTGTATAGTACCATAAAATAATTAAGGTGCGGCTTGGTCATTATAATTTGTCCACCTTAAATTAGTTATTCCATAATACACTGGAATTTTTCATCCCCTTCAGCTCCTTCGTACAACAACCTGTAACATGTAAGAAAATTATTTAAAATAATTAAATTAGAAACCATTTGAAAAGTTTAGTTTATTTTTGACCAAAATTATCACCTTTCATTAGCAAGAAGCTTTCGCCGCTTTTCAGAACAATTTTTATTCGAAAAATTCGAAATTATTCTTTCAAAAATCTGAAGAACCACTCCGAAAACTGCAATTGTTATCACAATGCAGCCACCCTTTCATTTAATGTGTTTTGGCATTGGAAACCAGCAGTCCCTCCCAAAGTTCGAACCCAGCTGCACAAAACCTGTTCAAAGTTAATGCAAATCTTGAAGAGATCGCTCATGAGATTAACAATCACATGTCTCATTCTATTCAAAATTTTTAGTTTCACTGCTGTTGCACTTAAATACATATCGTTTGTGTACATTTCCAACGGATATCGCTCAGGTGATGACCCTGAAGGTCAGAGTTGAAACAGAGTTCTCTCAGTGAAACTGGTTATTTAATTGTACAGATTCCGTCTGAGCATTAAATGCAACCACATTAATAATTAATAATTTTAGTTACAAAAAAATAATTAAATAAACTTATAATTTTTCAATTACTTTTTTTATTTCACTTGTTTTTTAACATTTTTTTTTTAAATTTTTTCTCCATAAAATTTTACACTAGTAATTTCTTTTATATATAATTTTTTGGATTTTTTCTATATGAATATTTATCTCTGTTTATAATTAAATGTATTTATAATTATTATAATTATAAATGAAATATGTGGCTGTTTTTTAATTAATTAATTTAAATATTTTTTTTCAAATAATTATAAGTTTTACGTTTAAATTTAACACAATTGGTATTAGGATGTGTGATATATATATTTTTTTATAATTTTTATATTAATGTATTACATTCATAATTAATTTAAATTTAAAATGACTAAAAATGTAGAATAGTTAGTAATTGTGAATAATTTTTTTTACAAAAACAAAAAAACCTGCTTAATTATAAAATATGTTTAAATTATCTGAAATGAAGGATTTTTTTTTATTTTTATTTAATTTGAAATCATGATACCTTCTCGTTTATATTTATTATTATTTTTATAACTAACAGGTCTTTTATTATTATGTAGATATAATATTAATAGTTTTTACATATTTATAATATTTGTTTTTTGATAACGTTGGTTATTTTTAAGGACATCTTTCCTGATCATGCTAGAAATGAATTAAATAAATTAGGAAAATGTAAAAACAAATTAATAAAAAGACTTTTCTTTAATTAATGGAATGGTTTCTTTTTAATGTTGTAAATTTTAAGCAAATTTTTGAAAGCATTGAAAACGTGCTTAAAATAAAACGAAAATATTAAAATAATAAAAAATATAAAATAAAAATAATTAAAACACAAATTTACGAATTTACGAAAAAAAAGTCTCTCTGTCTCTTTGATTTTCGTATCTTTTCACAGAGATACAATTGTAGTGACGATTTCGCAAGGTAATTCCTTTTTAATTACAATTACATAATTGGAAATATAATAAATCAATTAGTTGATTTTTATTCTCTTTTGTAATTTAATGTTGTGATGTATTTTAGATTTAAAGTGGCAACTTTAGGTTTTGTTAACTGAGTTAAACGCCTTCATATCACACATTGCTATCCGTACCCACAGCTCCGGTAAATGAAAAGGGTTGGGCATTGTTTACAATGCCGGCACGATCGCTAGTTGTTTGCCCACCAGCCATACCAGAAATTACTGCCGCCTGTCGCATATCAGCGGCTGAAGCTCTAAAGAAGATATATGAGTATTTAAATTATCATAAATAGATTTTCATTAGTATTTTTAGCTTTGTATATGTGTGTATGTATGTATATACATATTCAAGTATATATTTCTCTTAATCATGCTTAAATGATTTTCTAGTTAATATTAAAATAGAGATTTTCATTATTGACAGCAAAAGCCCCTCGTATATTTTTTAATATTGAACAAATCGTTAATCTACTAATATTTACAGTAATAAAGTGAATGTTATTATAATTCATAATGTTGTAGTGGAAATGATATTACAATTAGACTGCTGACAAAAAGTAAACATAAAAATCAACAGTTTAGGTAATTATTAATTAGTAATTAGAAGAGAGTATCTCATATTTTAACACATAACTGACAGTGAAACTAACACGGGCGTACTTTTACATCAAGAATGAAAACCGCTATTAATATCTATTAAATAAATTAAATTTAAATACGAGTGCAAACTTTTGTAACCAAAAACAAAATCATTTACATCAGAGTGCATAAATAAATTGTGTGTAGAGGAAGTTAATCAAAGTGAGTAAATTAATGACACTTTACGTGAAGCATTGATTTAGAATTTCAAATTAAAGGATATGAGAAACTGTAAGGTGTTCTATCTACCAGTTAGCGAAGTTCATAATCTAATACGAGGGTTGTCCTACATGCGTTAAGGTAAGAGCACTGGGCAAATAAAACTAGATATTAAATATAAAATTTAATTGGGTATTTCTAAAGTTTTAATACAAATACAACATCCAAGAACAATTTATAATTTTTTGGTTTTGCAGTATTATGAAGCTTTCAGATAATAATAAAATAGAATAAAGAAGAAAAAATAAATAAATCGTTTAGAAAAATCTGGCTTTTTATAGAGGAAAATGTTTAACATTTTTTTTAAATGCACGCAAAACTTTGAATACCTTTTAAAAATTCGATATGTAATTTTAATATTAAACAAAAGTGGAAAATTACTGGTTGTCTACTTTGTCTTAATTACTTCAATAACAAAAAAAAAAGTTACATGAAAATATACGATTTTCTTAAGCTAAAGAATAAAATTGGCAGTATTATGGCTTAAAGGGCACAATATAGCACAACCACTAGGGTTTTTTGTACAGGAAACTTTTTCAAAATATATTTTATATATAATATAGTACTTTATTCTGATATTATATATAAAATTCCCAGAACTAAGCTTAACTTCGAAAATTCGAAATTAAGTTCGAACTTTCGAACATTCCTCAAAATTATATATTTTTGCTGTTTTTATCAGGAAAATACTTTCTACTATTAATTTGACTAGGTTTCATTTAACTTGGAAGAGTTGATTGGGACTATTAACTACTTGATGTAAAAAGTTTCTTTTAGAATTTTAAATTAATACAAATTGACAAAAACTATGACACCACTTTTAACAAATACATATTAGAATTGACATTAAGTACAAACTACAATGAAATTAAAATAAATTTTATAAACTCGTAACAACGAAAAAAAAACTACAGGAAAAGGTTTAAAAATTTTCTATTCAAGACTAAAGTTTAGGTAAACAAATTTACAAAATAGCAAGAGAAAAAATGTAAAAATGAGATATTTGCCTTTTTGATTTTATGAAAAACAACACAAAATTGGATGCAGGTGGTTCAATTTTAGAAATGGCTGTTGCAAATTAGTTCGCTGCTTTACAGTGTTATTAGCAAACTCGTGTTTTATATATAATAATTTTTAATAAATTGGCAGTAGTTTGTAATTGCTTTATGCGTGTGTGTGTGTGAGTACAATGTGGTGGTGTTTAATGGGAATTTACTAAGTCCGGATCGTTCCTTTTCAGCGATACATAACGATATTTGGCGCCAACAACAATTTGTGAGGTGGAGTTAAAAGTGTTATGGTGTATCATATTTAAAAATTGTAAGTTATTCAAAATAATCAAAAGCAATTAAAGTGTTTCCTTTTCCACATAAAATACTGAATTAAGCTTTAACAATTTTCAAGATTTTCGAAAAAGTTACAATGCAAACTGCAATGAACACAACATGGTGTCCTTCTGTTGAGTCAAATATTTTTATACAAGATTCAATATTTTATTTGAGAAAAAAAAAAAAAGGGGAAAATTTATTTAATTTTTTTCAGCTTTAAAATACTAAAAATTAAGAAATAATCAAATATAAAAAAAAAGAAAAACTTTTTTTGTTTTGTTCTTCGTAAATAAGTTCATTTGCAAAAGAATTTACATCAAAGTCTTAAGTAATTTGAAAGCTTATTAAAAATCAAGGAAAAATTAAAAAAAAGCTTTACGAAAATTGAAATTTGGTGATATTTTGAAAACAATAATTTAGAGTGAATAAATTTGCTTGTTTGTAACCTCTTGCTGAAGCACAAAAGTTTGCAGAAACCGACAATATTAAAACAAAAGAATCATGTGCTCAAATAAAAGCATCTGTTCCTAAATTAACAAACTCATTAAAAAAAAGAGCGGGGAAGGCCTTTTTGTCTTCGTATTATTATTTTCTAGGTACTCGTTTAATTTTTTTTTTCGAAAAGGCAAACTTAATAGAAACAAAAATAAACAAAAGCACAAAACATTTTAAAAGAAAATAGAGGAATTCAGAACAATAACTTGTTTAATACATTTAACTTTAACAATGAGCAAATCGTCTTTCTCGTTATAAGTTTTTTAACTTAAAATATTTTAATTTTACTACATTTAAGTAACATTTTCTTTTCTTTAGCAATAATTTATTTAGTTTCGTTTTTTTAATAATATTTATTAATTACAACTACATAAAAAGTAGCATTAAAATGTAAAATCCTGTTTTATGAGGACTATAAAATGCAATTTAAAAGTTAACGCAAATTAAGCTGTTCTTAGTTTATTAGCAGAGAGTACAAAAAAAGGGAAAATGGAAGAATTTTTTTGAGAATATTGTCTTCATATCAAATCTACTCAATAGAAAATAATTACTTGAATTTAAAAGTTCCTCCTTAAGAAACATGTAGTTATATAATGGCATTCGGTATTCGAGATCAAAATATAATGGAAAATTTAGGCATATCTGGATGAGGAACACTGTATTTACAAGCGTAAAAAACTGGTGAATATCAAAACGTTATCGGGCAGAGCTCGGTTGCGCAACAAACATTTTCCGTTTAGTTAAAGGAATTAATGACTTTTATTTTTTCCTTATCATTTTTTTTTTTTTCTCTTTAATAAAATTTGTTAAGTTTTTCCCATCTTCCTTCCTACAAATGCTATTTTTCAATGTGTCATTCGGTTTGCTTTTTCTGCAGCTCTGGGGAATGGAAGAAATTGAAAAATCCCAACATAGAGATTCTCGCAAGTATTGAAATATTCTGAAACACAAAATATTGCAATAACGGCCGATTCGTCTGTAGCGAACTTTGGCAAATTAATTAGCACTTCTCTCCTAATTACTAAATTAATATTAATTTTTGAATTATATTTTGTTAATTATAATTTTTTAATTAATTTAATGATAGAGTTAATCAAAAATTAAATATGATGAGACTATGACGATTGCACTCCAGAAGGGCTTCATACAATTTAAGAACACAGAAACAATCCCTCAAGAAGTAGAAAAATAATCTACGAAACGTTGGAAAACATAATTAAAAAAATTAATATTTTAATTATTAAAAAAGTTGGGCCGAATTAGCTAAAGCTAAATGAAATATTAAATATTATTTTTAGTTTTAATATTGACTGTATAAACCTTTGGAACAAATTTTTCAAATCGTATGTCTGATTAAATATCTGGGGTTCAATAACTTTATTATTTACATACTGAATTAATTATAATAAATATTAATTTTTTTAATTAATATTTTAATTACTTTTGCGTTTGCTATCAATTAAACAATCTTTTTTTTATATATTTTCCAATATTTCGTTGGCAATCTGTTGCCATCTTCAGGAAATTAAATAATTTTTCAATAATAAATTTTTAGATTAGAAAAACAGAAAAAGTAATTAAAATACTAATGAAAAAACTGAATATTTATTATAATTCAGTTGTAATTAATAAAATTTTATCTGACAAACTATTGGAAAAGTTGATTCAAAAGATTTTTATAGCCAATATTCAGATTTGCTCCAGCATAAAACCTAAAAGAGAAATTTAAGAAAACGAAATTCTTCCATTTTCCCTTCCTCGAATCTCACTTTATTAACTTTTCTTTTTTCTTTGAATTTTAAGGTACCGCTCCATCTTGCCTTGTTAATGTTCACATGGAAGCAAAAAAATTATATTTACTTTTCGTATATTTTTAAATCAGTTATTGATTCTTGGTAATTCGCGATCCAAAAATATATTTGATATTCAAGCTTTTTTGAGATCAACTTGGTAGTTGCCTTCTGTGGAATAAATGTTTTGAAAATCCATGATTCTTTTATAGCTTTTTTTTTTTGGTGGGGCTTTTATTTTGTTGTTTTAACGGCTCAGTAATTTTTTTATTTTTTTTAATTTTTTTGTTTCTTTTGTTTAAAACTTTGTAATGATATATTTGTATATGTAATTCAATTTTTGTTCAGTAAAATGTTTAACAAACAGTTTTGCGTTAATTCAAATGATGCTGATAATGATAATTTGGTTGTTGCTGGTTTTTAATATTTATATAGTGTAATTATTGTTTTTTGTTAGTAACGTTTTTGCTTGCAGTGAGTTTTTTTTTAAATAGATTTGTAATGGAATTGCTGGTTATTTAGAGTTCTTTATATATGTGTGTATGTGGTTTGTCTTAGTCATGTTTAAATTTATTTAACGAATTTATGTTGGACGCCAAACATCTGGATCTTCCATTAATGTTATATGCTGATCGGTGCTCATTTGCATTTGTCCTTCACCACCGGGCTGCATTTGTGTAGGTGATGTGGCAGCAGCAGCAGCCATATCCTCACGCGAAGCTCTATTGTTTGAATTAATTCGTTATTGAAATCCATTTTGTTTTATTGTTTTTGTTTCCAAATTTTAATTTATAAATTTTGTTTTAAATTATTAAGGTATTTTTTTAGTGAAAATTGTAAGCAAGATTTAGAGGAAAGAGATAAAAAAAAGATGGGAATAACAACACAATTAATAAATACATTTCCTCTGGCATTATAATTTTAAATGTGTAGTTTTTAAGCTTTTAATTGTATAGCAGCTTAAAGCATCATATTATATCGATAACAAACAGAAGAGAGAAAGAAATAATTTCAACTTACTTTTTTCCTAATGACATCATGCCATAAATGACACCCGTGGCAAAGACTAAAGCGCAGGGGAATAAGCTGCCTAGGCCAAAGCATAGAAATACTGGAAATATTGAAGCCCTGTTGAAGAAGTAGAATCATGCTGTATCAATGTTTCACACCTAAAATAATTCAAATAAATACTTACACACAATAAAGTGCGGCTCTATTCCACATGGGTCTTCTATCGGCCACATCAGCGAGTTGGCCAACATAATCTATGCAAAAGAAACAGCAGGGCGCTTCTAATCCCATCACTAGAAAACCAATGACCACTTGCAGTATTCCACCGATTAAGCAACTTACATTTAGTAATAATAGCGATAAAGCATTGAAAAGACCAAATAATATGCAAACTGTAATGAAAGGAGTAGAATTAAATTGGCACATAGATACTTATATATCATACTTATATATAGATATATTCATATGGCAGAAAAAAATAATTTTATAAGAAAAATGTAAATCATTATACAACAACTACCTCGATAAAACAAGTACGCAAAAAAAAATTGTAATGCCATCAGGGGCAAATTATTAAATACAATTCTATTCGATTAAAAATACTAAAATTCTGAACTAGTGTGAAAAATGAATTCATACTAGAGAAGACCAGAAAAAAATTGACAAAACTACTAAGCCCCGTAGAAAAAAACCTTCAGTCTATCTTCCAAGTATCCAATCGTATCTCTAATAATTTCTATTTTACTTATCATCACAAGTGAGAAATTATGGAAAATTATATATGTAAACACAGAAATGTATTATGTAAATTAGTATTCATGTCAATTAAAAGGATCTGTCAAAATGAAGTAAAAATATGTCATGTAAACAGGCAGAATTAGTGTTGCATTTCACAGAGTAAAATTTGATGTTTCTTTGATTGAAGTAATTCTAGAAAATGTTACCAAGTACTTTTTCGAAATAACATCAGGGGAAATAAAACGCAACATTCTTAATGGAAATAAACGAAATAAAAAATATTTCTTATGTAAAGTAAAAGTTTTTAAAATTCATATATTACATTTACTTTTTTTTGTGGGATTTTCATTATTCTACAGTGGTTTGTTTTTATTTCAAAACGCACTGAAGCACGCAAAAAAATAAATTAGACTCAAAAATACATTCATTAGGTTATCTATAGTAGCAACAGTTGGCATCACTACTTAGTAAGTAAACAAAAAAAGGACTGCCGCTGTTCCTAAACAGGGTACAAACAAATACCCAATTATAACGAGTTATCCATTTAATGGTTTCAAAAGTATAGGACTGGAATTCGACATCTGCCAAACTAAGTTTTCAAACCAATTTATTTCTTTTCAGTTGAAAGTCTGACATTGACGAAAATGGATCGCTTAACTATCACACAACGCATAAAAATGATCAAAACATACTACAAAAATGGTGATTCTGCCACAGCCATATATCGTGCTTTAAGAGCAGATTATGGTTTACATAGTCGTCTAACTACGCAAGCAATTGGCAAAATTGAGAAGAAATTTGAAGAGACTGGAGCGGTTACAAATATTGTAAAGCCTGTGCATCATCGTTTCTCTCGTTCCGCTGAAAATATCGCTGCTGTAAGTCAAAGTCTTGCCGAAGACTAGAATGTGTCGATTCTTCATCGGCCTCAGGAATTAGGACAGTCTTACGGCACATTATGGCGTATTTTTCATTTAGATCTACAACCATATAAAATCCAGCTCACACAACAACTGAAACCAGCTGACCACTTACAACGTCCTATCCACGTAGAATGGGTGCTTGAACTACAGGAGGTGGACGTCGATTTTTCGAAAAAAATTTTCTTCAGCGATGAAGCACATTTCTCACTCGGTGGGTACATTAATAAACAAAATTGGCCTATTTGGTATTCTGAGAATCCTCAAGTAATTGAAGAGAGGCCATTAGACATTACTTCTTCGAAAACGATGCCTGTCACCGTCAATGCGGAGCGTTATGGTCATATGATAACCGGCTTTTTTTGCATGCTTTTGAAGAATAAGTCTTGGGGAATATGTGGTTTCAACAAGACGGTGCTACATGCCACACAACTCGAACGGATATGGATTTATTGCAAGGGGCGTTACTTGGTCGCGTAAATTCTCGCCGTGGCGATGTCAACTGGCCACCAAGATCATGCGATTTGACAGCATTAGTTTTTTTTTTTTTTTTGTGGGCCTCAAGTTATAGTTGTGATACCGCCCAATATGTGTCACAAATTGGTCGAAAAATTATGTAGTGTTTCACACACAAAGTCAACATTCAAATCTTATAACAAATAAGAAATATCATGAAAAAAAATATTTTATATGTGTTTTAATTACGTTTGCTTTTGAAACCGCAAAATGGATAACCCGTTGTATAAACTATAGTTGACCTTTTGGTATTAGAAACATAGTCGTGAAAGCCATAAATAAAATTATATAATTTAAAAAACAATCAAGTGATTAATAAAATATATTTTCATTTGCAGTGTTTCAATCGCAGGTCAGAAGACAGACATTCCTAACAAAACCTCAGAAGGCGCCACTTATTGCTCCAGTCTAATGAATCTTTTTTGTATGAATTTGTAAAATGAATATCTATTTTATACTGCACAGTATAGCCAGCAACATTTTAGTTTGAACTTTTAGATTTCAATAACGTCAGTGACGCCGGATTTTTAGCATGTCAGTTAAATCAGTAAAAAAGTTTTTTGTTTAAAAACAAATTATTAAATGAGTCATGTATAATCAGCTGTTTTAATTTTTACATGTGCGGGCGTTTGTGCATGGACGACTATTTTAAATACAGCTATTAGCATTATCGCTTTTTCCTTCTTCCCCTCTCGGCATATTGTATGCACACAGATCAGTAAATTTCAATAGCTAGTTAAAGCAGTAACAATTTAGTCAAATAATTTTACTTTAAACTACATACATATTACAACTACAACTACAACTGCAATAAAACAAATACAAATACAAAATGCCGGTTGGATACATGTAAAAACAACAAGTTTAATCAACTCTACGTCATACGAGCATATAATTTTTGAAAAGGCAATGATTTGGAACCGGTTTCGTGACACACACACTTCTCATGAATAAAAATTGCAAACAATCGGATTACAAGCGGCAACCGCCATTCAAATCAAAAAACAATTCTTTCTTCTAATAATAAAAAGTAGTATAAAAAGATTGGCTAGACGTCTAATTTCTAGCATAAACAATTATGAAATGCGTTAGCATAAATCCTGGCTTTAGAAACTGAGTTTATTTTAATGTTAGAAAAACAAACCGATTACATTAATTAATTTTAATTAAAAGAAACTGCATAAAACGAATTTTGAAATTTAATTAGAAAAGTAATTGTTTTTGGTTTTTATTAACAACATAAAAGATGTTGTTAAAGACTAGAGATGACAAAAAAAAAGAGTTAAAAAATATTTCACTTGTTTTCTTAACTTGTTTTGAAAAATACTCCGCCAAAGCCAATAGAAAATATATGGGCAAACAAGTACTCCATCTGTATAAAAGTTAGATTTGGTTACGTTTCTTCATACCACATTTAGAATAAAAGAGAAACTAGCAAAATTTAGCAACCATAACATTAAATGAAATCAAAGAAGACAATCTTTATATCCTCTTACTAGTGTTTTGCCCAAAACTATAAATATTCAAGCAAAAACTTTTCTTGGCATTTTTAAGTTACCAAAATAATTGGAAGCTCATCCTCTAAATGTTCACTATAAGCCCTCTCCAATAACATTCCCCACTTTGTTATTCACCGGCTTAATAAGACCAAGAAGACCACTAAAGTGGATAAATAAAGCGCTAAAACTAATTTTGGAATCTCGAAAGGTCAAATACAATTTTTTGTTTTAAATAGAACCTCAATAAATATTATTAATAAAAATAATTTCATTTTAAATTAAATTGTTTTTATTGTTGCAAAATTTTACAAAAGTAGCAGTTCATTAAGACAGCATAGCATTGGAAATTTTAAATAACACTTAATAAAATAAACGAAACTCGTATCTCACTATCAATTATTTTTGTGAAAAATTTGTAAATAAATATAATTAACCAACAATAAAAAGCTTCTAACTCTATTTAATAATGAATTGCAGAAGTTGCATTGTGTCCACTATACATTCTTAACGCGAACGCAATCAGTTAAGCTTTCTTTAGTTTTTATTCATAATTTAAAAGCAACAAAATAAAATTTCAAAAAAAAAATTGTTACATTAAAATAAATTCTTCCACGTTTTAAAATAAAAAAAATATGAATTGCATTCCATAATAAAAAGGAATTGCCCAATTCTATAAAACTTTTGCACATTTCAACTGCCCAACAGTATTGCTTGCAGTTTTTTTTAATTTCGCACGTAACAAACTGACTTGACTACTCATGCAATAAATCTAGTGTGCTTGCTTGCTTTTGTATTGAAATGCTTTAAAACCAAATTAAACCGCAGAAGCCATTGAAGCGGTTACTGTAACTTTAGCTGGCTTTAAAATACAGATAAGTAAATACACGCAAGCCTAGTTTTACGAGATTTTTAAAGCTATCAAAGCCAATGTTATCTTTTTTATACACATACATATCGTTGATCTGATATGAAAAGGCCCTAAGTCACATTGTTTGAAAATAGATCTTTTCAGTGATTTCATAATATAAACTTAATTATATAATTGCGATGTCAAAGAGACAAAAAAAACTTTTTAAAAAAAGCGAGTTACGTTCTTTTGAAAAGAGATACTCCCTATTTTTTATTATATGGCATAATTCCGCAATTTAATTGTTATTGATTATTACGCTAGTCAGTTGCTTAGGGTAGCACACAGCAGCATGAAGATATACTGCTGAATTCGATTTTATCAGACTTATAGATTAGATCAATCAGACAACCAACAAAATAAGTAACATAAACAAAAAAACATTTGTCGTGGCGTTCAATTTAGCGTAAATTTTATAAAATTTGATCTTTAAAGGTGCAGTGATTTGTTATAATTTGCCTTCTCACAAAAGGCTCCCTAATAACATATTGCAATAGTTTAATACTTGGTGAAATAAAAAACTTTGTAAGGTAAGGCGATAGAAAAATTAATAAGAATAAAATAAATTAAATAAAACTGAAATGTTTGAAGCAAAATTAATTGCCTTTTCATACATTTCAAAGGCCCTTTAATTTGTAAGGTTTGTAGGTACTTCAAGTAATCCAATGCAATTGTTTAAATCTATATATGGATGTGTATACCACGTACAAATGGCGTAACGTGTACTAGTAAAAAATCTTTGTGTTATAAGTACGAGTTAATTCAAATAATGAATATCAGGGAAATTATAAAAAAATATATATTTGCATTATATAATTCAAGTAGTTCGCATCGAAAATCAGTAAATTAGATTGCACAAGAGTGAAGCAAATGCATGTTGCAGGGCAGATGAAGAGGGGTCATAGTAAACAAAATGAAAATGTTACATTTTTTAACCCATATACGAGGGCACAGAAGAGAAAACAAAGTATATGTCAGTGTACGTTTGTATATGTACACACATTTTCAGCAGATTTTTTCACATCAATGTCAAGCATGTACAAAAGCAAATGAACAGCAACAACCTTAAACAGTGGCAGCAGGAAAAGCAAAGCCACCCAACAACAACACAAATACAATGCAGTATGCTTCGAAACCACCCACTAAGCAACTCGCACATAAAATCTGACCGTCAGCTAAAAGAAAGAAACATCAATACACAGATACGCAACAAACACGAGAACTAAATTTAATGTACACAAAAAAATCAATGAGAGTATTTAAAGCAAAAGAATTTTATTAAATCCTTTGCTAAGAACACAAGCATACATAATCTCTATTTCTATAATTGAACATTGTGAAATATACTTACAGAATGCTCCAGTTATTCCCAGTATCCGCACACCATATTTTAAATACCACGGCTGATCATCTGCGGGGCCAGGCTGCTGATTTGGTCTGGCCATTAAATTGGCAATTTTCTCCGCAAAACTCTAAAATGTTGGAATGGAAAAAATTAGATATCATCTCGCAAGCTAATTACTTTTCACTTTTTCCACAAATCAATTTCTAATACATGTTTCATTTTGCTGCATCATCAATTAGAAGGAATTTTAACATTTTTCTACTCATTGTTTTTTTTTTTTCTTTTTATATGTGGAAGTTGTATAGCAAATTTTCACATTTTCTCTTATAACTCACTCACCATTTTTCTTTGCTTGCAATATTTCACGAAATCGTAGAATTGATTTTTAATCTATTGATTTTATTTCTATAATAAATTTATTTTCTTTTCTTTATTTATAATTGCAGCAGCATTTAAATAACTTGGCTTGTATTATGTATGTATTATATATATTCCGCCTCCTTTTTTAGTGCCTCTAGCGTATTAAGATAATTTTCTATTTGTTCTTTTCTTCACTTTTTTACACACACTCTCTTTTATCTGAATTTGACACATCACAACTGGCAAACAGAGTTGTATGTGAATGTCATTACACTGAAAGTAAGTAAAATTTTTAGAGCACCTGATGTTCTCTACATTGCATTCCTTATAAAGCGAATTGGTATAAAGTTTCGGCGAATTTTTTAACTACTTATGCAAATACAAAATAAAAGTACAACTCAAGCAGAACTATACAAATATTTTAAGAAAGAGTGAAATTGTGAAAAAATATGCATGTAAAACTCTACTGCAGATTGCGGATATATATTACCGTGATCGTGCAAATTAAAATATATTTAATTAATTTTCCTCTTTTCAACGTGATCAATGCGTTCTTTTATTATTTATTTGTAATTACCACCAAAAAAATAACCAAAAGAAAATAATTGCAAAACCAATACTAAAAGAGTACAGAATTAAAATATTTTATTTTTTCCTCTACCTGTTTTCAATAATTTTATGATTCTATACAAATTTTGTTCTATCTCAATATTTTGCTTGAGGAGCAAAATTAAAGTGTGCTTATACTGAGTATATAAAATTGATGTACTTTGGCGTAATTTCACACAGTAGAAACTTATTTAAAAAATGATATGATGATACGATTTCACCTTACATACAGCTGGCTAAGTTTCTGACTGTCGGCCCATAAAAACTCAAATACAAAATTGTGATTATTAAAACAAATGCTTTAACATATAAATAATAAATTGCTAATTGTATAGACAATTTAATAATTAATACGAAAAGAATCCAAAAAAAAATGACAGCACGAGTTATATGGAATACAGCCAACGTTCCAGCGAAGTTAAGTTATTTCTCGAAACTACGCAGTCTTCTTTCTAATTATTATTCAATTGCCACTAGAAAAACTTCTTTTTATATATGTATTTTTTAATATGTTTATTAAGACAAATTCTTAATTAGCAACAAGGCTTCAGAAGACTCTCACAGCTGATTATGTGGCATCACCGACTAATATATGCCTGTAAATTTCAACAGCTGAGCTAACAATTCTGTATGAGTGGTAGAAAATGAAGAAGTAGTAAATATTTTCTTTCAATTTGGTTCATGTGGAAAAAATTATTTCATCAGATTTAACTTGCAAATTTCCTAAACTTTATAATAAGTCTTTCGACATAATGAATAAATGCCTGCTCTGCCAACAACTGAAAAATAATTTGACAAAAGTATTTAGCAGTCGTATTAAATCTTTTGCTCGGATGATCCTAAAAATGAAAGGCTTTAAGGTAAAAGTTCTTAAGTTACCACCAGTACAATTTGAAAATCCGATAATTTGCAGGATACATTGGATAATAAAAATTACTTTAAAATATGCCAGAACTGTATACAAAGTATAGAAAGCGTAGCCCTGTTTTGGGAAAAAATACCCGAAGCGAAACAGGGTGCTGCGGCAAGTGCCACCATGTATGAAGAATTAGGTGAGCGAGAGCCTGGAATTATAACTGGTGCTCCGCAGCGAAGATTGCCGGCCATAACTTCAATTAGTGTAACTGAGCCTGCCAAATCAAATCCTGAAGAAAATCTTGGGCCTATTAAAATACGTATAAAGCTTCCTCGCAAGCGTAAGAGGGAGAGATCACCTGCTGCTTCAACTAGCTTTACGCAGGAATCCGCACAAAAACGTATTAGACGTTGTCCTAAACGTTATGAAGACTTTGATGTTACAACAAGCAGTGAAGTCATAAACTTAAATAAACAAGTTGTAGCAGCATCTAATAAATGCAGTGAAACGTATTTAAATAATGCAGCTCAAGTGGCCGTATTACGTTCAACTAATGGCCAAATTATTGGTAAACTGGTGGAAGTACATGGTAATGAAAGTGCCAGAAGACTTAGAATTTTTTGTGAAATCTGTAGGGAAGTGTTTTACTTAGAAAAACATTTCCAGCAGCATTTTGTGACACATTATGTAGAAAAACAGACGGAACAAAGTGAATGTGTTCCAAAAAGCTATTCATACTATTGCATTTTGTGTAATAAATCATTTTCTGTGCATTACGCTGTTAGAAGACATTTCAGAGGTGCACACTCGGAGGAGAGGCCATTAAAATGTCAGTACTGTGAAGCAAGTTTCAAGGTAAAGAATGATTTGTATATAAGCTCTTTGGATCCACTCAAAAAAGGAACAATAATTTACTATCAAGGACTTGTATTTTGTTTTCTAGTACAAATTTAATCTAGATTACCACATGGCTAGACATGTCCCAGGCAAACGATTTGAATGTACGTTTTGCAAAGCAACATTTTTAAAGCGTTACGAATTGCAAATCCATCTTAGGACCCACACAAAGGAAAAACCTTATAAATGCGAAGTTTGTTCTCTATTGTATACGAATAAAATTATTAAGATTTTATAGTACATTTTCTTTATTTCTATAGTTGTGCTCATTTGCTTGTGCACATCGATCCAACTTAAAGTCGCACCAAAAGAAAAAACATCTGGAGAATGCAACAAATCAAAATTCTATTAAGGCTAATGTTGAAAAGTTTACGCCACCCTTAGAACTTGTGGAGGAAGAAAAAGAAGTATTACTTAATTTCAGGGATCAAAAGGATTCGGAGTTAGAATTAACGGCAGCATTCGTTCAACAAGACGAAAATGGTTTAAATGCTCAAAACATTGAATTGAATTGCTCGAAAGCTGAGACACTTTTCGAAAATACTCCAACAACTACTGCAAAACAATTCAGTACTAACGACAACAATATTTTAGAAGTATCGAAGTCAAGTGAAGCTGTTAAAGAAAATCTTATGTCGCAGTTGAATTTTGGTACATTAAATTTGGATTTTAGTCTTTTGAAGGCCTTATCCTCGTCAACACTTTTGGAGTTGAAAAAGTGGCCAAAATCATTTCAAGGTAAAACGGAAGAAGATCCTATTAAATCTGTCATAAAATATACACCACCACAGAAAGATTCTTTTGCTAAAAGTATGGAAATTGCATTGGATAAAGCAAAATTGAATATTTCAGACACAATCGTCAGTTGTACTTCCTTAGTTGAAAGTACAAAATCAACAAATAATTTTGAAGTTCGTGCTGCAAGTGGTTTTACAAATCATGCTGAATTTATAAATATTTCGGAACTTTCAAAAGACTCCACTGCTCAGAAGCAATATGAATATTTCGATAACAGTAATGAAGTGGCAACTACGGTGTGCTCTTCTGATGTGCCATCAGAATATTTTTCAAACGAAACAAATAATGCTCAGACTCATAATATAATCAAAGTCGTAAAAGCAGAAGCTAAACCTGTAAAAGCAGAGAGTATTGTAGATTTGAAAACTTCAGAACGTAAAGCTATTGTAAGCCTCAGTGGCGCTTCTTATGCATCTAATGACACAAGAATAAATTCGAGTTTCGAAACTGCGACCAAAAGCACTGAAATTGGTAATAAAATAACAAATATTTCAGAACGCTCTTTACTAAAGCCCATTACAACAGCACCACAAATAACCAGTTTGTCATTAACAAGTTCCAGCGAAAGTTCAACTGTATTAGCTGCAAAACCTTTAATAACAAAAGTTGAAATTTTACCTTCTCTAAATACGTTGGAATTTCTGCAAAATACTCCTGCAACAACTCTAATAAAACCATTAAACGATTTTAAGCATCAATGTGGTTATTGCTACAAATATTTTAAACAAAAATCGTCCTTAACGAAACACATACGTACGCATACCGGTGAGAAGCCATACAAATGTAGTTTGTGCCCAAAATCTTATGCTGATGCTTCAAATTATAAAAAGCATAGAATGTTGCATAAAAAGTCCGCGGAAGCTTTGAAAATTTCCCGAACACCGGCTTATGTTGTACAAAATTCACCTGCTTATTCTACTGTATCAGATCCTGATCCCGATGGCATAGAAGTAATGCAAACATTAAATAAATTTGAATATTCCTCAAATGAAGACGACGATGTGGCAGACATGGATGACGCATCTAATTGTTCAAGCGTGGACTCACATAATGTGTGGGAGGATCTTTTGGAACATGTTTTAAATAATGATGAAATAAAAGAAAATTTAAAAAGAAATTTTGCCGGTATCAGTAATGCTATTTTACCCAAAAACATGCATCCGACAGTGGGGAAGAGTTCAAATTTAAATAAGAGTTTTTCTACTGAAGATCCCGATTAAGTGGTTTGTTGCCATAAAAACTTATGAAAAATCTTTATTTTTTTCGAGAATCTTTTTTTAACTCTTAGGGAATTTAAAATAAATTTAAATTAAATAAAATTTGTATGAAAATAGTATTTTGTAAAAAAAACATTTTAGAAAACTAAAGAACTATTAAAAATAAAAAAAATAATTAAAATGATCATAAAACATATTTAAATCTCTAGTTGATTTAAGAAAGCACATGCGTTGCATTAGCACGACGTAACGTGAGCATAGCGCAGATACCTGATACCCCACAAAAAGCAATTTCAATGTACTTTTAAGTAAAATATTATATTTTATTGATTTATTCTTATTTTTTTCAGCTCAACAACTTATTTTGTTTAAAAAAAAATGATAATAATAATTTTCCTGACGATGGAACACAACGAAGTAGCGATAAAATTAAACATAATAAATACATTCTTTAAATTTCGATACTAAAAAGAAATATATTGATCTGAAAAATTAGAATTGAAATTGTAAAAGGGAAAATAATTAAGGGATTCCAAATAATCTATTCAACGTTTATTTCTGAATTTTAGTGCTCTCTAAATATCAAAAAACGGCAAATTTTCTTTGGTAACAGAAAAAATGGATTTTTTCTGGTCAAAACTTTGCTTTGACATACTGGTAGCAATCAAAGCCAGCTTGCTATAAAACGTGCTATAAAACCTTTAATCTCATAAACCAGATTCTGGCACAATTATTCAGCTATTCTCAGCTCTCAAATCTACTTTCTTTTGTCTTCTTTATATAACCTTTTTATCCCTACTTTTTTTTTATAAACTGCTTGAAGAATTCTATAAAAAACAAGTTGGCTCAATATTGGAATAAAAAAAATCAATGCAAGAAGAAGCTCCCTCGCATCAAATAACTAAAGCTTACAAAATATAGAGCTAAAAGATTTAAATTCAAAAGACACGTAAACATTTTATACTGAAGACGTATCAAATGAGTAGAAAAATTCTTCAATTTTCTAACTTTCAAATATTATTCTTAGAGAAAATGCTTGCAAATATTGTTTTGTAAATATTTGAATTATACATAATTATCATATCACAAATACTCCATTAGATTACATTATTCGAGAGAAAAAAATATTTTACTCAAGCCACGTATTTACTGGAAGGCATACAACTACTTTACAAGACTTGCTTTGTAAACCCATTGCAAAATAATTAAAAAACATTATAAATATTAACATAAAAATAATAGAATACCGCGCATTTAAAGTTAACATTTGAAATCAAAATAAAATAATATATAGCCGATAAACAAGAGCTTTACATACCTTACGATTTCTAGAGTTTGGACTGCGTCACTTGCTCTTTAATCCACTTTAACACTTTTAAATTATTTTCTTAAATTATTATATTAATATCTTTAATTGTATTCACACCACTTTGTTATGTTATAATTATGCATAATTATTGTAATATGAAATCGGGGATTGAACAAAAAAAATGTGTCTTTAATTTATGTGCCTAATTTTTCTGAAAGATTGTAGAATTCAGGTGATAATTATTACGCATTTGCTAGATTATACAGTAAAATGAAATATATAATAGGAAGATTGGACAATCTAATTAAATATATTGTCAGGACTTCACCGAAAGTAAATTGGTATTCTATAAGGCTTTCGCAATCGCATAATAACATTAACTTTTTTGATATTTGTGTAATTTATTTTATTTAGTTTCTGCTCAGTGTGGTCATTGAAGTCATCCCAAGCCAATTGCAATTAAGGTCGGAATTACATACCTTTACAAATTATTTATTTATATATTTACCTTTTTCCATCCTGCAGTTTCTCTAAGAGGCCGTCCGCTTCCGTTTAATTCTTCGCATGATGTCTGCCGCAAAGCATTTGCCGAATGACGTGCATTTAATGGGCTTTTGCGTTTGAACTTTTTTTTCATCATAAATTCCACTATTATTGGGGGTTTGATGGTATTGTTGTTTGTTTCCTCCCTGAATAATTTTAACAATTAATATTAATAAATAAATATTATAAAATTTCATTTGCATTTTTGTGCTTTGCGAATGTTTTCTTTCCATCGAAAATCTTTTACGACCTCTGTATGTATCTGACATTAGTTTTCGCAATACAGAATACCGATTTGTCACATTTCCGCATTTAAAATGCGAATACAAAAGTACATTGCGAACATCGCAACACAGAAAAACCCTGCTGCTGTTTTTGTTGAAAGTAGTCAATATCGTCAACGGCAATGTCATTGATATCGCCGTCGACACCACTTAGGTCACCGTTAACATTCGCAATAATGTGGAGGAATATTTTCTTTTTGCCTAACAATTTCAGTTACGAAATTTTTCCAAATAATATAAAACAAGACGTTTCCTTTTCGTTCTGCTGTTTTCGATAGTTTTATTTTTATTGCAATTTTTTTTTTTTTATCAATTTCATATATTTTTTTTAAGTCTAAAGTACAAAATAAACTCATGTTTTTTTCTACTTTAACAAATAAATTAACATTTTTTGTTAATACCACAGTTTGTTTCATTCTTTTTTATACAAGTCTTTAATGATTTTCTTTAAATTTAAATAAAGTCTGGCCAAAATATTTCCAATATTATTTGCCGAAAAGAAAGTTCAGTGATTATTTCTAATTTTAACAACCAGTTCTTACAAGTGTATTATTTTGGCAACCATCGTTAAGCGTCAACGGCACATTTTTAAATAAAAAGTGGATATAAAAATAATAATAATTAATATAACGTATTCTTAAAATTAGTAAATCTAGATCGTAAGGCGATTACAATTCCAGCTGTGTTAGTGTTAATGTGTGATTGATTGTGTTAGTGTTATTGGTTTTGTGTAGATAAACAAATGCAAATCAATACAATTATTTTAAACTCTTAAATTATTCATATTCATTATTATCGATAAGTATTAGAAACAAGGAACTTAAATACATAAACAGTAAAGTTAAGAGACCACTTACTTAAGTTGTACAATATTTTGTTGCGTTCTTTAATTACACAGCCAACATAAAAAGGTTTTCAATTGCACGGCTTGATGAAATGCTAATAAATTAAAAATTATTAAATGTGGCATAGAGAAAAATATTCAATGCGTTCCTAAGCTTCAGTTTAATGTGGCGTTTAGTAGAAGGGCTCTTTAATGCAGAGGCTTTCGATGCTCTTTTTTATTACAACGTGCCTTATAGAAATGCAGCAGTTCAATACCGAAAGGGCTGAATGGGTGATTTATTTATTTGATTTTTTCTGTATTCTTTTTTTAATATTTGCATTCATTTCAAAAGCATATTTTTACATCCAATGGATGAAAAAGAAAAACAAATTTTGTGTTTTGCATATTCTGGCAATGTGAATTATTTTATAACTCTCACTTAGTTTACAGAATTAACATTTTTGCCCACACACTAAATTTTGTGGAAACTTCGAAATTTAAAAAAAAAGAAAAATAGACTGGCATTTCGTAATTTTTTTATCGCCAATATTTTTTGCGAACTCTGTTTTATACATATTTCTATATTTATAAAAGTTCTTCAAGCAAAAGATTAATTTATATAAAACTTTTTTTCCAAACTACTTTACAACTTTTATTTTTTATTGATATTTTCAAACAAATAAATTTGATCGCCGATTAGAAATACATTTCAAATGCTTACAAACAAGAAATTGTTTTAAAGTTACAATTTCAAATTGCATTAATTAAGTTTTTAAGATTTTAAAGTTTCCAACACTGTAATTCATAATTTTTTTTTTTTTTAATTAAATAGTCGCGCTACTTCTTTGTGCATAAAATGATAAAATTTGACAAAAAAGGAATAATTTTCAAAATCAATGAAAAATTATTTTGAAATATTGTAGACATCATTATACAAACATTTTAAAAAGGAAAAGAAATTTTCGAAAAAAATTTTAGACACTGATTTGACAATTCTTTTTTGTTAATTTTTTAAATTTATTAATTTACTTATCCTGAATAAGCTACTCATGAAGTGGGTAACGAAATATTGAGAAATAAACTATAATTGTTTGGTTATTTTTATAAAAATTATCCTTCCAAGTTTTGAAACAAAATTTTATTGGTTGTGTATCGGAAACTAATTCTAATATTTATTTTAAAACTATTGTAAATCTCAGGATAATTCAAAGATTGGATGTTTGTGCTGCAAATGTTGACTCGTTGAGAGTCCTTTGTAATATATAAAATGCCAATATGAGTGTTTCAACAAAAATATCAAATGGCAAAGTTAAGATCAAATGCAAATTTGACTCAAGGAGCAGAGGGTTCCAATATCTGAGTCTCGTCAAGCAAGCAAGTTGCGTTCTAAAGTATGCACAAAATCAAAGTCCTACTCAAAGTATACTTTAAGATATTAAGACGATTTTAAGCTTTTCTATTTAATTTTTCTATTTTTTTGGCATGGCCTCCACAGGAGGTTGTATTGATTGCGGTAAGCATTGATTTCAGGCAGCCTGTTTGTCAACTGTTACAATTGTTAGAAAACCTTTTTATGTTTCACTTCTCTTCTGGATTGCCATTAACTTGTTTAGCAAGTTATGATTTCCGGCTATACAAAGTCTTAATTCTTTAAAAGATAATAATGCATTTGCCATGACTTATAGTTAAAATTATTAAACGAACCAGAAAATAATTTATAAACTTTGGTAAGAATTAAGTAGAAATTAAATTAAAAATTTTATAAATTTAAAATTAAAATCTCAAAATAAATTAAAATTGTCTTTGTTTGTAAGTTTTGGAAACTGAGATATCTGAAAGTTATGCCAGATATTCAAGCCAACAAGTGTTACTATTGATAGACAGTTCGCGACAAATTGCATTTACACAATTTATATATTTATATATAATACAATACATTCATTCTTTATAAACTAAATTTTGTCCCAGTTGTTTTCCAAAGTTTATAGACTAACTTTTCTTTTCATAAAATTCTCCTTAAAAATGTATGGAAAGTTTTTCAAGCATTAGCCGTATGTAGTAAATAAAACTTTAATATACAGTGGCTTAAAAAAAATGATGTTTATTTGGTAAATTTTTTTTTTTTTTTTTGTAATAAAAAAAAATAAGATTTTATTCTGTACTCCGTCATAAAAATAATTCTTCTTTTGTTGCCTGTTATTTGGCTTCTCGTTTTAATTTGACATTGATTATGAGTTTAATGAATGAGAGCAATCTTTTAAATGCATGCAAAAGATAGAAACTTACTCAAGCACTTTATTTTATAATTTCAATTTCTTTTAAGATCACCTTTTTTTTAAGAAATACTAAGAAAAAAAACAATTTCTTTTCAAACTTTGGTTTTTTTTTTTAATTTTCCGAAATCTATTGTAAAATTATCTTGTCAATAAGTTTTAATTTATTAAAAAAAAATTAAAACCGAAAATTTGTATAAAAATTTAAAAAAAATGGGTTTTAAGCTAAATGTGTTAAAAACAAGAACTATAATTACGAAAAATAATATTAATAAAATATATTTTAGATATATTGAAAAAATGTCTATTTTTTATATATTTCTGTGAAAATTATTAGAATTTTTAAAAAATTTTGTCTACAATTGTCGTATACAGTGCAAACTTCAATAACTGGCTAGCATGAAAGCTCTCTGCTAAAAACTTTTAGACAAATTTTTTAAAATATAATTTATCTAAAGAACTCATCAAATAATTATAAGCAAAACATTTTTTAAAAATATTTTAAAAAATAATTTTTCTTTAGCCAGCTTGAAAAAAACAATTTTTTTTTAAAAAATTTTTTTTCCTTACTGGTAAAAAATATTTTTTTTTCTAATTCGTATAAAATATTTTTGCTAAAAACTCTATTAATTTCTCAAAAACTTTGTGCAAAATATTTATTTACTTTTATGAAATATTTCTTGCTGATTTCAATGTCAAATTAAAAAAAAAATACAAAATAACATCTTATTTAATATTGATGGAAATTTTTTTGGAAAATTCAATTTTTTTTTTTTTTTTACTTTTTATAGATGTTAAATGGTTTTTAAAACCAAATTTTAAATTGGCTTGAAGTAAACTTGTCACGTTGTTTAGAACAAATTTCTTGCAAGTGTAAATTTTAGAACAAATTTACAAAAAATCGTAAAGAAAATTTTAATTTGAATAAATTTTTTTTTTTAAAATAAAATATTTAACTGATTAAAAACTTGGCGACTTGCAGTAGTTTTTGAACTGCGTTTTTCACATCATTTATATTAATGACAAATATAGTGACAATAAAGCGATTAAATATACATATAATAAAAATTAATTTTTAATTGCAACTTTATCAATGACATTCTAACCTCATATGCTGTTAATCCCTTTTAGAATGAATTAACTTGTGGTTCGAAAAAATATCAAATCTATTTATCAAATTTCAAATGGTTTTATACTGTGAAAATAATAATTCTTAAAACTTCTGACTTGTATCCAAAATACTGACCAGTAATGATTATGATGATTATTAATACTTTTACACTTTTTATATTAAAATTGGTAAAACGAAAATTGAAATTCGTCATAGAGATTTTAAGATATTTTAAGTTTTGATGAAATAAATGTGTATTGAACTCGACATATACGGTGTACTAGTCACCAGTTACATATGTGTCAAATATGTCCATTATTTTTTTTGGTATTTTTAGTATTTGTACCGGAATTTTTAAAGTTCAATTGCAACGGCACCAAGTTTATAAAAAGTAAATTTTTTTGTTTTAAATTTATTAAAAAAGAATATGAGCTTTGATGTCGACTTTAGGCAATTTCATGTGCCCGAATTGTAGGGACATAAAAAAAATTCCTAATGGATTAAAAGCTGCTGGTTAACTTTTTTGCGGCCAACACCATATAAAATTTTATATTTCTACTTTGCAGTGGAGTACCTCCGTCACATCTTCTTAAGGAATTGCTTATTATTTTTACGGAACTTATTTTTTTAATACGTTGTATCTAACGAGATGTTGCTGGTTAGGAAATTTATTGAAATTTATAGTAAAATTTGTAATTAAATTATTAGAAATCCGATAGCGATTTAAAGAAGAAACGTATCGCTTGTTGGGATCACTTTTCAATCATACTGAAGCTGATCTTGCTTTTCAGCTGTGTGGCAGGGTAGATGCTTCGTTGTATCAAAAAATTGCTTTGATACAAAAAAGTAGTCGGAAAAGATAGAAATGTTGCAAGAAGCAACTGTAGTGTATTTGTTATTCCCTTGAAAGCTCGCAGGGCATTAAGCAAAGTCATAAATTCCATGTCCTACAGCTACCGAAGTAGCAAACTACCATTTCCATGACCCTTTTCTAGCCCATAAAAAGTTTCCACGAAAAAATGTTACAGAAGAGAAAAATGAAAGAAAAAAAAATTGGAATGGAAAAATTATCCAAATTAATGTGGTTGAGAAAGTGAAAGGAGGAAGATTTGCTGGCCAGTCACTGGCGGCATCTGGCTGTTCCGAATGGCAAAGCAAAATGATAAGTAATACATATCAGCAAGCAACACATTGTCTAAACCAAACTCATATTCCAATTAATATTTATTTTACATAATTTTTTTTTTTAAAAAGCTTTAAAAAATTTTTCGTAAAAGAATTATTTTTTTTTTTACGAAATTTACATTAAGTATAAAATCCTTTAATGAAAAAAATATTAGGATTTCCAATACTTATTTAAAAGCAGTTTAACAAACACGAGCCAAAGACAATAAACTCATTAATTTTGTTCTTTGCAACTTGGGAAGAGATCCGTTTTAGGCATACGAATTTTTTTAATTTGTTCAAAATCCCAATATTTGAAATAATATAATTCATAATTCAACACAAGAGAGAAGATTAGGGTTATTCTAATTCTGCTATATATCTTTTCGGATCGTGTTTGCTAAATATTCTTTAATATGGCTTGTTCTCCAAATGGTCCAACTTCAAAATGAGTGGTCCATTTTAATTGAATATGTCTTTGTTATATCAAATACTCAAAGTTTAGTGCATAAGCGATAGTTTATTTATCACAAAAAAAAAATATATTAAAAAAAATGTTTTCATTTGATTGTAAATCAATCGAGTACGAGAACAAGCCTGTTTAGTTTGTCTGGAAATTAATCCATAAACTGTTTTATGTTTTATATGATTTTATATTATTATATCTTTATTCTTGTTACTGATTTTTTTTCATTTTTTTTTTTATAATGAAAAGCTAGAATAAATGCTAGCTATAAATTTGTTATCTTATTTTATAGTCATTTATTATTATTGGCGAGATTAACAAACAAAAATTTAAAAGCGAAAAATAGTCAACACTTAATCTTTGATGCATGTCAAACAAAATTATTTAAATATTATTATTAAATTTTTCTAAAAAGTTTTTCCTACTAGACATAATTTTTTTTGTCAGATTTAATAATTCTTGAAAAAGTTACTCGTGTGGTAACGAAATTTTGAAAACGAAATAAATCTTAAACCAAAATTTTGTTTATCAATCTCTTTTTTTAATTTATAAAAAATCACTATAAAATCACAATTTTTGTTTTTTTGAAATAAAAGTTTTAAAAAAGTGATTTTTTTTATAAGATGCTGTTGAGAGAGGAGAGGGCATTTGGATTTCATGTGGCGATATTTAAAAATCAAATGGTTAGACAATTTTCTTTTTAGAATTTAAAAAAATCTGTAAAATGTGTGGTTGTACTTTGAATGTTGTTGTTGCTTGTAGGAAGACATGTTTGTTGTTCTTGTGTTAAATGACACGAAACATAAACAAAAAAAAATGTAAAACTTTAATTAAACAGCTTTTGCATTCATTCTATACATAAATATAATATAAAACGTTAACCATTTGATTTTAAAGTGGGGAAAGGAGAAGGGGGCATAGAGTTCGACAAATAAAAGCAATTGAAGTACTTGGGCGTAGCATCGATAGGTAAGGAATTCCTTTTCAACATCGCTCGCCTTAAATTATAAGATTTTTAAATTTCTTCTAAATGCTTTTGTCGGTTTTTCTTTTTATTTTTTATTTATAATTTCCATAAACATCCTTAAATTTAGCGTGAAATTAAAAATATATTAAGGATGTCTATGAAATTCTAGAAATGATTTTGCATAATTTTGTATTTTGTGTAAAGAGAAAAGTAAATGGTCATTGTGCGTTTCAAACGAAACTCAAACTTTCACTGAATTTTTATAAAAATTATGTTTATGCTAAAGCTTTTACACATTAAAGCTTTTCACAGAAAAAATTGTGAGATTTTCAACTAAAAATCTCGAAATCACGTTGAAGTTTTTGACTGCTTATCGCAATCCCCTACTTGTGTTCGTTCACCTTTCTCTTTGCACTAGTAAGAACTTAAATAAAAATTTCTTTTACACAAGGTTTAAGAAGAAAAAAAAAACAAATGAAAAAATATGTTATGAAAATAAAAAAAAAATAAATAAGTAATATTTTAAAAATGTAATCACACAAATATAATAAGAAGTTGGATTTAAATTAAAAAAAAAATTAATTTACAAATTAAAAAGGGCAATTTAAACAACGCTAGAGCGAATTCGAGCCACCTTAGGCGAATTGGTGTACAAGGGAGTTACGTATAAGCCTATTATGAAGTCAATGCAGTATCGCAAGCGTTAAATACGATTTAAGTATTTGGCATAGGCTTTGGGGAGCTAATCGGGGAAGCAAGTCCACTTGAAATCAGCTTAGAGTTAATTATTTCTTAATTATTTTTTATTTAGTTAATCAAGCTTAAAGCAAGTCGATTGATCTCTAAACTTTTAATGAAAACCAACGCTTAAGATGAATTGAACTCACTTCCATGTTTAAACCGCCAAGTCTGTCAAAATGTAAATTAAATATTGTTTAAAAAAATAAGCTTTTTAAAATATTCCAATTGAATTTAAAAGCGTTGGCAAATTCTATATTAAAATTTCTTATCTAAGCAAAAGATTTGTATTCATGTTTTTGAGCAAAATTTCGTTAATAAATAAAATTATTAAAATCCATTATTATTATTATTATATACAAAAAAAAAAAAGATATAAATAAAATATAGTATGTGTGTGTATATGGGTCATTACGAATATAATAGAATTTCGACAAAACAAAAATTAATATGAGAAATAAGAAAAAGAAAACAATTTAGAATAAAATTTTAGTAATTCAAGCGTACAAAGTAACAAATAAAAGAAAAACAAAATGAATAGGTCTGATAACCGCAAGTTAAAAAAGGAAAAGGCAAAAGGAAAACTTTTGGGAAATATTGAAATGAGAAGGTACCTTAAAAACGAGATTAATAGATTACATCATTTAGATGGAAAAAAAATGGAAAATCTAATTGGAAATGGTACCACTAAAATGAACTTTAAAAGAAATTATAAAATACACCTCATTATTTATGTGTATTCGCACGCACATATACACACAAATAAATTTTAGTAGTTGCCCTCTAATGTAAGAATTTGATTGGGCACAAATTCGCCTTTTTTGCGAATAATTACATACTCAGTTTCAAGTGTTGTTGCCAGTCTTAATCGGGGCCATGTTATTGTTTTTAACAAAAAACATTGGCTATAAAATTTTTGGTAAATGTAAAATTAGTCCATGAATTAAAACTGGGTGTAAATTGTAAAGCAGACGCTTGCCTCTGGGGTGGCTGTGGTTGTGGATGTTGTTGCGATGTCGATTGATGGGATGTTGATCTCTTTAATATGCGTAAATTTGTAGCCGAAGGCATGCGTTGAAATTGTGGCATTTGATTGCCATTTGCTGTTGTTACATCCGAGACCTGGGATAAATGCAACGATACTGATGTGGATCTGGCTTTTTGTTGTTGTTCTGCACCGCAAATGCCCTTGTTGGAGACTTCAGCTGCAGTTGTTGCAGTAAGAGCAATAGATGTGGCAGTTGCTGCAGCAGATGCCACAGCCAATAAATCAGTGCCGCTTATTGGCGGCGGTGTTGGAGTTAGATATCCTCTAGTTGTCACTTTATTATTAACACTATTATTTACATTGGATTTTTTATTAATATTATTGTTATTGTTGTTGTGGGTTTGGTTGCTGTTGGTGTTGTTTATATTATAATTTTGCACATTAGAATTGTTAACAATAAGTGATTGTTGTTTTTGTATGCGTTGTTGTTTGCCGTTGCATCCATTTACACTGGCTTTCTGCTGTTGCAGCTGTAGACACAGCTTATCACTTTGGGATTTGGCTCTCTGACGTCCACTGTTGCTACTAAGATTTTGTTGCTGTTTTTGAGCCATGGCAGCGGCAGCCTTCAGTTGCTGTTTTTCTTTGCGAATTAAGTCAAATGAACTAACAATCTGCAAAACAAAACAATGTTTAACAAAAAACTCTGAAACTTTGTTTGCTGTTCAGATATATAAAAGTACAACTATGACGTATGCTAAATATGTACTTCACTCCGTTGCCTTTCCCCTTGTTATAAGCAAAGTCAAAAGTTCGCGTGTCTAAATTGCTTTTAATTTGTTGTTTTTCCAACACATACAAATAAATATTTCATAAAAAAAAAAATTCAAAAAAGAAATATGGGAACTGGCAAAATTTGTGTAGTTTCTTAAAAACTTTTACAAGCCTTCTTATGATTATGTTTTTGTAATTCTCAATTGGTTTTTGAGAATGCGGGCATAACATGACAAGCTTTGTGATAATTTTTCAAAACTATTTAGGGGAAAGTCAATTAATCAAGCGAAATGTTGGCTTCTGGTCTAGTTTAACAACTCATCAAAGAAAATAAATGATTATAATAATTTTAGTTAATTAAAAAAAAAAATTACACCAACCTTTTCACCACTTTGTTGTAAATTATTTGTTTGACTTTGGCTATGGAACAATTGCCGTTTAGAGGATGAATTGTAACCATTGTTGTTAACAGTGTTATTGTTGCTGTTGTTGTTAGTGCAACAATTTGTATTGGAACCATTGCAGCCAGCAGCAATAATTTTTGAGTGCCGTTTTTGATTGCTGTTAGTATTTTTAGCGTTTGTACTTGTATTATCCACAATTATATTACCACAAATATTTGCAGGGGTCGTTCCTGCTGGTTTTGTTGCCGAACCACAGTTACTGTTGTTGTTATTATTATTTACTGTTGTCTTACAATTATTACTTTGATTAGTTGAATTATTAAAATTGTTTAATTTAACTCCATCCAAATCACCCATTGATTTATGGCGTTGTCTTTTAGAACGATTCGAATTCGAACTGTTTCCAATTGTGTTACACAATGTTGTTGTTGGTGTCGCAGCACCACCGGAGACATTTTTTAAGGCATTTATATCATCATTTAAATTATTTGTATTATTTCGTTTTTGTTGTTTTTTACAACTGTATTTCATTTGACCATTTGCAACAGTGGAAGTGGTCAACGGTGATGTGGAAAATGGTGAGCCACCGCTGGAATATTTACGTCGTGTATCGACGGTATTGCGAATATCAATCACCCATTTCTTGAGACGTTTCACGAACGGCATTATCATGAAAAAGGAATTGGCATTTATGCCCAATTTAGGTTTTGATATGGCATCAGTTTTATTAACAGGCAGCGAATCAATAGGAAACCAATCACAGCATTTAATTTCATTGCGAGTGCGTGGAGAAAATTTCGTATCTAGCGAAACATCACGTACAATATATAAACGAGTGTATTGATAATTGATAACAGCCTCAATATAATCATTTGGTACAATTAATTCAGTGATATCGTAACCGGTTTCTTCATAAACCTGCAAAGGAATCGTTTTGAAAGTGCATTACAAAAAAGAAAATTAACGGTTTCACCTCTCTTGCGGCACAGTGTACCGGATCTTCGTTTTCATTAATTTTCCCCTTGGGAAAACCCCAAGAGCTTTTGGCAAAATATGATTGCACTAAAAGGCAATAATTGAGATCCTCGGATATTAAAATGGCTCCATAGGTGGGCACGGATAACTTATAATTTTTCCAATCTTCCAAAATTTTATCAATAGAAGATAAATGTTGGCGTAGGAATGGGATATGCTGGAATTAGTAATAGAAATAAATATATTTTATAAATGCAAAAAAAATAATGTTATAGGCAATTACCTGAAATAATTGCAAAGCAAATTGTTTAATACCACACGGTTGTAATTTCTTCTCCTCTTCCGATGCGCAAAAGAAATCCAAATAGAACCAATGTGCCAGTTCAATTTGAAAGCAAATACGTATTAAGTTACTTAGTTCCATATCGGGAACATTAATTATAAAACGACTGGCCAAATCATCAAGTATATCGGACGGAATTCTAAAACTATTTTTATTGCTGCTGCCACTGCCATTTCCATTGCCATTGCCATTATTATTATTTATATTATTATTACCAGAACCAGAACCAGAACCAGCACCAGCACCAGCTGACAAGTGTACTGTTGTCGTTACTGCTGGTGTACCAGCAGTTATTTGCGGTTGTTGTTTTGCATTAGTTTGTTGTTTCTTTTTTGGTGTTACAGATAAGGCTTCTAATAAAGCTACAGAAGGATCCTTTGCACTAGAGGTGGTGGTGTTGCTTATCGATTGGTGATTCGTTGATAAAGAAGTGTGATGAGGTTTGTTAATGTGGTTATTACAGGATAACGCTCCAGCGCTTGTTTTAACCGCTAATGTTGTTTTTAACATCTGTACTTTATGATTGTTTTGTTGTGCCTCTTGTTGCTGCTTCTGAGGATCAACAGCAATTGCTTTAGTTTGCGTTTCAATTGTTGATAAATCAGTTGCGGTTAATGATTGTAAGCCAGCCGATGTAAATGTAAATACATTTCGTTGCTCTGGCAAATGAACCATTTGTACTGCTGTTGCATTTGAAACTGACAAAGATGACAATGGCGATGATAAGGGATTCACTTTAGACTCCGCTGTTGATAATAATGATGACGATGAAGTTGTTTGTAATGACATAGAACCATATTGGGCCTGAGATGCCTTATGATAATTTATATTATTTTTGTTCTGATTCAAATTTGAATGATTATTCTTGATATTGTTTTTGTTTTTGATATTACTATTATTATTGTTGCTACTATTACTGTTGATATTTAGTGCATTTTTAAGCGTAATTGATGCAAGGAGCGCCAATCCATTCTGAGTGGCAATAGCTAAAATTTAAGGACAAATAAAATACAATCAAAAAATGGCTGGTATGATTCTTATGCAATAGATTTTATATAATTTGATGAACGCCATCGAATTCTTATTGAAAACGTTGGCTTGTTTTCATAATTTAATGGAAAAAATGTTTTTTTTTTATTATTCAATAAGTTATATATTTTTTTAAATATAATTAAAATAAATATTTTAAACGCTAATTATTTTGCAAGATTACTAACTGCACTGCGCACTGAGTATTTAACTTGCTGACTGTAGAGAACAAAAATTAATTGTTCTGCGTGGTAATTTTAAATGATGACTAAATAAAATAATTAGTTCAGGGACCTCCTGATAAAAAAAAAAAACATTTTACTTATAAAATATACATAAATATATCTACACACATCTATATGCAAGTAGATATACCAGCATATGCACATGCACATGCAAACATTCATATTTACGCTTGTTATTATTAATTTTTACAATTTCATTTATTTTTGTCAAAAAATATTTTATATTGGCATGGAGGTTCATATCATGAAACTTTTTGTCTTATATATAAAACTTAAAATCAGAAATGAGATTGACGAAAGTATTAGCTTTGAGAGGAAATTACAACGACTACACAATTTGTGATCGGTAAATCACATTTTGTAACAAATCCCAATATCGTTTCAATGTTAATAAACAAATAATCAAAACTTGTGGATCCTCAGTATATATTCATATATAAATATGATTTTAAATTATCATTGCAAATATATCTCAAATATACTGTATTTTTACTGTATTGCATGAAAATTACAAGATTTTTTTTCTATCAACTTTCTAAAATAGGCAATTAAGAAGCGGGGGAAAAATGCTTCTAAAACTTCTTTGTACAATTTTTTATCTTATTTTAAGCTTGATGACTTTTTTTATATAGTTTTTAAATCGATTTTTTCGATATTTCGTTAAGGTCTCGTTTTACTATCCTACACAGTCGTACGATTTGTTAAAGTTGGTTTGTGTGCTAAAGAATTGACATGTGCAATTTTTTTTGACAAATCGTACTATGTGTAAAAGTTTATTAAGATTTTCATAAAATGATAGTTTTCGTACGATCGGAGTTGCTTTTTCTCCAAGTAGGTGAACAAAGAATTACCCTTTCGTGACGCAAAACTAGATAAATTACATTGTTATTAAAGTTTTGTTTATAGTTAAATTTATTATGGCAATCGACCCTTTTCTACAGAACCAAATATAGTGAATTATATATATTTCTTTATATTTTACAAGCAGAAAACATATGTGTTCATATCGCATGTAAAAGATAGTGTGGCACCTGCAACTTCATTTTGATGCGATTTCTTAAAATAGGAGGGTACCACTCACTTTCGCATTTTCGAGTTGATGAAACGCACGATTGTGTGGGATAGTGAAACGTGACCTTTAATACCATCAGGAAATAAAAAATTATTTACAATATATACTAATGAAAAAACCCGCGTTTAAAATATTCTGTCATAGAAATGATTAAACTATTACAGAAATTATTTATTAGAACTTGGATAGGCAAGTTGCGTAGGCAGAAATCAGTAATGTAATTAAAATAAAACAAAATAGTTTTAAGTTTTCAAAAAAAAAATATTTGTAAAAACAATCTGTGAAATGGAAAAAATAATCCTCAATAAATAAATAACTAATAATTATAATAATAATAATAATAATAAAAATAATAATAATAATAATAATAATAATAATAATAATAATAATAATAGGAATATTAATATTTATTAGAATCAATATAAAATTAATGTAGCAGTATTTTAGGCGCTACAAAATATTGTAATGTAAGGCAGTTACAATTTAAATTGTTTGTATACTTTTCATACAATTTTATTAAGAAACATGTGATATAAATTTTTATATAAAATGCAGGAAAAAGAGTTGCGGCAAATAATTTCGGGGAAACAATATACACAAATTTATATATTTCATATACAAATTCTCGTTATGCTGTATTAAATATTAACATTGTAAAATTTTTTCTAACTAAAAATCGTCTTTGTAGTAGAAGGATCAATTAGTTTGAAGTTATTAGCTGAACATTAAAAATGTTGAAATATATAAATGTCTACATTTATTATCAATATTTTTGTGATGTTGTGAAGAACCGTTTTGAGTTGTCAACAATTTCATTGACTTTGTAAAGACAGACTGCCCGGTATAATATACTGCTTTATCTTGCTTTGTCTCAATGGTGGTTGCTAAACCGTTTCGTCTTCATTTCCTGATATTTTATATTTATACACTGGGCATATTATAACAAACGTTTTTGTTATCTAAATTGCAAATATATTAAATACATAAGTACTTTAAAATCACACTTTAAAATCAACATTATTTTATTTTTCTGAAATCAGGAAGAATAAAATAATATAAAAATAAATGGGTTTACAAATAAATAAATCATTCATTAGTAATAATTAACAGCAATACTTTATTGTTATAATGAAATTTCAGCATGTATAATGTATAATTAATTGATTTAATTCTTTAGTATGGGGAAAAGTATTATTCCAAATTAAATTCACCTGACACAAGACCTTAAAATATATAAATATGTATTTACTTAAATATATTTAAAGGTTTTGAAAATCGCCATTAAATATTTAGCAATAATAAAAATGTCATTTCAAAAGTTAAGTTGGAAAAGGCAGTCAATCGATAGCTGTGTTTTTTCTGTGCCCTACATGATTTTAAAACATAAACTTGCATATTAAAACGAAAGCTGCTATAACGTAAAATTTTATAACGTGAACTGTAATAACTCTACTGCGCATTACGGCATTAGTCTTGTGCAATTTCCAAAAAAGCCGACACCGGCAATTGGCGACTTGACCTAAGTAATTATTTTCTACAACTCAGGAAATAATCAAAAACAAAAAAAACATTAATTATAATATTTATTTAAATTAAATAATGAAACACGGAATATTTACCATTTCTATGTTTGAAACCTCCTGGTATGTCTGAGCTTAAAGCAATTTCCATTTTTCTTATTTTCTTTAATCACTTTTGTTCTTTCTTTTAAGCTTCTACACCAGATATTCCTTTTCGTAATTATCACAATTTTACAAATAAAAAAAAAAAAAATAACAAAAATTGTTCGATTATGTTCTTTAAACAAAAAATGTTCATTCTTTTACATTCGCTTAGTTTTGTTGTAAATTATTTAGTGTCAAATTTTGCAAATTTTTAAAATAGTTTTTCTTCAACAAGCCGAAAACGTGTTCATATTTCTTATTGGATTATGATCAACATACAACGAAATGTGAAAGTGCGTTTTAATTAAAAATTTTCTTAACACATGCATACGTAAATTCGATCGAGGTTTATATGATTTGTTTATGGAAATTGCTTTCCTTCTTTTATTTTGTACGGATGAAATGTAATAATAAACAACGGAATATTTCACTAAATGAAAGAAAGGCAGCAGTCTCGTAATTGTAGTGGTGAATTTAGTTTTCATTAGATGCGAGCGGGAAAAAAAACGCAAAACCAAACAAAACAAAAACACGACAAAAGTAAGCACTCACGCACACACACTCACGCACTCCTTTAGTTTTTGTTTGTAGTTTAATTATAGTGTGGAGTATGGTAAGATTTGTTGCTACGTTTTCTTCGTTAAAGCTGTTGTTGTCGTTGTCTTGTTTGTTGTTGTTATTGTTATTATGATAATTCTTATTGTATTAACGGCTGGTATAATTTTTATTTTGTTTTGTGGATGCTGTTTAAAACCCAAAGATGGCTGCTTTAAAACAATATTTAGTATTTTAACAATTTTTTCTAATTGTAACCACTGTTTTAATAATAATAGTACAACCAAATTAATTATTTGAATTTCACTACAATTACACGAAATTTTAAAACTATTACATCTATTAAAACTATCGTTTAATTTCTTTATTTTATGAATTGTTTTTTTATTTGGATATTTATTGGCAAGAGTAGCCATTCACAAACGTTTTTTGTTTGTGTTTACTCTTCAAACCAACCGAATAAGGCCAAAAAATATTAGTTATTAGGGAAAATTTTTAATTTTTCATTACTTATTATCAAGTCTGTCTGTTTGTCAGTTTTCTGGTTCACTGCATACACAAGCAATATTTTCTTATTTTGCTTTGTATGAACTTTCAAAAGGAAATTTTCGGTAGTTTTTAACTTGCTATTTTGGAGGTTAAAATCACAAATTGAATATTTATTTAAGTATCTACTATTATGTACACTTTATATTTTTAAAATTCAACGCTTATATTGTTAAATATCAGCTTTTTTCCAAGGGAAATTGCTTATTTTCACACTTCTTTATATTTTAATGGATATTAATTGCTGCGTTGTCGATTTTAGACTGAAGTTGGCTGCAAATTAAGGGTTGCAAAGTTGAATTAAGTACTTAAAATATCAACAGAGTGCTCAGACAAAAATTGAAATTGTAAAGGCGAAAACTGATTATGGCCATTCCATGTGATTCTATCGTATTTCAAAAAAATCGGAACTGAATCGCGTTGTAAAGTAACTCTGATAGCATAAAAATTATAATTTTATGAACATTTTTTAAAACTTACAAGTAGTCAAAATAACTGTCACACAGATGAATTTTTAGGCTACTCCATTCCATGTCTTCAGCACACGTGCGATATTTGACAAATTGTACCATTGTGTAGGGTAAAGCATCTTGAGTTTTATGAGATGTAAATGTACAGTTACAATTGAAATAAATATAGAAATAAAACAAAAATTATGAGGTTTTTCATATGTATCTCTTTTTAATTTCGCTCAATAAGACAAAAGTGTTCTTAAAACGCAAAGCACAAATATTTGTTTATTTTCTTTCAATCTTATTTATTTTATATACGTTTTTAATTTTTTGTATTTGAGATTGTTTTTATAAAAAAAAAATTTAATTTTTTTCTCAATTATAGTTAAATATGGAAACAACCAAGTAAATATTTAAAATATGTATATGCAATTATACAAAAAAAGACACAACAGTCATAATAAAAGAATGACAGCTTTTGACAAGTAATGAGATTTGCATAGGCTTTATTTTTTGCATTATTAAATTATATAGAAACAAATTTTGCACAAAATTAAAATTTTTATTTGTTGGCTGCAAACACATAACGAATTTAAAAAAACAGCATTAACAATCTCGAATGTGCCGTGACCACCTGTTTCAATTCGCCTTGTCAAAACAAAATTCTAATTTCTGGTTGTAAATTTACCACTTAATATTTTGCCAAAAGAGAGGAAAAGAAAACAAAATTTAGTACATCATAAATAGACAAAAATTTATACACAAATTTATTGAAAATATTTTGTAATAAAAAAATTAATCAAATAATCAATACAACAATTTTAATAACTAATTTTTTCATTAGAAAAAGCAACGAATTCAAAAAGGAGAAAATATTTTAAGCATAAATATAATATAAACAGTTTTTATCAAACAATAATTTTTTTTTACATAAGAAATTGCAGTTGTATAAAGTTGTTCAAAGTTTAATTTCGATAATTTAAAACTCAATATAAAACCGCTAATGTAGCGGAAATGTAAATAAAATGTAAAATGTAATTTTTTGATTAATATGAACAGCCGAAATAAGTTCCTTGGTATTATTAGCGATAAAAATAAAGTTAATATAAAAAATACACAACAAACAAATAATATGTGTACATGCTTGTGTGCACGCTTATGGTTGCTTGCACTGAATTAATTTTAAAAATAACTAAATAGTCGGAATACATTTACTCAACTTGGTGGTGCTTTAACTATTATACTGATATCCTTTTTGGCCTTTGGATTTGTGGACAAATTCCTTATAGTTGTGCTTGGTAAGCGGCTTGTCACACCAAAATTATTCCAAATAAAACATAATTATCAATATGGATGCATGCCTACATAGATATATATGCATGTGTGTGTGTTCATATGTATGCTCTCTGTTTACAATTTCTTATAAAAACATCATAGACAATTTTTAACAAAATCGATAAAGAAATGCACAATATTTGTTGCTGCCTTTCGTTTTTCCCATTGTTGTTGGTGCTTGTGTTTTTTTTCTATTTACGTTTCTCTTTAATTATCAACAACAATTACTTTGCTTTGGCTCATCTCTTGCTTGCAAAACCAGTGTGGGTGTCTCTTTTACTTTTGCTACTTTTGCTATGGGGTATCATTTTCCGAAAGTTAAGTTTTTTTTGTTTTGTTGTAAACAATCATGCAGACACACAACTCAGTACGAATATATGCCTGGTAGGGTGTCTCATTTTTAGGGCATCCCTTTTAATTGTTAGAAGCAACCGCAGATGTTGTGCAGAATGTGTTAATAGGCGAATTCAATGATTAATTACTTAAAAACTATGAATAACACACATGAGAAGCGATCTCGTATGTATAGGTATGTTTTTATGTAAATCCTGCCTGATTTTCCTGTTTCATGTACAAATATTTTTTTTGATAAATAAATTAATAACACTTTGAAGTATAAATGCAGTTCTTTGGTTTCCGCCAGGAAAATTTCGTTTGTTAACTGTAGAAAAACTTAAATTATTAATGTGCATGCTTGCCTCTGTTACTCAATCGTGCTATCTGTCAAATATGCCATTTGTGCATCAAATGACAAGTCGTACAATTTGCCAAAGTTTTTGCAAGATCAGAGTTGCATTAACTTCCATCAGCAAATAAAAAATTAAATTTCATCATATTTGAATGAGAGTGTGCCACCAGCAACGTAACTTTTATGAGATTTTTTAAAATGGCATGCAATCATATCAAATTTTTGTATGAATTTATCATGCGACTGCGTAGGACGAAACTTATAGTTTAAACTATGATATCCCGATTTGCATTCTCAATTGTGCTACGTATGCATTTTACTGAAATTACAGTACCGACTGCACTTTTCTTTATGTTTATTATTTATTTCTTTATGCCATTATTTACTTGCTTCGTTTAGTGGATATGTGTGTCCATGAATATGTTTTTTATTCTGGCTATAACTACAATCGCAGAGCAGTAGTTGTTCATCAGTCGTATCCTTGCAACAACAATTCTCGCTTGTTATTTATTTATCGCGCTATTTTTAGACTTCGTTGTTGCTGTATCGTTTGACGGCAACGCGTGACAGTTCTCATTCGAAATTCATTCATTTCGAATGATTAATAGAGTGTAAGAAAACATTTTATATTCAAAGGTAAATGCATAATAAATAAAGTTCAAAAGTTCCAAGTTTTAATCCTCAAATAATCAGTTAATGTTTATCACAAATGTATTATTTTTTTAATTTTCGTGTTATCAAAACGAAATGTAAATTTAGTTCTTTTTATATGGAAATTTTATATGGAGTGCAGTAGGCTAAAGTTCATATTATATTTTCTTAAGACAGAAGGAATTAAACATGTAACAGTACAGTAGCTTTAGAAATAAAGGGGAATCTCTAACAACTTTTGTGCCACTGTTGCGAACGTCTTTTGGTTTACTTACAATGGCAGCGGTTATACTACACTGCTACAATTTTGTGCTTTCTTGCAACCAAATTATATTGGAGAAATGTAATATTTTTAACAGCAACTGATAAATTCAAATTTAGAAGGGAAATCGGTATTTATATCTGAATCGCAAGCTTTTTCTGTCGATTTGTTCCGTGTCGTGTGTATAACCATTCTTAATACTTGTTATACTTCGAAAGATTATTTATTATTTAGTACAGTGAGTAATATATTTTACTGATTTTGTGTAAAAAATTCCCCGCCAGCTGAGCCCACGTATACAAAACTTTTTGAAAGTTAGTCCTTATACTATCAAGCTAATACAATTTTAATAAAAAAAAAGGAAAATATTTATAATTGTTTTTTGTTCGAAAACTTAAATTTGTTTTCTTTATTCATTATTTTTTGCAAAATAAATTAATAAATGCTTTCAATCAGAGAACAGAAAACTTTCTGCTAAAACCAATACGTAAATATTTTCTCGTGTATGCATGTGTGTGCTTGCTTTTGTACATGTGCATGTATCGCTGCAGCTGTATTTATGTATGGACTTGTGCATATGTATATATTTCGTATGGATTCTTGAAAAATTTAAATTCATTAAAACTTTATTTCATCACTACACGAATGTTATAGAACAGTAGAGGTCATACAATTTAGCTTCAATGCTCAAGTAATTAGCAAGTTAAATAAAATAAAATAAAATAAGATAAAAGAAAATAAATCTTAGAAAATGTCTGCTTAGTATACATGCATGTGCAACCTTTGCAAAGCTTTTTAATTGTGTGTATGTATGTGTGTGTATTTTGTAAATAATCTATACTTGTATAATTGCCTTGGTCTCTCTTGATCTTTTTGCCCAACGAAGGGTTAAGGGTATGCTTTAATTTTGTTTCATCGCATTAATCTAAATAAGAAGAAGACTAATAATTGCGTTGTTGTGTGTCTTAAATTGATAACATCTCACCGGAAGGAACTCAGACAATTAAAAAATTTCGCTGCTAGATAAAGCACCACTTACAGCGAGAACTTTTATTCGCATATGCAAGAAAAATGCAATAGCGTTAACGTGCATGTGCATGCGGCTTTAATTTTTTAAATTTATTGCATTTGACGTTCTATATATTAAGAAAAGAGAATGTAATTTACTTATCCAAATACAAAGTTTAATTGACACAATAATATTTCAAAGTTGCAAGTTGAAAATGACATGAAGCAAATAAAGACGTAAACCAACAACTGCTGCTACTTCATACAGCAATTGTAGTAAGGAAATATCAACAACGACTTCTATTGTATTCGTTGCAACGACATAGAATAGTGTGACAGTGAGTCTATTGCACTGTTTGCCATGTTCGTCATACTGTCAAATCGCTTGGCTTGTTACTCATGAAAATGCAGAAGGAAATGTCTATAACCTTCGCCCTTTCTTTTCATGATAGCTTGCCTTAAAAAAATACATATAATTGCGATTAAAGTCAAATAGAAAAAATTACAAGCACTCATATGCACACAGCCATTTGTATGTAGTACATGTGCCTGTATACATATGTGTGCATGCTTTACAAAATGTAAAAAAAAACTTATCAATCGATTTTTTTTGTTTTGTATCGTCGACTGGCGTTTGCATTATAAATTTAAAAAGTTTGTGAATACAATGGGCGTTAGTTATCCTTTAAGTTTCTCGTACTTTGTTTTCTAATACATTTAATATGACAGCTGACGTTCATGCACATGGGCTAAGTTTGGGTCCCATAACTGTCAAAGACAGTTGGATTAATTTTTTTTTTATTTACAATATATTTCAGCGCTCTTTCTATTCATTCTCCAATATATGGAGTAACTTCTTTAGGGCAAGAAGTTTAGCTTGTTTCTAAAATATCTTCTAACGTCAGATTAAAATTTTATTAAAGCCTGAAAAGTCAGCCATGTTAGGCCCACAGCTGTTAAAGGCAATTGCATTATTTAGTTTTAATTTCTTCGAAAGTTTCAGGTTAGTTTTTATTCAATCTCTAATATTTAGTCATTATTTGGTTTTTACATAAGTACATTTGATAGCTGGGCCTATATGAGGCAATAGGGTTAATAAAAAAAAAAAATTAAGTTTCGAACAAAAATTCTCGCAAATCCGTTTGCAGCATAAAATAAATTTAGATAAAAATTGTGAAATTAGTGAAAACTGTTACAAAATTTGGTTGCCTGGTGCCCAAAACGATCCTTCAAGTAGTTTCTATCAGAAAATTTTCATGCGTATTTCGATGAAATAACGTGACCAGGCAGTTGCTGACAACTTGCCATGAAAAGCTTAAGCGTGCAATCAATTCGATTTGGCAAATTGACGGAGCTAAAGTTCCTGATTTGTATGGTGACTGATGCTACAATTTAAAGAAAATTTCAGATTTTCCAAGTTTAAAACAATGAGAAACTGAGAATTCTTTTAGTAGAACGAATTCTGTTAGTGGAATTTTTATCAAATTTCATTTTAACTATTCAGTTATTTTATTCCAAATTGATTTCGGTTCAGTTTCTTAATTTCATTTTAAGCTTAAATTTCGAAATTACAAATAATTTTTAATTTAAAAAAAAATATTTTTTTTACATAATTTCTCAATAAAATATTATAAAGTATATTAAAAAACTATTATAAAACAAATAAATAAATTAAATGAAATATAAATAAATTTAATAAATAAAAAATTCAATATAACGATTTCTCGTTTGTTTTTTTATGACTAATTTTCCTCAAATCCGGTCTTAGTAGTTTATTTATTTATTCAAGTATTAGATTTAATTGTAAATTAGCATATTATTAGCTTGTAAAATTAGTAAAAGAAGGCAATTTTATTAAAAAATTTCTGAGCTAAAATAGAAACAAAAACTGGGGGAAAAAGACTTTTAGAGCTTTTTTTCTTTGTTTGTCAGGTGATTTTATTATTGTCCAATTGTTTATAAAATTTTAGAAAAGTAGCAATTAGAAGAAAAGTGAGAAGTGAAATTTTTTTCCGCATTATTTAACAGTTTCAAAAGAATTAGCTTTTGTTCTTTTTTTGTTTTTTTGTTTTTATTTTACTTGAAGCTTTTACAGATGTTATACTCGGTTTCTTATGCATAATGTGAAACGAGCTTAAGTATGATAAGCCATTCCCTTGGGAATCGAATCTATCATAACTGTTTACGGTACTGGCAGAAGCTTCAGACACTCCATCATTATTTAAATTGGTATTGTATAATGACAAAGCTTCTTAAAAAATAGTTAAGAAAAACAAAAAACAAAAAAAAAAACAATACAGAGTACAACAATAACTTTCTCCGTCTACGAACAATGGGCCGGACCGAACAAATAACAAGAATGCATGCATGTTATGACAACAACAACGTAAAATAATACAACAATCTTTTTAAGCTTAATTAAGTTTAATAGTAGCGATTGTTCAGGAAAATACACGCACACAGGAAGAAACTTATTGATACTATAAACGCGCGCATATAACGCGTGATCTTTCAAGCGTGCAGCTTCGATATTTTTTTTTACCAATTTAAGGAACCTAATAGTTATTCACAATATTTAATATGAGATTTTTTTTAAATCTATTTTTCTTTTCCTTTTAATATTGGAAAATGTAACAACTACACTCAGTTCGGTTATTAAGACTTTAAATTGATAACTTTCTGTATATAAGGAACCTAAGGAACCATTATAAGGAGCCTAATAGTTATTCATAATATTTAATATGAGCTTTTTTTAAATCTATTTTCCTTTTTTTTAATATTGGGAGTGAAACTACTGTACTCAGTTTTGTTATTAAAGCTTTTAACTTTCTGTATACTCGCAAAGCGATCTTTAGTATTCCAAAGATACACTGCACATCTCTTAAACGTGAATGTGATTTTATAAAATTTAAACGCAATTTCATGAAAATGGTTAAAAATATTTTTCTTGTTCTTAGACTGTAATAAATAAAAAGATTTTCCTTTAATGTCATAGAAATTAGTGCTGATCCGCAACGTCTTATCTTCTTCGTATTCGTTGCAGAGAGAAGAGGCGGCGAAGAAACTATAACAAGAAGAGGAACTAAATTTTATATAACTCGGTCGCTTTTCATTAATGCATCGATCACTTCTAGTTGAAAGTAGGCCACGTATTGCCTGCTTCACTTCGCTGAATAAGCACCGCTAGTGATCAATGTCGTCGAGTATAAGTTTGTCACTTAAAAGTCGTGCCATTGCAGAGTTGGTCATTCCAGCGAGTTGCACATAGATATAAAATTAAATCAGATCCCCCAGATCCTTGTTAAGGCCTGGTTTCACTATCCCACACAGTATTAACACATGCCAAATTTGCCATTTATTATGAAAAAGTATTATAGTGTAACCTAAAACCGTATTATTTTTTTGACAGTCGAATACCACTTTCATAAAATGATAGGTTTCGTATGATCAGGGTTGATTTTAATATATGATTTTTTTTTTCTTTGAAAATACACACCAAGTAGTGTCCGAATTTCCGAAAGAAGAGAAAAATTAAAGTATTTTTTTAAATGTATATGTACTGTGTACATATACATAAGTAATTATAAGAAATTAATTTTAAAATAATTTAATTTAATTTACGTATGCATAACAATAATTAATTCTTCAATAAATGATTCATCTTCTAGTCTCATTATCATTGCTTTGAACTTCGCCATTCCTCAGTAGAATTATAAATTTTAGCTGCTAGAGGAACTTCATCGTCTGTGCCCCATTCGTCTTCAAAAAGAATTTTATTTAATCTCTTTTTACGAATATTTGTCCCAACTTTATTCCAAGCATTGCAAATCAAAAAGGTCACGTTTTTTAATATAAAAGTTTTAAGAGCATTTACGAGATTTTCTGAACTTGATAAAATATCGGACTAAAAACTTTTATAATAATTAATTTTTATTGCAAAAGCGAAACAATTGAGGTAGAATTATTGAGGTAGAAAAAATGACAGTGTCCGGCTAATAGACAACTTAATGGCAACGAATTAGGCGTACGGTTTACCGCATTATCCGGATTTCCTGATGTCCGCAATTTCGAGATTATACTGTACATTTAAAATATGGCGTAACATCGTATTATATTTTATTTGATTTCACAAAGTACAAGGCATATAATGTATACACTTTCGTGTGAATGAGTCGTTCGACTGTGTGGGGTAGTGAAACACGTTCTTTATTTAGCCCAAATTGCGCGAATTGTGACTTTAATGTGTTATATTTTGAAAATGTCAATTTTACTTCCAAGTCAACCTGCAATTAAAGCTTTACAAAACCACTATTATATAATTGTTTTTTTTTTTTGAAAGTTTAGTTTAAAAGTCGGTTTATTGCTGGGTGTGTGTCCCATTACCATGCAATAAATTTTATATAAAATAAAGGAAATATTTTGGTCATGAAAGCAATTCCACAAGAGAACCAGTGACTGAAATAATCACCCTATACTTGTACTTTATATGGCATTCGATATACCATAGCAAAGTCTCAGAAGACTTTGCTCACAGAACTTAGTAGTAGAAAGACTCTGCTCGAAGCCGGTCGTGTAGGAAACCAATTTTGAAAGCAATTATTTAAAAAGCGACCACACTGTAAACAGTGACTCAACTTACAATTGAACGAACAAATAAATAAACAATAACAATAATAAATAGTGATTTGTTAAATTAACATTAATCAACTAAAGAGTCGTAGTTATTTGAAATGAAATTTAAACTTAAGCAGCATCTCAAGGGAAACTTTGAATACTAAACACTGGGAATTTTATTGACGGCTGTTCCACAAGAAACCAGTTTAGTGATTTTTAATTAAAGCGCGCATAAAAAGTTTGTTTTAATAAAAAGTATTGAAATTTCAAAATAAGGTGATGTTGCAAACTGATTGGCTGCTTGCAAACTTATAAATATTAATATTTTTTTTGCTGTCCCCTTTGTACGTTGCTTCCAATAATATCGGAGTATAGCTTCGAAATCAACTTTCATAAAACACGATAACACGAGATAAGACTCTATCAGCTTCGGATCAATAAACTGAAATAAGAATTTCAGTTATCATTTTTATTTTAATCAAATTGAAAGATTTGAAAATTAACAACATTAACATGCAAAATATAGACATTTAACGCAACCACAATTCCGTATGAGCTGCGATGCACCTGTTGCCAATTTAAATCGATTTTTATTTTCATGAGTCATAAAATTAAACATGTAAATTATTAGAATTAACAGAAATTAATATCACAAAAGTAATGTCGTCGAATGGATTAGTAATCTCGAAACTTCTCTTCCCGAAACTTTTGATGCATTGGAATTGCATTTTAAATAATTAATTTTATTTCCGTAAATATGAAATTTTTATGAAGTGAAGAGTGGCTTAAGGGAATGCTGGCTGCGATATCGCGCGCGCTTTAAATCGCTCGCTATATGGCAACAGCTACAGCCAGAGGAGTTTGTAGTTTTGCAGACGTCAGTATGTTGTGTCAAATATGTTTAAATTATTACCTTGCAAACTTCCAAAGCAATATATTCTGAATTGACTTTTAAATTTGTAGTTGTTTGGTGGTCGTGTAGTAAACTTCGTCAAATATCTTCTATTTATTACTTTGCAAAGTTGTTCTTTCACTAGTTGTCCAATAAACGCCAATGGCTTTCGGCATTTGTAGTTTTGCAGCCACGTAGTCTTTAAGGGAATGCTGGCTGCGATATCGCGCGCGCTTTAAATCGCTCGCTATATGGCAACAGCTACAGCCAGAGGAGTTTGTAGTTTTGCAGACGTCAGTATGTTGTGTCAAATATGTTTAAATTATTACCTTGCAAACTTCCAAAGCAATATATTCTGAATTGACTTTTAAATTTGTAGTTGTTTGGTGGTCGTGTAGTAAACTTCGTCAAATATCTTCTATTTATTACTTTGCAAAGTTGTTCTTTCACTAGTTGTCCAATAAACGCCAATGGCTTTCGGCATTTGTAGTTTTGCAGCCATGTAGTCTTTTGTGGCGAATGTGTTTTATTCTATTACCATGCAAAGTTCTTGTGAAATATAAATAGCAATAGGCTATAAGGCAGCAATGGCAGCTGGGATTCTTAATGCGTCGGATTTAGTTTTCTTAACTCCTTCAAGTAAAGCCCAGATCCATTTTTTTCTTGTTGGGATTTATTATAATTTAATCTAATTTTATTTTTTTTGGGGGATCAACGCAGTCTAGAGATTCAGAACAATTTTCTATTTCACTACTAAACGAAAAATTGCAATGTGGTTTATGATGCGATTAAAAAGAAAATTTCTCGGTGTTACAATTTGATGAAAATTATTCGAAAACCTTTTTGTGAAAAACCATATACACGCTAATCGTAACGATTGACATTAAAATTAAGATTAAAATTATCTTCATTTAATGTGAGCTGTTGGCTTTTTTCCTACTTATTTGTGATTTCCGATATACTTATATAACACAATATAGTATATCTATATATTACAATACATACAATATTATATTTCAAAAAAAAAAAGGTAAAATACACCAGATACATGTAAAATATATGAAAAGAGATAGACTAAAGTTAAATACAGATGTATGTACGTACATATTTTGTTTTAACAATTTTTATTTCAACATTTTCAAACAAAAAAGTAAAAAGAAAACTGTTTAGTAACAAATACTTAAGAAAACAAAATTAATAGAAAAAAATGTAATTGGATGACAACAAAAACCAGTACAGATAATTTTTATTCAATAAACATTGAATAAAAATAAAAACAAGTAAAAGTGCTATATTCGACTGTGCCGAATCTTCTATACCCTTCTCCATGGATATGTTCTCTCAAAAAATAAGCAACGTAAAGAAGAACTTAAAAACGTACCCATATCGTCATAGTATTACTTCATGAGGAGGTGTTCACCGATTACTACTTTCTAAGATTACCTTTCTTTCTCTTTCTGCTGCTCTCTGCAGCGCTAGGAATTCTTTGCGACGCCACCCACCAAATTCAAGATCTCCATTGATAACAGCTCCACGGAGGCTCTCATGGCTCCATATCGCAGGCAATCGAAACACAATAGCTATATATAGTTGGAGAAATTTTTGCAACACTGTGTGCATGCATGTACAAAAATGCTTAAGAAAACTATGATGGCAAAAAAACACTTCATATGCCAGAATACTATACAATCGTATTGCAAACACATAAAAGTATACACAAACAAAACCACCACCAAATGAATTTGCGTTTGCTACAACAAAAACAAAAAACAAAAACAAAAACAAAAATTTTCTATTCATATACATAAGCATCCCGCCACGGATCCCCAGTGGCTCCGTTGCTTTACAAATATACTCAAAAAAAAAAAAATATAGCACATATGTCGTTCAAAAAGGGTAAAATTAAGAAAAAATAGTCGTTTATCTACCCAACTTTATAGTGAAATTTTAACAGCAAGTTTGGCTGCAAACGTAGACGTGCTTGTCAATACACATGCTCTTGGTTTGTTACTCAGCGTGGATTTTTTGCATTTTCTTCATATAAATATATGAAATTATTTTTTGGCTATATTTTTTTTATTTATCGGCCGATTTTGCTTTTTTTTATAAGTGGTACTTTTGAAAGAAATTAGAACAGATAGGTAAAAAAATTTTTGATTTTAGACAAAATTTAAGGTCAATTTTGAGCGCAACAAAATTACCGGAAGGAAATGAGGACAGACAGACAGACAGACAGACAGACAGACGGACAGACGAAATACTCCCCTTCTTATAACGATCCAGAATATATATACTTTATATGGTCGGAAATCAATATTTATTGAAATTGCATCCCCTATATCAAACTTATTTATACCCTTCCATCCTTTTTGGAGAAGGGTATAAAAAGTTAGAAACAGACTTCCGAATTAAAGACAGCCAACGCATACGCATTTCAACTATTTTCTGAAATAATTTCCAAATGAAACTTATAGTGTGCTATAAACATAAAAACATGAACAGAAATATAGTTTGGTAATACAGTTAATTACATATACGTATAAACCAAATTTAATTTTAAATTAGATTAGGTGGCTTCAAAAGTAAAACATTTATATTCGAATTCTATTCCTTTTTAGTTCTATTTAGTCCAACACTTACGACGAAACTTATTCTGTATTAACATTAGCAACTAGTGGTGATAATTTGGCAATCGAAAACATTTATTTTTTTTTTTGCGTCCTCTCTTCGCTGGTGGTGGTATTACATCATTTGAATCTTCCTTATTTTTGATGTCCTCTTCTATATTTGATTTCCTTTCGTCTTCCGATTCTTTAATGCTATTCGTAGGTTTATTTTCTTCAACTATTGCGTTGGATTTCTGCTTTACGTCTTCAAGTGAATTGGTTGTGTCATCTTTAATAAATTTTTTCTTGCCTTTTGGAACAAGTTTTTCTTTAACCTGTTGAGTCTCAGATTGATCTTCATCCTCCACTAAAAATATGCTATGCTGGCCTCCACTGGCAGCTCTTATGATGCGTTTGCCCTCTGTCTGCTTACTTACAACCAAAAACGGTTCCAATACATCGTCTTCAGAACCCGTGCCTAATAGATGATTAGAACCCATACCCCAAGAGTACAATTTGCCATCATCGGCAATGGCAAACGATTGTGCTTCACCATAAGATATACTAACTATATTTTTACCTCTCAAGGCACTTATAAGCTGCAGATTGACTACATCTTCGTTTATTGATCCCAAACCAAGGCGACCATAATCTTTCCTACCAATTGCATACAGAGACCCATTTTCCTTAAGCATCAACGTATGATGTTGGCCGCCACCAATTTGCTTCACATTTTCAAATTTAGTATTAATAGGAGTAATAATGGTGGCCATATCTTTAGGGTAGGCGAATTGTTTATAATTATTTAAACCAAAAGCCCAGATATTGCTTGTCTGGGACTCCCTTAAAAACGTACAATAGTTGGTGGCCCATATAGCTTCTATTGGTTTGCGACGTTTTGCGATTACCAGACCGGGACGTAATAATTCTGTTTTACCTCTATGTCCCTCTCCGGTGGCAGATCTTAAGGAGACTCTTCCAAGTTGTCCTTGCTCAGCACATCCCACTGTGTACACTTTACCTTGACAAGTTAAAATTATTTAATGCTCTCCTCCAGAGTCAATATCACAGCACGTCCAGTGGGGTAAAATATCTATTGGCTGTCGTTTATTATCTTCCAATGTCAAACCCGTGTTGCCTATATATATATATTTATATATAGTAAAGGGTGATGAAATGTTGGAAATTACAAATAAATAACAAAAGAAAGAAAAATGTAAAAAAATAAAGAACAAAATATTAAACTTGAAATTGATGGATTGAGTGAAGGATTGTGACTATAATTATGATTATGAATATAAATATGTTTATGCTTATGCTTATGACTATAATTATTGTTATGGCTGACATTATGATTATTCTTGATTATGATTATAATTATTATTATGATTATGAATATAAATATTAGTATGACTATAATTACTATTACGATTATGACTATTATCATTATTATGGATGAAATTATGAATATGCTTATGACTAGAAATATGATTATGACTGGAAATATGATTATGACTGGAAATATGATTATGACTAGAAATATGATTATGACTACAATTATTATTATGATTATGACTCGAAATACGATTATGACTATAATTGTTATTATGATTATGACTGTAAATATTATTACGATTATGACTAAAAATGTAAGTATGACTATAAGTATTAATATGGTTATAACTATAAATCTAAGTATGACTACAATTATTAATATGATTATGACTATTATCATTATTATGACTGAAGTTATGAGTATGCTTATGACTAGAAATGTGATTATGACTAGAAATGTGATTATGACTATAAATATCGTTATGCTTATGACTAGAAATTTGATTATGACTACAATTATTATTATGATTATGACTCGAAATAGAATTATGACTATAATTGTTATTATGATTATGACTGTAAATATTATTACGATTATGACTAAAAATATGAGTATGACTATAAGTATTAATATGGTTATAACTATAAATCTGAGTATGACTACAATTATTAATATGATTATGACTATTATCATTATAATGACTGAAGTTATGAGTATGCTTATGACTAGAAATATGATTATGACTAGAAATGTGATTATGACTATAAATATCGTTATGCTTATGACTAGAAATTTGATTATGACTACAATTATTATTATGATTATGACTCGAAATACGATTATGACTATCATTATTATTGCGATTATGACTATTATCATTAGTATGACTGAAATCATGAATATGCTTATGACTAGAAATATGATTATGGCTGGAAATATGATTATGACTAGAAATGTGATTATGACTATAAATATCGTTAAGCTTATGACTAGAAATATGATTATGACCACAATTATTATTATGATTATGACTCGAAATACGATTATGACTATCATTATTATTACGATTATGACTATTATCATTATTATGACTGAAATTATGGATATGCTTATGACTAGAAATATGATTATGGCTGGAAATATGACTATGACTATAATTATTAATATGGTTATGACTAGAAATATGATTATGACTACAATTATTATTATGATTATGACTCGAAATACGATTATGACTATAATTGTTATTATGATTATGACTGTAAATATTATTACGATTATGACTAAAAATATGAGTATGACTATAAGTATTAATATGGTTATAACTAAAAATCTGAGTATGACTACAATTATTAATATGATTATGACTATTATCATTATTATGGCTGAAATTATGAATATGCTTATGACTAGAAATATGAATATGACTAGAAATGTGATTATGACTATAAATATCGTTATGCTTATGACTAGAAATATGATTATGACCACAATTATTATTATGATTATGACTAGAAATACGATTATGACTATCATTATTATTACGATTATGACCATTATCATTATTATGGCTGAAATTATGAATATGCTTAAGACTAGAAATATGATTATGACTGGAAATATGATTATGACTAGAAATATGATTATGACTACAATTATTATTATGATTATGACTCGAAATACGATTATGACTATAATTGTTATTATGATTATGACTGTAAATATTATTACGATTATGACTAAAAATGTAAATATGACTATAAGTATTAATATGGTTATAACTATAAATCTAAGTATGACTACAATTATTAATATGATTATGACTATTATCATTATTATGACTGAAGTTATGAGTATGCTTATGACTAGAAATGTGATTATGACTAGAAATGTGATTATGACTATAAATATCGTTATGCTTATGACTAGAAATTTGATTATGACTACAATTATTATTATGATTATGACTCGAAATAGAATTATGACTATAATTGTTATTATGATTATGACTGTAAATATTATTACGATTATGACTAAAAATATGAGTATGACTATAAGTATTAATATGGTTATAACTATAAATCTGAGTATGACTACAATTATTAATATGATTATGACTATTATCATTATAATGACTGAAGTTATGAGTATGCTTATGACTAGAAATATGATTATGACTAGAAATGTGATTATGACTATAAATATCGTTATGCTTATGACTAGAAATTTGATTATGACTACAATTATTATTATGATTATGACTCGAAATACGATTATGACTATCATTATTATTGCGATTATGACTGTTATCATTAGTATGACTGAAATCATGAATATGCTTATGACTAGAAATATGATTATGGCTGGAAATATGATTATGACTAGAAATGTGATTATGACTATAAATATCGTTAAGCTTATGACTAGAAATATGATTATGACCACAATTATTATTATGATTATGACTCGAAATACGATTATGACTATCATTATTATTGCGATTATGACTATTATCATTAGTATGACTGAAATTATGCTTATGACTAGAAATGCGATTATGACTGTAATTATTATTGTGATTATGACTGTTATTATTATTATGAATATGCTTGTGATTGTAAAGGTGATTATGACGAAAAAATTTTTTTTTATGAAATATATACATATATGTATATACATAAGTATGTATTGTTTTTAAGAATAATAGTAATGAAATTTAATGTTTGGCAGTCGATATATTTCAGAGTGGTTTTGGTAGATAGGATTTACTTTTTGTTTACAATATTTATATATTTGCATATGTATACGTAATTATGTAAAGGTTATATATTTATGTCTTCATTCAAAATAACATTTACATATACAGTGGTGAACTTACATAATTAACATGAAATTTTTTCCCTTTTCTCCTTGCAGTTATTTAATGGCCATATTGATTAGAGATCATTTTATTACTGTTCCCTAAAAAGATAAGTCTGCTTGGAATTGCATACAAGGAATTTTTTATTTGAATAAATTTTTTATCTTTAAAAAAGAAACAGAAGAATTAATTCAACTACTATTATTATAATTATTATTATTATTAAACAAGGAAAAGAAAAGAAAATCAAATTAAAATATTTTAATTTTTCACATGGTTAAATATTTATTTATTTATAAAAGCATACACATTGTTTGTGTGCACGCATGTCGGTCTGTACGCAATGGACGACATATTTTAAATAGTTCGAATACTACATGGTTAAAAGTTGCTGAATTAAATAAAAATAAATTTTAAGCAAAAAAAAAAAAAAAAAAATAAGACGGAGAGAAATACTAAAAAAATAATTTCAATCTCTAAAGTTAAACTAAGAATTTTTTTAATTGTCTACATTAAGCGAAATATATCGAAGGAAAGCGAAACATATACATGCATGCATGCATACGTACGTACACATTTCTGATGAAATATATAAAATATAAAATAAAAGTTTTCATTGTAATTAGCTGGTGGCGTCTGTCCATATAATAAATAGCTCTTTGTAGCCTATTTTTTATTTATAAAATGTTATGGAAATCCAGAATCTCTTCAAAAGCTAAAAAAGTCTTAAGCAATTTCATTAGTGTGTATGCAGTGTTCGCATGTGTTTAATATTTTACTTAAATCGCACTTAATTGCGGCATCTTATGATTACTACGACGATAGGAAAATAAATATAACAATAGAAAGAGAAAAACCACTTCAAATGAATATAAATTGCATATACAGAGTAAACATTTTTAATTATCTACACGGTACATTAATACATTGTCTACGTTAAATTTACATATAACGATTAAACTAAGTCACAAATGAGAAGCTTTTTGTTTCTACTGCAATAATTTACAACATCGAATTTAATATTATTTTTGGATATCATATATTAGGGCGAAACGCATAACTAACTCGAAATCTTCTGGATGCATTTCGCTTGAACCAATTATCAACAATCACCAACGATATTCTCTACAAAACTTCACATGAACTTTACTTCAACTACTTAAACTCTGGAAACACGTAACAATTATTTTAAATAACAAAAATAACAAAAAAAAAAAAAAAAGGAGAAACTCTTCAAGTAACTGAAAATTAACTGAAAATTAATTGAAAATTATTTTCTTTGCTTTAAATATATACACACTTATAATTTTCCATGACAAATAGGAAATAGCGAAACTTTCGCAGACGCAGAAGCAGTTTAAAAATAGGAAAATAAAATGTTCAAAATACGCCAACGTAGTTGTTTTTTATTAGCGTTGCTCATAATACTGCTGCCATGCGTTATTGTCCTCATGATTATGGGTCCAGAACTATCCACCGAACAGTCGCTGTCGCAACGTTTAGGTGAATGCCATATGCGTCTTCAGTATTTGGAGTCAATGTATCGTACACGTCAAGAAGATGTAGCCTTGCTTTCACAATACGTTGCTCAATTGCAAAATGTATCAGCAGCGGCGGCGGCGGTAACACCAATGCCTGCAGTTACAATTATTGATAAGAATAATGCCAGTTTGTACAGTGGTGGCCCGTCAACAGCGTCGCTGTTGGATGGCCTGTCAACAGAGGCTAGACTTATTCTACGTAATGCCTCGCAATTACATACATCCCAGCAGATGCATTTGATCTCGTCGGCCAATGTACGCTTGCCCACAGCCTATAATTTCCTGCCCCATCTGCTAGACGATCACAATTCATTAAAACCGGCTTTACTCAGATCGCACGGACGCTCTGATGTCAGCATTGTCTTGGGCATACCGACAGTGTTGAGAGAGAAGCAATCATATCTTTTGGGCACACTGCACAATCTCATAGAGAATATGAATGAAGAAGAGCAAAATGAGACTCTGATAATTGTGTTCATTGGCGAAACAGATTTGGACACAGTGCAGCTGATAACGAAGAAAGTGGAGGCAGCTTTTGAACCATATATAGAAAATGGTTTAATAGAGATTATTGCACCATCGGCTTCATATTATCCGAATTTGGATAAATTGCGTATAACCTTGAATGATTCGCTGGAGCGAGTGAAATGGAGAAGTAAGCAGAATCTGGATTTTGCTTATCTAATGGCCTACGCGCAATCTAAAGGTAAGTAAATTGTATTACATCCAAACTTTTTTGTTATATTTTATTTTGTAAAAGCTTGGAGAAGGTCTCCGAAAATTCCCCTATTTTTATTTTGTCATGCCGCATCATGGTATTGAAAAGAAAATCTGTTAGCATTGTGCGCTTTTAAAGGCCACGATTTACTATACCACACTGTCGTACGATTCGTAACAAAGACAATCTAACGAGATTCTTCTATCTTATTTAAAAATGAGCTTGAGACTGAATTTCTTCAATGCAGTGCGGAATCCCCTCTTTTAATGTATGCATGGTTGAGGGCTGGTTAGAATAGATCTGTCTGTCAATTCCAATAACCTCATAGAAAGGCATCTAATACTGCCAAATCATGTCCTGCGTTATGCCCAATTCGGATCAACCGCAAAGAGAGCATGCAAGAGCTAACAATGTCTTAGGTTATATGGGATATGGCACCGTCTTGTTGATACAACATATATATAGCCAGTTTTGGCAGAAAGAACTAAGTTATAGCTCACTATCTTTTCAGTTCGAAATATCGAAAAGGAACTTATTTTAAAATATGCTTTTTATTTTAAAGATTTAACTAATGAAAGTTGGAAAATCGTGGCATTTCAGCTTAATTTTGATTTTTTCTACTTCACACACATATTTATAGATCTGAATAAACAAAATGTTATATTCGAAAAAGGTTTGCAGCGATTCAAATTAAAGTTTCTTAGCAACAATATAAAAATGTCTTATGTTCGAAAGTTCGAAGTTTCAATATTTTGTAATCTTTAATTAGATAAAATTTCTCTTAAATTTGTTTATTATTTGCATTGAGTTACATATTCGTTATTGAATTTAATAAATTATATATATTTTATACTTTTGCAGGCACTTTCTATGTCCAGCTGGAAGATGATATTCTGGCCAAACGTAATTTCATAACGTCTATGAAAAAATTTGCCATTACCAAAAGTGCTTTGACTAAGCCCGATCAGCCGCCTTGGTTTCTCTTGGACTTCTGTCAATTGGGTTTTATTGGCAAAATGTTCAAGTCCGCTGAGCTGCCGTATCTTATAACATTTTTTCAAATGTTCTATAATGAAAAACCGGTTGATTGGCTGCTGGGCTACTTTATAGAATCGAAAGTTTGTCGCACCGATCAAGATCAAAAGCATTGCAATCTGGAGAAAGCCAAATATTGGTTGCATTATCGACCTTCACTCTTCCAACATATCGGTACTAGTTCATCGTTAAAGGGTAAAGTCCAAAAGTTAAAAGATAAACAATTTGGCTCCAAAGTGCCCACATTCTATGCTCATCCCCATAATCCGCCAGCCCAAGTTAAATCGAATATAGCGGCTTATAAGAGTTATCAATTAAAAAGAGCTTACAAAGGAGAGACATATTTTTGGGGCCTGTTACCACAACCGGGAGATTTTGTGCAATTTATATTTGATAAGCCCACTGCGCTCAAGCATTATCTTTTTCGCAGTGGCAATTCCGAACACCCTTCAGATCGCTTTTATAATACCACAGTTGAAGTTTTACCCGCCGACACACTAAATGAGAGCTCGCCGGTATGGAGCTCTTACAATTCCACAACGGACGGCTACCTGATACTGGGCAACTTCGATACGATGGGTGTAGCGGAGGGATCTATTGATTCGAAAATTGGTGCTATTAAAGAAATACGCCTGCATGTGCATGGCGATAGCGAAAATTGGGCATTGCTAAGTGAAATAGATCTGCAAGTGGACACTAAAAGATGATTACGTTAATCAATCAAGCTGTACGCCAGTAAGAGAAAAGTATAAACTCTTTCACTTATCAAAATTTAAAAGCGAAACGCAAAAAAACAAAATACTCCTCAATACTTATGACAAACTGGATACTCGAAAAGTCATGCCTGATCGTTTATTACGAAAAATTTTAAATGAAATAAGAAAAAAATGACCAGACTATACATACTGAGTATTTGCGTATGTGTGTATGTAGGTATGTGTATATGTGTGCGCTTTCCTCACTGGTATTCTAAATGTTTTTATATAGTTGTATGTCCACCACTTATTCCTTTTGTTTATGTGTGTGCGTGTAAAATGTAGTGGCACCAATTTATATAGCATATGCAGGGGGTGCAACTTTGCCTGCGCTGCCCTTTCGCTACCAACCAAAATTATTTCCGTGCAATATGGTTTCATTTTCCGAAATTCGAAAATATATTTTTGTGGTTTACGATTTTTCCATAATTATTTTTCTGTTGGCTCATAAAATATATTTTATTTTTGATTTGAACTTTGGAAGCCCAAAATCGATTTTAAATCTTCCAACTTTACGGTTTTAAAGTTTCTGGGCAGAAAATTTTTATTAAATTAAAATAAAAGAATTTTAAGTTTCTTAGTTTTAGACCCTTTTCTTTTTAAATTCCTCAAATTTTTCCAAATACTGTTTAATTGGTTTGATCATATTATTCAATTACTACGCTTAACTGCTTTTGGCCTCCAAGACTTCTTGAAACTTCCAAAATGTTTCAGTTGCTTTTTATATAACTTTCTAAAATTTATATATTTATTTATATTAATTTGCGTCTATGGGAAAAATCCAAATTTTTTATTTATAATATTTTGTATAATTATTATAAATTATTTAATTTGTTTTCCCACCTCAAAGATTAAAAAAAAAAAATTTTCCCCCCAATTTTTCGTACACTTTGTGCAACTCCTTACAAAGACGACGTTACATACAGTGTAAGGACATATCGAAAAACTTCTTAGGCGTGGAAAAAATATTAAATATTTTATAAAATAAAAAATTAAGTTATTTTAAAATTTTCGTGATAAATTTTATTTTCGAAATTTGGTTCAAAATTTCTTTAAGAAACAATTGTTAAATGCTTTATTCATTGACATTTTGTGGCAAAGGATCTCAATATCCTTCATAGCCCTAATTGTTTGCCGACGAAGCAAAATTGCCAAGCCTTATAAGTGAAAGGACAGCGAGCGCAAAGTTGTACGTACAAATATTGCTAAAAAGGATTAAACGTCTTTATATTTAAAGAATTATGTAAAGAAAAAAAAAAACTTTAGTATGTACTATACTATTTTATATGAATTAGCAAGGAATTGGAAAATGATGCCATTTATTATTATTATTATTTTTTTTTGATGCCATCATATTTTTTATACATTTTTTAAAAATCGTGATTTCATTTAATATTTCCTACTGGGATTTTTTATCCGCTTTTATTAGGCTCTGTTTTCCACTCATTTCCTAACAGATTAGCTGCCTTTGACAATTTCTTCAAGAAGATCAAGAGCAGTAAGTCTAGTCTTACACATGACAGATCAGTTAGTCTGAAAGCAAATCTCAATTATTCTTCAAAGCGGGCCATTTGGTTATACCAGTTAAAAGTTTTCCATTTAAATCTCATATGATGCAATAATCGTAGTCAATTAAAAAAAATGTAATTCAATTTTTTAAACTTTTGGTTTAATGATGTCGGTGACTTCCTCTCTTTCATATAAACTCGGAATTGCTTCAAGAAACTGTAATGTGTGCAAAATTTGACTAATTAACGAAATTACATAAAATGTAATAGTAGATATTAATACGTTGCTGCTATTACGAATTGGTAGAGAACGTAATTGAATTTAAAGCATTTCTTAAATAAGTCTTTCATATTGTGCTTTGAGAGCAGTATTATATGGAAACAATATTTTTAATAATTTTTTTTACGACTTTCCAAGTCAAAGAATTCACAAGCTTTTTGTTTGTTTCCTTGATTAATAATTGTCTTGATGAGAGTTTTTCTTTGGCGGTCCAACCGTTAAATTTTCATTAGTTTGTTCTTAAAAGTCGTTAATGTGCAATTTCCATTATTTCATTTTTTTTAACCAAGTCGTTTGTTTGCCTTGTGAAAACAGCTCATGATAAACGATTTAATGTTGTATTTATAAAAAGAGATTAAAAATAACGCATAAAAACTTAACTGGATAATATGGCAATATTTACACTTTAAGCAGTTGTTGCTGTGGCTTGCATTTTTTATATTAGCACGACAAAGTGTCATTTTCGAATGCGAAAGGGTGTTATAAATAAATCTGAACTGATTTGCTAAAAAATATTTATTGTAAATAATTTTATATCAAACAAACGTATAATTAGTCTCCAAGGCGCACATCTTGAACAACATTTAATAACAAATACCTTTAATTCCTTCAGTGCTGGTAGTCGAACTACGAACAGCGATCCGTGTTAATAAAAAATTTCATTAGGCGTCAGTAGTTGTTTGTATTTATTATAATATTTTTTGTTTTTAAATGTTTTTTGTGTTGTTTTCTAAAAACGTTTATTATTATTTTTTTTACAAATTCCTGAATAATAAAAATGATTGTAATAAAGCTCGAAATAAAATGAATATTTTTTATATACCCAAGCCTATTTTGTATTGAGTTTTTAGGTACCAGAAATATGGCTTGTTTATTGCTAAATATGTATGTATATTAATTATTATTAATTATATTGTGTACTGTGATTTGTTATTAATTATTTTAAGTATTAATAAAACAAGACATAAAACGGAATAATATTTTTTATTAAAAAAATTATGTAACAAAAAAAGTAAAAATTATAAAAAAGAAAGTTTCGAAAACTATTAGGAAAAATCTAAGCTTGTTTTAAAAAATACAGTAGTGCTTACCACAGTTGGAAGTCTGATTTAAGTTTTTTTATTGTAGTAAAAATAAAATTAAAAATTTCCCAAGAAATCTTTTGTAAATGCCAAATTTATGTAGAATGTCCTGTTTACATATTTGATATTCCAAAGTTCGAACTTCCAAACATTATTTAAATGTTTTTTTTTGTTAGTTAAAAAATGTTATACTGCACATGTGAAAATTCGAATTTTAAATATTTCGATTTTAGGTATAGTAAACTAAAAATTTATAAAAGTAATTTCCATGAATAAATTTTATAAGTGAAAATTTTATTTTTCGATTTATTATTTCAATTTTTCTTAATTTAGCAAATATTAGCAATTAAATATTGTTTTGAAATTTGATCTGCAAGTCTTAGAAAGCACTTAGAAAGATATTTCTGTTATACCGAATACTTTCTCAAATTTCCACAGCAATGGAATTTCCACAGCTTTTAAATCTATCGAGTGCAACCAGACATAAGAAATATTCAAAAAAAGTAATTATTGTAAATATTTCACAATTGCTTTAAGTATTCGAAAGTCTAGTTAAATTGATTGAATAAATTGTTTGTTAGTAGAAAATATGACTACATTTTTGGTATAACTTCGAAATTTCGAATTATTGATAAACATGTTAAATGTAATGGCTTATGCTTCGACCAACAAGATAGCTTTTCTGGAAATATATAAAATTTTCGAAAACAAAAATATTTCGGAATTTGTTAAAAAATTGAGAGAAGTATCTAATTAAAGTTCAGTTTTCAATAACTAAATCGAATGATGTTATTAGAAAAATCTAAGTTTTTACATTTAGAGCAAGGTCGAAAGCTGGAACATAATATCGAAATTTATTAATTACTAGGATTTAGTTTTTTCTTGTTTCTAAGTTCTAACTCCAACTCTGTTCGAATTTTCGGCTTACTTTTACATTTGGTGGAAGTTCGAACATAATTTCGAAATGAGAAGTTTATTTGCAATTTCCAAGTGTTTATAATCACTGTGTGTTTTTTTAAACAACTTAAAATAAAATGTCTGCTGATGTAGGAATGGAGTTTTCTCCCTCATTAAATAATATTCTGTGGAAGAAACATCGTATAAATAAACTACTGAGTAATTGTAAAATATAAATTTTAAGATGCAAGAAAAACAAAAAAAAAAAAAACTATTAACTTTTTAAAAAGGGCCAAAAAACGAAATAAATAATTGTTTGCAATTAGACTGCTTTTTTATGTGTAAATTAAGATCACAATGACGAACAAAATACAACATCGGTGTGCTAATTAATTATTTTTTATTTTAAGACTACTAATAAAAATTAATCGGTTAAAACGAATTAGAATTTCCCTTCATCATAAGCAGTTCGCTTGAAGAAATTATTAAAGGAATGGTTTCTTTTCAACAAAAAGAAAAAAAAATATCTGGTAATAACGAAACAAATTTGATTAATAGATGAAATGAATTAAAAACTGTAAAACCGTAAAAAAGAAAATTCGAAAGTTCATAGTCTCACGGTTGCAGTGAAACCATGCTGACTGATGCAATTTCGAAATTATTTTCGAAATTTTAAATAACAAAATTTAAAAACAATTAAAATTTCACGGAATACGCGTTAGTAAATCTTTTATATCGGTAACTTTTGAAATTTCGAATTTTTTTTTTGGTTACCATAACGTAACAAGTCCTCGAGGCAATTTCTGTGTAAGGTATGTATATAAAAATATTGAGTTTATTTGTATGTGCGTGACGTATTTTGTCACTATGCGCAAGCAGAAGTAAATTGTAGTTCAGATGCTGTTGCCTTGCGGACTTGTGATGCCATGCTTGACAAGAACATTGATATCCCATATCGATCGGCCTATAAAATTTATTTTCAAAATGTATGAGTAAATAATATTAGTTTAATTCGGCAAATGATGAGCGATTCAAAAACAAAAAAAAATTTAAACGTAAATAATATTGTAGCATTCGAAAATGCCGAAAATTAGGCTTTTAATTGGAAATATTAACAACAATCACAGCAGAGCCTGCAAAAAATTTTAAATAAAATGTTTAACAAAAAATCATGCGATATTTTGTATTTCATTTCCTGACAAACACGTTATTTCGCAGGGGTAGCAAAAGGTAAATATGAGTGAACCGTCAAAAGCTAGTTCTATATATTTTTTATATTTACTCATGCTAAACTTAAATTTTGGGATATTTTGCTTATTTTTTCTTTTTATTTAACTTTAGTTTTTGAATATTTTTCTGCTGTTTATGTGAAAGTAAAATTTTTGTTTTTTGCTATTTAAATTCGTAGGATTTGAATTATTTTTCCCTCAAAAAGAAATGGCAGGGACATATCAAAACCAAAACATCCGACAAACCGGAAGCCAAATTCAATACAGTTTAAATGGAAATTAATTTTTATATCGAATGCTGAAATTTGATACGTGAATAATTTCCATTTAGATTTATTTCATCAAAATTTTTCCATTCACTTCAAAACGGTTTCAGGTATTTTTCAATTCAATTTACTTCTAACAAGTTGCATTTTTTAAAAGTTCGATATACATATATACATTTTTAATTTGTATATGGGCCTCTCCAGTAATAAAGCTGTAATAGCAGTTATTTATTTATTCGCAGTTTTATATATTTAATATAATTGTTTCATATGTATGTATATATTTTTATTATTTCTATTTGCTGTTAGTTGAATAAAGGGAATTTCGAAGGAATAACAATTGTCATTTTTCCATATATAATACTTATTTTTGTTACACAAATTTGAAATTTCAACTTATGCATATGAATATTAAACAGCTTAATTAAACAAATAATTGATTTACATAACAATTGAAAAAAAGTTTTGAATATGTTGTGTTCTATACACGAACCATTGCAGAGCTGCGGCTAATAATAATAATAAGTAATCCGGGTACAAATAATGCTTTAGCTAAAATATCTTCTAGGCAATTTTTAGTTATCAATACTAAAATTTTGTTTCTCAATGTCTACCGAAAATTTGATATTTTTAATTTTCTATTAATTCAATTCTATATTCTTCAACCATTAGTTATTATTATAATTTTCTTTATTATTATGAGCAATATATTCTTTTCTTAGTTATTTTTAAATTCTAATATTTCCTCAACTTTTTGTGAGCTACTTCAGAGAGTTATTTATATAGTTTATAATAAAAAAAATAAAAAAAAAATATAAGAGAATATTATTATAACTAATAAAAAAATATAAAAGAATATTATTATAGTTAATAAAAAAATATTAATAAATATTTCCCTGAAGAAGCGTACCAAAAGTTGGCGCAATATTTCAATTTAAAAGAAGAATTTAAGGCAATCACCTTTTGCTTATAATAATAAAGCAGATAATTATTTTTAACTTTCTTCCCTTTTGCTTTAATTAGAGTACCCACAACTACTGCAGTAGATTTTGCATAGAAGAAATAGTAAGTTTGTATAAAAGAAGAGGGGAAACATTGTAAAGGCCATTTATATGTTTATATTTTTGCTTATATAAAGTATATATTAAAATTAGTCGTATTTCTCAGTTCTCTACATAATTGGGATATTAGAAAATAATCCTTTTCTTAACAGCTAAATGCTTGCATAAAGTGATATTATCATTTTAGTTTCCACAAGGCATCTAGTTCGTTGAGTGGATCTTTAGTCGCTTGCTTCTCTTGAGCGGTTACCTGGGGCGCAATCTTCATTTGATACGAAGTCATAATGCCTCCTGCAAAACGTCAATAATTAACAAATTTTATTTTAAAATGAATTAATTAATTTATGGCTTTCAACTTACTTTTATTTAAAACATCATGAGCATGATTTAATACAATTTGTAGGGACTGTTCCAAAGTTTCCACATCACGCAAAGCCTTCTGTCGTTGACTGCAAATGCGCAACCAAACATCAATGACGTCTAAAAAGAAACATTATTTTCTTTATTCTTTAATGATTCTTTAATTCCTGATTTATTGATTTTTTAAACTTTTTGTCGGCTTATTTTATTCTTTATTTGATTTTTTTTTTTTTTTACAAAATTGGAATTTATATATCTGAAATATACAATATTGGCAGAATTTGCTTGAATTTGCATTTTTCTTCTGAAAGTTATATTTTTGTTTTATTAGAACTTATTAGTGTTTATTTAATTTTTGTTTTGCCAGCGAATTTCAGTTTCGTATTAATTTTTTGTGAAACTGCGAAATTCTATTGAACTTCTAATTAATTAGCTGTCTGCTCCACGATTTCGGTAAATTTTTTCCCATTTTCGAAATAACTTACTTATTAGAACTGGTCGTTTAGTTTGTGTCGCTAATATGACACTTATACCGATCGCTACAATTTCTGATCTTTCCGAACCGGTTAAGCAATTTATAACCAATGGAGAAGATGGTGTGTTAAAATCTAAGCAACGTTGTTGATGCGCCTGCAAAGCATTGCGTGCAATACCCACTACTAAGGGCGGGGAGCTACAAAAAGAAACATGAATGCAAATAAATGAAATAATTTTATATTGTTTTAATCTTCGTACCTTTTGGTCCATGTTTTAATTTGCAATACAGACAATTCAATGATGGCATCGGCACCTACCATGGAAAGCTTTAACTGATACTCTACGCAGTGAGATAATTGAATGTTTTTAGTGCATTTAACGGTGAAATCATCGAAACTTGATTCTTTGTCTTCTGTTTGTGGCCAGAAGGGGTCAAGCATCTGTACAAAATTTGAAGACAGTGAAGGATTATGCAAGTAAACCAAATTGAAAATTTACCTCATTTGGTGTATGGAGACAAAGTATTGTTCTTGCCTTTTGGGACCAAATCATGGACCAAAAGTCGTTTATAGTATTCTGCTGGGGCGTCTGGGCAATAATGAAATTAGGGCATCCGGTGCTTAAGTTCTATATAAAAATAAATGTGAATGTAAAAATGTCTTACGAATATAAATCGGTACAGCGGCAAACCTTAACATAAGCTGCATTTATATAATCATCCGTTTCCTTGTCCAATTTTACGCGGCCATGATCGTAAGGCAAGCAATCTAGTGATCTATTTTTCTCCGGAAATAACTTCGCTATAGTAGTAGTACGTTTATGCGCATCCTTTGCTAATAGATCCTGCAATTCCCGCCATTTGGTGCTTAAAGGCGTATGCCCATTAAGCATTTTTACATTTAAAGATTCAATGAATTTTTCAAAGCGCTCCACTTCTTTGTGGAAATACTTTAGAATTTTATCATCGCTAAAGGGATCTACAGGTTTCAGTTGGAATGTTGAAGCGGAATGTTTTTGCTCGACATTTATGTTTGCTTTTTCACTACGCATTGAAACAGAATCCCAATCAAAGTTATCCAATGATGAGAGGTCTGAACAATTCGAAAGATTATCATAACTGGATTTACGTACTGCTGGATTATCTAAAGGCGAAGTAACTTCTGACAAAGCAACAGTTGTCGATTTACCACATAAGGTCGTAGTATTTGAATTCATTGCGTAATTTGTATTGTCCTGCAAAAAAAAAAAAAATATTTTATTAAATTCCTTTCCTTATTGGCCAATTATTTTAAATATATGTATATTTTTTTTAAATGTGCCACTAGCACATGTATTTAGCTTGTAAGGCCTAACTTCTTTTATGCCAATAAAACTAAATTTTATTGCATATTTCTCCCAACGTTTCGTGGATTTTTGTCCACTTCATCAGGGGATTGTAAACTAGTGCGATCGTCTGATAACTGTACTATAAATGGCGCTTAAGTTGTCAGTATTTTATTTAAATAACTGTATTATGTTAATATAGTCTTCTGAAAATAAATATTCCAACGAAAAAAGTATAGCCATGAAAGTGGCTCAACTTTTCCTTTATTTGTTATTAAGCAAACCCACCTCAACTTGTTTAATTTTCTCATCGCTGGCCAGCTCTTGGTCATTTTTATTTTCTACTTCTTTAAGTGGTGTTGAGCCAGCCACATGGCTTTCTGGTGGACTGCTAGCATGTTGGGGTTTCAATACCGGCTGTGGTAAAATTGGTGGAGGCACAGCTGCTGTGGCCGAAAAATCTATATCACTTAAGAGGTCTATATTTGAAGACTTTTTACTATTAACCACTTTCTTAGGGCCAGCAGCAGCAACATCAGGAGATTGATCCTTTCGTTTTGCATCTACAGGTTGCGGAATAGACTTTTCGTTTGGTTTTGCTGGCGTCATTGGTGACGACTGTTGGCTACTGGTGGCATACGTGTTACCGCTTTTTGTTGTTTGTGTATTAGCTGTAGTGCCGGTTCCACTTTGCATGTAAGTATTCGTTTGTTGCTGCTGATATAACGACTTTTGTGGCATGGTCGGCTTTATTGCATCAGGAGCAGATTGATTAGGTGTCATGTGTGGTATCGGTGCTGTCACGCCATTTGTTTGATAGCCATATGGAGCATTGTAGTAATTCGTATTATTCGCTGTTGAATGTTTCATGTCAGGGTTAGCCATTGGCACGGCTGTGGGTTTCGTATGCGAGACAATGGGTGACTGAAAATAAAAATGTTGGAAAAAAAGCTAACTTTATAAAATAGATAACAATTGTTTATAATTTCCAGATTATTTTATTCCGAATTAAGTTCTATTTCGCCATATGGTTGATTATTTTAGCGTACTTACATCAAAACCTGTAGCCACATTAGCTTTTCCAGCACCCAGCGAATCGGTCGTACCAACTTGTGTGTTGGTGGCCGCTGCTCCAGTGGTATACTGGCCATAAAATTGTGGATTTGCTGTAGCAGTTTGCTGATAACCACTATTATAACTGAAGTTGCCAGTTTGAGGATTGAAACTGTAACCCGGATGCATAGTGGAATGTGAAGAAGCAATTGATGTAGCAGCAATTGATGCTGCATTGGTGGCTGATAATGCAGGAGCAACAGGGGGATAATGTTCTGCTGCATTGCCAACTAACTGTAAGGGAGCTTGAGCATTAATTGTGCCTGCTTGTGATGTTTGCACGTTATTAGCACCAAATGGATGCTGCATGTCGGAAGGCACATTTCTCGTTGCTTCTTTCAGAAGTGTAGTAGATGATGGCAATCCGGGTTGATTAGTGGCCACATATAAGGGCTGAACTTGAGGCATATTCATGAATCCTTGATAATTATTTGGCTGGAACTTGTGCTGATAACTCGCACTCGAATTGTTGCCAATATTGGATACATTACTGCCATAGAAGTTATGTGATGTTGCAGCTGTTGTAGAGGTGGTTGCAGCCGGAACTGAGTACATTTGGTAAGCATTTGAAACCGTGGAATATGCCGAATATGTGGAATTGTTAGCCATATTATTCGAAAGAGAAGCTGGGGGAGGAATATTATTGTCTGAAGGATTTGGATTTAAATACGGTTGTTGAGGCATAGCAAGAGTTTGTTGGTTCAGTAAATAATTTTGGGTATTGCCTTGATAGACAAGCGGATTTGGTGTATTATTCAACAATGTATTGTATGGGATTTGATTAAATTTGCCACTTGTTTCTATGCCTGTGGTACTGGTATTACTGCCCACAATGGTTTGGGGTTGGTGTTGTTGCTGCTGTTGCTGCAATGACATATTGGCCATATTAGCATTTAGAGCAGTGAACTGTGAGTTAGGTGAAGCTTGGGGTTTGTAAGCTGGTGGCGCTATATTCTGCTGATATTGCAGATACAAGGGATTAGTATAAGCTGCACCGGCAGCATCATGATATTGCGTATATGGCGGCGGAGGCTCATTTGGCCCAACAGAAGGAGGCATAGTGCCACTTGTAGGTGGAAAGTAGGTACTGCCTCCAGAACATACCGCTTGTCCCGGATTTTCTGAACCCAATGGATTTGGGCGCACAGGCGGTATATATTGTTGAGGGTTAGCATTGTAACCATTATTTGCATTTAGATTGCCTGCGGTCATGTTCTTTTCTTTAGCTGCCTTTTTAGCATTCATAAAATCACGTAGTTTTGGTTTACTTGATGTGTTCAATGCATTCCCCACTGGCGCCATGCTATTTAACTGATAAGATTCGACATTCACTTGGTTGGAGGATATTGACGAAGAGAAGTTTTTGTGGCCAACACTTTTCAAACGTTGCTGCCGCTCCTCGGACTGTACATCACGAGCAGATTTGCAGCGCGACAACAATTTTTGTACATTTCCTGCAACGTTTAAAATTTTAAATAATTATTATGAGAAATTTTTATTGTAAAAGGAAAACTCATTGCGGATATACTCGTATCACTTACCCGATAGTTTGTTATAGAATTCCAAACCCTTTGAGGATTTAGCCAACAAATCCTCATAAACATCATACGAGGCAGCCAAGGAAGCAAAAAAACTTTCGCGCTTATTTTTAACATCAGCTAAAGTTTTTAATACTGGAGCCGCTTTGGCATAGGATTCAGTTAAAGCTTTCAAAATATTTTCTTGCGCCAATAGATTTTGATCAATTAATTGAGTTAAACGTTCGTGCTTGGCAATTTCACGATCAAATAATGTCTGCATATTCTCGCCACCTTCGCGGGCTATAATTTTTGCAGTTATATCGTCCTCATTGACAGCAATACGTAAATCTGCATGAAATTGCGAACGTTGTGCCTTCATTTCATTGACTTTATTGACAATTAGCTTAACGTCTTTAAAAACCTCTGCCGTATTCAGTTCAGAACTTAATTTTGGGACAGATTGCTGTATTTCCTGTAGCGGTTTTCCTAAAATTTTTAAATTATTTATATGCAACTCCATGGCTTTGCGTAAGGTATCATTTGATTCTCCGGCTTTGTTATGGGCTTCGGAATATTTCTGAAACTCTCTGGTTAGTTCGGTAATATGAGCATTAGGTGTACGTTGTACTCCTGTCAATTGTTGAAATTCCTTCTCTTCCTTATCTTCTTGTTGCAAAATAATTGAAATCTCATTTAGATTGGCCTCAACATCAGAACAAATTTCTGCCAAGCGTGACATAGATTGCACTAATTCCGGTATGGCGGTTTTATTTGCATTCAGAGCAGCACATCTATCGACTATTCCTTGCGGAATCTTATTGGCTTTCTCTTCGTTTATATTTAGGTTATCCAAAGTCAAGGAGCTCATAAAACTACACAGTTCATTATCTTTCTCTTCAATTTTACTACCATACTTTCGCAAAAGTTTAGCCTTTTCTTCACTGTACAGAGAGCTGGCTTCGTGGGCTTTCATAGGCACTAACCGGGCAAATATATCCTCGCCCGCTACATCAGGATCTGAAGGAGAAAATCCTATGCCATTTACTAAATTTGCTCTCTTTACAGCAGTTATTGCAGACATTTCTGGTACGGATTCATGGTAAATAAACTCATTTTCATTTTTAGCATTTTTACGTTTTGCCTCTACCACATCGGCTGTGAAGATCAGCGATTCATTAATTTCTTTTATGTCGGGCAAACCTTGTGACTCTTTGCGGGCTTCCTCCAGCTTTTCCCAAGCGGCCTGGAAATATTTGATTTTGAATATTTTGATTGTTCAAATAGAGTGAATGTCAGTGTGTTAGTTTTGGCAATAATTTTTTATTTTATTTTTTTTCTTGCGGTCTTCCGAGCTGCTAAAAGAATTATTCATTAATAAGATTTTAAAAATTGATTGAAGGTCTGTTTTTATACTACCATAAAGTCCACTCATTGTCTATTAATGAATTCATACTTTTGGGTATTAATTCTTAGTTAAATGAACAATAAAATTTTTCAAAGAGTAAATAAATTTTTGGCCTCATCCGTATAGTAATAAGATAGCGAGGTTGTGTTGTCGGTAAAAAAAATTTAGGTTTTTTGTGATTGCATAGCGGAAGTGGGTTATGCTACTTACTGTGGGAGCATGCAATAATGACTTACTATGCAATTTAAAAATATTAGTTTTATTAAGCATTATTGTAAATATTTGCTTACCTCGTATAAAGTAACCCTTTCACCCATTTTTCTCTGCTCCTCTGCATGCTGGCCTTGATACAAATATAAAATGCATTCTAAATAGAAAATCTTAAAGCGAACATATTTCATCCATTGTTTGTACACAGCAGATTCGACTACAGGAGCTACGCGTTCATCGTCGCCACCTGCCAGCAAAGCAACCACTGCTTCTCCGTAATATACAACAATTTGGGCTGCAACTTTGGCAACAATATTTGGTTTGCGATTATCAATTAACGATTTCTCCAATATACATTCCTGAGCCTGAGCAAAAGAAACTTGTTGCATAAATACCAACAAGTTTGTAGTAAAACAGTCACCAAATTCATCCATATTTATATATCGTTCGAGAATTTCACCAAACGCCCATGCGGCACACTGAAAATGTGTACAGGCCAATTTCATGCCTTCTATATCGGTACGATTTACAGCTGCTCCAGCTTGTGTGTGAGCTGCCGCAATATTATAAAGCACAGCCGCCTGCTCATATCCAATATCATTATAATCTTGTACTTTGCTGTTGAACACATCTTTCCAGCTAAATTTGAATATGACTTTCTTGACTCTTAGTTTCGGAAAGCGATTTAACAACGACTCCAATTGACAAAAGTAACGCTTTAGTATAGCACAATTGTCTTTGGGTGTATTTAATGCTTGATTACGCAAAGTCTCCAAAGCATATAGTTCTTTGGAATAATTGTCAGGATTTTCTTGATAAAATTCGGCAATATACTGTTTTTTAAGGCAAAGGAGAGATAAGAACAACAAAGACTTATTAATAAATGTAAATGAAGTTGACAAACATAACAAAACAGATGAGTCAGTGTTTTTCAGACACCCCCCTCCGATTTTTCAACACCTAACAGACAGCAAACTTTTCATTACTTGAAACCGAAGTCTAAAGATTATTATTAATATTTTTTTATTATTCAACTCACTTTTTTCAATCCGGCAAAAGAAGTACCTTCGGGGCTGATTTTACTGGGAAAAGAAAGCATATGAAGCCTTGGTACTGCCTCCATTTTTGTGAATAGACAAAATTTTCACTGCCGTACTAACGTCAATTATATCTTGATTTTACGCAAATTTTATTACTTTAACTTAAATTACTTCATTTACTCGTTTTCAACAAGCTTTACTTGCTCTCTAATATTTTTTTTATAATTAATAGAAATTTTTATTACACAAAACAATCAAGAGAAATTAATTTACTTTCAAGCAATTTTATCGGAATAAGAAATTGCAGTCTATTGTTTTTCTTTCATATGAGTGTTACCAGAATACCTGGTCGATGGGAATGCCAGATTATTTCAGTTTGCATGTTCTTAGTTTTTAAATAACGACTGCAAACGGCCAGCGATTAGCGACAGGTAAAATTATAGTGTTTTATTGAAAATTTTAGTTTGCTCATAAATCTCGAAGTTATTTATGAATAAATTTTTAAAACTGAAAAGTTTTATTTTTTTTATTATGCTTAAAGTTACAACATCAAGTTTTTATTAATTTTTTACTGTTTTCTTACATTGGCACTTTTGTTGCGAAATGTTGGGGTTAATAAAAGTTGTATAATCGAAAAAGAACTTAATACTGAGAACACCAAGGAAGATAACAATAATAATTAAAGGTTGAAAAATATGGTGACAGGTTTGAAATAGGTATCAGTGTGAATATTGAAGCTTATATAGATCCCATCAGTGTAATTACGGTGTACAAAAATATTGGAGTAGGGCATATAAGACCCGGCATAATCGAATATAACATTTTTACTTCTTTATTCTACAATTTTTGTTTGTATTACTAGTCCAGACTAAAGTTTTTGTCCGAGATTTATTTACTCCTATTAGTGCTACCAAGTCCAACAAGATTTTAGTTTAGATTTAAACCTACTTGAAATGTAGAATGGCCCTGAACCAGCTTTGTAAGTCAATCGTTTATAAATTTCTGTAAAGTTGAAGATTTTCTGCATTTTATAAATAAAAATAGAAAATTTTGTGTAATTTATAAATAAAAGCGAAATTAAATATATTCTTTTAATTCCGTTCTTAACTTTTAGCTAATTTGGATTTTATTTTTTCATTACCCTTTTTTGTATTTTTTTCCTAGATTTTTTATTTATACAAATCATTCATCACATTATTTTAAATATTCATATTTAAATCTTTGGTTTGTTTTTTAAAATCTTTAAAGTTTTTTTTTATAAATTAATTCGATAAAATTGCCCATATAATTCCGGAATCTTTTCAAAAATCTTTTTTTTTCAATTTAATAGGTTTTATTTCTAAGTTAATTAAATTTTATTTTCATAAAAAGTTGCGGAATCTTTTCAAAAATTTTTTTTTTTTTTTTTTAAATTTTAGTGTATTTATTCCTTCTATTATTTTTCTTATATATTCTTTTCTGTTTATTTTGGTTTTATTTTCAATATATTTCATTGGCATAAATTTATATACATATACATATATACCCGTACATATATACACATATACAATATATATACAATTTATATTTTAACAGAAGGAGCGCAGGTAGTAATATAAGTTATTAAGTAACGTTACTCACAATATACAAGCATACATATATACATACGTGTGGATACGTATGTACACAAGCACGTAGTTCTTAAAACCAGTTCCTTAAAAGTATAAAATCTTTTTATTACATATAAAGATAAGTATAAATCAATCATTTCTTTTAAGGGATTATTAGGAATTTCGAATCTGTTTTCTAACTTCCACACGCACACACCTTCATATGGAGTGTAAAGAGGGGTTAAGCCATTAAATTACATACTTGTGTATGTATTTATATAGTAATTTTTTGGAACTTTAGAAAGCTGCTGCGCACTCAGTTGATAACTTATTCTTAAGCCAACATTTCTTTGTGTCCTTTAATTTTTTTTAATGAAAAACCAACTGCTTGTTAAATCCTTTGAAATACCGAAATAGCAGTCACAGAAATTATATGTATATAAGCGCCAAACAGTAAAATCATATATTTCCGCTAAAGGAAAGCAAAAAGCAAGCAGTTGTAATATATAAATAAACCACATTTTCCAGCATTACTTTTCTGTGAAAATGACATTGACAAAATGGAACATTCTTTTCTCAAAAAATTTCTCCCAATAAAGAAAAAACAAATATAACAAAGAAAGGAAAAACTGTAAATAAATAAAGCAGTGATGAAATATTAAATTTTTTTAACCACCCAGCAGGCTAATAAGGGATTCGTGCTCTACTTACAAAGTAGTTGGGATATAATCAACATTTATGCTCCAAAATTGCTCGATTCTTTTTATGTTCCGAAGAATTAAATACCGTTTTGGATACTCCGTAGTGGTCTGCAAATGATTTTTTCATTCGTTGTTGTTAGGCTGGACCAGATTTTTTTTTATACAATTGGTATTTAGATTTTGTAATAAAATACAAATAATTGAAAAACATTTTTTTTCAATTGAAAAAATGTAAAACACACGCTACTGTTTATTTAATTTTCCACAACAATAAAAGTAATTAAATAAATTTTCTATAGAAAAGTTAACAGCCAATTTAATGCAAAAATACTTTTTCTGCATATAAATAAAACAGCTGATTATTTATTTATTCTTATTTAAAAAGTTTATTTAGTATTTAAAAGGCAATAAGAAAAACGAATTTTTTTAGTTTAGAAGAAAATTAAATAGATATATTTGAATAATTTAATTTTGTTTATGGGAATTATATATAAATATGCAAGAATTTAGAAGGTTGTAAGACAGACTTGGTTGCGCAAAGTTTTTTTAAATATGGAGCGAAATATTTTTATATCCGGTGTATATAATTTTGCTTTCCATTTAATGTTTTCAAAAATAAAGTGTTTACAAAATAATTTATTACAATTATTTAATAATTTTCTTTACTATTAAAAATAATTTTAATTTTTTTTTTAATATTTATGTTGTGATTTAAAAAGAAAAAAGTAAATTTATTTTCTTTACAAGATTTATATATAACTAGTTGGGCCCAGTCCCCATTGCTGACCCTCAATTTTTCTTTTATTTTAAGCTGCCTCTCGGAGAAAATCAAAATCAGTGTTTCTAGTTATTTATAATACAAAAAAAGGTTTTATTCAAAAATCCAAAAATCAGAATTCTAATAACACACACAGTTTAGTTTTTTTCATATTTTATGTATTTAAAAATATAAAAATTTTAATTTTTATAATTATAAATTAATTAAATTAATGCCGCTACACAACGATTAAGCACAGCAAGCTTTCAGCGAAACAGAGCATAGGGTTATCGCGCTAATCTCTATCGGGCAAAACACAAAAAAACTAAATATTACGCCATCTGTCGAACGAACTTTAAACTACACAGAAACACTCCTCACGGCCCATATAGCGTGAATATAAAACTTTGTCAAAATCGGTTAAGTAGTTGCTGAACATACACGTTATTTTTATATATATACAATATATAAGAATTTCGAAGGTTGTATGACGGACTAGGCGTTCAAAATGTTTTAAATTTGGTTTTCGTATCAATAAGATATTTTCAAATGTGAATGGGCTATGAAACAATGCGATTCACTATTATTTTTCGGTTTTATTGTTTTTAACTCTTCGGTGTCCATTTCGAGAATTTTTTTTCTAACTTTGTAAGTCCAACTTAAGCCTGCTTACTAAATTTATTTACTTGCGGTTTGAATATAAAAACTGTAGCTTTGGCGATATAGCTTGAGAGCTGATGGGTCAGTCCTTCATATATAGATAAATGTCAAGCCATTAGAAGTCATTTGCTGGGCAATATTAGGTAGTAGAGGCTGTGCTAGCAAGTCGCTGCCTTTGTTTCATATGCGTATTGTACAACTTGTTTGCCTGAAATTACTAAATAATATTTATGTAGACGTTTCCTAGCAATTTAAAATAATACATACGAGTAGGTATTTTTCCTGATTCCTTGAAACATTTTGCCACCCCCATTTTTTTTCTATTTTTCTTTTTTTGGTGGTTTTTGATGTTTTAACACGAAATAGCTTTAAAAACAAATGCCAGAAGGCATTTCTGTTCAGTTACATGACGTACACTGAGCATTTCCCATTTAAAATATACATGTAAAGAATGACGTGTATAAATTCATGTGAGTGTGTTGTGTATGGATGTGTAAGTAAATGTAAACTTACAGTTTTGGTGGACCAAAAAATGTTGTTTCATATTTTGGTAGAATTTTTTTATTTGTTTTTATTTTTGTAATAAAAAAGAAGGAGAAAGAAAAACTGCAACAGCAGCCATAATTCTTTAAAGCAACAAACCAACAAGAATTTTTGTTTTGAGGCTAAAAATTGTAACAACATGTATGAATGCAGACTCATAAAGTACTATTGCAATAAGCTGTTTCATATACATACTTGCATGAGTACATAAATATCTATTTTTATTTTAGATTATTTTATACCGAGAATTCAGAAAACGGCGAAAAGCCTAAATTAAATATTGCCTTTTACTTATTATTAGTAAACTTAAATAAAGCTTAAATAAATTAATTCATTTTAATAATAATTAATTCACTGCAAGTAGATCGTCAAATCACATTTTCGTATCTCTTTAGCAGCTTACCGATATATAAATCTATTTAATAGAAAATATATTAATTTGAATTATCAAACATTGCCATTGACTACTAGAAGTGTTTTTTGCAGCTTTCGAATTGGCCAAAAAAAACTCGCACTTAAATATTCCGAATTTGAATTTTACCAAGAGAAAGCAAAAAAAAAATATCTAACTCGAAAGTCATTACCCCTCTGCATTGCAGTGGTTGGCTCATTGACAGTGCTTGTTAGTTTGGCAAAAAAACTCTATATATCGCTGGTAAAAATTCGAACTGAGAAACATTATTGTTACGTTTACAGCCCTCGCAAATACGTTTGCATATACTAGATTTCACTGTTTACAAAAAAATAAGACACAAAATTCGCCTTTTACTTATTATTAGTAAACTTAAATAAAGCTTAAATAAAGTAATTCATTTTAATAATAATTCATTCACTGCAAGTAGATCAACTGCAACTCATTTGATTTAATACAGTAATGAAATTTCGAAAGGTTCCGCTGGCGAGCCGTTAATTCAAATTTCAGTAAAGCCAATAACAATGCTGTGCAAAATAACTTACAGCTGGCAATACTACATTAATAATGCTTATAAGCTGCAGAATAATTACAATGACCATAACAAAGTAATAGATTTCTAAAGAGACACAAATCCAACACAACAATCTAAACTGTTGATTACAATAACCGAAACTAAGCAACAACAGCACCAAATAATACTGCATTGGTAGGGACTAGACGAACTCTTCAAAATATCGTCCTGACTAAAATCCAATCTTTGATTGCAGAATTTCAAATAAATGTGTTGTTGAAATGTTCTGGTTATCTAATGGCTATCCTATTGGATTTCCCCACTTGTAAAAGAAAAGAAAAATTGTTATTTACAAGAGGAAATGTTTTTTTCCACTTCTGGCCGTTTATCAAATATCCAGTGTATACTTGAGCCCTTAAGGGTCTTTTACGCTTAGTCTCAGGCTATCTTACTGTCTCCCTTTCGGTTTTAACCGGGCACATCTTGTATGTCTTATTTGGTGCTGTCATGCAGAAATAAGCAATTATTTGCTTACTTCATGGCTGCATTATATGAGCAGAAAACCGAATTGCATTTTGTTGTTACATAAATTTATTTACAAAACCAAAAACAAAAATAAAAGGAAAAAAAGTATAATAAAATTATCTTTATTTTGTTAGTTAAAAGTGTGTGTGTGCGTAAAAGTATGCCATCGTGCCCTCTAGTTCTTTTGACAGTAGCTGAAGCAGCTAAATATCTTCTCGTTTAATCAATAATGCTTTCAATATTAAAATACCCGATTTAAAGTCGTTGAAAATTGTGTTTTAAAACTATTTAATTAATTTATAAACGACTTTTAACTACAAAAAATAATTATGTTAATTATTTAATTAGATATTTTTTATATAGAATATTAAGGAATTACCGCAGAAATTTTCTCCTTTCATCTCGAGTTCTTTAGTTTTTTTGTCCTGCTTCTGAATAAATATTATTTATTAATAAAAATTAAATTTATTTAAAAAATGTATTTATTTTTGCTTAGGAAATTGTGTTGGTGTGAAATAAAATGTGTATGGCAAAACAGCTGATTATAACAGGTTTTCCTCGGCAACGAAAGGTTGTGAGGGGAATATTGAGAAGTGTTAATATTTTATTTATTTAAAATAATTAAATTTGGCGAATTCGAGGTTGGCCTGGATCTGTTTGACCGTGTGGACAGTTTCGATTTCTTAAGTGCTGTAAGCTGCATTGGAAGTAGCCGTTACTTTACTAATAGAAAAACACAACTTCAAAACACTCACGAACTAACGGGCATAAAGATTATTGTGTTGATGATAATATTTTTGTTTACACTGGCATTGAATATTCATGGTTTAAAATTAACACTTTTACAACGTTTCCGTTCCCACTGACGTTTCTACCCTTCTCATTTTCTGATTACACTGTCATCATGCATTAATTGCCTTCGAGCGGTTTTTCGTAAAAAGAGCGTAAACTTTGCTAAAGTATTGCGTGTTAATATTTTTACAATTTATTTTTTAATACTAGCACAGCCTTGTTGAAAAAAAGAGCACAACTAAATGAGAAAAATATCATTAAAAAATTTCTTGGCTATCGAACACAATGAAAGTTTAATCGAACCACTTTTTGCTTTCGCTGTCGCATGGCGACTGTAGAACTCTCCATATTTGCTGCCTTGTGTGCATTGTTGCAGGAGCGGCTCTATACTAGACAGCAATTCTATAAACACTATTTGATTTGCTATAAATCTATTAACGAATTTTCTTAATGATAATCTTGTTAAAACTTCGTATACTTACTTAATAATTAACAATAAATAATAATAATAAAAATTAATTTAGATTTTGTAAGCCGTTTCCGCTCATCATGGAATCATAATTCCGTCTTATTCATTTTAATTCAGAATTGAATTCACTTTAAATTTTTTATAAATTCCTAAACAACATTTACTTACTTTGTTATATATTTAAATCGCATAAGAATATTAATTTCTTTACATATACATGGGAATACCTTCCTGTGGATTGTCGCTTTTCTTATTTAAGACATGTTGCATACTTTAAGGCAACTTTTACTTAAAACGTTTTTTAGAACAACTAACATTTAAACAATTTTGAATTTAAAATATATATTTTTTGTAATTAAATAACAAGAAACACGAATAATCAATTCGGAGCTACACATATTCTTAACTACTTCTATATTGGCTGATCTTTTGTCAATACAAAAATACAGGCGAAGAGAAATACAGGAAAATGCAATGTTACACAAGAATGTTAATTTCAGTGTATTTTTGGAGTAAAACATTATTGTGGGAAGAAGGATACTTTTTCTATGAATCCCTTAAGGGCAATAAAAAAACCATATATATTTTAATATATTATCCTATTTGTGTGATTGCCATTATTTTATATTTCAAAAATCACGAAATCAATCAAAAAATCATGTACTATTGTGAATAACATAATATAGTGACATTCACAATAGTGTTATTTTAATAGAATTTGGGTCATCATACCAAATAAGAGCTTGTTTGATGAGTTAATTCGACTACAATCGAATATGGTAAGTTGCTCATAGTAGGCCTGAGCCTTAAAACTAGAATCAGAATTGTATTTTCATAAGAACGGAATTTCATGAAGTTTGTTGATATATAAACCATTTGTTAACATCAAGCAGTCGAAGCTTTTTATTTTTTTCCTTCTTCTTAATGCTACAATTGTACGCTCATCTACTTTTTTCTACTCCTGTAGCTTTAAAGTTAAATCACAGAGATGAACGTTCATCCTTATTATTATGAATTATTTTTTGACTCTGCTAGTTACGTATGTAATTTTTAAATTAGTTTGTTAACACTACGTTGTTCCTTACTTTTTACAAATCCTTCAAAATGTCATGTTTTTTTTTTATTTCTTTTGTTGGTTTCTGATGTACATATGTGCATGCATGGGCATGAACGGAAACATCTAGTATTCTAAAACAGTTCTAAGTTTTCATGTTCTTAATTATGAGGGAAGAAAAAAAAAATAAACAGACAATTATAATTAGAACTAATTACAGAAAATGGCAAGATTTTTTCTCCTGTAAAGACAGGATTTAAGTGGAAAAATTATTCTTGACACATATATAAGTTAATGTAAACATTTATGGAGTGCTAAAAGCTTTGTAGGGCATACCCAATGCTGACAATCTTGATTGATTTTTGAGCTATTTGACAAAACAAATAAGATTGGCTTTTGATGTCCGCTAGCTGATTTTCCTTGTGGGAGGAGTAACTAGAAGCTGAACTCTGTTGCATGCCTGCTCGTGCCTGTCCTATTTATTATTTGCTAGAGACGGAGTAGTTCTTTCTGCAAAGTATTTTATTGTTTAAATTGTTTAAAACATTCTCGGTTTTGAATATAATTTAATATGTTTAATATGATATTTTCAATTGAAAGCCTCTCTCCGTCATATTTTAAAGCCTTTAAGAAAATTTATTACTGCTCGATAGGAATATATCCCAATACGTATATACAGGGTGGGCCAAAAATCACAATGGGGTTTAAAAAAACGAACTTTTTTGTTTATTTTTTTTTTAAATTTTTTTTTTTAAGATTATATAAATAACATCTGGAGAATAAATAATGGAGGGATTTACAACTGAACAAAGAACAAGAATAATAGAATTTTATTACTTCAATCATTACTTATTACTTTTATTACTTATTAAATTTTTAAACCCTATTGTGACTTTTGGCCCACCCAGTATAATTATTGGTAATAAAAACAGTTCACACACTTATTCTTATTAGCTCTGCTGTACGCGCATACTGATTTTACATCCAATATGCAACTTATAAATTGCATAGCCAAATTGGATGGCTTAGCAGGTAAAAATTATAGCTTTGTAATTCTTATTTAGTTTTATATAAAATATCAAATATATTTATAGTGATGAAACCTATATATCCATATATACCTATTATCCATATATACTCATATATTCACATATATCATACCTAAACGCGCATATCATACACCTACAAACTAGATATATATATACATATATATAAAACTTAGTTATAAGAAAAATTAGAGTATGATCAATTTTGTAATAAGAGAGATAAAATGTGGCTTTAGATATATTTGTGAAATGTGATTTAAATTAAAATGAAGAGTTTTAGTTCTATGCCAGACACTGCAGAAAGCGTTTGTTTCCTTTTAAGAACATTATTATATACAATAAATTTATAATGTTGTCCTATTGAGAATTTCAAAGTAAATGAGAGTCACAGACTATATGGAACTCTAGACATTTCTCTAAGTTTGTTACTACCCTCACCTAAAATGTCAAGCCATACAAACATCTTAAATTAATCAAAAGCCAGTAGAATTATTTTTTTTTGAAATCACATATATGCTACTAGATTATATTATAATGCAATAACTGATCTTAAATTAAAAAAAAAATATATAAAAAATATTATAGGATTAAAATAATTTTTTTCTGCTTTATTATTATTAGCAATTGCTGGCTTCAACCCTTTATGATGTAATCATTTTAAATACCTGTTTGTTCTGAATTTCTTTTCGTTAACTTAATTTTATTTTCTCTTTGTTATTGAAATAATTGTACACGGTAATTGTAGAAACATATCTTTCACTATCTCAGTTTAGATTTAAGAATGTGAATCAGTATGAAATAGAAGTCCAATCAGTTCTCCTTTAGTGCACACAGCGTCACATCTTTGAAAAATCCCATTTACATCATTTTAGCGCTTTTTTCATACTAGAGCTTTTTTTTAAAAGGCCTATTTATATATTTTTTATGGCTGAACTTGTGTTTATATTACTTTTTCTAGTTGATTTTATGTCTTAGAATACGAGTATATTTCTTTTATATTTGCTGGCATTCAGGGAAAAGAAAAATCTGTTACCTCTGTCATTTTAGCGCTTTTTTCATTTTAGCGCTTTTTTCATATTAGCGTTTTTTTTTGATAAGGCCTATTTATATATTTCTTATGGCTGAACTGTGTTTATATTACTTTTTCTAGTTGATTTTATGTCTTAGAATACGAGTATATTTCTTTTATATTTGCTGGCATTCAGAGAAAAGAAAAATTTGCGATTTTGTTAAGAATACGAGTGTATTTCTTTTATATTTGCTGGCATTCAGGGAAAAGAAAAATCTGTTACCTCTGTCATTTTAGCGCTTTTTTCATATTAGCGTTTTTTTTTGATAAGGCCTATTTATATATTTCTTATGGCTGAACTGTGTTTATATTACTTTTTCTAGTTGATTTTATGTCTTATAATACGAGTATATTTCATTTATATTTGCTGGCATTCAGAGAAAAGAAAAATTTGCGATTTTGTTAAGAATACGAGTGTATTTCTTTTATATTTGCTGGCATTCAGGGAAAAGAAAAATCTGTTGCCTCTGTCATTTTAGCGCTTTTTTCATATTAGCGTTTTTTTTTGATAAGGCCTATTTATATATTTCTTATGGCTGAACTGTGTTTATATTACTTTTTCTAGTTGATTTTGTGTCTTAGAATACGAGTATATTTCATTTATACTTGCTGGCATTCAGAGAAAAGAAAAATTTGCGATTTTGTTAAGAATACGAGTGTATTTCTTTTATATTTGCTGGCATTCAGGGAAAAGAAAAATCTGCGATTTTTATAAGGTAGCTACCTCTGTCATTTTAGCGCTTTTTTCATATTACCGCTTTTTTCATATTAGCGTTTTTTTTTGATAAGGCCTATTTATATATTTCTTATGGCTGAACTGTGTTTATATTACTTTTTCTAGTTGATTTTATGTCTTAGAATACGAGTATATTTCTTTTATATTTGCTGGCATTCAGGGAAAAGAAAAATCTGCGATTTTTATAAGGTAGCTACCTCTGTCATTTTAGCGCTTTTTTCATTTTAGCGCTTTTTTCATATTAGCGTTTTTTTTTGATAAGGCCTATTTATATATTTCTTATGGCTGAACTGTGTTTATATTACTTTTTCTAGTTGATTTTATGTCTTAGAATACGAGTATATTTCTTTTATATTTGCTGGCAATTGAGAAAGCCAAATATGTGCGATTTTATTAAGGCCATTTTACCTCAGTCCTTTCGCCGCTTTTTTAATATTAGGGGCTTAGATTGATATAGCCCATTTCGATATTTTCTAATGCAAAACTTGCATTTTTATTCCCCTTCAATTCATAATATTTTTTTTATTATTTTCTATTAATAGAAAAAAACATTTTTTTTGACCCCCGTAAGTGATGTCAGTGTCTTAAGTGTGATCTTAGTGTCGCCTTACTGAATGCTGAATGGTTTAAGAAATCAAGCACAAGATAAAAGAATGTGCTTGCACACCCATGAGTAAAGGGAGAGAAAATGTTGGCATACTGTCTCTCTTGCTCTTTTTCCATGTGAAACATCGCAACGTATGCGCAACATTTTAATTTTTAATACGATGTAAATAACACTCATACGCAGCCGGCATTGAATATCTTGAACATGTTTGGGAACATGTGAGTTGTTTGCATCGAATGTTTGGAGCTTAACAGAGCTACCTGCTTTCATTACTAACTGACCAGATTATTAATGCAACTGAGTGACAAATTATGTCCAGGCGAACGTCAACGCATTTCGGTTTCTGTAAAGTTAAAGGGATAAAATTGGTTAAAGTCTTTTGTGTTGTTGTAGGCTCAATTAGTTTCTTACTTTGTACTCTATTTTTGTTCTTGTTTTTTCTGTTTTAGTAATCAACTGTTATCATGGATGTGCAGTGTCCTGAAGGAGGAACTTTGAAAGAATTTTAATTTTTTATATTCCTCTTTGTTTCATTTTTATTAAAAAGAGTTGTTCTCGCCTTTTGTGTAAACGCTTGAATGGCATGTGTTGCTAAAAAGTTAGTCAGCCAGACAGACAATTATCCGATAGATTATGTATGTATGTGTGAGGCAGAAAAAAGTACAATATTTGAAAACTGCTTTGCTCTGAGCCATTTAAAGTAATTGATGTGATGAAACGACAAAGCAAAGAGTTGCTAAAGGAGGCATCAAACACTTGTAGCATAGAAAAAGTGCCAGCAAGCACTGCCATTGAAAAGATCGCAATTAAGATATAACTGAAGCGATAACGACAATAAAGATGCTCGCTTGAATAAAAGATTTGTAGTAGCCAAGAATATGTAAAATAAATTATCTGTATGTTGGCTTTGTTAAATCGAGAAATCAGGCAATTATATGAGGCTTTTTAGTTACTTTAATACAGTTTAATTTCCATTGTCTGTTTAATCTAAAATATTTTGACCAGACTCTGTATAAATATTTACTGGCAAACACTACGCTTTGAATATAGAGATGGTGATTAGACTTTGAATAGACTGTATTATTGCAATTTTCATAAAGTTCATTTGGATATAAATGAGTTGAATTTTTATTGAAGTAAAATTAGAATGGACTTGACTATGATTATAATAAATTTATTCATTCTATACTCGATATTTTTATTTGGAATATGTTTCTTAAATAATAAATGATTCAGTAATCAGTAATCAGTAATTATTTTACTGATTTCATGTCATTGAAATTATATAAAAAAAAAATTCAATTAAAACTTTTTTTGTTTGCTTTCCGATACAATCGTTTATTACAGTAACGAAATTAATCAGAAAATCCTTAATAAACAGAAAACTTTCATGCATAAAACAAATTACTATTGCAAGTAACACAAACCTCGTAGAAAAAAATTCCTCTTACTTTGCAAATCCTATTGGCAACAAAACATAAAGCACGGTTACTGGCTTTTTCTGCTGATCAGTAACATATTTTTTTTTGGTTAAATAATACTGGAAATAAACCGAAATAGTTATTAAGCTTGAGCGGAGCTTTTCTATACAAGCCTTCAATATTGTCGGCAATCCTTTTGCTGGCTAATAAAAAGATGAAAGCAAAAAAAATTTATAATTTTTCATTTAAGTTAAACTAGCAGAAATTATTGCCTTTGGTAACTGTCAGCGGGAAAGTTTTGGTAGATTTATAGCAAACATTTGCACATATAAAATGATTTAAAACTGCATGACGGAAAGTTGCTGTTGAGTTATGGGATGGGCGAAATACAAATAAAAAAAAGCAAATGGAAAATTTTTCTAATTTAAATTCTATTTACTGATGCAGACGTACCGCCACTGAAGCAATAATACAATTACTAATGAAACTTATTGGAAAAAAGCTCCACTTGGCATATCAAAAAAGCATTGGAGAACCGTTTTCTCGAAGCAAAATTTTACGATTGATGTTGCATAGTGTTCATGTTTCTGTTGGCTTTTGTTAAAAATTTTCATTAAATTTATCCAGTGAAACAAAAGCTGAAAGCAACAAGGCAAGCAAAAGACAAAAAAAAAAAAAGAGAAAAAAGACGACAAAAAAGGAAGACAGTTTGCAACTGAAACCGACAGGCAACATCTGTTCAATTGTCGATATTGTCTTGCTATTGAAGAATGCAACATTACGCTGCATTGGCCAACATAATTAAAATTGTTCGCTAAAGTTTTCCATTTAAAGTTGACGACAATCTAAAAAGATTGGCTCTGAAAAGTAGCAAAAGGATAAAAAATCCTTGAAAAGGAAAGTCAGTAGGAAAGTTGAAAATATTTCAACAGGCAATTGCAATATTGGCTAGTTATGCTTTTTAATTTTTTTTTTATTAATTTTATTAATAAAATATAGTTGTAAAACAATTTTCCTCGAACAATCTTAAATTTTAATACGTTTTTTTTGCACCAAAAAAAAAAGGTTTTGAAAGCCTGCACTTTAAATAGTCAAGCCTTCTGTTTCATTCTCTAAATAATTAAAAACAATACCTTGAAAGAAATGTTTTTGGCCATTTTAATTTTTTAAAATTAATAAACGTTTTTTTTCCTTAATAATATATTCTGTACAAGATTTGACAGGATAATCCTTTTGAGGAGTTAACTTATTTATCGTTATCGTAATTTATCTTTGTACACATCAAATGGCTACGAAGCATTTCGCTGTAGTATGAATTTCCTGAAAAAAAATTGATCTTAGCATAATTTTTCCCAATATATTTTTAAAGAAATTTTTTAACTACTGATTGGTAGCATAATTAAAGCGCAGTTTTTGTATTGAAAACATTATTTAGTATCATTATCGATAACATCAACAAGTTATTGATAACATTAATTTTCTTAAGAAATACGTCAACTGTATTAAAAAATTATCGATAGCAACAATTTCTTTTAATAAATTCATTAAAAGTATTAGTAATAGCAAAATAGAATTATCGATAGCATTTGTATTCTTCAAGTAATACACCCATAGTACTTATCGGAAGCATTTATTTGCTTTAAAAAATAATACGTCAAAAAAACAAAAATTATCGATAGCATCAATTTCTTTTAAGAGATTCATTAAAAGTATTAGTAATAGCAAAATAGAATTATCGATAGCATTTGTATTCTTCAAGTAATACACCCATAGTACTTATCGGAAGCATTTATTTGCTTTAAAAAATAATGCGTTAAAAAAACAAAAATTATCGATAGCATTAATTTCTTTTAAGAGATTCATTAAAAGTATTAGTAATAGCAAAATATATTTATCCGTAGCATTTGTTTTCTTCAACTAATATATCAATAGCACTAACGAGAGCATTGAAAAATTATCGTAAGCATTTATTTTCTTTAAAAAAATATGTAAACAACTAAACCAATATTATCGATAGCGTTCATTTCTTTTAACAAATTTATTAAAAGTATTAGCGATAGTAAAATAAAAAAAAAGATGTAAAAAACAAAAAAAAAGGATCGATAGCATTCATTTTTTTCAAGAAAAAAAATTCAATAAAAAATACAAAATACAATTGTCGATAGCATTTGTTTTCTTCAACAAATATGCCAATAGCACTGAGGAGAGCATTAAAAAAATTATCCAAAGAATTTATTTTCCTTACTAGATAGTTGACTAGCATTCAAATATTAATAAAGTTATTGGCATTATCGATAGCATTAAATGTCTACAATTTGTTTATAAAGGTTTGATTTAAGAAACTCGCAATAGCAATGTAGGCAGCTTTACTTTTTATTGTGGATTTTGTTTAAGATATTCGTGAGTACTAATAAAGATATCATTACAAGTGAGTACTAAATTAAAAGCTCAATTTCACTTTATTTAAGCAGGTTTTCTTACTCAGTTTTCAATTTAGATAACTTAGTTTTAGGTATCGCTCGCCAATTTATTTATAATAATCCCTTTTAGAAATTTTTTTTTTACTAGCTTTTAGTTTATATATTGCCGGAAAGGGGAAATTCTCAGGAATTCGAAATTCACCATGTCCTGTCAGTAATCCAATTGTAAAGATTTTTTTTTTGGTTTTTTTGTATGACCATGTTGTTTCTATTATCAATAAAATTTAGCGAAACCGGAAGTAGTATATCCATGAATCATTCCTTGTCAAAAAGGGAAAATTCTAAGGATTTATATTCTAAGAGTTTATGTCACTACCATAGTCACCATAGCTTGTAAGTAATCGATTTTTAAAAATTTGTTTTGGTTTTTTTTCTATGGTCATGTGATCTCCATTATCAATAAAATTTAGCTAAACCGGTAGTAGAATATCTCTGAATCAAAGCTTCCCGCAAAGGAGAAAAGATTATAGCACAGTATCATATCACTACTATAGTTACCATAGCTTGTGAGTAATCGAATTTTAATGAATTTTTTTTTTGGTTTTTTCTATGGCCATGTTGTTTCCATTATCAATTATCCCCTGACTTATTTTATTTTATTGTTTTTGCCATTTTTTTTAAATGTTTCCTATTAGTCATCATACTTAATATGCCAACTTTTATAGTTCTTAAATATTTATTCCAAGAATTTAGAAAAAAATTGAATTAATTAATGAAAATTTGATAGAAGTTCGTCCTTTTAGGTGCGATGTTGAAATGATTGGAAGACGAAGGAAAAATTACAGAAAACTAATTTACTCTCATTGAATTTCATTTTGACAGAGCAGAATTAACAACATGTTCAGCAAGCCGACTTATATAATATATATATATATACATATATATATTGGTGCTTCACAGACGATAACAATTTTCATAAGCAGAACCTTTGCTCTGCTCATAGCACATGATATGATACAAGACTGTCGGGCATGAACTGTCTATGTGTTGGTGTTTTTATATATTCTTATTGTATTCTTATGTATGTAAGATGTGCCTCTGTACTACTACAGCGAGAGAAATCACAATTAGAAAGCCATTCTCTTTGACCCTCTTTACTACAAATTGGCATGTTATGCCAGCAAAAATATCCTCGTGTGAAAAGGCTCAAGAAAACGAAGATGACTTGAATTGCTAGACATTTGCTTAGCGCTTTTTTCATTGCATGGCCTTAAAAGTTGATAATACAACAAAAAAAAAAAAAAAATGAATTGAAGTTTTCTATGCATTTTGCATGCCAAGAAAATAAGAAAATAAATGTAAAATTAAATAAACATTTTTAATTAAGTTTGTTTTATTTTGAAAAATGTTCTTCAACTAAAATGATTAAAATTAAATTATGTTTGCTACAGTTTCAAATTAAATTTCAGTTCTCTTGAATTCTAATGTTCTTTACCTCTACATATTAATGGACGTGGTCAAACGTTTGGTTATTCCATTAATGGCGATGAAGTCCTCAAAAGTTTTGTAACACTTCTGTAGAGGCATATTGCACTGATTCAAACGAAAAGTCAACAATTTTTTATTAAAATTTTTTCCCAAAGCCAAAGACGAAAAAAATCAAGTTTCATGTTTGCTTTATACTTTCAGCAACTACAAAACGATGTCATTTATTTTTGGTGCGGGGGAAACTGTAGTTTTCAAAACGGCGTACTAAAAACATTAACATTTCTTTCATTAGTGCCGTTTTAGCAGGAAATCTGCATGCAGCATCATAAAAGCTTATTAAAGTAGAGAATGTGTTTGTTTTCTCTGTAAAAAAGCCATGAACGTTTGAATAGTGTAGCAAGCGGAGTATATGGAATTGTAGGAACCTCCTACAGGAAAGTTAAAATTTCCCCAAAAAAAGCTATATAATTGAACAGTCTGTCTATAGCAATTACTTTCTTATATTAAAAAGGAACTACTAATACACATAAAGCTGTCTGCTATAAGCAGAACACAGATTGCCTTGGCTAAAATTGTTTTTGTGTGTGAAACACTTTTTAATGTTGTTGTTAAATCCGCTCTAAATGTGTTGTTGAAAATTGATTTCCCCATCTTTGAATTATGATACTCACGGTGAGAATATGATATTAAAAATCGTGAGTACGGATGGCTCAGTTAAGCCTCTCTTGTGATTGGCTGATTGAAAGCGGTTGGATATAAATATTGCAACTCAGTGTTGCGAGAAGTCGGATCATAAGTACACTGGAGATTGAGAAATTAAAAAAAATTACACCGTGTAACAAAATTTTTTTATTTTACAAAGAATTTTTTTAAAAAATAAACTAAATTTTTTATTATACAGACAATAACATCAGTCATATTATTAAATTCACTTAAAACATAAAAACCAAAAAATAATATAAAAACATTAAAGACAGAGGCATACACAATTATAAGACTTCAAATGTCCTTGGCTACTTTTGTAGTGCCGTAATTATTTTAAAAGTGCCAGCGAGGCAGAAGGAGTTGAGATTGAATATTCCCATACTGGAAATATTGGAAATAGAAATTAAAGTAATGTGGTTTATTTAAAGTATATTTAAAAATAAAATAATATAACATAAGTTAAGGAATTCCAAACGGGTGAATTAAAAATTAACCGCACCAACTCGCGCCTTTATTTATTTAAAACACTTTAATACTTTTGTGCATTTAATTACAATGTAGTTTTTATTGAAGACTAATTTTGAACAATAATTTTCCACTACCGTTGCTCGTAATACCCTAGCCAAGACTGCCTGTTCCCAGCCAACTTTCTTGACTTCATGAAAAATTTTAAAAAATTTTAAATAAAATTTTACCTAAAATATTAAAACCTAATAAAAAATTAAAACGAATTAATAAATAAACCCCAGCAGTTACTAAAGTAGAAGAATGAACTAAAGCAGAAACAGGAGTAGGAGCTGCTATAGCAGCTGGTAATCAAGAAGAAAAATTACCAAATTATTGATGATCGCAGGCATCAACATGCAAAAGTTGTTTGCATGATCAACATTTTGATCACTGACCGTGCAAAATTATTTCCCCTCGATGATCACGTTGCATCAACATGTGCAGGGGTACAGACACTCACATGCAGAATTATTTTCCCATTGTTTCAGCAAGGAGGCAATTAAAACAGCTCACGTTTTACTTTTTGGCGACAGTGTTGCCATCGTCTTTAACTTATATAATCCCATACTCCACTTTTTTATTATTATAATTATAGTACCTCTGCTGTTTATTACCGGCCATAAAATAGAAATTAGCCGAAGTTGTCTGCAGCTACAATGCAGTTCTGTTATTGTGTTAATAATTATTTTCTTAAAAACGGTTGTATCCCATTTTTAATAGGTTGTAGTTGCTAGTTTTTGAGGGCAATGTGTTTAATACTGAAGAACTTAAAATGATTAACAAAAATTAATAAAAGATTTTGCATAAGCTAAGGGGAGGTGCGAAGTGTCCTTGGTATATAATGCTTTGAATTTTATTTTTGTAAAATTATTATTTCAGGCGCCAGTCGGTCGCTTAAACCAGGTTAATTTTTGTTAAGGCTAAATATTAAAATAGAAATGAAATGAAACGATTTTAAATTTTAAAGTGGATTTACTCACAGTCTGCCCACGGTGGGAAAAATGTCACTAATTACACTAGGGAACTATAATATAATATACTAATATACAGTATCGGGTAGAATAGCTCCAAGAATGTGAAACTGAAGAGTACTGGAGATATACACTATATCCTACTTCTTTCAGAGAATGACCGCGCTTGCACGTGTGTAAGTACTGATGTGCGTATTTACACACAAAGTGGCAACACTGTTTGAGCTGCTCTAGAAGGGTATTCTTTAAGTGAAATGATACTCAGGAAAATTTCTTGGTTATTTCTTGGAAAGGGTATACTGACAGGGAAAACAGATAGCGAGGAATTACACAGTTAGGGGTGAGAAAGTATCAGCTGTTAAGCTATTCTTAGTGTCAATTTTAATGATATTTCTATTTCCCCTATTGCATAATACTAGAGAAGGCAGTTGAAGGAGGATGAATGTGCTCAGCTGTGGTGACAAGGAGCGAAGCTACAACTTCAATAATGGAAATTCGTACAATTGCTGTTATGTATTCTCTGTATAAAAATGTCTGTACAAAAGTAATTGTTAATATTTAATTTTCTTGATAGGAAAGCCACCAACAGAAAGGCGTAGGGTGCATAAAGAAAAATCTATTTGTGTTAATTATGTTGCCTTATAGAGGCGGTCTGTGCAATAAAGAACTTGTTTTTTTTTGTCAGTTGTTCCCCTTTTGTTCTGATTTTGTTTGCATCCATGTAAAGTTTAGCTGAACTTTTTCTTGCTTTTGTTCACCCCAAATTCCCCATTGGACAAAGTTAGGCTTTTATGTTTAAATACTGTTTTATGTTTGACGGCAGGCAATGTTTTAACAAAGAACCCACGTAAAGTTTAATGGATGTGAAAAAAAATTCCTTGCCCTGATGATACTTAAAATAATGAAATTATAATTCAAATAAAAGTTATAAAAAGAGAAATAAAATGAAATAAAATAAATAATTAATATACTCGTACATATTTTTGGGAGATATAAATATATAAAATCTGCAGTACGTATTTAAAACACACTGATTCAGTGACTTTTAGTAATCTAGAAGAGATTTTAAATGACTGTTCGTTACTGGCAATTAAGTCGGCTTAAGATTTTTAACTCACAAATGTTAAGTTTTAATGTTAAAAAAATTTAAAAACATATATAAAAATTATTTAAATTATTTCCTGCAGCTGTGAGATGTGAAGAATTCATTTAAATGAATAAGTTTTTTTATCAGTCTTTAATTATATTTTGTATTTTTTTTTTAAGGAATACTAGGAAATTTTGAACTTGTTATCCTTAGAATAATAGTCTGTTGCTCTATTTATATTTCAAATATTTTGATAAAAATTTATTAGAATATTTAATTCCAAAGTCTTCTGGAAGTTGCAAAAATTCTTCTACATTAGTTACCTGGACATTTTTGTGCAATGCCTTGTGTAAAGGGCCACTTCCAAATGCAGTGTTTGAGTTTTCTCTGACTGATCTATTGTGAATACTTATACTCCTCACAATTGGGCAGCGCTTATCAGTACTCTGTGTAGGTTAGACACAGAGTACTCTTAGTCATGGGAGAGAATAAAAATGTATCAACAACCTTCAATCCTTGGATACCTTAGAGCAGGAATCGGAAATATGTATGATACCCTCAGTAATTAAACCCATTGGCAGACTACTCAGAAATTCACCTAACAGCCTTAGTTTAAGAGAACTACGAAATCTTATATTATTTGTTTTTATTCTTTAATTTTATTTTAAATCGTAACATTTACAGATGAATTATTCCATTTTCAAAATAAATTTTAATAAAGACTTGATTCTTAAAAAAAAAATAATTTTTATAAAAAAATTTCTTAAAAGGTTTGTTTTTTTAAAAAAGTTCTGCTAAAAAGTACCTTTTTGAAAATATAGCTTTCAAAATAACGACCTGTTACGAAAAATGTTTTTCACATTTTTTATTTATAAAGCGATTTATTTCGTTTATATAATTTCAAAAATTAATTTCTTTTTTATATTTCTTTATTAAAAATGCTTTTTTAATATTCCATTTTAAGGAAGAACCTTTCTATGTATGTACTTTTTTAAAATTTTTCATCTACCAAAGATGAGTTAAATTTCCATTTTAATTAGTATTTTAAAAATTTTTTTTTTTTAAACTTTTAATAAAATAATTTTACGATATTTAGCCTTCGTAGTCCAATTTTTTTGTTGTGTTTTATAAATGATATAAAACTATTATTGGATAAGAAAAGTACTAAAACGTGGTACAATTTTTATCCCTTATTTCCTTTTTTTTCTCTAAAAGAAATTATATTATATTGTCTGAATAAAATATTTGCGGTTTAAACCGGAATCGAACTTGTTATCTTTAAAATAATAGGCTAGTGTTCTCCTCGTCTACGGGGATATTTATTAATAGAAAATATTTTATGCAATTAATGCAATGGATTTTAAATGGAAATTTTTTTAATAAACTAAAACTTGTTTAGAAGTAAGGCCTCAGCATATAAAAGGAGTACAGAAATAAAAAAGTACCACACATTTCTATTAGACTTTCTATTGCTCACTAAGAATTCTATTTCCATAAATAATTTTATTCTGCGAGACATCATCGAAAGAGTAGTACGTATTGGATGTTCATCACTCAGCTTAACAGGCAGTGCTGGCCAATGAGTACTGCAAACTTGTACCCACGTATGTAAACACTTTTATTTGTATCTCTTTTAGGAAATCATTTTTAATAATAAATTAAATTTTATCATTAATTGTTTATTACTAAAAAGATGTCTATTCGTAAGAATAATGAAAATATTTTACAAAATGGCTTTTTGAAAAGTTTGTTGCGATATCGACTTTATTGTAATATATATTACTGATTCCATTCCTGGTTTGAAATTTTTCCTGGAACTTATTACACCATTCTTAACCTGCAACATATTCATATTTAACATACAATGATTTCTATAATTTGTTTTTGTTCAGGAAATAGTTGCGGCCTCAAATTCAGAATATTAATTTAAACTATTTAATTCTTAGTATTTATAAAGTATTATTTATCTGTTCAGCACATCCTGCATTGAATAAAAGACGTTGAATTGTACTTACAAGACAATCAAGACCGCCGAGTGATTTCTTTATAATTTTTCCATATATTTTCTTCATACCTCGTCATCACATTCAGAATGTTGTTCTGTAAATGCAAAACATTTGCTGAGCACAACTCTTTCATTGCCTGATTGTCCTTTTTATGATTGGCTTCTTCACAGTATGTATACGTTTTCTTTATTTAAGATTTTATTTATATTCTATACACGGCATAATTTCATTTTATTTCTAGGAGCTCCATTTAGCACTAAATCGTTGGAAACTTTTAATTAAAAAATACAAGTACTTGTAATGTTTTGCTAAATAATAGTAAAAATAGAGAAAATAAAATAAAGAAAAATCTAAATGTGGAAAGAGGAAATAAATGGCATTTGGTTAAAGCATATGCATTGAAAAAGTATATGAAATAAACTGAAACAAGCTCAAACAAGCTCAAAATCGTCTACTATTAAAAATAGGCTGCTTATAAACGAGTTGTTATTTGCATATTAATTTTCAATGTAATACTTACATACACAAACACATAAACCAACTTTCATTTGCCGTCCAAGTCTATCTGATCGTCTACATTAGACTTACACCATGTCTGTTTTCTAGCTTCAGTTTAAATAAGCATTTTATGCGCACTTTATGTTTAATATCGTCAAGTACTTTAATAATTGTTGAAATATTTGTATTCAAATAGTAATTTTAACGAATAAATATTATTGCAAAAAAAAAAAAAATATATTTTTTGTACATTGAAGCACGCCAATTTTAATTTAATAAATTGCTTTCGAATAATATTAGTCAAATAATATTAATCGAAAAATATTAATCAAATAATAATTATTCGAATAATTTTTTTTGAAGGATACTTTAGCAAAGAACATTTTTTTTGTAGTTTTGTCACATCAGCTGTGCGAGAGCAGTTTTTGTGGGGTATTAAATACAAATACCACAATATTAGTGGTGGTAAAAATATTAGCACGAATACACAATTTTATGCGGAGTTAAAGCTTTTTTCTATGACCAACTTAACCTGAACAGCTCTCGGCTTGTCCGCAAGAAAACACTTAGGGTCTAAGCAGGAATCGAACCAGCGCCTACAAGCGGGTGCTTGCTTTTCGATCGACTCATTTTCAAGCGACATTGATGAACTCGCTGTAACTGTAACATTTAATTTCGTAATACCCTTTTTAGATACTCTACCACTTTATATGGAAGCATGTTCAAAATTTTTATTTTCAAATATTCATACACGTCTACCAAGTACTTCACAGATTTTCAATTACCCCTTGAAGGCTTATAAGGGGAAACTCATGGAGTATCTACGTTTGCTTTTTAAGAGTGGTTGTTGTTGTTGCTGTCATTATTTTGATGGCTCCCAGCAAGTGCATGCAGCCAGTCATAACAGTTAACAAAACTATGGATTGTTAATTACAGTAGCCACGCACGTTTATGCAAAAAATTGCCTAAAAAATGGTCTAAAAAAATGGCTTCTTTTATTCGTTTTAATTCATTCTGATTTAACAACAGAGTTGCATGTTTTCCCCATTAAATCCAAACTTGAATTTCAAATAGTTACACCAACAACAAAATGCATTTATTTGTTTATTATATTTGACAGAATTCACCTGAACGGATGCCACATTTTGTCATTATGTATTTATTTCCGTTATTTTTTCATTTAGTTGCCATGTTGTTGTTGCAGCTAACCTCAAACCAAACATTTAGTGTTGTATGGGTGTGTGGCTTTATATACGAGCATAAACACCTCTGCAGAGCAGAGGTGGGTGAAAGAGAGAAAGTGATTTTGGTGGTTTTTCAGTGCTGCCATCCTTGAAACCTCGATATTTGTTCATTTTCGTTGTTGTTTATTCATTTGTTAAGCAACAAACATTTATTTTAAAGGTCTCGCAATTTTATTTATTTGCTCTGTTCACGTGTTTGTATGGGTATATGTGTGTGTGTACACGTTTTTGTTGCTTTGTTCCAACAATTTGTACACTATGCGGTTGGTCACACCATTGATTGTACGTACGGGTTTTTGCTGTGTGAGTGGAATTTAGGCGGCGAAGTTTAGAATAAACATGAATGTTTCTAGTTGTGTTAGAAATACAGAGCCCATTTAATTTTTACAGTCTTAGAAATATTTTTAGAAGGGAGGTGGCAATAAATTCTCATAAAAATATTTTTTTTTTAACACAATTTTTGGGCGTTTGGAAAATAATTGAATAACAAATGGATGGATTACATTATTCTTTTGAGGTTGCTTTGGCTTAAAGTATGATTTCCATGTTTGTATGAAATGATACCACTTACAGGACAAAGTAACGATCATAAAATGTATATCAGTGGCCCTTGAGAAAAGGAATCTGTTGGTTAATACAATACCCCTCTCACCATAAGATGCATAAAATTTAATTTATTTAAAATATTTTTCTTCTGTATAAATTGAAATAGATTACTATGACATATCAGGTAGCTCTTATAGACATTCTGCTACATACAAATGCAGTAGATCAGTTCACTCTCAGGCAACATATATCATATATGTCTTGTTATTTGTATAAATCTTGTGCGATTAAAATGAAATAAAAATTAATTGAATTATTTTCTCTCTGGTTAGCGCGAAGGTAAACCTTTAATATAAATTTCATAAGAATCAATCAATTATTCATTTATTTCAGTGAATCAAAATAATCAATGAATCTTTAAATTTATCTAATTACTTCAATGCTAATTTCAGATAACAATTTAGGTAGTTACATATAACACCAGCAGTCTTTTAAATTAATGGATTTAATATTTCACAACATTTTGAAGTACAAACAATCGGCTTGTTTTGCCAATATTTAAAAAACTATAAATATAAAATTATTAAATTTTTTCCTTACGAATCCGAAATTTAAGCTTAAAAAAAAATTTAAATTGAATATTTGGTTAGAAATAAAAATTTTTTGAGACCAAAAAAAACAATAAAAATAAAAAATCTTTCGAAAAGAGAGACTTTCAAGAATTTCACAACACCTTTTGAATAATCGAATTTTAAAACATCTGAAATTGAACCGTTTTGAATACAAATTTTTTGAGCATAAGAAATTGCTCCAAAATTTTAAATGACTGGACTTCGAAAGAAGAGCCATCACTTGTATATTTTGCTTTAAGTATCGTTTTATACTCCCACATTTAGAGAGCGGAAAAACGGAAAAAATTTCCCACAAATTCATATAATTTTCTTTTTTTGATATTTTACTTCTATACAATTTTATTTGGATTTTGTCATACAATAGAGGTTTAGTTGGTAATCATTTGTAATAGATTTCAAGTGTTATTTGGTTTATGTTGTTGTTGTTGCTGTTTTTAGTATGAAATTATTTTGCAATTGTTGCCATAAAACCGACCTGCCTAAAACTCAAAGGTACATTTGTTTGGCGCTCAGTGGTTGGCCATACAAAATTATTTCGCAAAAGTCATTTTGCTGAAGAATGTATTAACTGCGAAGGGCACGATGAAAATATTAATGTAAAATATTTGAATGGATTTCAAAATTTATAATAGCAATGATCTCCAAATAAACATCACAAGAATTTTCCTGAATACAAATCGCACAACATGTTGCTTGAAAATAATTGTTTTTATAATTAAAATTATTTATTAATTTTTTCATTGCCTGAATTAATAATTTTTTTGTTAAAATGTATAAGATTGGTTTGTAGCTTTTTTGGAATATTATTTGTTTACTTTTTTCCAATAACAAAATAATTTCAAATATTTTCAAATAAAATTTTTTTTTGTGTAAAATTTAGTACTGTACCGATTCTAAAAATATTACTGAGACTTTAATTATTAATAATATGCATTATGAGATTAATAGTTTCCTTCTATTCATAGTTACATACAAGTTGCCCGTGTCTTATTAGAATACAGATCATTGGAAATTTTTTTTTTTTCAAATCTAATTTTTTTCTAGTTGTGCTGTTTCTACAGAAAATGAACAACTTGTGCTGGTAAAAGTAAAGATAACCAAAAATAAAATTGAAAAAGCGGAATATCCTTATTTTCGTTTGGTCAAAAACAAAAAGGATTTATAATTGCTGAAAAATTTGTTGCCGCTTACAGAGTCTCTTTTAATTGGCTTAGAAACTATTAAAAATTTGAATTTATTAAGCAAAATGAAATAAATTTAGTCATTAAAATTATGCCGCTTGAAATATTTATAGTGAATTTCATAAACTTGCTGTTAAAGAAATTAAATTTATTGCGGGCAGTTGCCATCGAAAGGCTTTATGTTGGGAATTAAAGCTTTAAGAGTTCTTATAAGTTGTCTGATAATTTAAATGTTTTAAAGACAGAACTAAAATTAAATAATAAATTGAAATTGATGAGGGGAAAAAATCTTATAAATCAATAAACACAGAGATATATTTAAATTTTATACATCCCACCAAAATCATATAAGAATGTAGAATTTAAGTGCAGTAGTCACTATGCTACGCGGTCGTATGATTTGTTGACACCAGATCTGGCGAGATTCTATTTTATTTTAAAAGCGCCCTTTAAAATGGCTGTGCAGCAAACATGATGGCAAGCAAATTTTATTCAGTTGCTTAAAGTAAATGACAGCCTGACAGGCTGGAAACTGTAAGCTATGCAAATCGTACGACTTGTCAAAAAATACCGTCACACATTTTATAATACTGTTCTAGCACCCATGCCAACATGTTGCGAATCCAACTGATTTTGGATTATATCATCTTTTCTAAAGATGACATATAACTCCCATATATTTTTTAACAAAATTATACATGAATGTCATGGGATACCTGAATAAATCTTCAGCTGAGAAGCAGAGAAAATGCATTATACGGCCATAAAGCAATTAGAGGCCAACCAAATGATCAATTTTTTTTTAATTCCTTGTTATGTGCTCTGGTCCAATTTCACCGCATTTTTTTGGTTTTATGAGACTGATTTGTGGTCATAAAACGTTTATTTTAAAAAAAATTTTGCATTACTTTTTTTTCAATATTGCTTTTGTTCTACATCCTGTGCAACAGAAAGAATCTGTACCACACAAAACTGATGCCTTAAAAAAATTCCTTGTTTTCAAATTCTGTGCTGAGACGAATAGCGAAAATAATTTATAGAGGCCATTTTGAAATGGATTTAAATTTGACAAAAATTTAAAACACTTTTTTCATAGTCAATTAAATTATATAATAGATTAGCAGAAATAAAGAATTTGATGTTTGCGATTAGATGTTAATTTGTTTACGAGTAGCTTTCAAATTCATAGAAATCTCAAAGTAGGATTTATTAAGAACGAGATTAACAGATTTACAGCTTCAGCTCAAAATATTCTATTCATATCATTCATAATATTCAGTTCATTTCATTTTACTTTACATTAAGAAATTTGTTGAATTTTAAAAATAAAATTTAAATTAAAGACGAAAACTTTATTTATGGCTATTCCTAAAGACAATATCGTCATTGTTTGATATTAGAAATGCCAAAAAATGAAATTGGACACTCCAATTGATTGATGGAGATCTTCAGGGAACCTTTAGCTAAATGTCTTCTTAGAACTACTGCGCATTCAAGGAACTTCCAATTAAAATCAATCGGTAAAAGAAATGCAAACAATCACTTCAAATGTATTCACTGTGATTATTTCTTTATTATTTCATTTCAAACTTTCTTATTTATTATTATGTTCTTGTTTCAAATAATTCTGGCGGCAAAGTCCAATATTTATTGGTCCTCGAAATCCCCCTTTGAATTGGAATTTTGTTTGATAATGAGTATCTCATTTTGCTGTCTTCTCATAAGCTGTCACCTAAGCAAACGGAAGATAAACCGGAAACTATTTTAATAAACTTTTTCCACGAACTACCTAAGAGATGGTTTCAGCTACTAGAAACACCAACACAAATATTTTGCTTTCATTTCCTTTTCCAGTTTCTTTGTTCCCATGTTTTCCCCCCAAAAAGGTGTATTTTTTTTAAACAAATTTAATAGAAAGGGAAATTGTAGAATTGTGAAAGAAAAACTAACGGCTAATTAATATCAAGATATTTTTCCTGAACAATGCAAACATCAAAAGAAAGTAACAAAAAAAAAAAAAAAATTCACATTAAAAATGGTTGCGATCCTTACTTACACTTACGTACATGTACGAGTAATCATGTACGCTCGCAGCAGAAAAGTTTTAAAATAATAAACTTTTTCAATCTGTAGTATCAACCGTCGCACCAGTTAGAAAAAAAGGGCTGGCTTAACGCAAAACAAAACCTCATACACATTAATTTTACTCCTCTTTTGTGTGTCAGAGAACAATTTTTAAAGTAGTTTTTGTTGGTCCTGCTCTGGTTGTTGTCTATGTGTGTCATTGTTGTTATTTTGGTTTATTTGTTCTGTATAAATGTGTGAAATCTTTTATATGCATGTGTTCGTATGTTTGTAGTCTTACTTTTGCTTGTGTTCATTGCATTTCCTGTTTCTGACATTATTTTTACTGCAATTTTCCAAATTGATTTTCTCTTTTGTTATTTTGGCTTTACTCATTGTATTCGATAAAAAAGGAACGACACAAATACAAAATACAGAATACCAAAAAAAAAAAAAAAAAAAAAAAAAAAATTTGGAAGAAACATCATCAATAAAGGAGACAAAAACTGTATGTGGTTGGTTGCAAATGCACTATGGGGCGGTATCTTTGCGGATGCATTTGCTTTTCAACAATCACTCTTGGATTCGCATTTACCCAAATACGGCAATTCTTCTGGTTAACGAATCTATTTTGTATTCCTTTTGGACCAGGCTTTGTATACTAAACTATACTGTTACCAGTAATGAATAACTCGAATGTAAATTTTTTTCTTGAAAGCATTCGGCAGCAAAATAATTTTTATGTATTTTATTCTTTAAAAAAAATAGTCAAACCTACGAAACCTCTTCTTTTTATTAACAACTCTTTTTTAATAACAAAGAAGAGAATTTAGCACACCATAATTTATTTATTTATCGATATGATTGCAAACATTTTCTCATTAAACATCTTTGGCATTCAGAAGCAGCGGCAATGAAGAGCAGTAGCCTTCTAGTACGTCCACGCCTTCTTTAAATGTTCCTCTCTAATTAAGCACAACCAATTCCACTGACTGTAGTTTTTTATCACATGCTTGTACTACAACAATGCCTCCAAAGGATTGTAAGGACTTTCAGCTTGAAAGCTGTAAGTGAGCGTATGAAAAGAGAAAGCGGTTCGCTTCTTAGTGAACACACACATCAGAGAAGAGCATAAGAAAAATTTCCCTACTGTTCCTTAATGTAAACAGTTTAATTGTATCTCAATGGAATTAAGTTGATTTCATTTTATATACATGCAATGCCTCAAACGGCCCATTGTGTCCAAGTTAGTTGGTTACATTGCCATGGTCAATTTGTTTTTTGCCAAAAATAGAAATATTATGTTAAACTTTGTAAGTTGTTGTGTTTTCTTTTGGTGTTAAATTAACATGTGTTCCACTGCAATTGTTTGGGTAATTTCAATTTCTTTTTCATTTAACTAATAAAATGGAAATAAACAGATATAGATACACATACAGGTACAGATACAGATACTGGCAACAGCGTATAACTTTTCTAAACAAATATTGTTTAATAGAATAAATTTTTTTTTATCAGCTTAAGTTTTCTTGCTTCTAAGACTTGCAAACTAAAATCAAATGTTGCCACTTTAGCGATTAAATTTTAACTATGCTGTGATAAATTTCACAGCGTTAGTTTTGTAAACGAATATCGTAACATGCCCATAAACACGGCTGTAAAAATGTACTAAATTCGTTACATAACGATGCATGTGAAACATGGAAGTCCCTTAAGTTGGAGCAACAAATGACCTGTTTTATTTTAGTGTCCATAAATGTTAAGCCAGAACAGAAAATATTAAAATGGAATGAAAAATATACGAGTACAAGAACAAAAAAGTAAGGAAAAGAAATAAAATGCAAAAATGGGGCCTTTTAAAGGAGTTTTAAAGCGCTTAAATTTGATTTCTGTTGAAGTGTTGCCAATTTCATGGTATTTGGAAGTTAAAATTTTAAAAATTCCAATAGATCTTTTTTTAGTTTTACAGCTTAATAAAGGAAAGTACATTTCAATATCAGTGCATGGCTAACAATATAATACGCAATATTGTGCAATATCGCTCCACTGATGTAATGCTTTCGCTACCAAAAGGGCTCTACAAATTTCTCGGAAATAAGAAAAAGCTCAATAAAATGTTGAAGATTCTTCTTTATTATTACTGTAATGCATTTCATATAGTAATATTGTACAATATTGCTCAACTGATGTAATATTTTCGCAACCAAAAGGCATGAATAATAAATAAAGCTCAATAAAATGCTAAAGATTTTTTTTTTTTTATCAAAGAAAAGCGTATTTCATTATTAGTGTAATGTTTTTCATACAGTAATATTGTGCAATCTTGCTCAACTGATGTAATATTTTACGAAAAAAGAAAAGGCTCGATAAAATGCTCAGAAATGACGTATAAGATATTTTTTATTTAAAAGAAAAGCGGACTTTATTATCGTTGTAATGTACTTCATGCAGTAATATTGTACAATATTGCTCAACTTCTGTCGCAATCAAAAGGCGAAATATTGTGCAATGCACCGTAAACTAAGTGCATTGACTTTAATATGAGCGATTGCGTAAAGATTTGCTAACAGTTCTTACAGCTTATTGCACAATATTGGATTTCTTAATAAAGATTCTATATCGCTTAGACAATAAAAGTAAAACTTATTATTCGCGATATTGGGTAAATTATTATTGTGTCGCCATAAACCATGATAAAGTGATATGATAATATTATCCTCAATTAAAAATGTTGTTTTCCAATATTGTACAGCTAAGCATATTGCACAACGTATTGAGCTGCCTGAACAATCATATCTTTTAACATTATCCTCCAAAAGTAAAAGTTGTTTTTGTACTTATTGGCTGAATAGTTATACTGCTACGCCAAAGTTTTCGTGGAAATATTGCGCAACTTATTGAGTAGTATAATGGAAAACATTTATCTATTTATTTATTTATAGAATTTATAAAGAAAATTTATTTATATATAGTTTTCGTGTATTTTAGTCATCATAGTCATACATGCTAGTACAATAATATTGCGTAATATGTATTATACTTTCAACTGATAAAATTTCCTTACTGGAACTGGTGTACAGCTGAATTAAACACAAACATTATTACTTGAGTTATAAACAATTTGTGCTTTTGTTTTGTTGCATTTTTATATCTCCGTTGACGCTGCTTTTATTTATTTTGTTTTTTATAGCGTACGGCAGGAAAAATGCATTAAAAATTTGAATTCGCCATAAATGTTATATTAATTTTACCAGATAGAGAGTTGGCTTGCTCTCGTTTAAATGGCATAAATATAAATTGGTTTTCACGATACAGCAGCATCAATAAAACAATATGGTTCTTAGGCATTTAAATATAATTTCAAAAGGGAACATAAAAATTTGAAATTGACATAAAAGAAAAATATTTGCTGGCCTCTGATATAAACAAAAATCTCAAACTGAGTGTGACTTAAATGTCAAACGATTGCCGTTGGCGGTTTCAGGATAATGGAAAATGGAAATAGCAAAATTTATTGGAAAGTAATAATGAAATATTGTTAAGAGATTATTAAGATGATAAAAAAAGGGGGAACAGGGCAATCAGAAATATTTAAAATATATAAAATTGGAGGGAAGGGTAAAGGATTTACAGCAACTGCAAAGCATGGCTACGAATTTATTGACCTCATTAACCATATGGCTAGATTGGCCAATGCTGTTTGTCAACTAAATCAAAGCGAAGAAATTGTAATATGAGAGCGGCCAGCTTTCCTAAGGTTTTTTAAATAAGTACAGTCGAACTTAGCTATAATGAATCTGTACGATAACGGAAAATTGTTTGCTTGCGTTGAAGTTAATGATTTAGAAATTGTATTTTCAAATTGTTTTAATTAAAAATAATCAACCTTTTAATTCGTTTCATACTTTTTGCCTCTTTTCCCTCGATAAAGGCTAGAAATATATTAATTGAGGTAACGTTTTATCGACAGCCAGCCATTTTTCACTTGTAACGAACTTTCAGTTGCTTATGTTTACTTAGTGTAATTTTTTCTTTGACTAACGTGACATACTGCCAGAATTGGAAATACTATTCCTGCCATATTCTTTATTTCCATCTTTTGGGAATCCTCATTTTTTTTATTTATTCATTACATGTAGAGAAAAATACATGTGCAAATTGAATTTTTAACTGAAACATTTTTTCATTGTAGATAAAAATCTACAAGAAGCGTTATTTATTACATAGAGAATGTCATAAAAGCTTTTTTGTTAAAATGATTAAGAGCGTCGTAGAGCAGAAGTTCACCATAGCAAAATTCAACTGTAACTGTATTGTAAAAGTATTGCAATATTGAGTTCTTCAATTCAAATTAAATTATTTATAGTCGAATTTTATTAAATTATTTTGTTTGAATTTTAAGACAGAAGTTCAAGGCTCAATTCCCTGGCAAAGCCATGCCTTAATACACATCACTAATGAGACGTTTACAAGCGGTTATATTGTAACTGAAAAAGAATGTGTTGGAGGGGGAAAAAGAATATTTTTTTTCTGCTTGAAACTCAAACTTTATTTGAAATGCTTTAAGCCATATTAGCGGAAATGCTGTTTAATATTGTTTGTGGACGATCTGTGGTTTCCGGGCAATAATACGACTGCTAATATGGCCATAGACTTTGATGAATTCTGTGGTTTAAGCGATATTTTCCTAGCCAGGGCTTCCTTTGCTCAAGCAACGATCTAAAAATTGCATGCATTTACCTGTAATTTTAGCGGCCTCACTTACTTTCGGATTTAGCCAGTAATAACTGCCTTTCTGAACCAAATTCTCTCTTGGCTCACTGCTATTGTTAACACCCATTCAGAGTCAGTTGAATAGATTAGCAAAAGGATTATTTTTAGTAGAAAATCCCACCTTGACAGGGAGCGTAAACTTGAAATTGTTGGCTCAATACTTTGCGGGTTATCGATCACTGCAGCCATTTAGCGAAACTTTTAATGGATTTATTTCTCCGCCACGTAAAATTAACACGATCTCTCTTGCTGTTCTATAGAATGTAATAAAGCGAAAGCTGCGTCAAACTACTCTTTTGCATTCTCTTTATTCTCGTTGCTTAACTAAATTCCTCAATATCATTAAATTTTATTTCTTGTTTTATGCTTCAATCATTAAAAATGTAAATAAACTGCTATAAAAATATATTTTCTTGATTATAAAAATATTTTTATGTTTGTACGTTTGGCTGGGGATTGGTTGCTGATTGACCAGCCAGCCAGCAATCTAACCACGCCAAACAACATTGTTGCCACGAACATGACAGGATATTTATGAATATGGGGCATAAAGTGTTAGCACATGTTTTAATTTGTTGCAATAATGACGAACAAATATTTTAATGTGCAAAAATATAAATGTAATATATTTTTAAATACCTTAACAGACATTAAATGGAAATAAGGAAAATAAATACTCGTACATGATGCTAATATTTCTTTTTGCACTTGAAGGATATGAGAGCATTCATACGCTTAGAAAGTTTATGGCTTGAAAGTAATAAAGGGGGAAAGGCAAAGCCATTTATACAGAGAAGAAATAAAGATTTTTTCAAATGTAACATTAAGGTGACTTTAAAGCAATAAATAAAATAATCAGTGCAAAGTTTTAGGAAAATGTTGACATTTTTTTTTTAATGTATTACATACTTTAAGGAGATTATTTTTTCGCTTGACATGTTAACAAACTGTTTTAAAAAAGCTTTTTTTGTTCGAGTTTGCAGGAAAACATTTAAGTTTCTTACTTAATGTTTAATTTTTTAATAATTATACGCTTTAGTGTCTAACTTAGACATGATTTGCTAAATAATACGGCATATTTTCAGGCTGCATATGCGCTGGCGTATGAGTACATGCATGTAAAATTGAATAAGCCCATTATGGAAATTAAAATTTATTACATTATCAAATTATATTGGAAATATTCTCTCTGGCACACCTTTGTCTATTCTTCTGCCTCATAAACTAAAATAATAAAAAAATTTAAATTACAATTTTTAATACGTTTATTTTATTTCTTTTCAGGAGTAAATGGGGTAAGAGCGCACTGCTGTTTCTATTCAGCCATAAAGATGATTGAAATTATGAATAAATTTTTTTATTAGCATTTGTGAAATTATAGAGTACATATGCTTTCATTTCTAGTTCTGGCATTTTTATTGCCAAAGTATCACATTAACTTTTCCATATATTAACACCGGGCTTAGCTGGCTACAGTTCTAACACCAACTCTATTCCTTGGCGTTGTTGCTGGTATGCTTTTTATTAGAGCGGCTACCATGTGTTCTTACTGCTTGTCTATAGATTTGATAACAATTATTAGTTAAAACCAAAGCAATAATACCACTCATTACAATTTTATGAACAAAGTTCGGCGAAAGCAAGTTTAATAGCTTTTGTTGCTAATTTACGCCAGCGGGATTGGCAGAAAGTGACAATGCAGGCAATTCCGACTGCTTGAAAGCATTACAATTATGTATACATTTTAAAATCACGCATCGTAAATTCCCAGGATATACCAAAAATGCATACAGTACGAGCTTGATTAATCGATTTTCTGCCTCTAAGCTAAGGTTGCTACAATTGACCAATAAAGTAAAGTAATTTGTAATTAAATACAAAATAATTTATTTTTAATTATTTATTTTTATTTATTTTTAATAATTTATTTATAATAATTCATTTTAAGCATAGAATATTCACACATACATTTGAAAACGTTAAATATTATATTTTATATATGGATTTCTGACTTAAAGCCTTTCTTAACATTTTGTATGAATTCTTAATATTTTCCGATATTGCCGGCTTCCATATTTTTTTTTATCAATAACAAGGTTTACAAGGCAACGATCCAGCCTTCAGTGAAACAACATAAAACTTTAACTGCGAATAAAAAAATCGTTTTTTTTTACTCATAAAAGTTTTTATTCTTATACATGAAGAGTAAAGAGAGAGGAAAAAGCTCTCTTCTATGGGTTCTTTTGTGAAAGCTGTTAAGGTCTGATACACTATTCTATACAGTACCACACTGTCAAACAAAAATGATACAAACAATTTTTTTTTGATTAAAGCAAATGAGATCTGAGATTTTTAGGCCACAATGTTCTGATTTGCAGCAGAAATGCCATATTCGACAAATCGCGCAACTGCGTAAGATAGTGTGTCAGGGCTAAAACCAAACAATTGTTTCTTTGGTGATTGAAGTAAATGCAACTCTGATCGCATGGAAATTGTGATTTTATGAACATTTTCATAAACTTTTGCTTATTATAAAAATCTGACATTTTTAGGCCACACTATTCTGTATTTGCAGTAGAGATGCCATATTCGACTGATAGTACCACTATGTGGGATAGTGGGTCAGGGCTAAAACAACTTTCTTAATTAAGTAATTATAGAGAGAACAGCGTTTTAAATTTGCTAAAAGACAAAAAGCTGAGACTGTCGAGACTTGTGAAGACTTGAGTGGGAAAATGTGATCTGCTGCGTTATTAGGTGGTTGCAGCGATCGTTGCTTGCGCAAATCTGTCTCATACTATACTTCAACTTTCTTACGTCATTTGGCTTTAAGCTGCCCCTACCTACTTTCAGCTGCTCCATCATGTTTGAGCATTGCAAACCGTAACTCAAGTGCATGATGCCCTCTCCAATAACAGTATAGTGGCCTTTTCAACCAACTTAACTATTTGGAGCTGTAAAACATTTTTAAGACTATTTTTTTTCGCTGTGCGATGAAGACTTGAAGCAGTCATAAATATGTGCGCACACATAAAAATTCCACTAAAGGAGTGTTTTGTTATTTGCGTTTATTAATGGCTGCAATTTCCTTCAGTTTTCCTGAAAATCCATAAAATTTTATCAGATTTTTTTAGCAGTTAAATCGGCTAATGGAATAAAAAAGATTCATTACTGCATGCTCATGTGTCTAAAGGAAATGGCAATTTTTTTTTTCTGTTTCAATGGGAAAAATTTATAACTTAAATTAACATTTAATAATATTGCAGATTTGTTATGTGCGAAAAGGCAATCATTAGGCGGGTCAGTATTTTTTTTTTAAATTTTCAATCAAAAACAAATAAATTTTGCTGAAGAAAATTTTTCTTGTCTAGAAATAATTCTTCTATAAGGAGTTTCCTTTGCTTATAAGGATTCATGCATTGCCTTTCGTGCCAGTAGTTTTCTTAAAAGGATTATTTTTAAAGCAAAATTAATTTTTTCCTTCTTAAAGTTTTTGAAATTTATTTTATTTCCATAAAAAATATATTTTGCCGTCTGGTTTTAGACCTTTTCAGTCCTGGAAAAATTGTTATCTCTCTATAAATATTTTTTTTTCTAAGTGTTTCTATACCTTATAGAAATATTCCGCTGCTTGAAAAAAATGATTATTATTTTTTTAACTAGTTTTGCAGGTTGGGCTTAAAAAAGTTAATATGATTGAAAAATTAAAATAATTTATTATTTTATTTATTATTTATTTTTTTATAATATTTTTTAATTATTTTTATATTATTTTTTAATTAATTAAGTTAAATTAATTAATTAAGTTAATAAATTTGCTTTGCTGTAATTAAATATTTTATAAAAGAAATATTTTTTATTGCATGCAAGTAAAAATCTTGCAAGTTCTCTTTAAAACCCAGCCTTATTGGCGCTCTTAACAGGACCTTTAACCGTTCCTTTGCTGGAAGGGTCCTTAAATAATATGGAATATCATTTAATATGGAATATGTAGTCGCTAATACTTTCCCTGGGTCTTAAAAGAGCAGCAAACTAGTATAAAAATTAAGTAATCTTATCTAATCTTGTTCCGAAAGTTTAAAAAAAAAAACTCATTGCCAGGACTTGAAAAATTAAAGTTTTGTTAATATTAATATTTTTAATAAAAAAATATTCGTTTTTACAAATCAAATTTGTAAAGATTTTTTTTTGTAAAAACCATTATTTTTTCTAAAGCGAATATATTTTGCAATTTTTAAATAAATAATTTTTTCTACAAAAATTTTTATAGCAGCGATTTTTTTTCTTAGCAATTTAAAGCAAAACTGCTCTAAAAAAATTTTTTAATTATATTATTTCCATAAAAAATACGTCGCGTGCTAGAAATGGTTGTCAATTGCTAATTATTTTCGTAAAATATATTTTGCATGAGATAAATATTTCCTTGCATGCAAGACATAAATGCAAAAGTATTGTCGGGCTTTCTATATGAGATTTTTTTTCTATAACAAATTGTAAATAAATATTGCATAAGAGAAATACTTGCCATGGACTTCGTTTTAGCTGCGAATTGATATAAAACTTAAAATTTTGAAAGCTTGAAATTTTGACTGGAATGTAGAAAATTTTCTCTAGGAACAAGATTAGAACAAGATTATCTCCTATGCTAGTAATTATTTTGGCTAAAAATTTCATCTGGCGAGAAAATATTAGTTGCGATATGAAATGTTATTTGTATGCCAGTAGATTTTGAAATGTTTTTTCTTCAATGCGAATAAATTCCACTTTTTCTAATGCAAGTGAGTTTTTTTTCATAAAAAAGAGAACAAATTAGAAAGAGCGAAATTTACTTTTCTCATTTAAAAAATTATTTTACTTAAAAATTTATTTCTTACATGCAAGAAATTTAATTTTTTTGTATTTTGGCTGCTAAGAAAAAGATTTTTATGGAGTTCATTTTCAAATAAAAATTTTTTATATACGTTTTTCTCTCGCTCGCATCAAATTTTTCCTGGCAGGTATTAAAAATATACCTTCTGTGTATGCAGGCGTCCAACTTGTCAGCAAGTAATCCTTCGCTTAGGAATCTGCCTTGATGCGACAAATGATTTTTCAAAAACTTAAAGTAATCAGCAGTTTTCCTTGGAAGACTTGCTTAATACTAATTTTCTTTTAATGGCTTTTACCGCTTCCTTTAATTGTATTCCCTGGTCTTTGTGCTCGTACATGCTCTCGCATAGGCAACAACAAGAAAAAAAACTTTTTCCATTTATTATTTATAGTTTGAAATTGTGGCCGCCTTTGAAACATTGTTGTGTTCCCTTAACTTAATTCCAGCTGAACTAGTTTCTTGTTCAAAAACAAGATAACTAAGGAAGCTATTTAGGGAGTTTTATTGTGACATATTTTATGGGTTTGGCTGCCAACAGCAACAGCCAGCGACAGCCAGCATCAGCCAGGACCGGCGAGAAACAGCAGCAGCAGTACCATCACCGCCACCAACCACTACACGCTGATTTAATTCAATTAGTTGAAATGCAAACAGTTTATAAAACTAAAAGTTTGCGGTTGCACAAAAGTTTATTTCTTAAGTCTCGGGTTTTAAGCCCATTTAGTAAACAACAGTGCACAAGAGAGCCAGAGATTTTACGCGCTTTTGTTATTGGCCATAAACAAAGGACAACAGAGAAATTATACGGCGGTTTCAAGTTTTACTACAACGTTACTTTGTTGACGCGCTTCATACACACTTTCATAAACTCAATTAAGTGCTTATTAAGAATTTTCTGAAATTTAATTTGTGGCAGAAGGATCCGGGATATTTTATTTATTTTTCATATATAAAATAGTTTATAAAATCATCATCTTCTTAGACTTCTACTAAAATGAATATGAAACAAATTTGAGAAATTAATCAAATAACAAATAAATAATTGAAAAATAAATTTCGGTAGTGGTTAGGATTTTCGATCAGACTTTTTTTTTAATAAAGCCGTTGTAGAGAGCAGTGTCCGTTTCTGCACTCGTAGTAGGCAGACACAGGAATTAGTACAGATATGTGATAGTATAATATCATTGTTAACAAAGTTCTCCCACACGGTATGCCAGAAGTAACACAATTTAATTACTGAAATAGAAACACTTCCGACCTCTACCTCTCTCTCTCTCTCTCTCTCTGTAGTTTGGTCTTTCTTTTCTTTAATCAGAAGTTTATCTTTAAACGCCACTGTATGGATAACTATTTAAAGGATCCTTTAGAAGCATTTACCAATTTTCAAAGCCTACTTTTAAGGAGGAAGAAGACTTTAAAAGAAGACTTGTCTGAATTATTCATTAGTCCCTGTTCACATGATGAACATTTTTGCTTTTGAACTTATGAAAAGGAGAAGTTTAAGTAGTCATGGGTTCCCTTCTTTTTATAAAAGATTATTTTATGGGTTTGGCTGATTATTTTATGAGTTTCCTTTCATTTGTTTAATGTGTTCAATATAAAAGCCTTCAATAAAAAAGGAAAAAAACCAATAAATTAATAAAAAAAATTCCCATTCTCTTCCCAGACGTTGAAACCAAAACCCAATCATACCAAAGGAAGCATCCTGAAGAAAAATCATGAAGTCATGTCAAGTTCGGTCAAATGTGAAGGATTTGTTCACTGTTTTCTGCGATTGCAATGGCGTGGTACATCATGAATCCTTGCCATAAGGTCTTACGGTCAATAAGGAGCACTACCTTGAAGTTGTGAGCCATCTGCGCGAAGCAATTCGTCAGGAACCAATCATGGATTCTGCACTATGATAACGCTCTAGCTCACACATCGATTGCTGTGCGTAATTTTTTTGTGGTTCATGCCTTAAGCACCGCACTCACAGGACTTGTTCCCCGTTGACTCTTTCCTCTTCCCAAAACTTAAGATACCGATGAAAGAAAAGCGTTTTGTTACTATTGAGGAGATAAAAAAAATCTAAATCGGAGCTGTTGGCGATAACAAAAGCACGTTTGAGAAGTATTTCGAGGATTGGAAAAAACGGTGGCATAAGTATATTATATCTGAGAGTATTTTTTTGGAGGTAGTAAGATGGTTATTGATGAGCAAATAAATACTTTTTTGATCACACCTCGTATTCTGCATACTGCATCATTCAATGATGAGAAATGAGTTTTCTATAAAATTTTCATGTTCCATTTGCCAATGCCCACTTCGTTTTCTTTATATCCTCTATGCCGAATTTCCTAAATTACATCGTTTTTATGAATTAGTTTTAAATTCTCTTTTAGATTTCTGTACAGCGAAAAGCGTTAAATTAATATTCACACGTGTAATAAACTGGGAATTACTGAAAGGCTTTAACGACAGTTATTTTGTTAATTAAATTAATTTTTTTTTACATAATAAAATTACAGTATTTTTTCTTGTATTTTTATATGAAAAGCTTAACTCATTTTAATCACTTCTAAGCGTGGTGACAATACCATAAAACGGCCACATCGTATCACACTCGTACATAAAAAACCGCCAAATTAATTACATTTTCTTATTACCAACACAAACAACGTTTGCTAACCGTTCTGCAGCTGCAACATGCAAACCTTATTATTGCTTTTTTCTCATTGCTTTTGCAGCCTGTGTGTAGGTTTGGGTGTGTGTGAGTGCGGATGTGAGAGAGTGTGTGTAAGTATGCTTGTTGCGGCTTAAATAGTGGTAGTCGTTTGTGCCATAAATATTTTGTAAAAAAAATTCATTTATTTCACAAAGTAGCAATAAAAAACATGCATAAAAAATATGCAGTGCTGGAAAAAAATGGCAACGAATATACTTGTACAGTGGTGGCAAATATTTAACCTCTCTGTCATAACAATGGACACAAAAAAAAAAAATAAATATTCATGATATTTTTTCTTGATTTTACTTTTTATTTACTGCAACTGCAATAGTGCTACGGCATGAATGAGACCGTAGAAGAGAAGAGAGAAAAGCGTTTGAAAAAAAATAGTGTAAATCCTATTAAACATGCTGTAAATATATAAAATCCAGATTGTTGTTCCTTGGGCAGGAGTCAAGCATTTTGGTAATGTATTGACACCCTTTAGGAGAATCTTTTAGTCGGTTACAAAATAAGAGGTGCTATAAAATATTTTTAAAGATTTGGAGTATTCACACAGTTTTGTATAATATTTTTTGTTGTTGTAAAATGTTTAACCTTTTTGATTTTAAAGAGAAATCGAGCCTAAAAGTAGCCGCTCGCTAGTGATAGAAACACTTGTAACCATGTTCATGATTGCTATTGGTCCCTTTATTTTGTCTTAATATATTTTTTTTAACTAGAAATACATAATTCGGGAAATTATTAATCAAAAATACCATTAGTAAAAAAACTGTGTAATAAACCATCCATAATAATGAAATTTCTTCATTTCTTCGATCAAAAGCAACTACATCTGAAATGCAATTTGCCTAACCATTTTATAATCCTGTTTGTTTCGCTAAAGTTAAAGTAGTCGCAGGAAAAAAATTTCTCAAATGTTCATAAAACATTGTGCACACTAAAAACGGTTTTAACAGAATTTTATTTATTTAAAAAGATTATTTTTGCGCTGTAAAGCAAGCAACTAGTTTTTGGTGGCAATTTCTTTTATTTTTTTCTTTCCTTTTATTGGCAACACTTTTGCAGCCGTGACTTGAGTAACAAAATAAGAAAAAAATATAAAAACTTGTATTTAGTTAATCCTTTTATTCCTGCCAAATACCTGCTGGATGAGCATTGCTTTATTGAAAAATATTTTATTGTAAACTGCGGCCTAAATGTATGCTTTACAATAAATTTTATCTATATAAATTCCCATATTGTGTACATTTTATCATTATTGCAGTTTATTATAAATTATTTATTATAAGTCGGTTCAATAAAGGGTGTACCAAAATTGTGAAAAGTTTTCACATTAGATTTTGGTTGGCACTTACATTTTGTTTACTCGTGAGGTAGATAAAATAGACCTTTTTATCGTTTAATCGTTTATGTTTTGTTTTCGACATTCTTAGTCTTGACGACTTTTTGCAAATGCTTAATGTTCTTAAAGAGAAATGATGGGCTACTATAGAAACAACATTCTGATTACATAAACAGATAGATATAGAGATATATATAGAGAGAGAGAGAGAGTATAGACACCGAGGAGATTGTAGAAGAGCTTAGATAGATTGAGGCTTAACAAGCCTATCAAACTGGAAAGATGCTGTAAAAATCTGTAATTGAATCTTATAAACAAACGAGTGATAGCTTTTTTTTTTAATTATAAGAAATCATTGTTTTTCTCTAGAAGATTTTCTATAAATTTTCATTCGATCTACCCATTGAAATCCTTTAATCCTTAACTTAATTTTAAATTTTGGATATTTGAAAATACAATCCGCTATATTGCTGGCAATTAGTTATTGAAAATTACTATATCATTTAGGGTGCCTCCGTAGGCGAGTTAATAATGCTCAGCCTAATGAAGCGGAGGTCGCGGGTTCGATTCCTGCCTAGACCCTGGTTGTTTTCTTGTGGACAAGCCAAAAGCTTTGCATGTAGAGTTGGTTAAAAAAAGAAGAAAAAAAAGTAATTTCGGATTACTGCTTCATTCTTTCCTTCGCTGTATCTTCTAACTTAGCGTTTTTGTTAAATAGCTTATTTTCATAGTGTAAACCGGAACTATATCAATATACTACTTCACACTCTCACACAAAATACGAATTTTTGCAAGAAATGCAAGATAGTGCGGAAGGGCGTCTACTTGGCGCCGCAATATTGGTAACTGATACTAGTACAAACGAGCTTTTTCATGGAGCTTGACAGCTGATAGTACCGTTCCCGAGCAATTCATGCATTTGTACAGTCTCCAAATTATTCCATCTTCTTGCCGCCTTCACAATAAAACCTAAAACTTTTTTATATAACATTTTGAACTTTAGTTGCTTTAAAGCTAAACTGTCAGCTGTCAGTATTGTTTTCCATTTTTAGCATTATTTTACCGCACAAATGGCGTCAAATTGAAATGTTGTGTTTGTTTTGTAATACCTTCTAAAAGGAAATAAATGCGCATTCCCGCTAGAGATTTCTTTGAACAAAAAACATTAAGAAAATCTTGTTATTTATTTAGCTGTTGGATGAACAATTTTGAAATCAATTTATAAACAAAGTATGCCACTAGAGAGATTTGTTAAAAAAATATCAAATATATGTATAATTGAGCAGAGTACGATTTTTAACACAATATTTAAAGAGCTTTCTTGCAGGATTTTGTTATAAATTTCAATAAGTACGAAATATAATAAAAAAATTTAAGATATTTTTGTTGGGCACATATACTTTAATATTATTTGTAAATCAATCTGTAAAAGATCACCTCTATAACGAACACACAGTCTTAGAAATCCTCAGCAAGAGAGTCTAAAGGCCCACAACAGTCTCATTCAAAGCCTATTCTGCACAGCTGGACTCACTACGCAAGCTGATCGCCAAATTGTCATACCCGAAATGGAAAAATAGATGGTAAATTCTTCTTAAAAATCAGTACAAGTCTTTTTTAAATTTGTCAATAACAGAAGTTGACATTTTTTTAGAAACTATCTGCTGTGTTAAATATGGCTTGACAACATACTTAATAAAAAAAATGCAAAACAGCTGAATTTGACAGGCTAGTTTTATGTGTGCCCTGGAGCTTTTACCATTTTTTTAAGAAATTTCTTCAAAAAAACGTTGCCTGGTGTAAATATGCAATAAGCATTTTCTCTGCGAGAAAAATACTTACATGGTCATTAACTGATTGTGGTGATTGCATTTGGTTTATGGTAATGTGTTAACGTAGTTTGTGCTTAAAATGTGCGTCTTCTCTTCTATATCTCAAACTCTAACTGTCCTTCTCTAGTTCCTGTATTCGCTTACAAAACAGGCACATAAATTTGCGTATTACACAAGTCTTAAGAATGTAAGCCATGTTAAAGTATTTGACTTTAAAAATATTGGGATTTAAATTAAAATAGAGCTGCAAAATAAATATTGGATTCCATTGGCTGCCTTGAGTGATATTACTAAGTTAAGTTTTCTCTTCTTCTTTTAATTTTAGCAATTCAAATGTTTTGTTTGTGGGATGAGCTTTGAATTTATTTGCAAAACTTTTTTATTTTAAGTTTTCTCTTTTTTTTATAAAATTAATATGATTTTAATAATGATCAATCCGGGGAACATTAAACAATGTACTCATACACAATTTTCACAATAATAAAAGTTTTATAGACATATTCGGCAATAGAGATTAGACTTGTGTATCTTGCAGAGAAAGCGTACAAAATAGTTTTGTAAGAAATATTTTTAATAATATAAATTTAAAAAGAGATAATTAAATTTAATGCAGTGATACCATCGTATTAGCCTGATATTCTATTGAATGCGATATGAGCAATATGAGCCGGCTACGCTTTTTGAAAATTTCATTTTATCTACAATTTTCTATAAAATAAAGTTTTATTTAATTTATTTGCTTGATTGTAGATGATAATGTTTAATAGCAAATATATGTATTTGCCTTTTAATTATCATTTAAATACAAATACCAATTTTAAAATATTTTTTTAATAAAAAATTCTTTTGTCTTCCTGCTCATATGTGTTAATGTAATTGCATTTAGTTTATCTTTGGCTAAT